>CM035163.1:135603360-136273778 GCA_020205615.1 Panax quinquefolius | reverse complement strand
AGGAGAAGTGAACAAAAAATGTAGGACTTTCTTTTGCGGACATGGGAGTAATAAACGAGCTAATCATAATAAGGGTAATGATAATATTGGAGCCGAACATTTGGTGTATTCTATAAAAGTAACGATAAAAACAAGTAAAAAATGAAAACGGAAACTTAAGAGTAATGAGTGTTAAATATTCATGAATGACCAGTGTTCATAAGGAGTTTTCAATGATCGTGTTCATATATAATACCATATATCCAGTAACTAGTAACTATTACATGGATATTTTCAATGTTATGCCTTTTATTACTCGATTTTCACAAGAGTGGACGTATATAAAAATCAGGCAAAAGAATGTAATCACTCTCAATACACTACCATAATTTATGTAATGCATCCATGAGATGATCAACCTTGTACCAAAAAAGAGAGAATGAAAAATAGTTAACCAAATCATTTTTAGCTACATTACAGAATTCTTAGCTTGTTATCTCTAGACCAAGATTCATTAGTTTCTTATATAGGTTGTACCTGAAGCTCCAACATCGATGACCTATGCTAAAGACTGAAAATCAGTATTTAGCTTGTCAAGATTCATTGGTTTCTCTTCAAACATGGTCAATTCTCATTTTTGATCTTATGAGCTTCATCAATTATAATATAGCACCAGCTAAAGCGGCGTAAGGCATTCTTCTCTTTGATCACCATTTTAAAACTGGTGACACAGACATCAAACTTCCCAGAAGCTACGTATGTATCTCTGAAGAATAATATATTTAACATTAGTTTATTCAATAACAATAAAAATGAGGGGACTGAAGATACTTAATCAAGTAGAGCAATTAAGAACTTACTCTTTTTTAAGGATTTCCAAGAAATTTGACTGCACGTAAAACAGGGCAAAAAGGCCGAATCTCATTCATCCAGTTGCCAAGAGTGGATTTTGGAGCAACACCCACGTGAAGACCAGTTATTCCACTAAATTCATGCAGATAACCAAGCAAGGAGATGGTTTGAAATGTTTTACCAAGCCCCTAGACAACAACAATAATATTAACCGGTAAACAATTAGATTAGTTAAAGACTTAAAGTAGATACACTTGTAGTTACATGCAAAGGTAGTTGACCTATTGGTAGGACAAGGATATTAAAGAAGCCGAAATTTCAGAACATACCATTTCATCCGGAAGGATTCCATTTATACCATTCTCATATATAATCGTATAAGCCAATTTAACCCAGCAAGTTGGTAATCCCTCATCTTCCCCTAATAACTGCAGAGGAAAAGTTGAGAAAACAAGATGCAAAGGATTAGATATTCAAGAAAAGTTGCAAAAAAAAAAAATCATACTTTCATGCTCGGTAAAAAGAGACATCAATGAGTATGAGAGGGAAAATACCTTCGAACAAATCAGCTAAAAGAAGATGGAAGTGTGGAACCAAATCAGACCCAAATCGTGGAGCCTCCACTACGCTACCAAAAATCTCATCCACCTCGGCTTAGATCTGCTACCAAACAGATCTGATAGGAAAAAATAAACGAGAATGCGACTACCGGTACTAAAGTAGAGAGACATTAGATGAAACATATATATTTATAATGGAACATACAGTTATATGGCATTAATTATTACCTGATTTGATCCACTATTCATCTTGTTTCTCCAATAATTGTTCCTGCCTCTGAATACCGTTGCTGCAATTAGGCAAGACAAGGCTCTCCACAAAGGTACAACCGTCCAAAAAAGGATAAATGCCATGCATCTCAATAACTGTCCCTTGATCCTCATTTGCATCATAAACAGCCATTATCCACCTGTTAACCATCAACAAAACTCTCCATCCCTCAACTACGCTACCAAAAATCGTGGAGCCTGCACTACGCTACCAAAACTCTCATCCACCTCAGCTTATATCTGCTACCAAACAGATCTGATAGAAAAAATAAATGAGAGTGCGACCTCCTGTAGTAAAGTAGAGAGACGAATCAGAAGAGGATATTCAAGTGATAGTTGAAAATACAAAAGATAAAGAAGACTAAATAGAAAAATAAGTCTGAAGGGATAAACAGAGCGAGGGACATGGACAAGACTGAAAAGTCACAGTGCACCCTTATCCTGCCACACAAAGTGATTAGACTGAAGAGCAGTGCATATCCCGCCACAAAGTAGATCAAAAAGTTTTTGAAAGTCTGAAGTGATAAATAGATTACACGAGGGAGGACACAGACAAAGACTGAAGAGTCGCAGTGCCCTTATCCAAATTAAGTTTTATCAGTTTAAAAAATTATTATTTCATAATGTTCAGTGAACTTGTTAATTTTAAGTATTCAATTGTTTCAATTTAATAATTAAAATTTAGCAATAATCTTATAATTTAGAACGAAAAAAGAATTACAAATGCACGACATGGTTGCTAAAGGCAAAATTTGTTAAACGATAATTTTGAAAAATATAAGAGGTATAGTAATTAGGAACACATTTTGTTTTTTATTTTACTTAAAACAAAAAAAATATGAGAAGTAAAATGAAAGCAGTTAAAAGCTTAAACTTGGTGTTTAAGAAATTCTATATGACCTAATTTTTTATAAAATAATTATTTACCATCATGATTTTTGTTTTTAATGATAACTAATTTTTAATAACTGTATATAAGTGAGAATATTTTTTAACTTTAATTAACTAAATATCACCTACTTGAAATAAAATTGGTGACAAAAGTTTAACCATTAATATATTTTGTAATATATATTATACTTTTTAATATTAATTATTATTTTCTCATAATATTTTTTTTATATAGTTATTTAGGAATAAAATTATTGTAGAATAATAAGTTACAATTATAACTTTTAATTTTAAAAATTAACTAAAGTTTAATCACAATATATAACTGGTTTAAGCCATGAAAAAGTACGAAGTAGTATATGCATTGAACAAAATTTTATGTATTCTATCTCACACCCAAATTAAGACACACATATATAGAGAGATGGTTAAATACACGTTTCTTCACTATCACTGGACTAAAATTTTTTACAACTCATAGAACACATTTTACAAGCCATGTTCATTGATAAAGAGTAGAAGTTCCCTGAATATGAAAAGTTCAAACACATGTTACAGCAAGGGGACAAAAAAACAAATCAATTGAAGAGTAGGAAGTGACTGCATCTATTCTCAGGAACAATAAATCACCAAGTATCTGGAATGGTAAATAATAGAAGTGGCAGCAGCTATAGCAGCTCTCTCTACCTTGTTTTATTTTTCTCTCTCGTTTTAAACGTTTCACATGTTATTGTAATGGACTCAATTGCCTAACCTTCTCTCTGTCTCTCCTTTTTAGCAGCAACAGCCCAAATGTTTGAAATATATTAAGATGATAATTTGTCATAAACAATAACAACTAAAATAAAAAACATGACACTTAATTCACAAAAAACATAAATCATTCTAAGGTTGATTGGTGATGCTTCTTGCCAATTCCCATCATCATCTTCATCTATTAATTAACCCACAAGTACCACGTCCACTTGCTCCTCCAACTCCACCAAGTTCTTCAATTCTTCCATGTCCTCCAAGTTCTTCAAATGTAAACGGGTTACTCAACGACAAATTTGTGAATGACGTAAAGTCTACATCATCATCATCATCATCATCATCATCAACATCTAAATTCACAATGTCTTCTTCTTCATTAACTTCTACATAAAACAAATAGACAAGAAAATTTAATATTGTATAACATTGGCTGAAAAAATCATGCCCAAGTTGTGGGGACATGCGTTGAGATATAGTACTGTATAACATTTTAATATATGCATACCAGTGCAATCTAGGCATACTTTTTCTAGGCAACACAACTTTTTCGTTAAATTTTATATACATGTATCACATTTGTTTTAAAAGGTAGAGAGATAACTACACCTTAATTATGTATATCTATGTAATTTGGGCATGTTTTTCTTGGAACACAACTAAATTTCATATGCATGTATAGATTACGCCATATATGCTTTACATAAAAGAGCTAAATTGCTGATGCAACTATGCGAGTGTGTCCAAAGCGCCAATATAATTATGTGAAGTGCATTCAAACAGTTTCAGTAATGGATTAAATCACAACCTTATATATTGATGTAAAATCTTGAAGATTTTTACGTAATGGAATCCATACTTCAAGTTGTAGTGTTTTGATCTATTGCTTTTGCAATCATATAAAGGACCATAGGGACCGAGCCTACAGATCAGATCACCAGATACATAATACAAGAATGGTAATATTATCGCTACTAACCGGAACTAATAGAATGTCTTTTCTGTAACACTCGAGCCAGATCAGATCACCATATACGAATTAGAGATATTAGTGATGCTGAATTAGCTGCCCGTCACTGCCGCTAGCAGACTCAGGAAGTCTAATTAAAGATGCCATTAGCAGAAAACAAGTATTATTCCTGCCACTTTTATACTATGTAGTAATAATGTAAACAATACTAGTTGTTGGTGATCGAGTTACCAGCATACCCAAAGTTCTACTACTATCACTACTTGGGGCTTAATAACCATAATGCGTAACTAATTAACTTACACTTTCTCGAAAAATGTGGGTTTGGGAATCCTCGATACCAACGATCCGAATAATGGACTTAATTGTAATGGGAGTCGAATCCCGAATATTTGAGAAGGCACAACCAGCTCCATCATCAGTTTTTAAGTCATCACAAGGTAATACATCTGCTGCAATAAGAAGAGAAATTCCTTCAGCCAAATGTTACAGCTATCTTTCAATTCTGCGATGAGAATTTATATCCAACAAGCTTTCATCTTACATGTTAAAATTTCTACTTTGATTTGTAATTGCTTGAGAGAGAAAATTTCCTTTTCGACATCACCACGACCATTTGAATGTCCTATATGAGTTGGTTGCGATTCGACTTCGGTGTCAACATAAAGACATACACATCGACTTCATTACATGCTATTTTATCACATGATACGTGGTTTATGATTGTTGATCCAGTACTATACTCGGAGCTATATGGAGAGTCTGCATATAAAATCGATTGCTGCATTAACCATCGCTTAGTATATTGTGGTGAAAATATCCTGCTTAAGCTAAATCCAAGTCTCCGCCATAGTTACTACCTCCAAGATGGTCGACTGCCTTCTTTACTACTCTTAAAGTCCTCTGCCAAGTGTTTAGAATTCTCAAGTTGATAATCCATATCAGAAATTCTTAATCTGATCACATCACCTTTTTTGCTTTATTGAGAAAATCTTGGAGTCTCTAATATTATACATGATCTGAATATTAGCCGGTATGGAAACATGTGCATTTTATAGTTATTTAGAGAGCCTCTAAGTTGGTGCACAACTACATTAAGCTCATTTTTTATGGAAATTGTCAGCATCACCGCAACCATTCTTCTTGAGAGCATGACACAATTTAGTGAAAAGTTTCCTTTGAAATTCTAGTTCTCAATATCTTAGTAACGGCTACAAAGTAAAATTTAAAAATATAACTTTAGGTTTGCTTCAATCATTGAGGTGTAAACTGTCATTGATACACCCAGAAAATGAATCATATGATTTCTGCTATCAGCAAATTAGTGCATTATAGTTGAAACATAAAATCAAAATACCAACTTCTTACCTTCCAAGCATTTTCAAGACTAAAGTCCGTGTTCTCATGTTAACTTTAAGGCGCAAGCAAGCTAAGCGAGCTTGTTCTTATTGCATTAATGCAATAATCTTTGGGTCATCCTTCGAGGTACATTCCTTGAATCATGTCATTCTTGGGTCGCTTCTCGATCCAAGAAGGATAACTACTCGATTATGGTTATCAATTATGCAAAATTAAAGCTTTTGAATTTTGAAGATGGATACTATGATGACTAAAGAGTAAGCAACTTAATCAATCTCTATTACGCTTTTATTGTGATATATTACCATCTTTGCAACCCTTGTGGTGTTGTTGGCATAGTTTTGAGTTGTCTTTGTAACAAGATTCATATCAGCAGGTTGTGTTGTGATGTAGAATTTAGTCAATGTTAGATCGTTACTACTAAATACTAATTACTACTAATTTCAAAGTTTGAAATTGATGCGACTATTACTACTAATTACATAGAGATGCTACTTCTGGAATAAATGGAATGGGTTTATACAAGGCAGCCAATTCTATTACAACCAACATAAAGAATGGAGTACTGAAGAAAAATGCACCAATAAAAATATGCAACTAGCTACTAATTGGTGAACTGATGGAAGATGGAATGTGAGGATTTTAAATATTGGAGAACAAGTACATGCATTATGCTTATGCATATGCTACCGCATCAAACCGTAAACATTACAAGGTTGCAGAACTAGGGAACTAGGACTAAATATTCCAGCTTATACAAATTTTAATCTAATATTGATAATTTAAATATTTCCCACCTTCACGAGGACGACGTCGTTGCCTTTCCAAATCGCTCCTTCATCATAAACTATTTTCTCTAGCTCATCATAATTAAGAAATGGTTCTTCCTCCTCTTCAACAATCCAAAACTCTGTTTCGTCAATTGACTCGTAATCAATTGGATCATAATTCCATCTCTTATAGCAATGCCTAAAATTATGATTTCATGTAATGTTATGTGATTTTTTTCCCATCAAACTAACGTCATATAATATTAATTATTAAAAATTCAAAGAACGATTAATTGAATTAATGAAAATACCTATTCTTCAACCTCAAATTATAGTGAACAAACACGAGATCATTAAGTCTTTGATGCTCCAACCGGTTTCTTTTCTTGGCGTGTATGAGATCCAAAACACTCAATTTATTTCAAGAACCCAATGAACTACTAGTTTGGCTAAGGAATTTGATTGCCAACTTTTGTAAATTTGGAGCACTACTTCCAAACAACCTTCACCACTCATCTAAATACAAATAAATAACAATGACAATAGAAATCAATAAAATAAGCTACAAAGGAACAAAGTTAACAAGAATAAACAACAATTACTAAAATGGAACAAAGTCGAACACATATTAATAAATATAACTTACCCGGTTGAGTAAGTAGTATTCGAAGTAGTAAGTGTAAGCTTCCTACCAAAACTCCCCATCCGCTCTCGATAAATTCTAGTTTCATCCAACAAATTAACCTTACTAGTGATGGCTTTTAATTCAATGACATCAAGAAGACCCGCCATAACTTCCGGCTTCCCACAAAATGATTCTTGATTATATTGAAAACAAGGATTCAATCAATATGTGGCCGCGTGAACACTTTTACGCTATTACTTATCCCAACACTCCTTGATAATTCTTGTATAAGGCTTGTACAAGCTTTATTTTTGCCTAAAAACTATCTTTATAGCTTTTCTAGCTCTAAGCATGCCATCATACAAATATGCAATGGAGGGTCTCTCATCCATATCAACAATTCTCAATAAACGCATCAAAGGCTCCACAATTTTGGTTACAATCAAACAATCATTCCAAAAAAAATTCCCCGATATGTAAGAAGCCACAACCTTGCCTTGTGCATCCTTTGCATATTTAAACTCCTTAAAATCCTTACTAGTCACCAAAGCCTGTAAATCATGCATATGATCATAAATATTATGCAATGCAATGAAAGTCGTGGCAAAACGAGTAGGCCCATGCGGATGATTTGTTAATGTCAAGATTTGCATAGGACACTTTAATAATTTAATATTATAAACATAAAAAAAAATTGTGTCAAACAATGTCTTATACAAACCTAAATATTCGAAAGAGGAGAAGTGAACAAAAAAATGTAGGAGTCTCTTTGCCAGACATGGGAGTAATAAACGAGCTAATAATAATAAGGGTAATGATAATATTGGAGCGAACATTTGGTGTATTCTATATAAGTAACAGATAAAACAAGTAAAACAGAAAACGGAAACTTAAGAGTAATGAGTGTTAAATATTCGCAATGACCGTGTTCATAAGGAGTTTTCAATGACTGTGTTCATATACAATACCATATATCCAAAGAAACTAGTAGTATTATTACATGGATATTTTCAATGTTATGCCTTTTATTACTCGATTTTCACAAGAGTGGACGTATATAAAAAACAGACAAAAGAATGTAATCACTCTCAATACACTACCATAATTTATGTAATGCAACCATGAGATGATCAACCTTGTACCAAAAAAGAGAGAACGAAAAATAGTTAACCAAATCATTTTTAGCTACATTACAGAATTCTTAGCTTGTTATCTCTAGACCAAGATTCATTAGTTTCTTATATAGGTTGTACCTGAAGCTCCAACATCAATGACCTATGCTAAAGACTGAAAATCAGTATTTAGCTTGTCAAGATTCATTGGTTTCTCTTCAAACATGGTCAATTCTCATTTTTGATCTTATGAGCTTCATCAATTATAATATAGCACCAGCTAAAGTGGCGTAAGGCATTCTTCTCTTTGATCACCATTTAAAAACTGGTGACACAGACATCAAACTTCCCAAAAGCTACGTATGTATCTCTCTCAAGAATAATATATTTAACATTAGTTTATTCAATAACAATAAAATGAGAGGGATCAAGATACTTAATCAAGTAGAGCAATTAAGAACTTACTCTTTTTAAGGATTTCCAAGAAATTTGACCGTTCAGAAAAGCAGGGCAAAAAAGACCGAATCTCATTCATCCAGTTGCCAAGAGTGGATTTTGGAGCAACACCCACGTGAAGACCAGTTATTCCACTAAATTCATGCAGATAACCAAGCAAGGAGATGGTTTGTAATATTTTACCAAGCCCCTAGACAACAACAATAATATTAACCGGTAAACTATTAGATTAGTTAAAGACTTAAAGTAGATACACTTGTAGTTACATGCAAAGGTAGTTGACCTATTGGTAGGACAAGGATATTAGAGAAGCCGAAATTTCAAAACATACCATTTCATCCTGAAGGATTCCATTTATACCATTCTCATATATAATCGTATAAGCCAATTTAACCCAGCAAGTTGGTAATCCCTCATCTTCCCCTAATAACTGCAGAGGAAAAGTTGAGAAAACAAGATGCAAAGGATTAGATATTCAAGAAAAGTTGCAAAAAAAAAAATCATACTTTCATGCTCGGTAAAATGAGACATCAATGAGTATGAGAGGGAAAATACCTTCAAACAAATCAGCTAAAAAAAGATGGAAGCGTGGAACCAAATCAGACCCAAATCGTGGAGCCTCCACTACGCTACCAAAAATCTCATCCACCTCGGCTTAGATCTGCTACCAAACAGATCTGATAGGAAAAAATAAACGAGAATGCGACCTCCGGTACTAAAGTAGAGAAACATTAGATGAAACATATATATTTATAATGGAACATACAGTTATATGGCATTAATTATTACCTGATTTGATCCACTATTCATCTTGTTTCTCCAATAATTGTTCCTGCCTCTGAATACCGTTACTGCAATTAGGCAAGACAAGGCTCTCCACAAAGGTACAACCGTCCAAAAAAGGATAAATGCCATGCATCTCAATATCTGTCCCTTGATCCTCCTTTGCATCATAGACAGCCATTATCCACCTGTTAACCATCAACAAAACTCTCCATCCCTCAACTACGCTACCAAAAATCGTGGAGCCTCCACTACGCTACCAAAACTCTCATCCACCTCAGCTTAGATCTGCTACCAAACAGATCTGATAGAAAAAATTAATGAGAGTGCGACCTCCTGTAGTAAAGTATAGAGACGAATCAGAAGAGGATATTCAAGTGAGAGTTGAAAATACAAAAGATAAAGAAGACTGAATAGAAAAATAAGTCTGAAGGGATAAACAGAGCGAGGGACACGGACAAGACTGAAAAGTCACAGTGCACCCTTATCCTGCCACAAAGTGATTAGACTGAAGAGCAGTGCATGCCACAAAGTAGATCAAAAAGTTTTTGAAAGTCTGAAGTGATAAATAGATTACACGAGGGAGGACACAGACAAAGACTGAAGAGTCGCAGTGCCCTTATCCAAGCCAGCAATATATCCAAGCCTCCAACCAGTCATCGCAAAAGCCTATAAAAGTATAAATTTTGTGAGGCATACCTTTTTAGATACATTATACATAACTAAGCAAGAATAGGCACGAAGGGGAATTTCAAGAATGGAATAGTGTGGAAGATCTATAGATACTAGTTCTATAATGTGACTAAACTGTAATTACCTTAGAAAATCCATTCACTATCAGAGTCCGGTCACACATGCCTGGCAAAGAAGCAAAGCTTGTGTGAGTTATGGGCGATAAATAATGTGTTCATATATTTCGTCAGACAACACCTGAAATAGAATAACCAAACATAGTTAAGGTTTCAAATAATAGCAAAGTTGCCATAATTACAAGCAGGTACAAAGTGTAAGGTTTCTTGATCCTACCAGAAGTCTGGGATGCTTCATGAACAATCTGTTCAAGTATTTTCCAGGGGTAAACAGACCCAGTTGGGTTGGAAGGAGAACAAATAATAAGCAATCTTGATTTCTCTGTGAGTTTGGATTCAAGAAGCTTTGGATCTAAAAGAAAGTTTTCTGAGATGTGGGTCAGCAGAATCACAGGCATTGCATCAGCCATCCTGGCCATTTCTGGATAACTCACCCAATAAGGAGCTGGAATAATAACCTGAAAAAAAATTATGAAAGGCTGTAAGCCTCAACAAACTTCACAGTTGGACATATTACACATTAATCATTTCAATATTAAACATTTACCAGCCCATATTGCTCCCTGCATTATTAATATGCCCAAAGCCATAGTAAGTTACAACTTCTAAATCAAGTGTTTCACTTCAACCACATAATACTAAAAAGTACACATGTAAGAGCAAGCACATTCAAACAAAAGCTACCGAATAAATTACATAGAGATTATGCAAAATCATTTATGATACATTAGCACGGCAAAAAATAGTGTGTGAGCGGAGAAATTGACTTATCTATTTAATGTTTTTACTTTCTGCATGCACTCTACTCTCTTCTTTATAAAATGCAGCTTCCCAATAGGCTACTAACTTCCTGTCGAGTAATGCGACTAAATGAACACCTAGACTATTAAATAATTTGATCTTACAAAATAAATGCATTAACTAACTGTAATAGGCTATCAGGAAAATAATTAAGCCAGACATATACTTTGAGTATACCAATGTGAAATTTCTAAACAATCTAAGGCAAAGAGAAATTAGAATAGAAATATATACGGTACTAATAACAAGAGGCATAATGAAAAGTGTAGGGAAAGAATCATAAGCCTCTTACCTCCACAACATATGAAAAGAGTGTCGTTCCACCAATGATGCCAAGGCCGGTGAGATGTGCACTATGACAAGTAATATCTTCTTGAATTTCAAGACATCCGCACTCCATAAGCACAAGATGAATCGAGTAACTGTGATGGATAAATGAAAAAAAACCACTTTTTGAGTTATGAAAAAAGAGATCAACTCGACTAAATTTCTAAAAGTGTAGGGTGTTTAGCAAAGGAAGCCATGCCCAACCAAAAAAGAAAGAAAGTATGACCTAAAACTTAGACGTTATATTTATAGGATATGCTCAAAAATAGTAATGCAAGTACAGATTTGGTTGTGAAATCCGAAATTAGTGAAATTTCGAATAAATACCATAATAGAAGCTAGAGATGCTACATTCTTCAAAAATATTTTTCCTTTTAAGTCTAAAATTGTTACTCAAATTTCTATAATGTTAGAATTCAAGATAGTGATCAAGGTTTTCGGATCGGACCTAACATTGAACCAAAAAAGGTACTGTGGGATGAGTCATTGGTCCAACAAGTAGTCGAACCGTTATTGGCCCAGTGACATCATTAATATATAATAAATAAAAAATAAATTAATTAATTATTATTATATATAATATTTAGTAATTATGTACAATTAATCAATTAATCTTAAAAAAAAAATGTAACACCCCCTTTCCGAAATAGAAAGAGAGGTTACACACAAAACATAACAAAATGATGAATATAAAGCAAAACTCTAATCCACAAAAAAATAATCTCAACTGATTAAATGTCTGAGAACAAACCATAATAAATGCTACACTGGCTCAAACCACAGTCTGAAATAACTATTACAACTCTAAATAAATCAATGTATCATAGCCTAATAAAATATATCAAAATTATTGGATAGAAGGGAGCTCTCGTCACACTTGCCCTTGATTCCCTTGATTACCTGCCGGAAGAAAAACACAGCATGAGCCAAATGCCCAGTACGGATATAGAATACAAATAATGAACCGAAATAACTAACTCAATTAAATGAAATGAAACGAAGCGAACAAAATCGATACAACGAAAATAATAGTTTGAATCAAATGGTCAAGTGTTATTTCATACCGAGCTCGAACAAAATAGAAATATACCTTGCCACACAGTAAGTCAAATAATGCCACACAGTAAATCAAAATAATGCCACACAGTGCATAACATACATCGGACCCACCGGATCCAAATGCATCCAAATCGGAAGCGTGTTTAGCACAAACATCACCGTCCGCGAATAAACGAGCACGAAAATCACCCATACGCCTCCACAACAAAACACCAAATGGCCAAACTCCCAGCGAGCACAAAACGGAGATGTCGTGGATGATCACACCGCCATAAGGTGTCATCCCTCCGTGCAGGACATGTATGTGGTACCCCCAAAGGTGGTTATAGCACGTATAATGGGACACAAAAAAATACATGCGACCACACACGCGATATATCAACACAAAGGGGTTCTAATATGTACATGTTAAACTGAAACGATTCATCAACTCAAAGTCCCCAAAAATACTAACATGCACATTACTACAAATATCAAAATAAATTTAGACATGTGGTACTAGTCTAAAGAGTACAAATATGAGTTCCAACTATGAATGCCAAACGAAACTATCACAATGAATTTGACAAGAAATAATCATGAGAGGCAATACTAAATTTCAAAACGCATAACGAAACGAACAAATCAAAAACAAAAGACTCGCTGAAAGAGTACGGAATCCGTACATGGATTAAGCAATGTAATACCCAAAATTTATATTCCAAATATACTTGTTAAATTCCCTCCGTCCGATCTAATAAAAAATTATAATTCTATTAAAAGTTACCAAATCACACGAGACCACTAATTAAAATAATAACTTATAAAATTATTCTTTTTATCTTCTACCCGTTAATTAGCTCATTTTATTATTATTTCTATTTTTATTGTTTTCTATGAATTTTTATTATTTTAGTATGATACTGACCAAATACATAGATTTACCATTGGCTATTCTAAAACAAATGTGTATAAAATTAATGCCAGAACACAAACTAAAAAAAATATAAAAAAAATCAATTGAAATCTTCCAATTTCCGTCCCAACATAATCTTATCAGAAATGGTTATATATATATAGTTATACTTTTTCGGTTCAGAACCTAGCAGATGAAAACTAAAGTTTCATAACATATAAACATATGAATATATAATTATTAACTTCTAATATAATGAAAGTACTTTATGTAGGAATTTTTAATACTTAATTTGTAATATAATAAAATCTATATATACATATACATGTACTATTCTCAATTGCAATATATTAGTATCCTGACACATTACACCTTTTTATATAACTTATGCTGGAAGTATCAAACCTTACCAAATTTTACACACTTAATTTATTTGAATACCAAACCACAAAAATCTAGTTAATTTACAAAACCACTTACCTGTTAGAACAAATCTGATCTAATGCTTCTTCTTTGCACTATGCCGCCACTTCTCTCTTCTTTTTATCAGGAGAATAAAATACCGTACAATGAATAGGGTTTTAAGTTATTATTTATTTATTATTATTATTATGAATTCTTTTAAATTTTAAAAGGATTTAAAATTAGCCAAATACCAATTAGACCCAAGTAACTTAAAAGCCCAAATTAATGTAATCCTTTACTTATTATAGTCCATATAATTAAATACCATGTTTTACCCAAACATAAGAAAGCCCAATTAAAAATATTTAAAAAAATATGAAATTAAATGTAGTATATTTTATTATTATTATTATTATTATTATTATTATTATTATTATTATTATTATTATTATTATTATTATTATTATTATTATTATTATTATTATTATTTCATTACAAAAACTAAACCTATTTGTACAATGTTTACTTTATACAATTCAAATAAATATTAAATCTATATAAAAAGAAATATATTAAATCATGGTCATAACACAAAACTCAATAGTGGTAAAATCAAATACAAATGAACATAAACATCTCTAGCATACATTCAAATTCGAAAATTCAACCACAAGTTTAAGTGTTTGATTAAATATGAATGCAAACATATTTAAAATACCAAACAAAGTCTCAACTAAATTACTAACATAAAATCCACGACATTTAATTCACAAAAAACATAAATCATTCTAAGGTTGAGAAGGTGATGCTTCTTGCCAATTCCCATCATCATCTTCATCTATTAATTAACCCACGAGTACCACTTCCACTTGCTCCTCCAACTCCACCAAGTTCTTCAATTCATCCATGTCCTCCCAAGTTCTTCAAATGTAAACGGTTTACTCAACGACAAATTTGTGAATGACGTAAAGTCTACATCAATGTCTTCTTCTTCTTCATTCACTTAAACATAAAACAAATAGACAGGAAAATTTAGTATTGAATAACATTGGCCGAAAAAATCATACCCAAGTTGTGGGGATGTGCGTTGAGATATAGTATTGTATAACATCTTAATATATTCATACCAGTGCAATCTAGGCATGTTTTTCTAGTCAACACAACTTTTTCGTTAAATTTCATATGCATGTATCACATTTGTTTTTAATGGTAGAGATTACTACACCTTAATTATGTAAATTTATGTAATCTGGGCATGTTTTTTCTGGGAACACAACTAAATTTCATATGCACGTATAGATTACGCCATATATGCTTTACATAAAAGAGTTAAATTGCTGATGCAACTATGCGAGTGTGTCCAAAGCGCCAATATAATTATGTAAAGTGCATTTAAATAGTTTCAGTAATGGATTAAATCACAACCTTACATATTTATGTAAAATCTTGAAGATTTTTACGTAATGGAATCCATACTTCAAGTTGTAGTGTTTTGATCTATTATTTTTGCAATCATATAAAGGACCACAGGGACCGAGCCTCTGATCGGATCACCGGATCGTAATCTGATGAATTGTTATTACTATCGCTACTAACCGGAACTAATAGAATGTCTTTTTACGTAACACTCGAGCGGATCGGATCACCATATCTGAATTGGAGATATTAGTGATCTTGAATTAGTTTGCCGTCATCGCTTGCATTAGTAGCAGACTCGTGAAGTCAAATTAAAGATTCCATTAGCGAGAAAGCAAGTATTATTCACGCCACTTTTATACTATGTAGTAATAATGTAAACAATACTAGTTTTTGGTGATTGAGTTACCAAAGATACCCAAAGTTCTACTACTATTGCTACTTAGGGGCTTAATAACCATAATCGCAGAACTAATTAACTTACACTTCTCGAAAAAATGTGGGTTTTGAAATCCTCGATACCAACGATCCGAATCAATATTTGAGAAGGCACAACCACTCCATCATCGGGCTTTTAAGTCATCACAGTGTAATACATCTGCTGCAATAAGAAGAAATTCCTTGACCCAAATGTTACCGCTATCTTTCAATTCTGCGATGAGAATTTATATCCAACAAGCTTTCATCTTACATGTTAAAATTTCTACTTTGATTTGTAATCGCACAGAGAAAATTTCCTTTTCGACATCACCACGACCATTTGAATGTCTATATGAGTTGGTTGCGATTCAGCTCAACGGTCCCCTCAGTATATCATACATCACTTCACTACATGTTTTATCACACGATGTGTTTTATACTCCTGTAAAGCTATTTCTTCCTCGGTGAAGGATATCTGATCTAAAAATGGTAGAAAAAAAGTAAAAAAAGCAAATCACCAAAAAAACTACAATTTATAGACATTGTCCGACATTTAAAACATTTCGAAGAAACCCATTTATTGCCGTGGGGAGGGGGGGGAGTTAGGTGAAGATGATAGAATTCATGCTAGATGATGAAGATGAAAATACAAAATTAATGTTAAATATATTCTTTCGTGTAACTACAGAAGATAAAACAGTAGTTAATGCTACAATATCTATAAAAATCTCATCTTTTATCAACAAAAAGAATTAAAGAAGAAAAGGAAAGAAAAGTAGTGAGTGCTAAAAATTGTGGTCTTGTCATCAAATACTCTTGATCTCGGTGAATTTATCTTAACATGGACTGACCCTCAGTTATATTTGAAAGGGTCATTTGGAGGTTATACCTATGGTGTTATATTTCATTGCAAAAGATTGATGATAGAGGGGTTGGGTTTGGTGTTGAAACCTGTAAGTTATGAAAAAGCTGCTAAATAGTTGAATTAAGTAAATTCTGTTTTAGCTTTGTGAATTATCCTGATTAAGGTCAAGTTTTATGTTCTTTCACTTTATGGTATGTGTGTATGTTCTTTTGCTTATGTAGAACAGTCTTTATACATTAGCTCAACATTCATGGGTGTTCTTGCTCATAGTGTATAAAAGATTTGCACATGAATAGCCATCTCATTGTTGTCCCATTATATTTTAAAGGTTAGTTTGACAATTCACTAATTTCATGAATGGTATTTTGTCATTTTATCATTTTACTAATCAAGCAGTCTTTCTTTGTTAGCCAGAGTGTTGGCTTTAAGCATTGCCCCTATTTGGAAGCATCTGCTATTTAAGCCGAGCATACCTCTTGGAAGTGTGTCCTATTTCTCACTGAAGGGTAGGGCTTCAACGATGTTCAAACCAAGTATATCTGCTAGAAATGAAAATATTACTATGCCAGTGAGGGTCTAAACTGAAATTTATGTATTTGTGTACTAGATCTTCACATCTTGGCTTCACTGCATTTCTTGTATATTTTCATTGTAGATATTAAAATTATTGTGTATTCACTATTTAGCTGAGTGGAAACAATTGTATGAAGCTTGAATATAAATAAAGTATGCGTAGCTTGATTCTTTTAAGAAACTCCTTGCAAGCAATTGTTTTTTTTTCAAAGCTAACCTTTCGTGGTTCTCTCATCTAATGGATTAACATGAACCCGAACGCCCTAAATGACAATGTTTTCAGGTAATGTTGGTTGATCATAGAGTAGATAATTAACCTGGATTGAACAGTTTCCGGAAATCAAATGGTCACTTGAATACATGTTTACGACCAAAGCTTAATTGCACAAATATCCTGAATGTCCACAACACATCCTAAGAAGAAAGTTGATGTTTCTGATTTTAGTTATTGACAATCAGTTACATAGCTATTTCTTGCACGTATTTTCTTAATCTAGAATTTTTTATTTACTCATCAAAGCAAATTCATGACAAATTAAAAGGCCATTACTGTGTAATCATAATAAATTTATAAAAATCTGCACAAAATTGTACAAGTGAATACAGAAAGTATAAATCGATTAAAAGTAATTGAGTAATAAGCCTGGATATTAGACTTGAATGTTATATTGCTCTCGTCAGAACATAGAAAGCTGAAAAACTATCATTTCTTTGATTCAAACTTAAAAGAACAGTATGTTAGTATCACTGACTTTCTGTGTTGAACAATCAATTTCGATCACTGACGAAGAGTACAACACAGGGAAGATGTTATCTTTTGTCAAGGCTTTTGAAAGTGGGAAATGATGTGAACATATCAAGCAGAAGACATTGACATACAGAAGCTGGTACCTTAAAGGAACAAATGGGAAGTTGGCAACCAGAAGAATCGGCCATGCCCCACCTTGCAAAATAAAAGCAGGGGGGAAATCCCTTTTCAAATCTTCTTTCACTTGAGCGGCATTCTTACCACTGGAGAATCCCATGTAACTAAGGAATACAAGCAAATCAAAGGGTCCAAAAATTAGGCCATCCATTGCCACTTTAGTAGCCACAAACCACACTGAATTAGGTTGTAGTTTGAGTCCAACCCTAATAAATCGGTCCATACCTTCATATCTACCACAGAAAAGGAGAAAATATTAATAAGAAAATCCTCCCGTAAGTGAACAGAGCAACACATGCATCTCATAGATAGTAACATATTCAATTTTTATCGGTCCAAATAATGCATGAAGTTCTAATTAGCCAATTCCCTTCGGAAAAGATATGATGCATCCACCAAGATATCTGAAAGCTTATATCTATATAAATAATAGAGTTGTGTTTCTAATTCCAGTTCTTTAAAATAAAACACGTTTAATGTTGAGATGATTTTTTTTAAGGAATGTAGAGAAATTTAGTTCCATATGAACATCTTAATTTACTCAAGGATATATACGTATATTTATGACTGAATTCTCTTTGTAATATATACGTATATTTTCTCAACTATTTTGCAGATTTTTGAAATAGTATTTGTGCATTTAAAAGCCCTTCAGCAGACTTATGAAGCATTCTAGGAATGCAACACAACACTACCAAAGAAGTTAGAAGGTGTTAGAGAACCTCTATTAGCAAAGTCTTGGTGAAGCTCCTCACAACTCTTTACAACCACTGTATTGCCAGACACTCATCCATAGGGGAAGAAGGTATGCATACTAAAGTGAACACTCAAAGACCGTAAAAAGTATGTCACAATCGAGATAAATTCATAATGGAATAAGAATAAACAAACAATCAAAAACATACCACAAGTGGCAAAATGGTCCAATGAAGCCAAGACCAAACATGTTTGTGATTGCAACCTTGCTTTCACTTAATTTTAAATTCTTCATCCGCATGTTGAAATGCAAAATGTAAACATTAATCCTCTGAAGCACATACTTTCACAAAAATGTTTTGTCAAATAGCTTAACAAGAACTTCAGTTTACATCAGGAAACATTAAAAAGCCAACACTAGCCTAGCATCTAACAGAAGATTAATAAGTTAAAGTTTTTTTTTTTGGGGGGGGGGGGGGTATGTGGTGTTAAATTTAAAAAACTCAACTAGTTATGTAGGACAAGATGTTGATCAGCTACTGACTTTTTTTTAATCATTATGATTTGTTACATTTATTAGAATATGACCTTCTGTAAATTCCCAACAAACACATTAAAATGCATATACGCACATCCTGCTAAGACAAAGTAATAAAAAATATATCAAACCTTTTCATTTTCATATGTGATTATACCTATGTCTCCTTGAGTTCTTCATAGGGACATGAATGATATATAAATTGGAATATAAGATTCAATCCATATATTATGAAGGACTGCATGTGTATAAGATACATCAGAGGGATAATACTGAACATGTTATTAGCAAGTCTGGATATAATGAGACCAAAAAATAAGCAATAAGTACAATTAAAAACACCATTCATGGCAACATTTAATAGCAATAAAGATGAATTATTGCAAAGGTTGGATATAATGAGAAAACAATAAGTAAACCATTAACCAGATATGTTAGGACAATTAAATTCGGCAAACAAAATTGGCCAGTAGTAAGCTGGGTGTAGTAGTTATAGCCAAAAGCCATATTTGAGCTGACCCATTAATAATTGTTTTTATTTTTCTAAACAGGAAAATAATGGAGTACATAGCAATTGATTCAGGAAAGGAAACTTGTTGGAAAAAAAATGAGCTGGTTCATGCTTAAAGTCTTAAAGAAAGAAGACAAATATGTAGGATGACAAGATAGATTATATATTAATTTAGTTCCATACTTCAAACTGAATATACTAAGAAGATGAACAAGTTGAAGAACTAAGAAGATGCATAGACATGAGTGCACATAATTTATGGTAGGCGGAATGCATAGTATAAAACAACAAAACAAAACAAAAAAATCAAAACATAAAACCCTGAACCAACAAAACATCTATCATGACAACTGTACAATGCAAGTTATCTCCTTGGCTACAAAAAATCACAAGAGACGCTAATAAAGAAATCACAAAATAAGAATACAAGAAAATGAAAAACAAGAAATTACCACCGAGAATCCCCATTAAATCACAAGTTCCTCTACTTCACCGCATTTAACAATCCCGCAACATTCTCTCCCAAACGCCTCTTTTGCAGCCCCGTCAAACAACTCCAAAGGACCAATCCCTAGCTTCTAAGCAGCATCCACCAGTCTCCTAATCTCTCCTTTTTCTACCATTTCAACAACTCCCATCGAAACAAGCTCGAAGTTGAGCAAAGCCACGAATTGGAAGGGTTTTAGGCTTCTCCCAGAAGAAACCGAGAAGAAACCGCGCGAAAAGGGGCAAAAAATAGCAGGAAACGGTGATGTACCGGACGGAACCCATATAACCTGAGGGAACCTGAAAACCCATCCATTAATGGAGCTCCGACCCGTAACTGTACGAACTGTAAAATCACCAAACCCTAACTGTACGCACTGTACAACTGTTCCGAACAGCAGGGAGGAATAACCGCAGGGATAGATAAGCGGAGCGTGAAGGCGCGTCGGAGCTCGGATTTGGTCGAGCTTCCTCCGGCCACGAACGGCTCTGACCAGCTTCGATTACATGACACTCGAGTACATCTACCAGTCAAGATGGAGAAGGCAAGTGAACACGGGCTTCTTTACTTGTTGTCCGCATGGGGATACTGATAGTATTTGGATTACAGAAAGAGTGAGGGAAAGAGAAGATGAGAAGAGAAAATTTAGAAAGAAAAATGGAGTCCTCTATATGATAGAAAAAAATATGAATAGCATAAACAAAGCTCTCGATTATTGTTGTATTAGAACAAAAATATTGTTATAAAATAATATATGTGATTTAAATATATTAAATACTATTAAAATAATAATCATAAAATATTATTACATGCATTTATTTTTAGCTCTGTTATCAGTGTTATGTTTGCTCTCTGACTTAATCATAAAATTTGTTTTAATTTGATGATGGTATGTGTTAACGCCAAGTTTTGTCGGCGCGTCCAATCACAAAATCCACGAGCTAGATCCTGCACAATAGCAGATCACATAGAAGCTTGACGGCTTGTGCCGCCGGGGGATAGTTCCGGTGTGAGAATGAGTACAGGTCGTTCACAAAGTTTAACAATGGAGGCAAAGTGTTTAGTGCTCAAAAGTAGGTATTACCTCTTAATTGTAACATTGGCCTTGTATTTATAGTACTCACCACCTTAGAATCCTTCTCCAAGTCGGATTAGGACTCCTAGTCGTGGTAGTTACCATAACTTGGGTCCAACACAATCTCCTTAAAAGGTGTAAGTGGAATTCAATCAAATCACTACCTTTGGAGTTACCGTAGTCAATTATGATTAGGTCTCCAGGCTCTGTGCGCAGGAAGTCCCACTGCACAGGCCCAACCCAACCAAACTCCCCCATCTGGTCTGGGCCTCGGCCCAAAGGACTCGAAGACCCGACCCCGAACATCTTACACCGAGGTAATGCTCCGACCCAAAGGACTCATGTAAGACCCCAACTTTTATGAATAAAGATGAATTTTCTATAATTATCATTTTTGAATATTATGGAATGAATTTGATATAATGTTATAGTTGTGGGTAATATTTATAAATTTTGTAAAGTACGCAAGTTGTTATATAATATTCGGTTGGTCGGGAAATATTCGTTTTAACAGGAAATATTCGTACGACGACACAATCATTGGTGGACCTCACAACGAAATTATTATCGGATTGAAAAAACGACAAAAATATTTTATAAAAATAACGGCGGAATTTTTACCGTTAACTGTTGAAACACCCGGTGTTAAAAGTATAGGAATACGCGGGGTTGCATAGTAGCACACGATATTGATTATTGATACTTACGTGAGAAGTCACTCAGTTTTGTTCAATTATTGATTCAGTAATTGTTGCATAGTATCTCACGCTATTTGATTCAATTATTGTCGATATTTTTATATTATTAAATCAATAATTGAGATGACAGAGTTATTAATATTATTATTTGCAATATTAACGATGTCCGGAAGTTACTGCCAGGAGAGGTTTGGTCACCTAATTGCGCGCCAATGATAGGAGAAATCCTTATTGAAAGCCCTCTTTCACAGGAAACGACACGGTCGATTAATATTGTGAATTATAATAATGATGATAAATGTTGTTAACAATATTGAGGTGTTTTTATGAAGTATTTATTGTAATTTTTGACATATTTTATGGACCTCCATTTACCCATTTTTAAAATAATCATTTAATATATATATATATATATATATATATATATATAAATGGTGGGCTAATGAAAGGATTTTTTTTGGTGGGAGGAATTCCACCGTGAATTGGGTGGAATGTGGGAATGGTGGAGTAGTATATATATATATATATATATATATATATATATATATATTGTCCTTTGGTGGAATCAAAAGTCAGTGAATTTTAAGAGTTTGTCACGGGTGGGAGCAAAATTCAAACAAGCATGTGTTTATATATATATATATATATTATTTTAGTTTTTGTTTGTATTAGGTAAATTCATTAAAATTCAATCAACCAAAGGTTTCGTATGATGCCCGGGAGTTATGAATTATTTCATCCGTGAGAAAATTCTCACACAGTGCCCTTCCATTCTCTTATAAATAAGCTCATTCCTTTATTATTTCTTACGAATTCAATTTGAAACTACAGAGAGAAAACTATAGAGAGAAAGAAAGAAAGTATTCTGCTACTTCACTACTCCTATATCCAGGTTTCTTCTAAGGTAAGGGTATTATTTCTTTTGTATTCATGAAGAGAACTTCCATTATTCCATTCTTTATTATTATGTTGAATAACTCTTCCATTATTCCATTCTTTATTATTCCGTTGGAATCACATCATACATGCGTTACGCATGACTGAAATTCTTTCCTTATTTATTATTCAATATCACGTATTCCATTCTTTATTATTTTAATTTCTGATACTCCATGAAATTAGTGGAATATCCTTGATATTTAAACTTACATCCAAAAAGATATTTTCATGAAAATATTCTTCTTCTCGAGAAACATCATTAGTTCCTAAATTAATTAATTCTTGCATACACAACACCCATTACGTTACAAAAAGCAGCAACCACAACTTGATAATCCTGAATACAATAACGTGTGAAATACGACAATATCCGTTATTTATTAAATCCCCATCATAATTATTGATACATTATTTTACAAAAATGGTGAGGACTACTAAACAACTCTCTCTAGAACCTTCATTCCATGAACATTGAACAACAAGGAAAGGTGGTGAGCTCAACTAGCGCTTTGGCGATTTATTCGCATTTACACTACTTCCTTTATTTATTATTATTCTCTCAAATCAAATAGATCGATTAGTCATATCAAAAGATATTAATCATGCTGTTCATCTTTAGACTACACGTCATTCATCTTTTACCGAATCGATTGAAACAAAATTTAAGGATTAATGATTAGAGTACTTTATTTTATCCATATCGTGGTTAAAATTCAAGAATTTCAAAACATGGATTATTATTTTTGACAATAGTGGAATAACATTTTCGTGCATGAATAGTAACTCGTGAATAGTAACTCATGAATCTATCGCATTTGATAAAAGCTTCAGATCGACATTTCGGTGATTTCTTTGTTATTCCATTCTTTATTATACTCAAATTCAGGTTAAAGTTTTCAATTAATTTCTATACTCCATGAAATTAGTGGAATATCTCTTGTATGATATTTCCAAAAATTACAACGCGCTTCATCCAAATATTTTCATGAAAATATTCTTCCGAGCATTCTTGAATTTTACTCTGCAAAACTTTCTAAGTATCATGTTGACAATTTGGACGTTATTAGTTCCTAAATTAATTAATTCTTGAACTTGTTTTATTGAATTCTTATATCATTGTCATCATCCTCATGTTTATATTATGTTGAAAGTCATCTGTATTTATCGTTTTATTCATCCGTAGTAATGCATAGATGGACTTGATATGATTATATTCCCACGATGCTAATGGATTAATCGGTATAATCATTTTATAACCACTTGTAATGTTACAAATGATGTGGTAAAAGTCCTCATCAACCCGTGAGTGCATTGATGGATGCTTGTTGGCATGATCACGACTATTAATGAATACACGAATATCCTGTTGCCCGTGGTGCATGGATAATTTGTATGTCGTTAACGATATTTAGTGAATATCCTCGGTCAAAAGTCATCTCATGGGATGATGTGGATTATTTATTGTCGAGTCTCGAATAATAAAAGTGATGAAAACTTTTTAAATCATAAAAGATAGTAGATTTTATTATCTACTTGACTTTTTAATGGATTTTATGTTCTACTTGACCGCAGCTTAAACTTGATGTTTGTTATATTGTATCGGTTTAACACTCATTGAAGGCTAACGATAATTTATTCTGCATTATCTTAGTCATAATATTTCTTACTGGGCTAGTTGAGCTCACCCTTTTACTTTCATTGTTCTCTTCAGGAAATGAGAACGTAGCAGGGACTAGTCGGGGAACGGAGTGACGGTCCAAATAATAGCATTAGTAGTCATCACTATTCTGTTAAATAGTGTGATAATAAATGTAATGAGGACTCAATTGAGTGTGAATATTGTCTAGATGACAATATTTGTATTAAAACTCACACCATATGTTTTGTCGTATTTTACACGACTGTTGTATAATTAAGTTGTAATTGAATTTTGTACCATGTATTTGGCGACTCAGAATAGGTGATGTATACCTATTTTGGGGCGTCCAACTTCTGATGCTTAGAACCCAACACCATCAACTCACCCGTGGGCTTCGGCCCGATGGGCTCATGATCCCCTTCCAATGTCAGGCTTTCGGCCCACTTGAGGATCGGTAAAATGCTCCCGAACATTGCCCCCCAGTCTCTTCTTATAATGTACTTATAATTAGAGACTTGAAAGGTCAGGTATTCGAAAGGTCACGACAGCTAATGATGAGTTGTCTGGGGAACCCAAGCGGTTTGTCCTCGTTTCTCGAAACGTTGCACGTCTTTCCATATCTGGTCCCACCTTGAGCATTTAATAGCCGCCCTTGGGTAACGCGTGACTACACCTATAAAAACCCCCTTCCATCAATCACTATCACTTTTCCTAGCCTTTTTCAATTCAAAATCTCTTTCAAATTTTTTGGCGAGGGCGATTTCCGGCAAGTATTCCGTTATTCATTTATCCTTGATTTTGAGTTCATTTCAACTAGCATTTGCTGCAATGGCTGATTGCACTATTGAACAAACTCCAAACATCCCTGAAACCACCATTCCTTCCTCTATTTTTTCCACCGATCTCCTTCCGGTAGAACTTCCGACACCATCCTCTGAAACTGCAACCCTTACCGTTCTTCCTACTCCTATAAGTGCTGAGGCTAGGATCCGAAATGCCTACCACTCTGAAGAGGAGTTTTCCCATCTCCACACCCCCTCCACCATCACCTCCTCCCAAATCTTCGACATCCGAACCCTCTTTAATATCCCCAACGAATACAAGCTTGGTGCCCTCTTCAATATCCCTAACGAATACGCCGGTCCCAAAACCCAAGAAAAATGTTTTGAGACCCGAAGGTTAATGGGTCGTCGTTCCCCTATATCTGCTGAAGTACGGGGTTCGATTTCCACTCCACGAATTCATCTCTTCTTTTCTAGGCTTCGTGGGTGTTGGGTTTGCACAGCTCGTGCCGAACTCGTACATCTACTTGATATCCTTTATAGCCCTGTGCCAGGAGATGGGGGTCACACCTGGCTTGGATTTCTTCTTCGCCTTATTCACCGTTGGTGGGTCAAAAGAGCCTGGCATTCGACAAATAAACAAACGGCCCAACCATTCCGTCCTCATCAAGACCCCTTCAAGCAACAAGGGGTGGCACGACAAGTGGTTCTTCGTCAAGGGAACCGACCTCCAACTTCTTCCTCAATGGGCCCATCCCGAGGATCCCGTTGCCAAAGTGTCCAAGTTCCCCAAGGACCGGGCTGATGCTTTCAAGGCTTTCTACAAGAAGTGGAGCAAATCTGAATGGAGTCTGACACTTCTGTCCAATGAAGCCTTGTTATACAAACATGAGTGTAAGTACATCACTTCTGACTGATCCCCTAATCCCATAATTTCCTTTCCTCTTGCTCTGATAGCTTTAGTCTTAACATGTTCTTCTTTGTGCAGTGACAATTTTTAAGCCCAAAGGCGTCGATGACTCCCTAGTACCTCTTCCCATTATCACCGAACTGATCCGTCTTCCTGTCACCAACGAGACGACCGAAGGAGAAACTATCCTAATTTCGGAACTCTCAACTGGTTCTGTTTCGGGCCCAGCCCCTCCAACTTCCGCTACCGAGCCCGTCGTTAGAGTCGCTCTAAAAATGAGCCGGGCAGAGAAAATTTCCCAATTAAAGAAAATGAAGAAGCCTTCCAAGCCATCCACAAAGCTCCCGATCAAAGCCCCCCGTGCAGTTATACCACAGCCAACTCTTCCTCCCCCTGCTCAGGTTGCGGTGATCGAGGATTCAGAGTAAACCGAAGAGGTTCCTCTCGATCCTCGACCCAAGAAGCCCCGACTCGCCGATGATCCTGAGCATCCGCGTCCTGAGCAACAAGTTGTGGAGGCCGAACCCGTAGTCATCTCCACACCCTCTTTGAAATCGAGCTCCTCCCACGGGTCGCCGATTACCTGTTGGCCGAAGAGTCCCTCTGAAGTGTTCCCTTTCCAGTTGTTCGAACATTTCAAACTTTCTGGAGATGACGACTGCTTTAAAGGATTCAATTTCGAGGACTATCTGGTAGCCTACATTCGGGCTCAATGTCAGGTAATTCCTAATTCGGCTAACTTCTCTTGTTGTCTTCATGCTTTATTTTGTAAAGTTGACCCCTTCTTTCTACTGTAGGCCAATGCCGTCCTTGCCCGAGCAATTCCGCCTCTGGCCTGAACGACCAAGAAAGAAATGCAACTAATGTCGGACGTGCAACTTCTTGAGGCAGAGGTTCGGGGCCTGAATTTTGATTTGCTGAAGAAGAGGGACCTTCATGCTAATACCCGAAACCAGGTGACCGTGGCCGAACGTCTGGCCGATGAGCTCTAGGAAAAATATTCGCTGCTTTAATAGGAGTTTGTCGGCCTTGAGGGTCACACCAAGAGGCTTTTGGAGGAAAAGGATAAGTTATTCGGTGAAGTCAGGGATCGGGAGAGGGATGTTGATGCCATCATCAAGAAATTCTCTGAGATGCACGACAAAATGATGCAGGTGATCGGGGAGAACATCGCCTTAACGGCTGCTGTCAATGTTTTCCCCGATAAGATCTCCGAGGCCCAACAGCAAGCTATCGTTGAATACGAAGAGTCGGATGCCTCGAACGATAAAGTCATGTCCCAGTTTGGTGAAGGATATGAAGGTTATCGTGAAGAGGCTCGGGCGAAACTGATAGCTATTGGGCTCGATGCCTCTCTCCTTGACTCGTCGGACGACGAATCTGAGGCCGGGGGTGGCCCTCCTTCCGAATAGCTCCCACAAGACTTGTAAATTTTTTGTACTCCTTCATTTTTTCGTTTTTGTTTGTACTTACTTCGAATCTTATGCGATCGGGTTTTGTAAAATTTTTTGAAAGTATGAATGAAGTATGATAGTTTTGTTTATAAATTCTTGTGATCAGTTATACTCGTGACTTATCTCGAGCAGTTGTGTCTTTTCGAACCCTCTGATCGGATTGTGCCCAAAGTTTGTCTGATTAAAAAAATTTATAATTTTCTCGATCAGTTGTACTCGTGACTTATCTCGATCAATTGTGTCTTTCAGACCTTCTGATCGGATTGTACCCGAAGTGTGTCTGATCGAGTATCTGAACTCATATGAATATAGATGAAGATTAAATTTCCGAAGAGAATTCTCATTTATTTCATTCGAAATCAAGATGGTTACATGGGTAAAGAAAAGAATGACATAACTATTACTGATAAAATTTTCTAAGTCTTCCAACATGCCATGTGTTCTTTACTTCCGAACCATTCATTACTTAAAACCGATATGTACTTAGCTTCGGCACTTCTACTACTTCGTAGGGCCCCTCCCAGTTAGGCATCATCTTGTCAGTGTTCTGGGCGGTTGATGCCTCCGACTCCCGGAGGACCAAGTCTCCAACTTCAAACCTCCTCAGCTTCACTTTCTGATTGTAGTGTCGGGCTGTTCTCTGCTGGTAGATAGCTAACCTCATCATAGCTGAGTCCCGAACTTTTTCCAGCAGATCCAAATTTGTTTTCAAACCTTCATCATTGTATAGTTCTTTGTACTGACTGACTCGAAAAGTAGGGGACCCGATTTCGACTAGTATGAGTGCATTGGTCCCGTATGCCAGTCAGAATGAAGAGTCCCCAGTTGTTGTCCTCGGAGTAGTCCGATACGCCCACAAAACACTGAGTAGCTCTTCGGGCCACCGACCTTTTAATTCATCCAACCTTCTTTTGATCCCGTTGAGTAGGGTTCGGTTGGTCACTTCTACTTGACCATTCGATTGAGGATGAGCGACCGAAGTCTTGTGATGCTGAACTCCTAACTCTTTCAGAAAGCCTTTGAACTTGGACTCCACAAATTTTCTGCCATTATCAGAGACCACTACCATCGGGATACCGAAACGATAAACCACTCTTTCTTTGAAAAATTTCAGGCATTCTTGTTCGGTAATCTTCTGTAGTGGTTTGGCTTCGACCCACTTCGTCATATAGTCGATAGCCACGATCACAAAACTAACTTATCCCTTGGCCTTCGGTAGAGGCCCTAGGATGTCGATTCCCCATACAACAAAGGGAATCGGGGATAAGACCGAATCTGACTCTTGAGAGGTCGATGTGGAATAATCTTTGTTCAAATGACACATGAGACACCTTCGATTTAATTCCTTGGCCTCCGTGTAGATAGTTGGCCAATAATACCCCTGCCTCAAAATCTTATGCGCCAGTGATGTGACGCCCCCAAAATAGGTCCATTCCATCCAACCCATTCTGAGTCGCCAAATACATGGTACATAAATAACTACAACTTTATTATTACAACATATAAACTATGAGTTTAAATACAGATATTGCCATCTAGACAATATCCACACGCAAATAAATCCCCATCATAATTATTGATACATTATTTTACAAAAATGGTGAGGACTACTAAACAACTCTCTCTAGAACCTTCATTCCATACCCCGACTAGTACTCGCTACATTCTCGCCTCCTGAGAAGAAAAATGGAACAACAAGGAAAAGGGTGAACTCAACTAGCCCAGTAAAGAATATTATGACTAAGATAATATACAACAAATTATCGTTAGTCTCCAACAGGGAAAAATCTAATAGAATACAATAGACAACCAGTTTTAAATCAATCTTCGCAGCGGAAATAATAATTCATTAGAAGAGTTAAGTAGAGAATGCAAACTACTATCTTCTATATATGAATTTAAAAGTCCATCGTCGATATTTTATCCCCTCATAACATCAATCAATATATATCCGGAATTAAATATTCATCTTTGCACTATGTGCCAAAGATATTCATCGATTAGTCATGTTCATCTAAACACTGCTCATCTTTGCACTACGGGCCAAAAATATTAATCGGCCGGTAATGTTCATCTCAACACACCGCTTCATCTTTTGCACTCTGAGCCAAAGATATTCATCAAGAAATCATTCATCTTTTTTCTACAGCCAAAGATATTCAAGAATATCATCATTTAGGACCGAGGATGGTGAAAAATATTTTAAAGGAAACGAATCCAGTGAAACAAAAGAACAAATATTAAGGATTCGTATTTTAAACAATCCATGTTCAAAAATACTTCATAAGTAATCAGAGTGGAGTAAAATTCAAGAATGATCAAAACATGGATACAATCAAAGTTAGTATCCATAATAGATATTTTGGACGAAAAAGAAGAAATTTCATTTTTTGGTGAATAGTGCCGTATACGTGAATAGTGTCGTATACGTGATGTAACGACCCTAAAATAGGTCCATTCCATCCAACCCATTCTGAGTCGCCAAATATATGGTACAGAAAACAACTACAACTTTATTATAACAATTGTCGTGCAAAATACAACAACACATATCTTTGTGAGTTTGGATACAAATATATACCAACCAGTAGACGTCACAATGACACCTTACATAAAGGTATAGTCAAAAACTGCTTTTAGAAATTAGAATCTTTGGGAAGTGCTCAAGGAAACCTTCGTACATGGGAGGCCATGCTTTTAGGTTATGGTAGATATCATATGGCCACGTAATTATCCTTGGTTGACCCAATAGACCCCTAAAGAAAAATGAGAAGATTACTATCATATTCTTCCCAATGGTGAGTCTTCTCTCGACATATCATTATCTCCACTGCCTCTAATTGGGTATTATACTCCAAACAAACACCAAGATTATATAGGTAGTGCTTGTAAATATACTCAACCAGAAGTGGATGAGCACAACCATGTCTTATGATGACACGAGGTTGTATGTCATTAGACATCTTGTATGATAGTGGCAAAACACCCTTCCAAGTTAAATTCACCTCACCTCAACATCTATAGACCACCATTCTATTCCTCGCTATCCCCAGCTTTCACCCAAATTACACTTTTATTACACGAAAGGAATTGTGAAACAAAAGGGTGAAACACAACTAGCTCAAGAAAGAATATTATGACTAAAGATAAATAAATTATCAATAGTCTTCATCAAGAATAAATCGAGATTTAGAACATATGGTAGATGATAAAACTTTTCAACCATAGTCACGTGAATGAGCAATCCATTAGAAGAGTCAAATAGACCATAAAATCTATTATCTTCTCCATGTTAAAAGTCCACCAACAATGTTTTACCTCAGAACATCAAATCAAGAATTCCTATCCACAATCACATGTATAACTCATAATCATAATTGTAGTTCTAAATCCTCTTCTTATCCAGACGAAGATAATTTCATCACCGCCTTTTACAAAACATCAAAGATCATGGTTATACCAAATCATAGTACATGTTCATAATCATACTAATAAATTCATCTTTGCACCACGGCCAAAGATATTCATCAACAGTTCATCTTTGCACTACATGCCAAAGATATTCAACAACAAGTCATCTTTGCACTACGAGCCAAAGATATTCAACAACAGGTCATCTTTGCACTACGGGCCAAAGATATTCATCAATAATTCATCTTTGCACTACAGGCTAAAGATATTCATATATCAAAGAAATACATAATCATTTTAGAAGTTATATAACAATAATTATAACCATGTTGATTAATTCACCTTTGGACTTAAGCTAAAAATATTCAATTATAAATTTAATGGTCATGATCATACCAGTCAACAATTCAACTTTTGCACTACTGGCCAAAGAGAACCTATAGTCACGATCATACCAATAATCTACCCATCTTTACACTCAAGTCAAAGAGAAATATCATCATTAGGGTTATAAGAATGTTATATAAAAACAATATAATCAAAACCCTCATAAAAATCTGCATATACCTCATATATGATTCTCAAGCCAATAAATCATGTTTTCCAATTTTCTTACTTCACATAACATATTTAATTCATTTACTCATAACTAGAACATTTTCATGAAAAATACCAAATCAGTTCCAAAAGTATTTATTTTCTGGGATTTAGAAGAATATAGTCCCATATTGAATATATATTTTCTCATAATTTTTAAAATTCATTTACTATTTTCACATGGCCAAAACCACCTTAATATTTAAACATTTATCATAAATTGTACTTTTGTCCAAATATTCTGAAATTAATACGGTATACTGATATTCTATAGATGTACTCCCAATAAAAATTTCATCAATTTTGGAGTTAATCACAAGGAGTTATAAGCTTACTTACTTTTAAAATAGTCTTTTCTCATAAAATTCATAACTCCTAATCTATACATCCAAAAATCGCCATTTTTGGACACAATCTACAAAACTCATCAAATTATCATTTCAAATTTTTCCAAAATTTTTGAAGGTCCGAAAAAATACAAAACTGAAAAAACATAATCACCCTTAAAAATCCCTTACTATCCCTTACCTCAAAAGAAAAGAGATTTAACTAGAATAACGCCGAATGAACTTTAATCAGATAGCAACACTCAAAGTATACTCAAAATACTCACAAGAATACGCCGATAATATAGAGAGAAAAACTTCAGCTTCGGTGTGATTTTCAATTATAACCAAGCATCCTATTTATAGAAAATGCTTGAATACCAAAATGTAAAATTTAATAAAATATTATTATTAATAACCAAAGTCACACGCCTCCTTTGAATTCAGATTCCAGCAATTCTCACATGCAAAAGTACACTTATGGGGCCAACTAACATGAGAAACATGTTTTTAGCTTTTTTTTTTGTAATAAAATTAATTCAGACCCAATATTCCGGAACTTCAATAATTCATAATAAATAACCCTTTTGTCAAAAAATTCAAATCTCGCTATTTTTTATAGGAAATTCAATTCTCTACAACTTTACAGAAGAAAGTTTTTTCAAATTCCAAATAGAAATTGATCGAAATCCATAAACGGACGATTTTACAGGCTATAATCAAATTTCGGTCAATAATTGTGTCCACCAACACACAAAATATGTGTTAAACATTTATTGCCACAAAAATACTCTTCCTCCTTGTATATTCATATATCCCACATTCATTATAAAAATATCACCGTTAATATATTATTAAAATAATATATTTAAATGAATTATTTTATTAGAAAAAGATAAAATATTAATTTTCAACAATTGTCACTTTAAAAATTTTCTCCATCTATATCCACATAAAATGAATATTTTCCTTATCATATTAATTAATAATTAATTATTCACAAATAATATTACAAATCACAATAATGATAACCAAAAGGTTCCTCAGAAAGAGGGGCTTTCCAATAAAGATTTCTCTTTACTGGCGCGCAATTAGGTGACCAAACCTCTCCTTAGATAGAACTTTTTAGACATTGCCAATAATGTTTTCTAATAATATTATTCAGATAATATGAATTATTGCTTCGATAATGGAAAATACTTGTGTAGTGACAATTATTAAAACAACAAGAATATAAAATATCAACGCAAAGAATTATTGAATCAATAAAATAAAATATTGAACAATAATTCATCAGTAACAATTATCGAAAGTAGTGCCTTCACGTAAGAATCAATAATCGTGCAATACCGTGTTCTATACGTGTTTTAACCACCGAGTATTTTAACAAAGATAATTGATAATAACTCACGCTGGCCATTTATAAACAACTTATATTTGTTGCTTTTCTTCATCCAATCGCTTCCGCTATGGGGCCCACATAAGGCTCGCATCGTCAGATCGATATTCCCGATAAAAGAATATTCCACGACTCAAACGAATATTCTCCTAATAACAATGAATATTTTGTAGCCACTCAGATATTTTTTGTAAAATTCAGATATTTCACCCATAACTTTAAACTTTTATCAATTTAACCATTTACTAAATAATAATTATAAAAAATTGAATACTTTTATTTCATAAACCGGTCTTACACGTGAATAGTAACTCAAACACCAAAAGATAGAAATTTCACAAAAAACATCTTCATGATTCGTGAATAGTACTTAAATGAATAAGAACTCATGAATAAGAACTCGTGAATAAGAACTCATGAATAAGAACTCTTTACATGAAAAAGTTCCAAATTTGATAAAAATTTCCAACCAATATTTCTAAGATAATGATATTGAAGAAATAATACCATTTTCGAATAAAATAACATCCCTTACCTCGAAAAGACAAGATTTCTAGTTAAAACACCTGGATATATGCTATAACTTGAACTTGCACCGTATAGAAATACTCAAAGTATACTCAAAATACTCACAAGAATACGCCGATAATATAGAGAGAAAACTTCATTTAAAGTGTGATTTTCAATTCTAACCCAAGACCCTATTTATAGGAAAATCGCTTAGAACACCAAAATAGAAAATTTAATATAATAATAATATATATATATTAATTTGTCTATGCCCACTTAGAATCATCTGAATTCAGCAACTTAGCATGTGTTAAAGATTCCCACCAAACACAAAAAACGTTTTTCTTATTTAAATTATTTTAAACTTCCAAAAATCAATTATTTCGGAGCTTCGGAACTTCAATAATTCATAATAAATAGCCCTTTTATCGTAGAAAATTCAATCTCATGATTTTTTATAGGAAATTCAATTCTCTACAACTTTGCAGAAGAAAGGTTTTCCAAATTCCAAACAAAATTGACCTAAATCCATAAACGGACGATTTTACAAGCTATAATCAAATTTCTAATAATAATCAGGTCCACCAACACACAAAATATGTGTTAAACATTTAATGCCACAAAATACTCTTCCTCCTCATATACTCATATATCCCCACATTCATTATAAAATATCACCGCTAATATATTATTAAAATAATATATTTAAATGAATTATTTTATCGTAAAAAGATAAAATATTAATTTTCAACAATTGTCATTTTAAAAATTTTCTCCATCTATATCCACATAAAATCAATATTTTCCTCATCATATAAATCATAATTAATTATTCACAAATAATATTACAGAATCACAAGATCGCAACCAGCCGCTTAGGAAAGAGGGGCTTTCCAATAAGGATCTCTCCTCATCGGGCGCCGCAATTAGGTGACCAAACCTCTCCTTAGATGTAACTTTCTAGATATTGCCAATAATGTTATCCAATAATATTATTCAGATAATATGAATTATTGCTCGATAATGGAAAATACTATGTAATGACAATTTATCAAACAACAAGAATATAAAATATCAATGCTTAGAATTATTGAATCAATAAAATAAAATACTTGAATAGTAATTACCGTAATAATTATCGAGTAGTGCCTTCTTTACGTAAGAATCAATAATTGGTGCAATACTGCAGCCATCGCTCAACAACGCCAGACAAGTGTGTTTTAACCACCGGTATTCCAACAATATTAATGGTAACAACTACGCCTGCTATTTATAAACAACTTATATTCGCTGCTTTCTTCATCCAATCGCTTTCAGCATGGGGCCCATAAAAGATCAAGCTACTGTCGCATTTAATATTCCCGACAAAGATTTAATATTCCACGACCAAACGAATATTCCCCACAATAATGAATATTTTATAACCACTGCTTATTCAAATATTTGCATGATTTTACCCATAAACTATCCACATTAATCAAATCAACCCTTACTATTTCAAAATAATAAATAGAGGAAAAATAAATTTTATTTATTAATAATTTGGGGTCTTACAACCTCCCTCCTTATGAAATTTCGTCCTCGAAATCGACGTGACGACATTGTGTTTTCAAAAGATGAGAATACCTCGCTTTCATTTCCGCTTCCAACTTCCGTGTCATTTCCTCAATAGCATGGTTTCTCCACAAAACCTTAACTTGTGGTATAACCCTGTACATAGGACATGTTCTTTCCTATCCAAGATATTGACAGATACCTCCTCGTGACGTTAAGTCTTCTACTATCTCGTCCTGGCTTCTAACTCAATGACGTGGTTCGGGTCAGTCCACATATTTACGTAACATCGATACGTGAAAAACGCTATGAACACGCCATATACTTGGAGGTAAAACGCAGTCTATAGGCCACAGCCCTATTCGATCGAGAATTTCAAATGGATTAATAAATCGAAGGTTTGAGCTTTCCTCACCTCACCGATTCTCGCTTTTGAAATAACAACTTCGCACCCTCATTCTTCAAATTCATCACCCGAAGCTTGAATAAATTTTAACTTTATCGATTAAAGTCGATTATACTCAGATATCATCACGCAGGTACCTAGAGTTTTCATCTCCATCTCTATTATTTGTAAATTATACTGAAATGAGTCTTTGACAATATCGCACTCAGATTTGATACGATCTTCTACTCAACACGCCACCTACCACGCTCGCTTTTCCAGATGGCATGGTCGTAACATGTACTTGAAATGAGTCTCCTCTCGAGTTCTTCAAGCTCTTCCCACATTCCTTGCTCCATTCAAATTTTGTATCTCTACAAGTCACCAAGTTAATGGAATAGCGATTCGAGAATATCCTTCAACGAATCTCCGATAATAACCAACTAAGCCTGAAAGCTACGATTTCGACATTCTGATTTAGGTTGTTCTCAATCGTGACTCATATCCCAACCTTGGATAAGACGTTACAATGACACCTATCAATTTACTATCACACGAATATGGTGTCCCCTACGGAGAGTCCGGCTTTTGTATTCCACAAAGGAAGTCACCAGATAAAGGCTCAAGTACCAAATTCTATAGTTGATTTTTAATCTCAAGTTCAATAGAGCCATTCGATATGAGATTTTAGAAATGAGTTTTGTACCGGGTTCAAAGTCGATACAAAATTTAATATCGAAGCTTTGGGAGTAAGCCAAGAAATTCTTCAGAAATACGTCAGGAAAAATTAATAACAACAGGAATATTATTCAAATCTGACGTGTCTTTATTCAAATCCATAACATGGACTAAGAACTTGACATCCGTAATAAACGAATGACTTCATGGCTTGATATGAAAATGTTTGACTACAATGGTTTGATTGTTTGAATTGAATAACAATGTTGCTTAGGAATATGAAAACTAACAACCTTACGAAAAGTAATCAATTTCGCATGATGATTTAGTAGTAACCTTAAAATCACATCAAAAGCAAATATCTCTATAGAAATAAGGTTAATGTGTAATGTGATAGTGCCAACCTCGAATCAAGCAAGATTTCTAAACAACGGATGTAATGAAAGTTTTCCCAACTGAGTCTCCATAAATAGGTCAAAGTCTAATTTCTCCATAGTCAAGTTCAAACGTTGAGCGCAAAGCAAGAGAGAGATAAAGAATGGGTAGAACCTAGATATCTAGTAAGGTATAAACTTCGCAAGAATTTATAATTAACTAACCCGTGCTAACTTCGTTCGTTTCCTCGCATTTTGACCGGCCACGACAAACACTCTTCCAAGAACCGCTGACTTTGACCTTCTCGGACATCCTTTTGAGTCACCATTCCCGCTGATCTGGGTTTCGATACACGCATAATCTCGAGCGATATGTCCTTCTTTCCACAATTATAGCATACCTTAAATTGTTGTGGGGCGTTTGAATGAGATATGTCCTCTTTCCGCATTTTGTAACATACGACCGGTGGTCTTTCTCCTCCTTGGAACCGATTCTTCACCGGTGTTGACGCCTTCACATGGTCGTTGTTAAATCTCCTCTTTAAAATCTCCTCCCGACTCGCTTCTTCTATTTTCATGGCCACGATTACCACCAGAGTGGTTACCGCTTTTGTCCAGATTCTTCTTTCTCCGCTAGTTATCGTTATTACGATGATCGCTATCTTCTAGATGATCCTCGTTATGGTCCTTTGGTTGAACGTATTTCGTTATCTCGCTTCTAACAACTAAGCCCTCGCTGACAACATCCGAATAGAGAGAAAATTTATGAGAATGAGATACTCGACGATATCGGGTTTCAAACCTCTCGTAAACATCCGCGCATACGCTCCTCATTCTCCACCAAATGAGGTGCAAACTCGATAACTCCGTGAACTTCGCATCGACACCGCCATGTTATTCTCGCTCCACCTAATAAACTCCACTTCCTTCATACGACAAAATACTTTCGTGGAAGTACTTGTCATTGAACTGTTCAAATGTCTCCCCACGACATGCCGAAGGTACCGGATGGGTACGCTTACGATTTCCACTAGTAATCTGCCTTGCCACTTTTAACATAAAGGTGGCGAATGGAACCTTCGTTTCTCCGTGCATCCCAAGACATCGAATATCTTGGTAATTTGTTTGACCCATGTTTCCGCCTATGATCGGATCCGCTTTCCCTTAAATTCGTGGGTCCCAACTTTTGAATCGCTTGCCGTGATAAACCCGTGAATTGCTATCATTTCCTCCTCAGATTTTGAACACGAGTCTCCTTCGTCCGATTTTGCATGAACTACAAAAAGCTTCTAAACATCCCTCGCTCATCATCTCGCTTCATGGTGTTGTTCATAGAGGTACATTGCCACTGTTGCCGCTCTCCTCGTTGGTAAGTCTGAGCATCTCCACTGTCTCATTTACTCCATCATTAATATTCTCAATGACATTCAAAATACCGCTATAAAACAAGGTTTAATTAAGAAATCAATATATCACATAATATCCCCATATATACTTGACTAACTAACAAATAAGCTTTAGTAGACACACCTAGCGAAGGATTTACTCGCCTCCCTCCTAGTTCTATTCCCCATCTCCGCCAGAGATCATATCCCTAAGCTCGATACTAAACCGCGACGCCCCAAAATAGGTCCATTCCATCCAACCCATTCTCGAGTCGCCAAATACATGGTATGTAAATAACTACAACTTTATTATTACAACATATAAATCATGAGTTTAAATACGTATATTGCCATCTGTACAATATCCACACGCAAATAAATCCCCATCATAATTATTGATACATTATTTTACAAAATGGTGAGGACTACTAAACAACTCTCTCTAGAACCTTCATTCCATACCCGACTAAGACTTCGCTACATTCTCACCTCCCGAGAAGAAAAATGGAACAACAAGGAAAAGGGTGAACTCAACTAGCCCAAGAAGAATATTATGACTAAGATAATATAAAACAAATTATCGTTAGTCTCCATGAGGAAAAATCTAATAGAATACAATAGACAACCAGCTTTTAAATCAATCTTCGCAATGAAATAATAATTCATTAGAAGAGTTAAGTAGAGAATGCAAACTACTATCTTCTATATATGAATTTAAAAGTCCATCGTCGATATTTTATCCTCAGAACATCAATCAATATATATCCGAATCAAATATTCATATTTGCACTACAGCCAAAGATATTCATCACCGAGTCATGTTCATCTAAACACTGCTCATCTTTGCACTACGGCCAAAATATTAATCACTTGGCCATGTTCATCTCAACACTGCTCATCTTTGCACTACTAGCCAAAGATATTCATCAAGAAATCATTCATCTTTTACTACAGCCAAAGATATTCAAGAATATCATCATTTAGACCGAGGATGATGAAAAATATTTTAATAAAACGAATCTAGTGAAACAAAAAGAACAATATTAAGGATTCGTATTTTAAACAATCCAAGTTCAAAATACTTCATAAGTAATCGAGTGGAGTAAAATTCAAGAATGATCAAAACATGGATACAATCAAAGCTAGTATCCATAATAGATATTTTGACGAAAAAGAAGAAATTTCATTTTTCATTGAATAAAGTCCAGATTCGTGAATAAAGTCAGATATCGTGAATAATGCCGTATATCGTGAATAGTAACTCTTACACCAAAAGATAGAAAAATTTCACAAAAAAATATCTTCACGCTTCGTGAATAATAGACTTTGAATAAGAACTCATGAATAAGTAACTCGTGAATAGTAACTCGCTGAATAAGAACTCCTCCCAAGCATATGAAAAAAGTTCCAAATTTGATAAAATTTCCAACCAATATTTCAAAGATAATGATATTGAAGAAATAATATCATTTTCTAATAAAATAACATCCCTTACCTCGAAAAGACAAGATTTCTAGTTGAAACACCGATATAAAGGCTATAACTTGAACTTGCACCGTATAGCAATACTCAAAGTATACTCAAAATACTCACAAGAATACGCCGATAATATAGAGAGAGAAAACTTCAGCTTTACATGTGATTTTCAATTCTAACCTAAGACCCTATTTATAGAAAACGCTAGAACACCAAAGTAGAAAATTTAATATAATAATAATATATATATTAATTTGTCTATGCCCACTTAGAATCATCTTAATTCAGCAACTTAGCATGTGTTAAAGATTCCCACCAAACACAAAAAAACGTTTTTCTTATTTAAATTATTTTAAACTTCCAAAAATCAATTATTTTGAGCTTTGAACTTCAATAATTCATAATAAATAGCCCTTTTATCGAAAAATTGAATCTCGCGCTTTTTTTATAGAAAATTCAATTCTCTACAACTTTACGTAAGAAAGTTTTTCCAAATTCCAAACAAAATTGACCTAAATCCATTAACTATTAGATTTTACAAAAGCTATAATCAAATTTCTATCCAATAATTGTGTCCACCAACACACAAAATATGTGTTAAAATTTAATGCCACAAAATACTCTTCCTCCTCATATACTCATATATCCCACATTCATTATAAAATATCACCGTTAATATATTATTAAAATAATATATTTAAATGAATTATTTTATCGAAAAAGATAAAATATTAATTTTCAACAATTGTCATTTTAAAAATTTTCTCCATCTATATCCACATAAAATCAATATTTTCCTCATCATATAAATCAATAATTAATTATTTACAAATAATATTACGTAATCACAAGATCGGCGAACTGTGCCATTCCTGAAAGAGGGGCTTTCCAATAAGGATCTCTCATTATCTTTGGCGCAATTAGGTGACCAAACCTCTCCTTAGATGAACTTTCTAGACATTGCCAATAATGTTATCCAATAATATTATTCAGATAATATGAATTATTGTCTCGATAATGAAAAATACTATGTAATGACAATTTATTGAAACAACAATAATATAAAATATCAATGCAAAGAATTATTGAATCAATAAAATAAAATACCGAATAGTAATTACCGTAATAATTATCGAAAAGTGCCTTCTTACGTAAGAATCAATAATTGGTGCAATACTGCAAGCTACTGCTCAACAACGCGTATTAGTGTGTTTTAACCACCGGGTATTCCAACAAGATAACTGTAAATAACTACGCCAAGTTATTTATAAACAATTTATATTTGTCGCTTTCTTCATCCAATCGCTTTTCAAGTTATGGGGCCCACAAAAAGATCTACTGTCAGCATTTAATATTCCCACACAGCATTTAATATATTCCACGACCAAACGAATATTCCCTAACAATAATGAATATTTTATAACCACTTGCTTATTCAAATATTTCATGATTTTACCCATAACTATCCACATTAATCAAATCAACCTTACTATTTCAAAATAATAAATAGAGGAAAATAAATTTCATTTATTAATAATTTGGGGTCTTACAAGTGACTTGGCCATGTGATCCCCCACACAATCCCTTCGTGTACTTCCTTCAAGTGTATAGTCTGCTTCCGGAGTTAAGCATTTAAGAGTAGGGAGAACTGAAAGCCCTTGATGTGGGTCCCAGATTAATGAGGATAAAGTTTGAGCTTCGATGCTTGATTTTCCTTGCAAGGATCCGGTCTGAAGGTAGAACCCCATCCGCCAGGTACGTGATGTAAGGTGTGAGCCAGAATGAAGTCGGTCCAAAGCTAGCACATCTATCTTTGGAACACTTGGTCGCTCCAAAACCTCTAGGTATACCGGCAGTTGAAGGAGTCGACTTGGTGAGTTACCAACTTTGCTAGGGCATCTGCCATCAGATATCCTCATGGGTCCACCCCTCGACAACCGTGTGATGTGAAGTACGTAGTTTATCTTTCACCTGCTTTATATTTTGCCATTCTTGCCCCTCGAGCCTCATACTCCCCGATAAGCGCTTGACCACCACCATTGCGAATCATCAGAGATGATCAACTTCAGTACTTCCAAGCTCAAGCCAACCAGTATCCTCGCTACGATGGCCTCAGACTCTCTTCCGTTGTTCGTAGCCTTGAACTAAAATTGAATCTCCGCTGGACTTTGAACCCTTTGGGACTTGTCAAATGACCCCACCTTGGCTGACGTCCGGCGTCGACGATTCATCCATGTATAAAGTCCACGCTTATTGGCTTTTTGTTGAGTTTTTGATCATCAGTATTCACGCCCAGGTTACGTGAAAGAGCATTCCACGATGAAGTCTCATCGATGCCCGACCTTTGATTGCCGTTACGGGATGATACTCTATAGTAAATTACGTTAGCTCCATCGCCCATCTTTACGCCGCTAGCCAGGCGAAACACATCCGAACATATGCAATATTTTTTTTAACGGCTGATCCGTATATACCACCACCATCCGACCTTGGAAATAATGTCGAAGATTCCTGTTTGCAATGATTAGGGCATACGCAAATTTCTCCAGGTTCGGGTTTCTTGTTTCTGCATCTCGAAAAACATGATTGACGTAGTATACCGAGAACTATTTTCTTCCTTATCTCTCACTAATGCCGCCCCCACTGCCATCGGGCTCACAGCCAAGTATAAGTATAAAGGCTCTGAAGGGATCGGTTTCATCAGTAATGGTGCCGTGGACAGATATTTTTTGATCCCTTGGAACGCGTCTTCGCATTCAGATGTCCACTGAAAACTCTTCTTCGCTTCTTGACCCTTTGAGAGTGTCAAAGAAGGGCAAGCATCTTTCGGTGATTTTGACATCGAATCTCAGAAGGAAGCTATCCGCCCTTCAACCTCTCGCACATCTTTTGAATGTCTTGGAGATTTCATGTCTAAGATCGCCGCAATTTTTCTCGGGTTTGCTTCAATTCCCTTTTTCACATTCGAATATCCCAGAAACTTTCCTGAACCCAAACCGAAGGTACATTTTGTGACGCCCCCAAAATAGGTATACATCACCCATCTTGAGTCGCCAAATACATGGTACAAAAATACAAATACAACTTAATAATACAATCGTAGTAAAAATACGACAAAACATAACTAAGAGTTTTAATAAGAATATTGTCATCTGAATAATATCCACACTCAATGGAGTCTTCATTACATTTATTATCACACTATTTAATGAATAGTGAGGACTACTAATCTTATCATCTGGACCGTCACTCCGCTTCCCAGACTCGTCCCGGCTATATTCTCATTTCTCAAGAGAATAGGTGAAAGAAAGGGTGAGCTCAACTAGCCCAAGAAGAAATATTATGACTAAGATAATGCGAAATAAATTATCATTAGTCTTGACAATGTTAAACCGATAAAATACAATAGACATCAAGTTTAAGCGCATCGAACAAACAATCTATTAGAAGAGTCAAGTAGAAATAAAATCTACTATCTTCTATGATTTAAAATGTTTTCATCAGTTTTATCATTTGAGACTCAAACACAATAAATAAACCACATAATCGAATCATCCCCGCACTATAGGGCGGACTACGATATTCTTTAAATCATCAATGGTCGCGAATATATCTTAGATAATCCTCGGTCATAATCATACCAAGTCCATCTCTTTGCACGTAAGCGAAAGATATACAACCATAAAACCAATAATCAACAATCCATCTTTGCACGTAAGCGAAAGATATATAATTGAATAAACAACAATCCATCTTCGCACGTAAGCCAAAGATAACTTTCATCACCATATAAGCGTGAGGATGATGACAATAATATAAGCATTAATCAAACTAAAACAAGGATAAATATTAAAGACTTTAAATTTATCCAAATATTATCAATCACTTAATAAACTCATAATCTAATATTATTAATATTATAACAATATTTTAATCACCTCTAAACTTATAAACAATTTATTTCAATTGTTTACACTTTACCAAATAATGCATTTAATCATCCAAAAATGTCATACTCATAAGATTTTATCACCAATGATCAAATCCCTCATCAAAAATTTGCATATACCTTATATAGGATTTTCAAGCCATAAAATCCTATTTTCCAACTTTGTTACTTCACATAACATATTTAACTCATATGTTCGTAACTAAACCATTTTCATGAAAAATACCAAATCAGTCCCAAAATATTTCTTTTACGGGATTTAGCGAATATATGTCCCATAATGAACATATATTTTCTTGAATTTTAAAATTCATTTACTATTTTTTCAAAATCAATTTCTAATTAATTCCTTAAGAAATTAGCTACTTCAAGTTTAACTTCAGAAATTCCCAAATCTTGGCAGGATCTTACACATGTTAACATGAGCTTCCAGTTTAAATTTCATGGTCATCGGAATTACAGAACTCCGGTTATAGCGTTTTTCGTCGGAAAAACCTAAATATTGAAATCGTCATAACTTGCTCATTTTAAGTCAGAATGAGCTCATTTTTGGACAGGAGGTACCTTATACCGTATACTTTCATGTCCCAAAAGGCCGGAATTTTTCTCACTAATTAAGTGACCGAAACAGCCCTTACAAAATTATGGCAGTAGCTTTTTGCTATTTTCCAACTTTTGACTCATTTGCTAAAAACAGTCCACACGAAAATATATAGTACCTTTTCTAGTGATTCAACTTGGATAAGTTAGTAAACTCATAGATCTAACTCTAGGACTTGACCACACTCAAAAATTTAAAATATAATAGGAGATATGGTCAATTGAATTTCATGTTCCATTTTCACCAAAATCTGATTTTCAATTCTTTGTGATTTCTAAGAAACTTTCATGTTTTCACATAATAACCAACATAACTCCTCATGACAATGACATAATAATTTAATAAAACAAGTTCAAGAATAAATTTTAACGACTTATAAGTTAATTTATTCTAACTCAATAATGTCCAAATTGTCATCATGATACTTTTTGTGAGAGTAAAATTCAAGAATGCTTTCGAAGAATATTTTCATGAAAAGATCTTTGGATGAAGCGCAAATATCAAATGTATTCTACTAATTTCATGGAGTATAGAAGTCAAAGCTTTAACCAATCGAGTATAAGAGAATATATGAAATTGCAAATGGATTTTACTTCGCCATGCGGTAATCCACGTAAATGCATCATTTCCACAATTTAATAAGGAATGAATACGAAGGATCATTCACCATCGTATGTATAGTAATCCACATGTATGCGAGTTATTCCAAGAATAATAAAGAATAGAATAATGAAGGATTCACCATGCATGCGATAGAGACCGCATGCAGACGAGTTATTCCCAATGAATAATAAAGATTTTAACCAATTCCCGTAAAAACGCATGAAAAGATATTCCAAATGTAATAATAAAAGATGTAACCGAATCCGGTAAAACGCATTGCATGCGAGATATTCCAATGAATAATAAAGAATGGAATAACAACGAAATCACCATGCATGCGATAAGACCGCACAAACAAAGTTATTCCAATGAATAATAAATAATGGAACCAGTCCGGCGTAAACGCACGCATACGTGATATTATTCGACAAAATAATAATGAATCGGATAATAGAAGAATTTCACCATGTATGCGGTACTTGATAAATAGGTTATTCCAACATAATAATAAATAATGGAATAACAGAAGAATTTCACCATGTATGTGGTACTTCGCATAACAGGTTATTCTAACAGAATAATAAAGAATGGAATAACAGAAGTTCTCTTCATGAATAAGAAAGAAATAATACCCCTTACCTCAAAAGAAGATTGGATCTTTGAAGCAGTGAGGTAGTAGACTTCTCTTCTTCTTTCTCTCTATAATAATGGCTTTAAAGCTTTAGTGAATTGGTGAGAAATGAAGGAAGAATGAGCTTCTATTTATAGGAAAACATAGTTTTGATAATTGCACATTTTGGGGCTCGAAAAATTGCAGTACAATACCTCCAACTTTTCTTTCATTTATAATCCAGTCATCCAAGTATTATCAAACTTGCACCACCTCCCCTAATAGTAAATCATGTGAATCAATAGTTCAATCATGTGATTCAATAGTTATAATCATGTGAAAATACGAATTATGGTATAGTACCTCCATCTTTAACTTAGTAATGCAAGTATTATCAATCTTGCACCAACTCTCCTAATAGTATAAGAATGTGACTCAATAGTAACTCGTGAATAGTAACTCATGAATAGTAACTCGTGAATAGTAACTCGTGAATAGTACTCCGACACGAAAAGTGCCCTGAATACCCGATTGAACAATATAATCTCCAGACATCAATTATTATCAAAATAAATGTCGATTTCTACTAACACAAATAATCCCAACACAATGGAACTATCAAATTCATCTTTAATCAACACGAACTTATTCATCATTAATATCATAACTTATAATATTTAACAACCAGATCGTTCCCAGGAAAGAGGGGGCTTTTCGATAAGGATTTTTCCTTATTGGCGCGCAATTAAATGACCAAACCTCTCATTGACAGAACTTTTAGACATTGTAAATATTGTAATTTAATAATATGAATAACTTTGTCGTCTCAATTATTGATTTAATAATATATCATATAATGCGGATGATCTTATGTGAATAATCGAATCAATAATATGAGAGATATGATCAACAATTACTATAGCAATGATAATTGAGTATAACTGAATGACTTATCACGTAAGCATCAATAACCAATACTGGTGTCTTCTACTATGCAACCACGCGTATTATTTGTACTTTTACTACCGAAAGTAGTTCAACCGTTTTAATCGGTAAAACTTCCGCCTTTTATTTTCATAAAATAATTACATTGTTTTATTACTACGATGATACTTCCGTTGTTGGTTCACTGAATGATTGTATGCCGTCGTCACGGATATTCCCGACAAAAAGAATATTTCCCGAAATAAACGAATATTTTATAACAACTTGCATACTTTTGCAAAATTTATAAATACTACCCGCAACTATAACATTATATCAAATCCATACCATAATATTAAAAAAAATATTTCGAGAAATTTAAATCTTTATTCATAGAATTTGGGGTCTCACACATTTGGTTGGGTTCAATTTTAGTTTGTGTTTTCTTACTGTTTTGAAGCAGTCTTCTAGGTCCTCCAGATGATCCCGGACTGACATACTTTTTACGATCATGTCGTCCACGTACACTTCCATGCTTCGGCCCAGCTGCTTTCTGAATACAAAGTTCATCATCCGTTGATAAGTTTCCCCCGCGTTCAGCAATCCGAAGGTCATCTTCCAATACGCATATATGGCCCGATGAGCGATCAAGCTTATCTTCGGGATGTCTTCTTTGTTCATCGAAATTTGGTGGTATCCCGAGAAAGCGTCCATGAAACTTAACATACCATACCCCGAAGTGGCATCAATCAGTTGGTCTATGTTGGGTAGAGGATAAAAATCTTTTGGGCATGCCTTATTCAGATCTATATAGTCAATGCATAACCTCCACTTCCCATTTTGCTTCTGAACCAATACCACATTTTCTAGCCATTCGGGGTAGTCGATCTCAAAAATGAATCCTGCCTCCTGTAGTTTAGAGATCTCTTCATCTATGATCCTCTGCCTTTCAAGTGGCAAAAATCCTTCTTTTCTATATCACTGGTTTTCTCTTGGTCCAGATGAAGCCTACGTAGCGCTAACACTCATTTACCCCTGGCATATCGCTAGGCTCCCAAGCAAAGATAACGGCATACACCAAGCAGTCCACCATCCCGCATGATAGTTACATAATCCTACCCGATCTTGATCAATTTTTCTCGTGTTTCCGGGATCAATTCTCGCCTTCCGTCTCCTCGTGCAAGGCGTACATTGGTTCTGATCGCTTCAATAAATGGCTCTATCTCAATGGCCATCATTCTGCTTTTTGTTCTTGACCCCAACCCCTGAGGAAATCAGGGTATTCCGATAGCACCTTCGGGCAATGTCTAGATCACCTTTTACCTCCCCAATCCCGTTCGGTGTCGGAAACTTGATTTTTAAATGTGGTATAAACGTTCCTGCTTGCAGTGCTGTTAATGTCGGTCTCCCCAAGATAGCGTTGTATGTCGAGTCCACTTGTACCACAAAAAATCGGACGACCGAACTTCTCGATTGTTGAAATTTGTCTTTGAACTCGACCGGTAACTCAATGGTGCTCAAACATGCACCGGTCCCCACTAAACCCGTCATAACCAGACCCTCTCCTCCCAATTCCATCTTCTTCCTTCTAAATCCATCCTCTAAGTAGGCGTGTGTATACAATATGTCGATCGAGGATCCATTATCGAGCATCATCTTTTTCATGTCTACTGTCCCGAACTGTGTTGTTATTACCGGTGCCCTGTCATGTGGTTCAATGTGATCGGTAGGATAGTCTTCATCCGAGAATGAGATGGATTCTCCCGAGGTAGGCCCCGTGTCCTTTCTGGGCGATGAACTTGCTACCGATAACACGACCTCGAGATGGTCGCTTCTTCCTTCCTAGGTTACCGCCCTACCGACCCACCAAATTACATCAATCACCCCTCGGGCTTATGGTGCGGTGCATGTTACCATGTTTTCTGAGTTATTCCCTGTTCTCTCTCGGGTGCCTCAAATCTTCCCGACCGATCACATATCGCACGAGCTTGCCCATTCTGGACATTCTTTTCTATCAAATCTTTCAGATCATTACACATCTCCGTCATTATGCCCCTCGACATTGATGGTATGCACAATATTTGACCCTACTCTCTTTCTAAAGCTTCGGGGATCGATGAGCTTAGCTCGAAGAAAGGTTTGTTCCGCATCTCTTCTAATATTTTGGCCCGATCGGTGTTGAAAAGCAGTATAAACTTTGTTGACATTCTTATTCGGGAAAGATGGTCGTCCGCTGCCCGACCCTCCCCCATTGTAGCTTTTCTTCCCATAATTATCAAATTTCCCCTGATTATCGGACCTTTGGTAGCACTACTTGTCCCGATCTTTAGACTTCTCGTAAGATTGGGAGTGGAGTTTAAAATTTCCCATCGCTTCTTCTATTGCTATGTGACCCTCGGCTCGATGGAAAGCTTCAGTCAAATCTGCCGGAGGGTTGATCACTATATCCTTCATCAACTTCTTCGATTTCCCGATGTCTATGCTAGTAGTGAAGAATCCCAAAGGCTTGCAGGGAGTTCAACTCACTTCAAGCCCCACGACCTCCGGAACCTTTTGACGTCTTGACCCGGACTTTTGTCGACTTCATCGACCTGCGTGAGGGAGGCACGCGATCTTTCCTCGCCTTTTATTCTCCAAACCGTGTGTGAAATTTCTCCAAGGTCACTCCACAAATTGATCGATCCTCTTTGCCAAAGTTCCCATCCATTATCGGTAGCTTCTTCAAAGTCGTTATGAACATATGACACTTGGCGGCATCGTAATGCCCAGTAGTAGGTCATCGACCTCATCATACCCGTCTGAGTGGTCATATGGATCCCCACCCCATCGTGAGGTCTCCATCTGGGCATCTTCTTTTGTGGTCGGTCATCATGGTTGATTTCAGGTGAGAAGGGCGACCCTACGCAAGCCGAAGGTGTTCCCAATACACTCTTCGTCGCCAATAACTTTTCCAATTCTTCCACCCTTCGGGCGAGGGGGTCGGACTCCTCCTTACGAGGGGACGATCGGGGTATGTCCCTCCCGTACTCAGGGGTCGCGTCCCTCCTCCTATGTCCCGATCTGCCTGGATGATCCGATCTTCGATCTGGTGAACGGCTACTCACTCTACCTCGGCCGTCCTGAGATCGACTTCGGTGCCTGCTCTTTTCCTTTCCAGCCTCTCCCTGTCGAGGTGACCAGGATCGGCTCCGATGTCTGCGCCGTTTTGAGGACGCTTCCTGCTCTCCAGCCATCTTGACCATCTGCTGTTCGAGTTCATCTTGCTGAAGACGCAGGGTCATCATGGCATCTTTGTTCTGCTCAGATCTTCTTCGCAAGATAAACTCCCTCTGATCTCGACTGCCTTCGTCTCGGCCTTTTCCATGCACCTCAAGTATCCGAGAGTGATTTTCATCCGCCTGACTAGCCTAATTAGGAGTACGCTGACTTTCATGGAAGAGTCTTGTGGGAGGAAGCAAATTAGGTTCCTCCCGATCTCCTCGAATTCGAACCCAGTCTATCCTTGACCGACCCTCTCACCTGGGAGGTCTGGTGTGTTTTCGCCTTTTCCTGGTTAGAAGCACCGTTCTCCCTGCTCGCCATAGCCTCTTACCGGAAAAGTTGGCTGTGATTGATTAAGCACTAAAAGCCCTCCTTCTAGCGCCAATGTTAACGCCAAGTTTCGCCGGCGCGTCCAATCACAAAATCCACGCGCTAGAACCTGCATAATAATAGATCACATTAAGCTTGACGGCTTGTCTTGCACGGGATAGCTCACGGTGTGAGAATGAGTACATGCCGTTCACAAAGTTTAACAATGGAGGCAAAGTGTTTAGTGCTCAAAAGTAGGTATTACCTCTTAATTGTAACCTTGACCTTGTATTTATAGTACTCACCACCTTAAAATGCTTCTCCGAGTCGGATTAGGACTCTTAGTCATGGTAGTTACCATAACTTGGGTCCAACACAATCTCCTTAAAAGGTGCAAGTGGAATCCAATACAATCACTACCTTTGGAGTTACCGTAGTCAATTATGATTAGGTCTCCAGGCTCTCTATCTTGTGAAGTCCCAACGCATGTGCCCAACCCAACCGAACTCCCCCGATCCAGTGCGGGCCTCGGCAAAAGGACTTGAAGACCCGACCACGAACATCTTACACCGAGGTAAGGCTCCAACCCAAAGGACTCGGATGCCGAACCCGAACACCATCAACTCACCCATGGGCTTCGGCCCGATGGGCTCACGATCCCTTCCAAAGGTCGTGCTTTTACCACTCGAGGATCGGTAAAATGCTCCCTAACAAAGATGTTTAAAATATATTTATTAAGTAACTTTTGAAAAGTCCATAATGAGATCGTAATGCACGTGGGGACTTGAAGTTAAAAAGATCAAATGTGTTAAGTTGATATTATAGCTAAAATAATGTATAGATGATAGGATATAAGTGATCATAATGTAATGTTAAACGTTCTTAAAGCTACAATGCCTAATTGTAAAATGAGAATGTAAATGCAGAATAAGCTATTTGTTCCTAAAGCATTTAGCATGGATCGTAAAGCCTGCATTCTAATCGTATAGTTCACTCAAGGTCGATAGTAAGCAAAGAAATCGCAGAATCGCTTTCAAGTATCGTAGAACAAGTCGTAGAAATTTGAACGTGGAGCTCAAATCATATAGAATAGTTAAGATCATACTCTACGTTCTTCATCGACTTCTACGATTGACCCAAATTTCATAAAGCAAGTCAAAACCGATAGAGGATCCGATAATAAAGAAGCGCTGCAAAATGACAAAAAATAGTGCAAGTTTATTGTTCAAATGAACGTCAATGATTTTTCAACTATCTCTTACTACTACGGTAGCATTTATTGTTTCTTATTTGAATTTAAGTTTATTCTTAGATCTAACCACCGTTTGCTTCGCCTCTTGAGTTCATGTTGAATGACTAATAACCGCAAGAATGTTAAAACACATGGTTAACTCAAAAATTAGAATGGGGTAGCATAGAGGATCGAGAAAACAACATAGTACACATATATGATCGGATTCATTTTTGTGAATACTTTTATAATCTTCCGTAATTTAGACCTCGACGAAAAAATAGGTTTAGGTTGATTTTGGATTACATAAAATAGATTTGAGTTGATTTTGGAACTAAAACCATATTAAAGTCCTCAATAGTTTGGCTATCAAGACTTTAACAATCGGATATTGAGGACTTTAAATGTACCAACTATCTCCATAGTTGATGTAATATTTAGATCCGATCACCGTAGTAGTTGGCCTCTATAATGGTCTTACTATCTTTTGTATAAGGACAACAACAACAACTAATAAACTCTATTAATGTTCTCTCCATTCTTCTTTTCATTGCTCCCTTATATTTGAGTGCATGCAACTACTCATTAGAGTTCAAGGAAAAATAAACAGAAGGGATTAAAAGAACAATTAAATATCAACATTGATCAGCTGTGTAGTTGGCCTCTATAATGGTCTTACTATCTTTTGTATAAAGGACAACAACAACAACTAATAAACTCTATTAATGTTCTCTCCATTCTTCTTTCATTGCTCCCTTATATTTGAGTGCATGCAACTACTCATTAGAGTTCAAGGAAAAATAAATAGAAGGGATTAAAAGAACAATTAAATATCAACATTGTTATTCTTCTAATTTTCCTTTTGTTTAAAACAATAGGAAAAACAAGAAAATGTTATCCCTATAAATCAAAAGATTTACTAACTCGAGATAAGAGCAGATTTGATGCCATATCTTATTACAATTTGCCTTGCGTTTCTAGCAACTAAATTTATCTAAGAAGTAGTTCTACTTCTAGTTTTACAAGAAGCACAATGATAAAATGTATTTTGGAAAATGACAAAAAAAAAAAAAAAAAAAAAAAAAAAAATCCTACACGCTGTTGTCATTAGTTATTCCACATACGTAAATATTTGGAAGAGGCCTCCTAAAACAAAGCATGTTTCTCGGACAACACGGTCAGCACACAACAAATAGTGTATTATTTGAAATGAGTCGACAAATTTCTGAACTTGGGCAGAGGGAAGAGGGAAGGAGGGGATAGAACAGCCTACCATTTTTGCGGAGAAATCAAACCCCAAAGCAAAAAAAAGAAAAACAACACCAAATTGAGCTACTGTCTCAACCTGTAAGGAGATATTTTAAAAAAATGGAAATGCAAATTGAAATTACAACTTAACTGATGTTAAATAAGATTTAATGACATTATAATAAAATAACAATAGACAAACAATTTAACTATCAGGCCATTAAAACTGAGCATAATGCAATCTCTTCACTTAAAAGTAGTGAAACCAATCAAAATGACCAACTCCCAAATTCCTTGCCCTCCCTCCCCCCCCCCACACCCCACCCCAGCCCCAGTGCAAAAATTCTTTTCTTTTCTTTTCAAAAGATAATTTATGCTCGACAAACCCGACCAAAGCTAGGGCATAGGCCCGTGGACACTTCAACAGGCACAAAAATTATGTTTTCTTTTCTCCAGTCAATGCCTTACTTAACATGGATGGATTCACTAAAACCTGGATAGTTAGGGTTTATTCATATTCATAGCAGCAAAAGATAACAATTCTGCATAATAATCTGACATGACTTGCAGAGGAGAAAATTTTGCTATGAGATATAAGGGATAGGGGATTCCTTAACAAAAAACGTCACCAGTACAATACCATATATCTAGTAACTATTACATGGATGTTGTACTGGCAAAAGCCTCAACGCATGCATGAAGAACATTGTTGCAACATTGTGCATTTGGTTTGCAACCAGCCAGAAGCATCTCTTCAAATAATTATCAATGATGACCACGTAATCATGCGTTGGGAGTAACACCAGCTGAAAGCATATCTTCTTTAATTTCAGTGCCATTTGCCACATCTTTTGCATCAGCAAAGACCTGTCATTGATGCAGAATATAAAGATATATACCAGATAAGAAATTTTTTCATAGAATGGCTGTATAATGTACAGGAGAAGTGTAAAAAGTATGCAAGAGCAGTAAGAATGTAAGATATTAGACACATAATGTCCATTTTAAGACTGAAGTATATTTACTATAGATAGATAATACCTTAATAATTGTGATGTATGTGAAAGCATCTAGTTTCAATACTCCTGTTGATTCCAAATGTTGTACCTCCCTATAAATTTCCTGGGCCAAATCAACTCTTGAAGCACGACAAAAGGATGTTGTAAGATGTCATGTCAGCAGCAACAACTAGATTCTGGACATATAATACTGAAGCAGACAAAAGAAACTTTCTTGTTAATAAGAATACATTATTAAACTTCCACAGTATGTTCAACTAGCTTCTAGCATAGAAGAAACATGAGATCATCTCCTACTACAATAGAGTACAAGCCTAAGTTGTTTAGTATGTGCTCATTTGTGTGCCAACAAGGGAAGAGCTATAATGAGTTTTAGATTCCTAACCAGTATATTCCTCCAGACACTATTGATTAGTGAGACCAATGGACTAATCTGGGACAAAATGTACCTTTTGTTGGAGAACACTTTTCACATCAATAGCAAAATTATCATTCAAATATTAGCGAGAAGAAAAGATAATAAATTTATTTTACAAATTCAAAGGGCAACACATTTTTAGGGGGATATATGCTAAATCAAGTAAATAAAGAAAGAAAGAAACTGTACACCTAGTCTACTTGAGAACCACATAGTGAAGTATATATATATATATATATATATATATATATATATATATATGCATGCTAGAGTAGATTTGCTTATTTGTGTGTCACAAACATACAAGAGAGAGAGAGAAGAGAGCATTACTTGCATATGTTTGTAGATCTGCAACGTGTAGCCGTAAGTCATGGGCATTAACATTCATCAGACTGTTGACAACATAAAGATTTGGGGTAATCTTTTGAGTTCGTAAATCCTGCAGCAAATAAAAATGTAACAGCAGCATAAGAACATCCAGAAATAACCCGATATTACTACAAGTCTACTTTTCAAGAATCAAATTGTAGTTGTGATAGAGAACCAAAACTAGATTAACAAAAAATTTGCGGACATTCTGACAACCATGTAGCCACATAATTGATATTGTCTACAAGTTAAAAATTGCTCAAGCATGAAAATCAATTTTAAAGCTAGTCAACAGATAATATTACTCCTTCGCCCAATATAAACTTGATTTTAGCCCAACTCTTAAATTTTAATAGCCCAATGCACTTGCAAAAGGATGCACACTTTATGTACCATACAAAAAATCTTCCTAATTCATCCTTACAAATGTGAAGTGCTAACATCAAATGGTCATTTAAGTGAGGCAGGCCATCACTATCAAACTTTATTAAATATATCAATGGTTGATATGAGAATATTATGGATCATCTAGTCTAGCCATTATTCCTTATTAGTTGAATATGCTTCTACATGATGATGGACCCCAAATAAGTTTTACCGTTAATCTTAATACTCATACAAAAGATAATCCAGTACTTAAAAGAACAATGTCAAATGACTAGATAAGCATGTAAGAGATGATAGTTGCTTGTGAACAAGTGTTGGCAAGTACCTCATAAATGGACCTCGATCTCAAGAAGTCCGTACAAAGACCACAGACATCTATTATTGTGAAGTAGATGTACATATTAGGACTACCCATATCTTTGTTGGATGCTTCAAAGATATTCAGAGCAGACACCAAGTCACCTTTCTTCCCAAATTGAAGAATTGTGCTCATTAAATTACCAACGAGAATCCCCATTAAATCAACAAGTTCCTCCACTTCACCGCGTTCAACAATCAGGCAACATTCTCTCCGAAAAGCCTCTTTTGTAGCCCCACCAAACAACTCCAAAAGACCAATCCCTAGCTTTTGAGCACCACTCAACACATCCACCAGTCTCCTAATCTCCCCTTTTTCTACCATTTCAACAACTCCCATCGAACAAGCACGGAGTTGAGCAAAGCCACGAATTGGGAGGGTTTTACGATTCTCCCAGAAGAAACAGAGAAGAAATCGCGTGAGAAGAATAGCGGGAAACGGTTATTTACCGGACGGAACCCAAATAACACCTGAGGTAACCTAAAAACCCGTCCATTAATGGAGTTCCGACCCGTAACTGTACGAACTGTAAAATCACCAAACCTAAAAAGCCCCGATCGCCTCTGACCAACCTCAAATCACATGACACTCGAGTATTCCAACAAAATTAGTAATAAAAGCATATAAATTGCACCACCTCAAACCAAAGCCTGAGTGATCATGTTAAAAGGAGAAATCAGTGGGTATGAGAGAGTGCAGATAGGTTAAGGGAATATGAAATCAGTACCTTCGAACAAAGCAGGTTAAGACTTGCCTCCACTACCCTACCAAATCAGACCAAAATCGTGGAACCAAATCAGACCCAAATCGTGGAGCCTCACTACCCTACCAAATATCTCATGAACCCCGGCTTAGACTTGCCACCAAATAGATCTGATAGGAAAAAAGAGAAGGCGGATCCGACCGCTGGTGCTTTTAAAAAGTAGAGAGATAACTGGTGAGGGTTGAAAATAGAAAGCCAAAGAAGTGTTTAAGTCTTGTGGGAAAAATATACTAGTAAAGAGGGACACAGACAAGTAAGTGTTTGAAGTCCGGAAGGAAAAATGTAGTAAAGACGGAGACGGACAAGACTGAAGCCATAATTATCCTGCCACACAGTAGAATGGACTGAAGAGTGGCAGTGCACGCCATTAACCATTCCTGCCACAAAGTAGACTAGTATAGCATTGCCAAATGGATGAATGAGTCCCACTGTTTGACAAATTCCTTTTAAAATTATATATTTTAAAACAGGATGGATAATTGATATTAATTTAATAACTATAAAAAGTCTTAAAATATGAGTTTTGCACTAAATTGTGTTATTTACTTATTCCAACACTTCTATTTCAACTGGTCAACAACGGTTAAACAAGTATTTTTAAGTGTTTTATTTTACGAGTCTTTTTTAAAAAATATTAAATTAGGTATTAGTAAATTCTTGTTATGAAACTGTTTTTATTTTATTTTTATAACTCCTGTTATGGGAACGCAGGGTACTTTTCTTTTTTATATACCATTTTTGTTGTCTAATTAAAACTCTTAAATCTATTTACTTATCTAACTGGGGCTAATTTCAAATTAAGTTGCACTTGAAAATATAACTTTTTATAATTTACAAAATTCATAAGTTTTAAGAAAGGCAAAAAACTAATGAAATATCTATCAGAATGCAAGACGCTTTAATATGATTACACTATTAAATTTTAAATTTTTAAATTACCTTACTAAACTAATTATTATTTTGAAATTGGGTCATTTCATTAAAAAAAAAAAAAAGACGTTAATTTTTTATTGACAAAACTAATGAATTACATACCACAAGAAGGACATCACGTTTTATCGATTATTAATATTAAACTTTTTAATTTACAAATTATCCCATTAAACTAATTAATATTTTAAAATTGTGTCATTCTCATAAAAAATATTTTCATTAGTTTTGTTGATAAAAATTAACGTCTGCTTATTTTTTAACGGTATGACCTAATTTCATAATAATTAGTTTAGTAGAATTTTAAAAATTAAAAGTTCAATAATGTAATCAAGTAAAATCTACAACAACATTGAGTATTTTATTAGTTTTGCCTTAGCATTCAAAGGTATAATTTATTGTAATACAAAGTGATTCCTCACCTATCCTGCCAATTTAATGAAGAAAATAAAATAAAATGAGCACATACATTTATTAGAAAATCTGATTTTGAGATTTGAGAACTTGAAAATTGCAGATTTGACAACCAAAATAGAGAGTTAAAAACCACATCGCACAACTAAAGTGATGGTGTAGTGGGTCTTGATTCTTTTAATCAAACGTGTGGCTAACGACAATAAGTAAAAATAGGTAACACTTTTTCTCTAATTGTATCCATAAAATGTCTTCTATTACAAAAAAAAAAAATAAAATTTTAAGCATAGATATGTGTTTACTCCTAGTGTGTTGATTTTTAGTTTAACTGAGGAAATGATGCAAATTTATAAAATTATAATAGTGTTAGAAAACAAAATTTTGGCAAATGAGAAGGGAGTATAATCTTCTTGTGGAATGCAGTATGGTAGCTTATCCTTCTTGTTGCAACTAATTGTTCAACTCATGCAATAATATCACATATTCCATCTACCATTCCAATTCAAATGATAATTAAAGTTGTCAAAACTATATGACCTCTGATGAATGAAAAGATAGTCCGTCATCAAGGAATCCAATTGAACACAACATATGTTAACTTTGTTTTAAAGTGCTTGTTAATAACAATTTAAGTAATAAATTATCACTAAACTTGTATCCCATTAAAAATATAAACATAAATTATTATTATTTGTAAATGTTTCCCTTTTGGAAGACTACATATAGACACACACACAAAGGGATCGAGGGAAATTTTATAAAGACAAAGATAGATTAGCCAACTTCAATGATTTTCAACTCTCTTGATACCATGGTAGCATCTATTGTTTCTTCTTTGAATTTAAGTTTATTCTTAGATCCAACCTCTGCTTACTTCTCGCCTCTTCAAGTTCATGTTGGACAACTAATAACTTCAAGAATGTTAAAAAACACGTGGTTAACTCAAAATTAGAATAGGGTAGCATAGAGGATCGTAAAAACAAACATAGTACATATATGATCGGATTCATTTTTGTGGGTGCTTTTATAAGCTTCCGTGTAAGAATTAGACCTGGCAAAAAATAGGTTTAGGTTTGTTTTGGGTTACATAAAATAGATTTGGATTGATTTTGGAACCAAAACCATATTACCTATATTTAATATGGGTTATGTGGTTTGGATTTAAATGGTCACAATATCTAAATGTATAAAGAACAAATAAGTATCCTTCGAAGAGGTGTAAATGTGAAATAGATATCCTTAAACCCCTAATACACATTTGATGACTCATAGGTCTTGCTATTTCACTTTTATCTTTTACTTTATCGAAATTCAGAACATATTTAATTTACTGTGACAATCACAACTCTTTCTATCAAATGAAGGAAAACCTCTTTGAAGTTATATCTGCTAGAACATGTGTAGGATATTGCCAAGTTTACAAGCACCCGTGTTCCAACTGGAAAACATTTTGGCTTCATTTTAAAAGTGAAAATGATACTACTACAATACAAGCAACAACTACTAAAATCCAAGACTTGGTTTAAAATAGTGGCTAAGATGTTGACAAGTTGACTCAAGCGTGTTCTTTGAATTTTATATTTGGTTGACACAAGTAAATCAGATATTATAACTTGTTGTGACTTGTCCATCATACTAGAGTAATGGAATTTTATTGTCGTTCCACTTTTTTGATGGACAATTCAAGAGGACCAAACACCAAATTGTTGGAGATTTCTGGCAATGTGTAATAAAAGGATGAGAACTTACCGGTTGTAGTAAACATCTGCATCAGTTTCTTATGGTTGGAACGGCATTGGTCAACTAGATCAGCTATGACTTCATCCTTTACAGCCTATAGCAAAGATGAAAACAATATAATGTTGCTCGGCAAATGAACCAAGAAAAAGGTAATTCTGTTGCACATACCATAGGGTTATTTGGATTCACAGCCTGCAGCATGGAAGATAAAACATCCAGAACCTCAAGCATCGAGCTTATGCTTGACAAACTTATGTGAAAAGAATAAAACAAATAAAAGATTAGCTGTTATATAGCATGAATGGAATATGGATCAAATAGTATGTAAAATGAGTCAAAACTCACCTTAATGTTTCCATCTCAGATGACATGGCTTCATCAAGCCTCGTTGAAGAATTGCTTGGCATCCCATAACCTGCATGAACATGTCCAACTGTTGGGTGGGTAACAGGAGGTGTGAATATCAGAGCTGAATCTGATGTACGTTGGGGAAATTCAACTCCAGATCGCTGTCATGAATAGTATAAACAACATATATTAAAGTCATACCATCAATTATCAATAGGAACTTCATATTTAAATAATGATGTATACAACTTTTAAACTTGGAATAGCATATAGAAGGAATAACACATAAAAAAAGACCTCTTAAAAGGTATTAGACATCTGTAAATAAAGCTGAATAATCTATTTTCTTTTTCTAAAACAAATATATGAGTTTTTCAAGAGTGCAGCATTCTATATGTGCTTCACTTCTTTATTGCCATGAGCACCAAATAATTCAATCTTTAATTTGCAAATAAAATATTTGCAAGAGTGAGCACAACGGCTCAACAAGTTTAACATTCAACACATTTCACATAATTCATATTTTTTCAAGCTTTGCATTTTATACATACTTCATAATACTCATTCTTCGCATTTCTCAAATTATATAATTCACGAGAACAATTAACTTAAATATCAACTAGATATCAACAGCTTATTATCACATTATTCCACATTAAAACAGATTCATAAGAATTTCATATAAAACTGCAAATTTGCATGTAACACATAACAATAAGTTCTGAAAAACTTGCCTTAAATGTCCCGTATAACTTCACGCAAATGCGCCCTTCCAACGTCTTGAATAGCTTGCTCAAAAGCACAAAACATCCCAAGTAATTCTTGAACTTATTTTGTTGAATAGGGGATGGATCGAGTCGTGTCAATTAAATGGATTACAAAAAGCCAGAGTCTATTATTATCTTTCATGATGAATCTCGTAACACTTATCAAGTATAGTATAGCTTTAACTTGAATAGCAGCATAGACTGTCAATATAAATTCATGAATCAAAAGAAACTTCAATAATATTTAGATAATGAATTCATAAGGAATTATCAATTCAAGATACAAATTATTCATTTCAAGCTTCAAAAGGAACTTTGATCCAAGATTTCTACTCAAAGAAGAAAGTTAGTATACTTGCAATAAGGCTTGTCATTGAATAAAGGTTTTCAACCAAATGTTAATTATGGAGGAAAGTTGAAATACTTGCATTCTTGGTGCAAAGCAATTGATTCTACACGATTACGTGAACCCGGAACGTTATGTTCTTGAAAAGCGCCTATTTTACACACATAAGGTCATTACTAGATATAATACAACCACTATATTTCACAAATACCTTTTAAACTTGTGTTTTTTCCCTCATATTTAAACAACTCACTTTAATTACTATATTTCTTAAATTTATTTCTAATATTATATACTAGTTATAATTAATATATAAAGTTATATGCATTTATCAATTTGCTTCCACCTTACATGAACTAACTGTCAAGATGACTACAACAGAAGCAAAACAGTCAACAAGCAGACCAGGCCAGCTGCTGCCCTGCAGTCGAGCCTCAACAGCTCTCCTTTGCTAATTTCTATCTTACAACTCACATCATTAAATGCAACCAAACCATTAACAGGTTATATAGGCATGGCATAGTATTTTTAAAAATTGTAACTCAGCTAAAATGGACACTCTAAGACAGGCAAATCAGGTGCCAAAGCTGCCCAGTTGAGACTGTTGCAGCAGCAGCCGCGCCTGCTGCTACTTCTCCATCTCCAATGCCAAGTTGCTAGATTTGTTATTTTATAATTCTTAAACCATAGATCCAATCAAAGTCAATTTCTAATATGCTATAACTGGTATAGCAATCTATTTTTAGAAAATATAAAATAGCTAAAATGATCAGTTTAGATGGATTTTACAGAGCTCTGAAACAGCTCTGCCGAAACAGTTTCGAATTTATGCACCAATATGACTTTTACTTTAAATCCAACCACACTTAGCTTATGCAAAACATTCCATGTATACTCTATAACATATATGAAGGATACCTTGCTCACTACAGTACCTCAATTGCTCATTTTGGTCTTAATAGTTCTATGAAGCATACAATCAAACAGGTCTAGGCACATGTTTTAAACCACATTATCCTCCCTAATTTCTCCGCACAACAACTAAACTCCATCTAACATACAACCCAATTAACACAGTTATAATACTCTAAATTTTATATAGAATAGTTAATTTTTTAAAAATCAAGTGGAGTGCGGGTTTCCTTTTCCTCAACCAATTCGGTTGTGTCAGCCGTCTAACTAACATACAACCCAATTAGCACAGTTATAATACTCTAAATTTTATATAAAACAATTAATTTTTGCTTCAAAAATCAAGATTTAAAACTTACCTTGCTTTAACAGTTTAATAAGCTGAAATTGACACTTATGATTCAGTTAGAACCCTTTCTTTTTTCTGCCCTGCTATCCAAATTATCCAGCCCAGTTTACATTTAAACTATCATGCTCCATTCTTGCTCAATTTGCTAGTTTAGCCGACAAAGAAGAGACGTTTTTGATAGAATTTTGGGGTGCATAAATTCGGTAATCAAGAAAGATAAGAAATAGATTTGAGATGGAAGGAGAACACTTATTCTTGCCAACTCATGCTTTATATTGGCTTAGTGGCTTAGTTATAATTAGACGCGGATTTGGCGCGTTTCAGACACGGATTGCTCGCGGATTGGACGCGCTTTGAACACGGATTGGACGCGAATTGTACGCGGATTAGAAGTGTTTTGGACGCGGATTGGACACGTTTTGAACGCAGATTTGATGCGTTTTGGACGTGGGTTAGACGCGTTTTGGACGCGGGTTGGAGGCCAAAACGCGTCCAATCCGCATTTTGGGCGTGGATTTGACGCGTTTTCCCTATCACGCTATCACCCATCTCAATCCATTTATTTATTTTTTTAGCTCATTAATCACTTCAATTTTTCCACTTAAAATTTTTTGGTATTTCAAGTTTTTTTTGAATTTGTTCCACTTTGAATTTTGGCATTCCAAAAATAAGATCCAAACACATCTAGATATGATATAAAATGCTAGGAGAGCCTCAAATGAAGTATTAAATATAAATAAATAAGGCCCAAGCACAATAATTTACAAAAAACACTCGATCTAGGCTAGATCTAAGATAAAGATGAGGTGGGTCGTGGGTCCAATCAATCTGACCAACATCTAATTTTCTTGCGGCCCCAAATTTCAACCCGCCTAATGCAAAAATTATTTTTTTGTTGTCAAAAAATAATTTACACTCGACAAACCCGAAAAATCCATCCATACTTTTCCAGCCATACTTTTGTAGAAGAATCGTTGGGTTCTCTTTTTATCCCGAAATATCCATCCCATCACGAGATGCCTTGTGAAAGAAAATTTTTGAATCAGCGACAACAAGGACAGTTGATTAACATACATACTTAAAACTTGATGATATAACATGTTGACTGAACTATAATAATATTTTAGTGGAAGGAAAAATCTAGAGCATTATTAGAATTTCACTCATATTAGTTAAAACCGATTTTTGGACACTATTTTTCATCCTAGCTTGTATGAAGCCGACAACTAAACTAGCTAAATACCATGTCATCTTGTAGAACACATTATTGTTTGCCATGCATATCCTTTTCATTACTCTATATAGAAAATGAATAATTTATTAGAAAGAAGAGAGATCCAATAAAGGAAAATACGTCCCATATGTTACTAAGTACTGTACATCCCATATCCTTTTCATCACAGTTTGGTCCTCTACAATTTGGCCCCTTTTCCGAATGGTAATTTATTCATTTAGTTTCCATAAATACGTCCCATATGTTACTAAGTATTGTAGGTTATCTTATCAAAATTACTTTTACCATTTATTCAAGCATGGTATTAGTATCAGATTAAGGAAAATATTTAATATTTCTCGAGTGCAACACAGTTAATTATCAAAATAATCCTTAAATTACATTATTATTGAACATATTTATTTAATTTTCAGTCACATCTAGGTGACCAATACTTGATGCACAACAAGACGGGGGCAGGAGAGTGGCGGGGAAGAGGCTTGCATTTAAGTTTAAATCTCTCTTGATAAAGTGTGCCACATACATAAGCTAAAGTTTGATTTTTTTTTTCTCCTACTCCTAATCTGATCTTGTTGCTTACACATGAAGCATTTTATTCCTATCTTAATTTAAAAATCTGAACTAGCAATGGCTAAAAAACTCTGTGCTGAGGCTTGGCAATCTGTGCTTAATGCACATGTAAACCCTCACAACACATAAAATCTGCTTAACTAAATAGATACAATAATATAACAAGATTGAACAATAATCAATACCTCGAATGGAATGAGTCACCAGGAAGAGCTTTTGATCCTGTAGAGTTCAACCTCCACTTCAACACCATCCCAGCTTAAAACCTGACATGATCAACGTTTTTCTTCCTCCCTGGAGCGGAAGGTAATGTAATTTTGCCATAAATCACCTGGTACTTGATTTTGTGATTGAAATCTCAATTGCTAATTTAGCAAATTCTTTAATTTCCACAAAAAGAGGATGATAATTCATTTTTCATGTTCATCAAACTATTCATATCATCATCCTCAATTCGTTCTCCTTCGACTCCATCGAGATTAGTGATTCTTCTTTCTTCTCCTCATCATCAGTTGTAGTATAAGAGAATCTTTATTCTTCTCTTCACCATCATCAAATAGGATTTTTGCAAAAATTTTGGTAAATTGTAGGTATTTCACTCGGGTTCGGGTCTAAGGTAGCGGGCCAGCTGGGCAAATCACACTTTGGTACCCTGCAATTCCAGTGGTCACTTGTTGAATTATTCATATCTGAGACTTGTCACTAAAAATTTTCAGTCTTGATTAAAAAAATACTCGAACTCACAGAGAATCTAATTCCATAAAGATTTCAATCTATCGGTCACAATCTCATCTTCATCCGCTTCTGCAACTCAGCACCTTGTAACCCACGTCGTCACTTATTTATTATTCCATAAGCAAGCACCACTGCAATTGGAGATTGAGGATTGAAAATGCGGTTGTTGAAGGTTGCAGCCTGCAATTTGAATCAATGGGCTATGGATTTCGATTACAATATGAAAAACATTAAGGAATTCATAACTAGGGCTAAAGAAGCAGGCGCTGTCATTAGGCTTGGCCCAGAGCTCGAAATTACTGGCTATGGTTGCGAAGACCATTTCTTGGAACTCGACACCGTTACACATGCGTAAGTTTCTTACTTCAATCTGTGTTTATCTATATTATGAATGTTTTAAATGATTGAGGAACTGAATTTGGTAAGTATCCAGCGACGGAGCCAAGATTTGTTCTTTAGGGGGGCCAAAAAAAATTTTAACAGCATAAAATATATTCATCACTAAAAAATAAAATTTCACTATTACAAAACAGATTTTTACTAAAACAAAAATAATATAGTAATAGAATTTGCTTTGACAAAGCTAATAAAACATAGCAAAAAAAGTCTTTTAAAACATATCAAAGCTTCGTTAGAACTTGAGGGGGCCGTAGCCTTACAAAATTTTCAAACCAAACCAAATGTATAAATGAGTTTTATAAAATTTCCAAATTTTGGGGGTGTTTCTTACAAAAAATTCAAACCTTGGGGGGGCCGTGGCCCCCTCCAATATGCATGTGGCTCCGTCCCTGTAAGTATCATTTCACTTGCATGTGGGAATGTTTAAAAGAGATTTTAGTTGGTGAGTATCATTGTATGCATGCGCACATGTGTCTTCAGAGAATACCAAAAATGACTAGCTTTTATATAGTGGCACTCACCATGCAGCACCTATGATTACTAACCATATTATTGGAGCACTGCCAGTATAAGGCAAAAACGGACCTTTTACTACAAGCTGGCACATGCAACCAACAATAGCAGCTACAGAGGAGCTATCAGCCCCGCCAGAAACGGGAAGTAAAAATCCAGAAGCTCAACTTCTTCGTAAATAATCCCATAGCCAGCACCCAGGTCCGAAAGCTATTTCTTCTTCAGGAGAATGATATCTGATCTAAAAATGGTAGAAAAAAAGTAAAACAGCAGAAATCTGACCAAATAAAACAACAATTGATAGACATTGTCCGTCATTTAAAACAGCTCAAGAAACCCATTTATTGCCATGGGGAGGGGAGGTGAGTGGCAGAAGAAGATAGAACTCATGCTAGATGATGAAGATGAAAATACAAAATTAATGTTAGATATATTCTTTCGTGTAATTACAAAGATAAAACAGTAGTTAATGCTACAATATCTATAAAAATCTCTTCTTTTATCAACAAAAAGAAGATAAGGAAAGAAAAGTAGTGAGTGCTAAAAATTGTGGTCTTGTCATCAAATAATCTTGATCTGGATGAATTTATCTTAACATGGACTGACCTTTAGAGGACTTGAAAGGGTCATTTGGAGGTTAAAAGACTTGCAAAGCTTGTAAGGCACTTTCACAGAAAATACTTTTGGCTTGCTACTTGCTTGCTCTTGAAAACTACTTATAGATCCTCTAAGACTTGCAACCTGACATTGTATACATGAAAAAATGTACGTATTAGAGTTGAAATAAGAAAACAGATTTACCATATTAAAATGATCCAAAAATATAAACGTCTAAGCAAATCTCTATTAACAAATTTCAAGTAAAAAGTTGCACAATTGAAATGAGGAGTCCGGCAATGTATGCGCACATGTGTCTTCAGAGAAAAACAAAAATTACAAGTATACAATGACATTAATGGGGAAGAACTTTTCTCCCCCCCGGCAAGTAAGGTATAACTGGAAATACAAAGATTATTAATATAACAGCATACCGCATCTAGATCTATTTGAGCAACCACCACCTCAACATCCTTCAAAGAAAACTGTGAACTTTGTGCGACAACATCCCCATTCACAACGATACAAGAACATCCATCTGCAACATATCAAATGCTTGCTCTAAAAGCTTGTTTATTAATTGTAATACTATATGATATTAAGTTTTAGTAGAAAAGGTGGTGGCTCCTCATAAGAACAGCAAAGCCAAAATATTTCAGTTCTGTTTGTTAAGTGGATGTTTATTTGTTTATTTACTGGAAAACCAAGCAATCGAATATCAACAACAAAATTAGAAAACATGGTTAAGTCTCTACCATAGTAAAGACGACCACCATCACATCCTTGGTGATTTGTAAACTCCTCCTCGAGTAGGAGATGCATAATTCTACTTGGACGACAGAATGTCAGAGATAAAGGACTACATTATCAGCTCGTAAGGCTTGCAAGTCAATCAAGCCTGCCGGTATCCCATAAAATTATACCAGAAACGAATTTCTTTAAAACAAAAAAATGGGTTTAAATTTTGTGTTAATTGGATACTCAATTTACTTCATTGAGGAAGTCCATTTCCAACTTAAAAGTCTAGTAAAGTTCAATTACTTTAATATCAAGTAGTATTGTTGCTACTTGATTGATTTGTTGAACTCAAAATCACAATTGTTCTGTGATATTAACTTTCACTCTAAAAGGAAGGGTAAGATGCTAGTTCACATGGGTCATAGAGAAGACTAAGTCATGCTGAGAAGTTAAAAGTCCATACTAAATGAAGAAGATAATGTCCAATGGAGGAGGAGGAACAATTTGATTGAAGAAAATGAGAGAAGGAACTCGAGCATCACAAACTTGTGTTTCCATTCACTGAAGGTGTTAATGCTAGCAACTGGATTGAGGATTGTAAAGAAACAAATTGTGAAAAAGCTCCCATATGTGATGAGTATGATGAAGAATCATTCACTGAAGGTGATAATGCTAGCAACTGGATCAAGGAGTGTGAAGAAACAAATAGTGAAAGACCTCCTATATGTCAAAGAAAAACCATACCATAACCTTTGCAAACAATGATAGAACACCACTTCGTTATTGTACTCATATATATGAGAAACCAAAAGTTGCAATAACATTGAGTAATTAATAATTTCAAGAAAAATGATTACTCATATTGATGATCTAGTATATTAGCACAAGTTAAATAAATCAAAATCTTCACAATTAAGTTATGTATGATGAGCTACAGATGAATCACACACCTGATACCCCCGCGCGTAGACCACTAGTCCAATCTTGCTTGTAGCATAACAACCTTTTTTGAAGATCATTCTTGATTCCGCGAAAGGGAACAAACATTTCTTCCATGATAACTCAAAAGTTATACAATTACGGATTTTTTTTAATTCTTTTTACTTTTTTCCTTTTAACTTGACAAAGTACTAACTGGTATGAGATGGACTACAAATGACACACTCAAACTTCAAACTAAGGGTCTCGAGAAGCCAATATTAAGATAACTATATGTTCATAATCAAACTAGAAGAAAGAATGGGGGCTATGGGCACAATGACAAAGATTGCTTGATCATTACTTTCAATGTATAAATGGCCCTTGGTGAGGTCCATGAATTAGAATGTACAAGTATTAGAATAAAATTTTGGAATAACATACAAAGAATTATTTTAGTGAAGTTATAAAGAAGAATAAAATAATAGTTAGTAATAAATGTGAATCAGATAAAGATAGGAATCTCAATCCTGCCTACTTGGATTCCAAAACTGGGTGAAAAATCAGTGATACTAGTGACATAGATTCAGGCAGTGAAGACAAACGAAACAACAAAACCATCTCCATTCTCCAGCAACTAAGATATAAACTAGTGGTTGACTTCAGAAAAGTTCAGATCCATCAAATCTGAACAAAATATGAATTTTGAAACTTAGGGGATTTCTTGCTATTATAAAACATATTTGGAAAGAAACTGAAATTGGGTGATAATTTAGTAGTGTGACAAATTTAGCGAGCACAGGCTCAATCCAAGTTACTCCCAACAACGCAAAGGCATATTTCCTCTTACACTTTTAAAAAGATATACCAATAATTAATAATAAATCTTGAAAAGATCGGACTTTTATCACCGAGTAATTACACATAAATCACCTAGTATGAGGAAAAGTCCGACTGGAGAGTCTGGTCAACCCCTCGTGAGCGATGACAAAGCCATTATAAGGAACTTAATACATTAATACTTGAGGTGGACAGATACAAGTGTGGGTTAGGCTACATACTAAAATTATAAATAAATAATATTTAAAAATAAAAATAAAAACACATACAACTTTTTTTTTTTAAATGTTACTTTTTAGAGCAGCATCTATAAAGTTCATTTTATTAATCCCAAAAACAAAACCTTTGTTGTTCTACTTTTACTCCACCTCCACAACCCAAATCCACTCAGATACCAACCCCCTGCATTTTGGTTGACCAAAACACAAAAACAACACTAAGCAAAAATACCCACTTCATAGATCTTCATTTTCACCAAACAATCCAATTTTTTATAAACAAATAAAATAAAAATTCTGCTAAATATAAATCCAAATGGATCCTCCTCAATGTTCTGCTGTTACTAGAATCAACGCACATAAACAAACCCAAGTTTTTACTTCCACTAAATAAAGAAAGGTTACATAATTCGAGAGTACACAATAAAGAAACTAAACCCAATCCTAAGTTTTTGTAGACACAATTCATGAAGAATCTAAGTTGCAGGCATAGTCCATCGCTGAAATTGAGTTTCAATCCTAAACAATAACTATAGCATACAATATGAAAATCTGCATACAGTAAAAACCTAATAAAGTTGAATGTCCTATCTTGAACTAAATTTCCCAACTTCATGCCAGGCCAAAATAATCTTCAAAACAAAAGAAAACAAAACAATACCTGCAAATCATTCAACCCCAAAATTTACTTTTTCTCACACGTGCACTGCATATCTGCATTCTTAAGGCCGAAACAGAACAATAAACAACAATGAGCAAGTGTACTGAGCTTCAAAATCTGCTCAACTCAGCTTTTTAGAAACCCACCGAATCTGTTGCAAACAATATTTTATTGGGCCTGCTTGTTTCTATGATATTCCAAGTTTAAGAAAGTTAAATAGATTTAAGCCCAAAAGACAAAACCCCAAGGCCCTAGCTGTTCTACTTTACTCCACATCCCGAGTCCATTGTATACCAACCCCCATGCATTTTACTAACCAAAAACGCAAAAACAACATTAAACAAAACTACCCACGTCATAGATCTCCATTTTCACCAAACTATCCAATTTTTTTAAAACAAACAAAAAAAAATATGTTAAATATAACTCCAAATGGGTGGGATATATTTTTTGGCCTTGTGATAATCTCTGCAGAAAAAATAAGATTTCAAGAAAATAAAATTACAGAAAGGAGTAGATATTCAAGAAAAGTTACAACAACAAATAAAAATCATACTTTCATGCTCTGTAAAAAGGAGACATCAATGGGTATGAGACAGAGTGCAACGAGTGGTCGAGGGAGACGAGTAAAGTAGTAAAATTGAATACTAAAACTAGAAGACATATTATCAAAAATGTAAAAAATCAATGGAAAATGAAGCAAAACACTAGAATCAATGCACATAAGCAAGCCAAAGTTTTTACTTCCACTGAATAAATAAAAGTCACATAATTCGACAGTATACAATAAAGAAACTAAACTCAATCCTATGTTTTTGCTGCCACTAACAAAATAAAGAAACGGCACATAAATTACATGCATAGGATATTCAAGAAAGCCACATAATTCATGAATAAGTAGTAGGCATAGTCCGACGCTGAAATTGAGTTACAATCCCAAAGAAAAACTATAGCATATAATATGAAATCCGTACCTTCAAACAAAACAGCTAAAGCAAATGAAAGCGTGGAACCAAATCAGACCTCAATCATGGAGCCTCCACTACGCTACCAAAAATCTCAAATAATACAACAGAAAACTAGTCCTCTTCCTAATAATTAATAGAACATTAATATAATGCATCGCAAGCACTAATATATAAGTCAAGCACTAATATTTTAAATCTTGTTTACAATTGTTGTTGATAAATAATAATATGAAATCTGTACCTTCGAACAAAACAGCTAAAGCAGATGAAAGCGTGGAACCAAATCAGACCCCAATCATGGAGCCTCCACTACGCTACCAAAAATATCAAATAATACAACAGAAAACTAGTCCTCTTCCTAATAATTAATAGAACATTAATATAATGCATCGCAAGCACTAAAATATAAGTCGAGCACTAATATTTTAAATCTTGTTTACAATTATTGTTGATAAATAATAATATTCAATAATTGCAATCAAACTGTGAGCACAAGTCTTTTAAGTTTTAAGACAAATAAAATGGGCCAAGCAAAATAGAAACAATTTCATCAACATGATGGATAAAAGTCTAACCTCTTTTCATTGTGAAAATATTTATCTTTTGTACCAGCCAACTAAATTATGAAATATGATATCAAAGGGAACTGTTAAATTCACTCCACTTTCATAGCTAGCACATTTAACATCTACTACAACTGATAAAAAAAACAAAAACATAAAACATCTCCTTAATAAATATAATATCACAGATCATATGCTAGAATGAAGCAATTGGAGGCGGCATCTTATGTTTTGTTAGGATATACCTATTTAAATTCTCCTTCCAAGAGTCAATAATTCTAGTATTTTAGAACCAAGAAACCAACTCACATAGTTTAAATTCTAATTTCTCAAATTCAGTGCAAGGTAAAAATTGCTGGATGACATTTAAAGTTGAAAGTAAAGTCAAATGTTGGGTTTCAAAGATAAGCCAATAGGAAAGAAAAAACATGCTCATTGGAGGATAGCATAACAGATATAGGGCCTTCAGCAGTCATCTGGCTTTGCTCTTCCAATTGTTGTAGAAGTTTTAGGGACAAAGACCGACCAATACCATAGCTTTCAATGTAAAAGAAAAAAGAAATGTGTTTTAGTAAAAATTGCACTAACAGTTTTGCCAAAAGATTGCATTCATGTTGACCTCGTAATTGGAAGACAACACCAAGCAAGAGAGGAAAAGTCGAAATAGTAAGTGGAAGTTAAATTTCTTTCATGACATCAGGCGTGTTCCCTCCTCCTCCTTCTCCTTCTCCTTCTCCTTCTCCTGCAAAAAGAAAATTAAACAATTCAACTAATTACTACAATAGATACAGAAGTTCAACAACATAGGAAATACAAACCTCCTCCTCTGTAAGATCCTGTCCAACAGTGATGTATATATGATGGTAAAAAAGAGCTTCATGCATGCACATCAAAAAATTTGGAATAATTTTATCCATTTCCGAGATAATTTCCTCATGTGTCAAGGCACCCTGAACAACATCACACAAATACAAAAATTAAGATACTACCTAAACAAAATAATGAAGTTAACAACAAAAATATTCAAAGTTCTTACTTTCTTCATGTGCACAACCAAATTCCTATAAAATTCTAAGAATGACGAGGGTGTATCTCTATAATCGACCTCTTCCACTTCCGCTCCTATATACAATTAGTTTATAACTAGTTAGTTTACTAACTTTACAAATTCTTCAAAGTTCCATATTTTCCTTGGTTTATACCCATAATTCAATTACCCAAGGTTTCATATGCCAAATCCAGTCAAGCTAATTCATACACAGTGAATTCATATGTAATTTAGCAATTTACCAACTAAATCACATACTAACTTCATATAAACTAATAAAAACATACATAATTCAATGTATACCTTTTTATTAGCTTGATTCTAGTCTCCATAGGAAGACAAAGTAAAGCCAAAAAAATAGAGAGCAGGTACTTCTTTATATATTGTACAATACAACTAAACAATTGTTTTTATACATACCCCAAATTTTTTTTTAAAAAAAGTCTTTATCCACAAAATTTTTCATTTCTGTCTGCCAAAGAGTTACTTCACAAAAACAGGTACATTGAATCCAAGGTTACAAACACCAACATGACTACGACAAAGACAAACAACATTTAATTAAGTAAAAACACATCCAACCTCAGTTTAATCTACCCTTTTATACAATATCTAAGACGTTTTATGTGAATGATTTTACAGTAGTTTAATCTTTTCTTTTAGGCAGCAGCACAATAACTATTGCAATAAAGTTGTTTCAACCAACCAAGAATCAACTAAATATTGATTAAGTTGTTGCAGTGCCAAATAAAAGTTTTTTGTATTCAGTATATCATAGGATTATCAGTGAGTATATATTTTGAACAAAACTGATTATATAGGACGCCACAAATGCATTAAAATTTAAAATGTTTAAAAAACAACTTATTCACATATTTTGAGGTATCTTTCTCTATAAATGTGATATGCTTAAATTCAAAATTAGTGTAACTATATTTGCAAAGCTCCTTTTTGAGGTATACAAACTGACAGAATACACTTATCAATTACTAACCCTTAAATGGACACATGTACAGCTGAACCAATAGTGCATATACCGAACTGTCTAGGCAAGGGAACCCAATCATTTGACAAATTGCATAACTTTTCACTAAATAGATGCAATCAAAATAACCAAAATTCACTGAACTCAAAACTTACTACTTTAAACTTCTCACAACATCAAAAGTAGCCGTAGTTATGACTTATGGGTGATCAATCAAACTTTAGAAAAGAACACATCAAACAAGTTGTGAATTACCTGCTTGGAAGATTGGAAGTCGAGGACTCGAGGTGTTCACAGTTCAGACTTCAGAGGGAATCGCAGAGAGACCGGACTGGGGGGAGAGTCACGATTTGCTAAGCGGAATTGGGAATTTGGGATTTAGGGATTTGTGTGAATGTTAATTTATTTATCGAGACAGCCTATTTTATAAACCACCTTAGTGGTGTTTGATAAAATTGAGTGTTAAAGCACCTGAAACTTTTGACGCGTCCCAATAATATGTAATATTTGAATGTAATTGCTATTCGAATAAAAAATATTGTTTGATAATAAATTTTTCCAAAACGTCTGAATAACGGTATTTTACTATTTTAACCCTCTGAACAATTTAAACAAAACATGTTTGATAATCAGAAGGTCTGAATAGTATTTTAAATACATATTTATAATATTTTGACCACAATATGATAACATAAAAATAAAAAACGTACAAATTAAATTAATTTCAAACATAGTATCAAGTCCCAAAAATATCAACATAGCATAATAATTCAATCTTACAAATTAAATTAACTTCAAACAGTTGTTAAGAGTTGAAGTGCAATTTGTTCACGTAGATTAACCATAAATTCTACACCTTGATCACCCATATCAGTTTCATCTTGTCCTCTTCTTCGCTTCTTCATTTTGCTCCGCTTCATCGTCAAACATGTTATCTCGATCATATCGAGCAAACAATTCATCCTCAATGTTATGCTTCCTTATGAAATTATGGATCACAAGCGATAACTATATCCCTTTGTATTGTAAAAGGGTAAGGAGCCATTCGTTGCACAACACATACTAGCTCCATATTTCTAATTCAATCCATAGCAACCAATTACATGTACAACCAAATCCAATATATATATATATATATATATAATTAGTTTATAACTAGTTAGTTTACTAACTTTACAAATTCTTCAAAGTTGATTAAGTTGTTGCAGTGCCAAATAAAAGTTCTTATCTCAGATTATTATTATTTGTATTATTATATAGATTATTATTATCAGTATTATTTGAATCAATAGATTTTTATAATTAATATCAAATGAATTTTTATGTAATTATTAGCAAATAAATTAAGGAAATTATAAATTACAAAATTATAATAATTATTATTATTATTGGTATTATTATTATTATTATTATTATTATTATTATCGATATTATTATTATTATCTATTATTATTATTATTATTATCAGATTATTATTATTACTATTATTATTATCGATATTATTTGTGAGAACTCATTTTATGAATAAAGATTTAAATTTCTCGATTTTTTTTAATATTATGGTGTGGATTTAATGTTATAGTTGTGTAATATTTATAAATTTTTGCAAAAGTAAGCAAGTGGTTATATAATATTCGATTGGTCAGGGAATATTCGCTTTTAACAGGAATATTCGATTTGATCGCACAATCATCGGTAGATTCCACAACTAAGTATTGTCAAATAGTAAGAAAACGGCATGGTAATTATCTTTATTAAAAATAACTAACGGCGGAAGTGTTACCCTTAAAACCGTTGAACTACCCTAGAAGAAAAGTGCAAGAATGTCTCGCGTCAGTTAAGTAGTACACCTGGTGATTGATTATCGATGCTTACGAGAGAAGTCACCGCTTATACTCAATTATTGCTACTGAATAATTGTTGATCATATCCTGTAGGACCCCAACTTATTATAAATAAATTAAATTTTTCCTCTATTCATTATTCTAAATTATTAAGGGTTAATTTGATATAATGCTTTTGATTATGGGTGAAATATGCAAAGTTTATAAAATAAGCAAGTGGTTATAAAATATTCATTTCACGTTTAGGGAATATTCTTTTTTTTCGGAATCTCCGTCGATGGCTCACCATTCATGGGCCCCATAACTGAAAAATGTTTGGATGAAAGAAAACAACAAAGATCGAGTTTTATAAATAATCGGCAGAAATTGTTAACAATCATTGGGTTACCCGTGGTTAAAATACAATGAATATGCTCAGTCTGCACAAAGAATAATACCAGATATTCAGACAAGATTGTTGAATTATTGATTCAGACGTAAGAAGGCACTTTCTCAATAATTTTTACAAAAGAGTTAATGTTCAATATTTTATTTTATTGATTCAATAATTGTCATGCGTTGTTAGTTTATATTATTATTGTTTCAATAATTGTCACCGCATGTGACTTTCCATTATCGATTAATAATTCATATTTTTGAATAATATTATTAGATAACATTATTGGCAATGTCTATAAAGTTCACAAAAGAGAGGTTAGGTCATCTAATCATGGCTAGATGAGGAGAAATCCTTATTGAAAGCCCCTTTCCCGGAACGATCCATTGTCATAATTGTGATTATGTAATATTATTTGTAAATAATTAATTCTTGATTTATATGATAAGGAAATATTTATTTGATGTGGATATAAATGATGCATTTATTTATTTATGTGAAGGAATTAATGCTGAGGTATTTTATCAGTATTTTGTCGGACTGGAAGTATTAAAAATCATCCGTTAGTGGATTTCAGATATTTTCTATTTGAAATTTGGAAAAACTCAAAGCTACAAAGTTGTAGAGAATTGATTTCAAAAGAGAATGGACATAAAATTGTGATTTTTTCCGATAAATGGGCTATTTTCTATGAATTGTCAAGTTTCAAAAATAAAATAATTTGTATTAAATTATGGGTGGGACCCACTTTTGATTTTTCAAACATGTGGGCTGCTAGATTTCTTCCAAGATGGCTGCCCAAAATGTTCAACAAAGCATGCGTAGATATTTGAATAAATAATAATATTATTTTATTATTTAGTCTCTACCATGCGTTCTAACATTTTCCTAAATAGAGGCTTAAGTTAAATTGAAAATCACACCGTAAATAAGTTTTCTCTTTTCTCTCTCTATTATCGAAAGTGTATTCTCGTGAGTATACTTTGAATGTTGCTATACGGCAAGTTTCACATAGACTATACCCAAAATTCAAATGTAAGATGCAGATTATTTTGAGGTGTGGATGTTATTTTCTTCTTAAATGATATTATTTTCTTCAATATTATTATGCCAAAACATTGGTGAACTTTTTAATCAAATTTGAAACTTTTTGTGTCGGGATTACTATTCACGATATACTAAGACTATTCACTATCACCAAGACTATTCACCTAAAAATGAAAATTTTTCTTTTTGTCCAAGATGTCTATTATGATCACCATCTTTGATCAGATCCATGTTTTGATCGTTATTTTTATTTCGCTTCAAAATTGGTTATTATGAAGTATTATTGATCTTGATAAACCGTGTGATTTAAATCCCTAATATTTGTTCTTCCGTCTCAATCGGATTCGCTTTTTTAAAATATTTTTCATCATCCTCACCCTAAATGATGATATTATCAATATCTTTGGCTGTAATGCAAAGATGAATGATTAATTGATGAATATCTTTGGCCCGTAGTGCAAAGATGAAATGTGTCGAGATGAACACGACCAACCTGGTGATACAAAATGAATATCTTTGAGACCCCAGATTTTATCAATAAAGATTTAAATTTTGTTTAAATAATTTTAATATTATGGTGTGAATTTGAGATAATATTATAGTTGTGGGTAGATTTATAAATTTTGCAAAGTATGCAAGTGGTTATATTATATTCGATTGGCTCTGGGGAATATTCTATTAAAGCAGGAATATTCAGATAACTACCAATCATCAGGTGGACCCTCATAATGTAATTATCATTTGATCGAGAAAACGACAAAAAATATTTTATCAAAAATAACTATGGAAGTTTTACCGCTGATACCGCTGAACTACTCTAGTAGTAAAAGCACAAAGAATACGTGGGTCGATAAGAAGACACCAGATTGATTATCGATGCTTATGTGAAGTCACCAACATTCCATTATCATTAATTAATAATATGAATTATTATAATGATAATGACGCTTTTGTTTTATTCAGATTATTAACGTAATAAAACAGTAAACATCTTTTTATATAAAATAGAATACTTTATTAAAGTTATTCTATAAATAATATATTATATTTTATTACGATAAGTCAGATAAGATTTTTGCATAAAGTTTTCAGATAAGATTGCATATAAATAGTGTTTGCATAGTAAAATGTTTTATATAAATAGAATATATTATATTTTATTTAAAAGATTTTTCTTTAAATACGGACCGCGATTAAAGTAAATCAATCTGGACCGCTCATGGATTAGTTACTACGCATTCCATTTTCCTATAAATAAGCTCATTCCTTCATTATTTTCTTACGAATTCATCAAACTCTGAGAGAGAGAAATTATAGAGAGAAATTATAGAGAAACTATAGAGAAAAATTATAGAAAGAAGAAGAGTATTCTGCTACTTCACTACTTCTATATTCATTTTTTTTACTTGTAGGGTGTTATTCTTTCTTCTTCAAGAGAACTTCATATTCCATTCATTATTATTCTGTTGAATAACTCGTAAAAGTGGCATACCCTATACATAACCTCAGATACGCCAGAGATACCCTATACTTGGTGAAATCCTTATGTTATTCCATCGCTTATTATTCATTGAATAACTCAGATACGCTGGCTTACCCTATACTTGGTGACATTCTTCTATTATTCCGTTGAACATCCTCGTCATGTGTTTTTACACCTTGACCGGTTCCGCTTTTTATTATTCTCGCTGAACATCCTGTCTCGCAGGTTTTACACCGACCGGTTCCGCTTTTTATCATTCTCGTTGAATATCCTATCTCAGTGTTTTACACCGGATCCGGTTCCATCTTTATTATTCTGCTTGAACATCCCGCTTGCGCGAATTTCACCGACCGGTTCCGTTATTATTATTCTCGCTGAATAACCTGCCTACGCGCGGGCACCGCATGCACGGTGATTTCTTTTGTTATTCCATTCTTTATTATACCCAAATAAGTTAAAACTTTGACTTCTATACTCCATGAAATTAGTAGAATATCCTCGATATTCATGCTTTCATCCAAAGATCTTTCATGGAAATATTCTTCCGATCATTCTTGAATTTTACTCTACGTAAACAAAGATTACGTCGATAATTTGACGTTAATAATTCATGGATTAAATAATTCTTGAACTTGTTTTATTGAATTATTATGTCATCACATCATCCTCATGTTATATTATGTTATCTTCGCTTACGCAATAGATGAACTTAGTATGATTACGCTTACGACCGTGGATCATTCTAAGATAATCACGACTGATATAAATGATGTGACAAAAGTCCTCAAAGGGGTCGTAATGCAAAGTTGATGGATAGTTTTTGGTATGATTATGACCGTGGGTGATTCTTGATATAGTCATTTACCATCGATAATTTGATGAAAATCCTCGACCGTGGGTACAGTGATGATTAGATGTGGTGGTTTATTTATTGTCGAGTCTCAAATATAAAAATTGATGAAAACCTTTAAAACCTAAAAGATAGAGACTTTTATTCTCTACTTGACTTTTTTAATGGATCGCTTATTCCGTCCGCAGCTTAAACCGGTTGTCTATCAGTATTTTATCGCTTAACATCGTTGAAGGCTAATGATAATTTATTCTCGCATTATCTTAGTCATAATATTTCATCGGGCTAGTTGAGCTCACCCTTTCTTTCACCGTTTCTTCGTGAAATGAGAACATAGCCGGGACGAAGCCTGGGAACGGGTAATGGTCCAGAGGATAAGATTAGTAGTCCCTCACTATTCTCGTGAAATAGTGTGATAATAGTTGTAATGAGGACTCCTTTTGAGTTTGTATAATATCTAGTAGACAATATTTGTATTCAAACTCATAGCTTTATGTCGATTGCATACCTACGCTTATATTAGTAAGTCAGATTTGAATTTATGTACCATGTAAGTGGCGACCCAAGACGGGTGACGATACCTAATTTTGGGGCGCCACAACAGGTATCGTAGCTTAGGATACGATCCTCGCCAAGATGTGAGATAAGAACTAGGAGGGGAGAGACGGGAATTCCTTCGCTAGTATGACCTACCTAAATTTATTTGGTATTTAATTGGCTCACGAGTATAGGGATAATATGTGATATGTTAATTAACCCTTGTTTTGGACAAAGTTTGAGAATGATATCCTAAAATGCCGAGATAAGCAATGAAGCACATGAGAGTGTTGATTCACCAAACAAAAGGTAACGACCAACAACACGATAATAATCATATCGGTGGCAACGGCCATCGTAACAATGATAACCATCGTGGGGAAATTATCATGTTAAGAATGGTAACCACTTCGGTGGTAATCATGGCAAAGATAATAAAGTGGAAATTTCAAGAAGAGAAGGTAATTTAGCTCAATTTTGTTGTGCACCAAGTCAAGTCCAAATTGGGATAAGGCACCAAAGGCGGATACGACAAAACAAAGTCGGTGGTTTCAGAAGAGCGTTTTTCGACTTCAAAAGTGGGTAACCCGAACGGGTTAGCACGGGTTAGTTAATTATAAATTCTCATAAGTCTATACCTTATTAGATACCTTGCTTCTACCCATTCTTTTATCTCTCTTGCTTATGCTCAACGCTTAAATTTGACTTCGAGAAATTAGACTTCGATTTATCTATCAAACTTCGCTTGGGAGAAACCTTCACTACTCCAACTGCTTATTAATCTTGTTGTTTCAAATAAACACTTTCACGCTACTTCGTCGATCTTATCTCTTTGAAAATACTTGCCTTTGAGGTAATTTTTGAAAACGATTGATTAACTACTCATTATTCTTTTGTAAGGTTGTTAGCTTTCATATTCCTAACCAACCTCGTTATACTGTAATTCAAAGTAACCAAATCCTAAAGTTAATCACCGTTATATCAAGCCATAAGTAAAGAGCCCGATCCTTTCGTTGTTGACTTCCTTGTGTGAATGCACCGGCCGACTTTCTCAGAGGCGACGTCGTGAATGAAGATGGCAAGTTTATAGGTATCATTGTGAGATGCTATCTAGTTAAGGGATGTAAGTCACAAAGGTATCAATGTGACGTACTATCCAAGTCTTGATGAGAGTAATAGCTTTTGAATGATATTTCTATCATTAATAAATTTCTTGATGATTCTTGAAGATTTCTAGCCTACCCTAGAGCGTGAAATCGAATTTTGTATTGACCCCAAAGACAAAAACCCATTTCTTAAACCTCAAATATTTCTTCAACTAAAAGGATCTGTTTACGAGGATTATGATGAAAGTCATAATAAAAGTATAGAACTAATAAAAATCATGGGTATATGAAGTATTAGTAAGTTTTATGATGAGTTATGTTGGTTAGTATGTGAAAACATGAAAGTTTCTTAGAAATCACAAAGAGTTGAAAATCGATTTTGGTGAAAAACGAATATGAAATTCAATTGACCATATCTCTTATTATATTTTGAATTTTGAATGTGGTCAAGTCCTAGAGTTAGATCTATGAGTTACCTAACTAATCCAAGTGGAATTACTGGAAAAGGTGTTGTAGATTTTGTGTGGACTGATTTTAGCAAAGGAGGCCAAAGCTGTAAATTTCTAAAAATGCTACTGCCCAGAAACTTTAAGGGGCTGTTTCGGCCACTTAAATTATGAGAAAAATTCTGGCCTTTTGGGACATGAAAGTATATGGTATAAAGTACCTCCTGTCCAAAAATGAGCTCATTCTCGACTTAAAATGAGCAAGTTATGACTATTTCAATATTTAGGTTTTTCCGATTTAAAACGCTTATAACCGAAAGTTCTATAACTGGCGACCACCATGAAATTTAAACTGGAAGCTCACGTTAACATGTGTAAGGTCCTGCCAAGATTTGGGAATTTTGGGAGTTAAACTTGAGGTAGCTAATTTCTTAAGGAATTAATTGGAAATTGATTTTTAAAATAGTAAATGAATTTTAAAATTCCGAAAAATATATTTTCATTATGGGACTATATTATGCTAAATCCCAGAAAAGAAATATTTTTGGGACTGATTTGGTATTTTTCATGAAAATAGTTTAGTTACTTAACATATGAGTTAAATATGTTATGTGAAGAATAAAGTTGAAAATAGGATTTTATGGCCAGAGAATCCTATATAGAGTATATGCATAATTTTTTTGAGAGATTTGATAATTGGTGATGATATCTTATGAGTATGACATTTTTGAATGATTAAATGCATTATATGGTAAAGTGTAAACAATTAAGATAAATTATTTATAAATTTAAGAAGTGATTAAAATATTGTTATAATATTAATGATATTAGATTATGAGATTATTAAGTGATTGAAAACATGGGGATATTCTTGAACTCGGATAAATTATATTATAAATGTTTAATATTTATCCTTTATCTCATTCGATTGATTCTTTATATCATTATCCTCACGTTTATATTATGTTGAAAGTCATCTCAGTCAATGTATAAGTAGCATAAGATGGACTTGGTATGATTATGACCACGGATTATTCTAAGATAATCATAATCAGAATGAATACACAATTATCTTCGTCAGAAAAGTATGGATAATTTGTGGTCGTGATACTAATGAATATCCTTATCTTCAGTAGGATAAGTGGATGATTCGATGATGTGGATTAATTATCGAAATGTGAGTCTCAATGAATGAAATATTAATTCATGGATGTGTTCAAAGTCATCTCGTGGCTTACGTAAATATTATAGATGGACTTGGTATGATTATGACCTAAGGATTGTTCTCGCATAATAATCATAATCAGAATTGAAAACACAATTATCTTCGTCAGAAGGTATGGATAATTTGTGGTCGTGATACTAATGAATATCCTCGCCCCATAGTGCAGTGGATGATTCGATGATGTGGATTAATTATCGAAATGAGTCTCAAATGAGTCTCAAAGAATGAAATATTAATTCACGGATGCGATAATCAAAGTCATCTGGCTTAATACGCCCGTAGCATAGATGGACTTGGGATGATTACGACAATATTGTTCGATAATCATAATCATGAATCGTGAAAGATAATCACCATTAAAACACAATTATCTTCGTCAGTAGTGTACGGATAATTTGTGGTCGTGATACTAATGAATATCCTCGGCCCGTAGTGCGGTGGATGATTCGATGATGTGGATTAATTATCGAAATGAGTCTCAAAGAATGAAATATTAATTCATGGATGCGCTCAAAGTCATCTCGGGCTTACGTGCATAGATGGACTTGGTATGATTATGACCAAGGATTGTTCTAGATAATCATAATCAGAATTGAAAACACGAATATCCTTAGCCAAAGAAGCTGCAATGGATAATTCATGGTTGTGATACTATTAAGTCGAGTCTCAAAGATTATTGGTTTTACAAATTGATATCTTTTTGCCCAGTAAGTGCAAAGATGAATTGTTAATGAATATCTTCGGGTGGGATTGCAAAAATAAATTTAATGTTTTAAACGATAAAGGTATTCAAGGTATCCTCATCTCTTTATCATACCAGTATCGCACTCCTAATTTCGAGGGCTTAAATTCCATAAGGAGGGGAGATCAGAGACCCCAGATTTTATCAATAAAGATTTAAATTTTGTCAAAATAATTTTTAATATTATGGTGTGAATTTGAGATAATATTATAGTCAGGTAAGTATTTATAAATTTTGCAAAGTATGCAAGGGTTATATTATATTCGATTGGTCTGGGAATATTCGCTTTAGCAGGAATATTCGATAACTACCAATCATCGGTGGACCCTCATTAATGTAATTATTGTTTGATTGAGAAAACGACAAAAAATATTTTATCAAATAACTCTGGCGGAAGTTTTACCGCTTGATATCGTTGAACTACTTCAGAGTAAAAGTACAAGAATACGTGTGGGGTCGCATAGAAGCACACCAGATTGATTATCGATGCTTATGTGAGAAAGTCACTCAACTTGATTCCATTATCACGATTAATAATATGAATTATTATAATGATAATGACGCTTTTGTTTTATTCAGATTATTAACGTAATAAAATGTAAACATCTTTTTATATAAAATAGAATACTTTATTAAAGTTATTCTATAAATGAATATATTATATTTTATTACGATATAGTGTTGCATAGTGTTTTGATTAGTGTTTTGAGATAGATTGCATAGTGTTTGCATAGTAAAATGTTTTTATATAAATAGAATATATTATATTTTATTTAAAAGATTTTTCTTTAAATATGGACCGCCGATTAAAGTAAATCAATCTGGACCGCTCATGGATTAGTTACTACGCATTCCATTTTCCTATAAATAAGCTCATTCCTTCATTATTTTCTTACTAATTCATCAAACTCTAGAGAGAAAATTATAGAGAGAAACTAGAGAGAAAATTATAGAAAGAAGAAGAGTATTCTCGCTACTTCACTACTTCTATATTCATTTTTTACTTACTAAGTGGTGTTATTCTTCTTCTTCAAGAGAACTTCATATTCCATTCATTATTATTCTCGCTGAATAACTCAGAAAAGTGGCATACCCTATACATAACCTCGATACGCCAGATACCCTATACTTGGTGAAATCTTTATGTTATTCCATTGCTTATTATTCTGCTTGAATAACTCAGATACGCTGCTTTACCCTATACTTGGTGACATTCTTCTATTATTCTCGCTGAACATCCTGCGTCAAGGTGTTTTACACCCAGACCGGTTCCGCTTTTTTTATTATTCGTTGGAACATCCTCATCAGGTGTTTTACACCGGACCTCGGTTCCGCCTTTTATATCATTCTCCGCTGGAATATCTTATCTGTGTTTTACACCGGATCCGTTCCATCTTTATTATTCTCATTGAACATCCTCGTTGCGTAATTTCACCGACCGTCGTTCCGTTATTATTATTCTCCGTTGAATAACTCGCTCATGCGCAAGTACCGCATTTACGGTGATTTCTTTTGTTATTCCATTCTTTATTATACCCAAATAAGTTAAAACTTTGACTTCTATACTCCATGAAATTAGTAGAATATCCTCGATATTTGCGCTTCATCCAAAGATCTTTTCATGGAAATATTTTTCCGATCATTATTGAATTTTACTCTACGAAAACAAGATTATGTCGACAATTTGACGTTAATAATTCATGGATTAAATAATTCTTGAACTTGTTTTATCAATTATTATGTCATTGTCATCATCCTCATGTTATATTATATTATCTTCGCTTACGCAAGCATTTGAACTTAGTATGATTATGACCAGGATCATTCTAGATAATCACGACTTGATATAAATGATGTGACAAAAGTCCTCAAAGGGTCTCAGAATGCAATGATGGATAGTTTTTGGTATGATTATGACCAGGGGTGATTCTAGATAGTCACGACCATTGATAATTTGATGAAAATCCTCGACCGCGGTACAGTGGATGATTAGATGTAGTGGTTTATTTATTGTTTTCGAGTCTCAAATGATAAAATTGATGAAAACCTTTTAAAACCTAAAAGATAGTAGATTTTATTCTCTACTTGACTCTTTTAATGGATCGCTTATTCCGCCGCAGCTTAAACCGGTTGTTCATCAGTATTTTATCGCTTTAACACCGCTGAAGGCTAATGATAATTTATTCGCATTATCTTAGTCATAATATTTCTTCGGGCTAGTTGAGCTCACCCTTTCTTTCACCGTTTCTTCTGTGAAATGAGAACATAAATTTGGGACGAGCCTGGGAACGAAGTAATGGTCCGAGGATAGCATTAGTAGTCCTCACTATTCCGTGATATAGTGTGATAATAGTTGTAATGAGGACTCCTTTCGAGTTTGTATAATATCTAGTAGACAATATTTGTATTCAAACTCACGCTTTATGTCGATTGCATACGGCATGCTTATATTAGTAAGTTGTATTTGAATTTATGTACCATGTAAGTGGCGCACCCAAGATGGGTGACGATACCTAATTTTGGGGGCGCCACATGATGTGTGTAATGAGTGGAAAATGGTAGAAAAGTGATAGTGTGATAGTGATGTGTAAGAGTGTAGTGAAATTGATTATTGGGTGGGTGGGTGGGTGGGGGATTGATGTTGGTTATGGGGGAGAAAAATTAAGTGGTGTATATATAATATGATATATATATATATTGAAAAACATGTGTTTATATATATGTATTATATTTTAATTTTTGTTGTGATTTTATTGGTTAGTTGATTGACTTAATTATTAGTTGATTGAAAAATAATTTTGTAAAATTATTTCATCCATGAATAGTGCCTTTCTATTCTCCTATAAATAGAAGCTCATTTGTGACGCCCCCAAATTAGATATTCATCACCCATTTTGAGTCGCCAAATACATGGTACAAAATATAAATACAAACATAACTATACAGCTGTCGTGTAAAATACGACAAAACATAAACTGAGAGTTTAAACAAGAATACTACCTTTCAGACATAATATCCATTCTCAATGGAGTCTTCATAGAGCGATTTACAAACTCAAATTCAATCATCGTTACATTTATTGTCACACTATTTAATGTAATAAAGAGGACTACTAATGCTATCATCAGGCCGATGCTCACTCCGCTTCCCAGACTCGTCCTAATTCTATATTCTCATTTCAAAGAGAATGTAGAAAGAAAGGGTGAGTACATAACAATAGTGTGACTACCCCAAAATTAGGTATACATCACCCATCTTGAGTCGCCAAATACATGGTACAAAATTGAAATACAAACTAATAATACAATCGAATAAATAAAAATACGACGGAACATATCTTGTGAGTTTAAATACAAATACTATCTTCTAGAGAATATCCATTCTCAATTGAGTCCTCCTGGACAAGATATCTGAAACTCAAAATTACATCTCGTTACATTTATTATCACACTTATTTAATGTAATAGTGAGGACTACTAATACTATCATCCTAACCATCACTCCATTCCCCGACTAGTCCTCAAATTACGTTCTCATTTCAAGAAGAGAAAGGAAAGAAAGGGTGAGCTCAACTAGCCCATAAGAAATATTATGACTAAGATAATGCGAAATAAATTATCATTAGCCTTCAATGATGTTAAACCGATAAAATACAATGTACATCAAGTTTAACTGCAAATGAATAAGCAATCCATTAAAAGAGTCAAGTAGAGAATAAAGTCTACTATCTTTTATGATTTAAAAAGTTTTTCATTACTTTTATCGCTGAGACTTAGCTCAATAAATAACCCACAACATTAAATCATCCCTGCACTACAGGCCAAGGATAATCTTTAGTATCACGACCACGAATTATCCATGCTCTACGGACCAAAGATAATCGTGTTTTCATCAACGGTCCTGATCATGCCATAAAATAATTCATCTTTGCTCCCTTGGCCGAAGAGAATCCATAGCCATAATCATACCAAAAACTGTCCATCAATGCACTACGGGTCAATGAGGACTTTTAATTTTTACATCATTTGTAACATTACGGTCATGATTATACCGAATAATCCCTGGTCATAATCATACCAAATCCATCTATGCACTACAGGTCACAGATGACTTTTAATAAATATAAACATGAGGATGATGACAATGATATAAGAATTCAATTAAACAAATTCAAGAATTAAATTATTCAGGAACTAATAACGTCCAAATTGTCAACATGATATTGCTTTGTAGAGTAAAATTCAAGAATGCTCAGAAGAATATTTCCATGAAAAGATACTAGATGAAGCGCAAACATCAAGGATATTCTACTAATTTTATAGAGTATAGAAGTCAAAACTTTAATCAATCGAGTATAATACCAAGAATGGAATAACAAAAGATATCACCATGCATGCGGTATCTTCAGCATGTACAAAGTTATCCCAACAGAATAATAATAATAACGGAACCAGTCGGTGAAAATCACACCGGCGGGATGTTCCAACCAGAATAATAAATGCGAATAATAAATGATGGAACCAGTCCGTATATAACATCGGCAGGATATTCCCGATGTAATAATAAAGACGGAATAATAAAATGGAACCAGTCCGGTGATAAGATGCATGTGATATTCCACGGTAATATTAAACACGGAATAATAAAGAATGTCACCAAGTATAGGGTATTCAAGCGTATACAAGTTATTCCAAATGTAATAAATAAGAATGGAATAACATAAGGATTTCACCAAGTATAGGTACGCCACAGATATAAAGTCATGATAGGTATTCCACTTTTACAAAGTTATTACAATGTAATAATAAAGAATGGAATAATGTAAGTTCTCTTCATAAATATAAAAGAATAATATCCCTTTACCGTAAAAAGAACCTAATATAAGAGTAGTGAAATAGCATAAAACTTTTTCTTCTATCTCTATAGTTTCTCTCTCAGTTCAAAGAATTCGTAAAAAAAAAATGAAGGAATGAGCTTTTATATATAGGAAAATGGAATGCATAAGAATTAATCCATGAAACTATCCAGATTGATTTACTTTAATCTGACGGTCCATATTTAAAGAATTTTTTTAAATAAAATATAATATATTCTATTTATATAAAAAAGATTTTACTATGCAAATACTATGTAACATACTATGCAAAAACACTATGCAATACTAAAATATAATATATTCTATTTATAGAATAACTTTAATAAAGTATTACATTTTTATATAAAAGATGTTTCGCTTTTTATTACGTTAATAATACGAATAAAATAAAATGTCATTATCGTTATAATAATTCATATTATTAATCAACAATAATTCAAACCGAAAGTGACTTCTCACATAAATATCAATAATCAACACCGCGTGTGCTACTATGCAACAACGCCAGACATCAGTTTCTTTACTACCGAGTAGTTCAACACTATCAACGGTAAAACTTTCGGCCAAGCTAATTTTAATAAAATATTTTTTATCGCTTTCTCAATCCGATAATAATCCCGCCATGGAGTCCACCAATGATTGTATGCAATCATCACTAACATTCCTCGACACAAAAGAATATTTCCACCAATCGAATATAATATGACAACTTGTATAATTTGCAAAATTTATAAATACTACCCACAACTATAACATTATCTCAAATTCACACCATAATATAAAAAAATTATTTCAGAAAAATTAATTCTTTATTCATAAAATCAGGGTTTCACAATCTCCCTCCTTATAAAATTTCACCTCGAATTTCACGTATATATCTGGTATGCTTAAGCAAGTGAGGATACCTTGACTTCATTTCGATTCTAACTCTTGAGGTATAACCATCGAGTGTTGGATACGATTCTTCTTATCCAAGATTTTAACACGTATCTCCTCATACGTTAAATCATCCGCTATCTAGTCCGATTCTAAATTAATAATGTGGTTCGGTCATCCACATATTTACGTAACATCGATACGTTAAAAAACGTTATGAACATGCAATGACTTGGCGGTAAAAGCGAGTCTATAAGCCACGGTTCCTACTCGATCGAGGATTTCAAATGGGCCAATTAAATTGAGGGTGAGATTTCCTCTTAAATCGATTCTTGCTTTTGAAATAACGCCTCTTGAACCTTCTTCTTCACATTTATCGACTCCGAAAAAGTAGTTTGGCGGCTTTAACTTTATCGATTAAAGTCGATTATACTCAGATATTCGTTATCTTCATATGGGTTCCTAGAGTCTTTAACTCTATCTTCATCATTTGAAAGTTATCTGAAATGAGTCTTTATGTTAACAACATCGACTCAGAAACGTGACACGATCTTCTTCTACTCAACACGCCGGCCACCACGCTCGCTTCTTCCACGATGATATTGAATGGTATTTATCGTAATCTTCAACAACTCGAGTCAACGTCTTTGGTATGTAATCGTTCGTTTTAGTTGAAGAAATATTTTGAGGGTTTAAGAAATGGGTTTTATCTTTGCGGGTCAATACAAAATTCGATTTCACACTCTAAGGGTAGGCTAAAAGTCTTCAAGAATACGTCAAGAAATTTATTAACAATAGAAATATCATTCAAAACCGCGACTCTCATCCCCGACTTGGATAACACGCCACATTGATACCTATCAACTTGTCATCGCTGCTCACTTTACATCGCCTACTTGAAAGTCCGGCTTCAACAGGTGCATTTTACACAAGAAAGTCAACAACGAAAGGATCGGGCTCTTTCTTGGGCTCGATATAACAATAATCAACTTTAGTGGTTTGGTTACTTGAATTCGCATAACAGGTTGGTTAGGAGTATGAAAGCTAACAACCTTACAAAAAGCATGATTAGTAATTAACCAATCGTTTCCAAAAATCACATCAATGCAAGTATTTTCAAATAGATAAGATCGACAGGTAACGTGAAAGTATTTATTTGAATCAACAAGATTTATAAACAGTGGAGGTAACGAAGGCTCCTACTAACGAAGTTTCAACCAATAAGTCAAAGTCTAACTTCTCTGGAGTCAAATTTAAACGTTGAACGCAAGCAAGAGAGATAAAATAATGGGTAGAATCGATATCTTATAAGGTATAGACTTCGCAAGAGTTTATAATTAACTTACCTGTAATAACTTTGTTCGGGTTTCGCAACAAACGCTCTTACTTAAACTATCGGATTTGGCTTTGCTATAGAGTACATTCCACCCTTAAGTGCTTCTTCACATTCCTGATCCATGATTCGAATCATTATTCTCCGATCCATATCGAATTGGGGTTGACCGTTATGCACAGGATAATTCCGAATTCGATGTTGGATTCTCCTAATTTCTATCCAAAAAGCAAAATCCATTTCATCTATTTTGGCTTTATTAGATCTGACGTCTTTTTTCTACTATATCAACGTCGTGCGGCTTTGTTACCGCATCATCTATTCTTCTTCGTTCGGTTGTTTCGCTTTCATCAAAACTTTGATCGGTAGCATTCTCGATTCCAAATTTAATATCTTATACTTCTGCCAAAAGTGCTTTCATTCAAGCATCGCATACATCGGGTGACACAATTTTGAATTGTTTCATCTCTTTGCTCCACGATCTTTGTCGTTCTTCAAATTTCTTTCTAACTCATGAACACGATTTTGTAATTCTAAGTTTGATTATAAAATTCGCCTAACCAATTCTCCTCGTGTTCCTCTTCTTCCTCTTCTCCCTCACTCTCACCGCTACCTCTGCAACTAGTTCTAAAAGCAACTATTAGTTCTTCATTCACCGTAGATATCTCTAATTTGTCCTTCGCCTAACACCACATTAACCTGATTAGTGATTAAAGGTGTCTCGACGGTCTCATTCACTCTATCAGAACATTTTCAAATTTGCCATTTCCATACACCCACCACAAAACAAGGATTAGATAACATATCACATATTATCCCTATACTTTGACCAACCAATTAAATAACAAATAAACTTAGGTAGGTCATACTAATGAAGGAATTTTCCGTCTCTCCTCCTGATTCTTGTCTCACATCTTAGCCGTGATCATATCCTAAGCTTTGATACTAACCGTGACGCCCCCAAAATTAGGTATACATCACCCATCTTGAGTCGCCAAATACATGGTACAAAATTCAAATACAAACTAATAATACACCCGATGGAATGTGTAAAATACGACGAAACATATCTTGTGAGTTTAAATACAAATACTATCTTCCGATAATATCCATTCTCAATTGAGTCCTCTGAGACATATACAAACTCAAATTCACCTCGTTACATTTATTATCACACTATTTAATGAATAGTGAGGACTACTAATACTATCATCCTGAACCATCACTCCATTCCCCGACTAGTCCTGCTACGTTCTCTCATTTCACACGAAGAATAAAGTGAAAGAAAGGGTGAGCTCAACTAGCCCCAAGAAGAAATATTATGACTAAGATAATGCAGAATAAATTATTCATTAGCCTTCAACAATGTTAAACTGATAAAATACAATAGACATCAAGTTTAACTGCAGCGAACAAGCAATCCATTAAAAGAGTCAAGTAGAGAATAAAGTCTACTATCTTTTATGATTTAAAAAGTTTTTCATCACTTTTATCGCTGAGACTTAACTCAATAAATAACCCACAACATTAAATCATCCCTGCACTACAGGCCAAGGATAATCTTTAGTATCACGACCACGAATTATCCATGCTCTACGGACCAAAGATAATCGTTTTTTCATCATCGGTCGGCCCCGATCATGCCATAAAATAATTCATCTTTGCTCCCTTGGCAAGAGAATCCATAGCCATAATCATACCAAAAATGTCCATCAATGCACTTTCGAGCCAATGAGGACTTTTAATTTTACATCATTTGTAACATTACTATCCATGATTATACCGAATAATCCTCAGTCATAATCATACCAAATCCATCTATGCACTTTCTGGTCATGAGATGACTTTTAATAAATATAAACATGAGGATGATGACAATGATATAAGAATTCATTAAACAAGTTCAAGAATTAAATTATTAGGAACTAATAACGTCCAAATCACAACATGATATTGCTTTGTAGAGTAAAATTCAAGAATGCTCGTAAGAATATTTCCATGAAAAGATACTTAGATGAAGCCTTGAACATCGAGGATATTCTACTAATTTTATGGAGTATAGAAGTCAAAACTTTAATCAACTGAGTATAATAATCGAATGGAATAACAAAAGATATCACCATGCATGGGTACTTAGCATGAGCAGTTATCCCAACAGAATAATAATAACGGAACCCGAATCGTTGAAAATCACAATCAATGAGATGTTCCAAATGAGAATAATAAATGCGAATAATAAATGATGGAACCAGTCCTATATAGATAGCAAGACCGGATATTAAACGAGAATAATAAAGACGGAATAATAAAATGGAACCCAGTCAGCGTATATACAGACGCATATTGATATTCCGACGAATATTAAAGACGAATAATAAAAGATGTCACCAAGTTTAGGGTATTCCATATACAAGTTATTCCAGAGAATAAATAAGAATGGAATAACATAAGGATTTCACCAAGTATAGGTACGCCATGATCTGGTCATGTATATGGTATTTGTGGCGACCCAAAATAGGTCCATTCCATCCAACCCATTCTGAAGTCGCCAAATACATGGTAATGCGAAACAACTACAACTTTATTATTACAATAAAAAGCGTGAGTTTGAATACAAATATTATCTTCTAGACAATATCTATACTCAAATAAATCCTCATCACATTTATTGATACATTAAAAAAAATGGTGAGGACTACTAAACAATTCTTTCTAAAACCTTTATTCCATACCCCGACTCGTATTCGCTATATTCTCGCCTCCTGAGAAAAATGGAACAAAAAGGAAACGGGTGAGCTCAACTAGCCCAGTAAAGAATGTTATGACTAAGATAATATAGAACAAATTATCGTTAGTCTTCAACAGGGAAAAATCTGATAGAATACAATAGATAACAAGTTTTAGATCAATATTCGCAATGGAAATAATAATTCATGTAAGAGTTACGTAGAGAATGAAATCTACTATAATCTATGAATTTAACGAACCATCATCAATATTTTATCCCCTGTAACATCAATCAATATTCATCTCAAATCAAATATTCATCTTTGCACTACAGCCAAAGATATTCATCGATCGGTCATGTTCATCTCAACACTGTTCATCTTTACACTAAAAGGCCAAAGATATTCATCGATCGATCATGTTCATTTTAAACACTTGTTCATCTTTTGCTACAAAGCAAAGATATTCTTCAGAAATCATTCATCTTTGCACTTTCAGCCAAAGATATTCAATAATATCATCATTTAAGACCGAGGATGATGAAAATATTTTTTAAAAGAAACGAATCCAAATGAAACAAAATGACAAGGATTAAGGATTAAGTGCTTGGTTTTATCCACGTCCAAAATACCTCAAAAATAATCATAGTGGTGTAAAATTCAAGAATGATCAAAACATGGATACAATCAAAGCTAGTATCCGAATAGATATTTTTTAAACGAAAAGAAAAATTTTCATTTTTCGATGAATAGTGCGTATTCGTGAATAGTCTTATATCGTGAATAGTCAGAGTATATCGTGAATAGTCACGAGTATCGTGAATAATAACTCAACACCAAAAGATAGAAATTCCACAAAAAAAAACATTTTCACGCTTATGAATAATAGTACTTGTGAATAGTAACTTCGTGAATAATAACTCATGAATAGTAACTCGTGAATAAAGAACTCATGAATAAGTAACTCCGACATGAAAAAGTTTCAAATTTGATAAAAGTTCCAACCAATATTTCAAAGATAATGATATTGAAGAAATAATATCATTTGAGAAGAAAATAACATCCCTTACCTCAAAGAATCGATGATTGAATGAAAGGTCGGAAGTGATCTTTGAATGAAACTTGTCTTTGAACAAAGAACTCTCAAAGTATCTAAATACTCACAAAATACGCTCAATAATATAGAGAGAAAGAGAAAAGCTTATGTTTCTAGTGTGATTTTCAATTCTAACTTAGTCCTCTATTTATAGGAAAATGTTAGCCCGCCAAGCAGACTTGACTGCTACACGATGGCTTTACCTTTACTATTGCCACCCACCACATTTGAAATAAAATTCAAGACATTTCTTCACCAACCACAAGGGGGGCCCACTCAATTCTAGAATTTTCCACCAAAATCAATTATAAACCTAATTTCAGAATCAGTCACCTCTTAAAATTCATAACAAATCATTCGTTTTTCTTTAACGGTTCAAAATTTGTGGACATATACTCAACTTATGTATGTATAACATATCCAAAATTTACAACGATCCAACTATTTGGATTAAAAATTATAACTCACACAATATATCGTAAAATAACTTGATTTGATTTTTAATACCCATTCCGTTCACAAAATTACCGATAAAACACCTCAACATTAAATCATTCAATTTATAACCACATAAAACAAATAAATCCATCATTTATAAATATTTTTTATCATATAAATCAATAATTAATTATTCACAAATAATATTACGTAATCACAATTACGAATGACCAGGTAGTTCCGTGAAAGAGGGCTTCCGATAAGGATTTCTCCTTCTTGGCGAGGCAATCGGTGACCAAACCTCTCCTCGATGTAACTTTCTAGACATTGCCAATAATGCTATCTAACAATATTATTTAAATAATATGAATTATTGATCCGATAATGGAGATAATGTGCGGTGACAATTATTGAACAACAATAATATAAAATATCAACGCAACAATTATTGAATCAATAAAATAAAATATTGAATGAGAATTCACTCTGAAAATTATTGAGTAAAGGCCTTCACGTAAGGATCAATAATTCAACAATCTTGCATGTAATACTGCAAGTGTCTTCTTTAACCAATGCCAGACATATTCAGTATTTTAACCACCGGGTATTCCAACGGTCTTAATTAACGGTAACAACTACGCCTGTTATTCTTAACCAACTTATATTTGTCGCTTTCTTCATCCAATCGCTTTCCATTATGGGGCCCATACATGGTCATTTACGTCAATCGTACGAATATTCTCCACGAAGCATTTAATATTCCACGACCAAACGAATATTCCCACAACAATGAATATTTTATAACTACTTGCTTATTTTGAAATATTTGCGTATTTAACCCCTAACTATCCACATTAATCAAATCAACCCTTACTATTTCAAAATAATAAATAGAGAAAATTAAATTTCATTAATAATAAGTTGAGGTCTTACGTTATTCCACTTTTACAAAGTTATTACAACAGAATAATAAAGAATGGAATAACAGAAGTTCTCTTCATGAATATAAAAGAATAATATCCCTTACCGTAAAAGAACTGAATATAAGAGTAGTAAAATAGCATAAAACTTTTCTTCTATCTCTCTATAGTTTCTCTCTCTAGTTCAAAGAGATTGAATTAGTAAAAAATAATGAAGGAATGAGCTTTTATATATAGGAAAATGGAATGCATAATAATTAATCCATGAACGATCCAGTTGATTTACTTTAATCTGACTGGTCCATATTTAAAGAAAAATCATTAAATAAAATATAATATATTCTATTTATATAAATAGATTTTTACTATGCAAATACTATGTAACACTATGCAAAACACTATGCAATACTATGCATAATAAAATATAATATATTCTATTTATAGAATAACTTTAATAAAGTATTACATTTTATATAAAAAAGATGTTTCGCTTTTATTACGTTAATAATACGAATAAAACAAAATGTCATTATCGTTATAATAATTCATATTATTAATCAACAATAATTGAATCAAACCGAAAGTGACTTCTCACATAAATATCAATAATCAACAATTGTAGTGCTACTATCGCAACAACGCAGACATCTTTGTCTTTTACTACTGAAAGTAGTTCAACACTATCAATGGTAAAACTTTCGTAGTTATTTTTAATAAAATATTTTTGTCGCTTTTCTCGATCCGACAATAATTCCGTCGTGGAGTCCACCGATGATTGTCTTGCATTTAATATTCCCCCACACAAAAAGAATATTTCCCGACCAATCTAATATAATATAATGACTTAGATAATTTGCAAAATTTATAAATACTACCCACAACTATAACATTATCTCAAATTCACACCATAATATAAAAAAAATTATTTCGAGAAAATTAATTCTTTATTCATAAAATCTGGGGTTTCACAACTAGCCTAGTAAAGAATATCATGACTAAAGATAATTACATTATCAATAGTTTTCATTAATAATAACTAAGAGTTTAGAACATATGGTAGATGGTAAAACTTTTCAACCATTATTGCAGTGGAACGAGCAATCCATTAAAAGAGTCAAATAGACCATCAGGTCTATTATATTCTCCATGTTAAAAGTCCACCAATAATGTTTTATCCCTGTAAATGAACCACCTCATCGAATCATCCATGCACTACGGGCCAAAGATATTCATTAAATCATCAATGGTCATGAATATACCGAATAATCCCTGATCACAATCATACCCAGTCCACCTCTGCACGTAAGCCAAAGATATACAACAATAAAACCAATAATCAACAATCCATCTTTGCACGTAAGCCAAAGATATACCACAATAAAACCAATAATCATCAATCCATCTTTGCACGTAAGCCAAAGATATACCACAATAAAACCAATAATCAACAATCCATCTTTGCACGTAAGCCAAAGATATACCATTCAATAATCAATACGATCCATCTTCGCACGGAAGCGAAGATAACTTTTATCACCATATAAGCATGAGGATGATGACAATGATATAAACATTAATCAATCGAAAACAAGGATAAATATTAAAGACTTTAAATTTATAAATTTATCCAAATATTATCAATAACATAATAAGTTCATAATCTAATATTGTTAATATCACAACAATGTTTTAATCACTTCTTAAACTTATAAACAATTTATTTCAATTGTTTACACTTTACCAATTAATGCATTTAATCATTCAAGAATGCCATACTCATAAGATTTCATCACCAATGATCAAATTCCTCATCAACAATATGTATATACCTTATATAGGATTTTCAAGCCATAAAATCCTATTTTTCAACTTTGTTACTTCACATAACATATTTAATCTCATATATTCAGAATTAAACCATTTTCATGAAAATACCAAATCAGTCCCAAAATATTTCTTTTTATGGAATTTAGCATAATATAGTCCCATAATAAAAATATATTTTCTTGGAATTTTAAAATTTATTTATTATTTTCAAAAATCAATTTCTAATTAATTCCTTAAGAAATTAGCTACCTCAAGGTTAACTCCAAAAATCCCCAAATCTTGGCAGGACCTTACACATTTTAATGTGAGCCTCCAATTTAAATTTCATGGTCATCGGAGTTATAGAATTCTGGTTATAGCGTTTTTTCATCTAAAAACCTAAATATTGAAATGGTCATAACTCGCTCATTTTAAGTCAGAATGAGCTCATTTTTGGACAGGAGGTTCTTTATACCATATACTTTCATATCCCAAAAGGCCTGAATTTTTCTCACAAATTAAGTGGCCGAAACAGCCCCTTCAAATTTTGGACAGCAACCTTTTTACAATTTACAGCTTTTATATCCTTTACTAAAATTAGTCCACACAAAAATCTACAACATCTTTTCCAGTGATTCCACTTGGATAAGTTAGATAACTCATAGATCTAACTCTAGGACTTGACCACACTTAAAAATTCGAAATATAATAGGAGATATGGTCAATTGAATTTCATGTTCTGTTTTCACCAAAATCTGATTTTTCAACCCTTTGTGATTTCTAAGAAACTTTCATGTTTACACATAATAACCAACATAATTCATCATGACAATGACATATAACTTAATAAAACTAGTTCAAGAATAAATTTTAAAGGTTTGTAAGTTAATTTATCCTGAACTCAATAATGTCCAAATTGTCAACATGATACTTCTTTGTAGAGTAAAATTTAAGAATGCTCAGAAGAATGTTTCCATGAAAAGATACTGGATGAAGCGCAAATATCAAAGATATTCAACTAATTTCATGGAGTATAGAAATCAAAACTTTAACCAACTGAGTATAATAAAGAATATATGAAACTACAAATGGATTTTCACCCGCCATGCGATAATCCACGTATCTGATGACTTCCACAATTTAATAAGGAATGAATACATAGATCATTCACTATGCATGTGGCAATCCACATAGGCAAAGTTATTCCAATGAATAATAAAGAATGGAATAATGTAAGGATTCACCATGCATGCGATAGAGACCAAGACAGCATATGTGTTATTCCCAATGTAATAATAAATGCGGAATAATAAATATGAAACCGTGTCGTGAAATCCACAATCGGCGCGATGTTCCAATGTAATAATAAATACGAATAATAAGTAATGGAACCAATCCCACGTAAAAGTATGCATGACGGGATATTCAATGTAATATTAAATGCGGAATAATAAATATAGAACGAGTCGGTGAAATTCACACCGACAAGATATTAAACGAATAATAAAGAACGGAATAATAAAAGAATTTCACTCAAGTATGCGATATCAGATAAAAGCAAAGTTATTCAACATAATAATAAAGAATGGAATAACGTAAGAAAATCACCAAGTATTGGGTAAAGCGTGCATATCAAAGGCCAAAGATATACAACTCAGTAAAACCAATAATGCCGAGACTCGACAATAGATCACGACCACGAATTATCCATGCACTATAGGCTAAGGATATTCGTGTTTTCCATTACTGTTATGATTATACCGAATAATCCTCGGTCATAATCATACCAAATCCATCTATGCACTACTGACCAAAGATGACTTTTACCACATCATTTATAACATTACGGTCAATGATTATCTTAGAATAATCCCTGGTCATAATCATACCAAGTCCATCTATGCACTACAGGCCACAGATGACTTCAACATAATATAAACATTTGGATGAGGTATTGACGTATATAAGGTTTCAAACCTCTTAGAAACATTCGCGTCATTCGCTCCTCATTATCGACCAAATGGGATGCAAATCGAGATAACTCCACAAACTTTGCCTCGTACTGCGATATGGTCATATTATTTTGCTCCATTGCTTATCTCAACATTTTTAGATGCCATTTTCAAACACTGTCACAAAACAAGGGTTAATTATCATATGACATATTATCACTATACTCGATCGACCAATTAAATACCAAATAAACATAGGTAGGTCATACTAGCGAAAGGAATTTCCCGCCTCTCCCTCCTAGTTCTAATCTCACATCTCGGCCGGGATCATATCCTAAGCTTTGATACTTTACTGGCGCCCCAAAATTAGATATTCATCACCCATTTTGAGTCGCCAAATACATGGTACAAAATACAAATACAAACTTAACTATACAAATTGTCGTGTAAAATACGACAAAACATAAACCGAGAGTTTAAACAAGAATCGCCTTTCTGTATAATATCCATTCTCAATGGAGTCCTCATAGACGATATACAAACTCAAATTCGATCCTCGTTATATTTATTGTCCGCTTATTTAACGAATAGTGAGGACTAATAATGCTATCATCTGGACCGTCACCTCAGTTCCTCGACTCGTCCCAAATATATTCTCATTTCCTCAAGAGAACAGCGAGAAAGAAAGGGTGAAAGCACAACTAGCCCGTAAGAAGTAAAGAATATCATGACTAAAGATAATTACATTATCAATAGTTTTCATTAATAATAACTCGAGATTTAGAACATATGGTAGATGGTAAAACTTTTCAACCATAATTGCAATGAACGAAGCAATCCATTAAAGAGTCAAATAGACCATCGTGTCTATTATCTTCTCTATGTTAAAGTCCACCATAATGTTTTATCCCTCAGAAATGAACCACCTCATCGAATCATCCTCAGACTACGGGCGAAGGATATTCATTAAATCATCAATGGTCATGAATATACCGAATAATCCCTCGATCACAATCATACCCACCACCTCTCGCACGTAAGCGAAAGATATACAACAATAAAACCAATAATCAATAATCCATCTTTGCGTAAGCCAAAGATATACCACAATAAAACCAATAATCAACAATCCATCTTTGCACGTAAGCCAAAGATATACCACAATAAAACCAATAATCAACAATCCATCTTTGCACGTAAGCCAAAAGATATACCATTCAATAATCAACGGTCCATCTTCGCATCGGAAGCCAAAGATAACTTTTATCACCATATAAGCATGAGGATGATGACAATGATATAAACATTAATCAACTGAAAACAAGGATAAATATTAAAGACTTTAAATTTATCCAAATATTATCAATCACATAATAAGTTCATAATCTAATATTGTTAATATCACAACAATGTTTTAATCACTTTCTTAAACTTATAAACAATTTATTTCAATTGTTTACACTTTACCAATTAATGCATTTAATCATTCAAGAATGCCATACTCATAAGATTTCATCACCAATGATCAAATTCCTCATCAACAATATCGCATATACCTTATATAGGATTTTCAAGCCATAAAATCCTATTTTTCAACTTTGTTACTTTCACATAACATATTTAATCTCATATATTCAGTAATTAAACCATTTTCATGAAAAATACCAAATCAGTCCCAAAAATATTTCTTTTTCGGGATTTAGCATAATATAGTCCCATAATGAAAATATATTTTTCTTGGAATTTTTAAATTTATTTACTATTTTCAAAATCAATTTTTAATTAATTCCTTAAGAAATTAGCTACCTCAAGGTTAACTCCAAAATCCCCAAATCTTGGCAGGACCTTACACATGTTAATGTGAGCCTCCGATTTAAATTTCATGGTCATCGAGTTATAGAACTCCTACATAGCATTTTTCATTTAAAAAACCTAAATATTGAAATGGTCATAACTCACTCATTTTAAGTCAGAATGAGCTCATTTTTGGACAGGTGGTTCTTTATACCATATACTTTCATGTCCCAAAAGGCTTGAATTTTTCTCACAAATTAAGTGGCTGAAACAGCCCCTTCAAAATTTGGACAACAACCTTTTTGCAATTTCCAACTTTTACATCCTTTACTAAAATCAGTCCACACAAAAATCTACAACATCTTTTTCAGTGATTCCACTTGGATAAGTTAGGTAACTCATAGATTTTTCAACCCTTTGTGATTTCTAAGAAACTTTCATGTTTACACATAATAACCAACATAATTCATCATGACAATGACATATAACTTAATAAAACTAGTTCAAGAATAAATTTTAAAGGTTTGTAAGTTAATTTATCCTGAACTCAATAATGTCCAAATTGTCAACATGATACTTCTTTGTAGAGTAAAATTTAAGAATGCTCAGAAGAATGTTTTCATGAAAAGATACTGGATAAAACGCAAATATCAAAGATATTCAACTAATTTCATGGAGTATAGAAATCAAAACTTTAACCAACTGAGTATAATAAAGAATATATGAAACTGCAAATGGATTTTCACCCGCCATGCGGTAATCCACGTATACAGATGACTTCCACAATTTAATAAGGAATGAATACATAGGATCATTCACCATGCATGTGGCAATCCACATAGACAGGTTATTCTAACAAAATAATAAAGAATGGAATAACGAAGGATTCACCATGCATGCGATAGAGACCGCATGCACGAGTTATTCCCAAATGTAATAATAAATGCGAATAATAAATATGGAACCGTGTCGTGTGAAATTTACAATCCGCGAGGATGTTCCAAACGAATAATAAATGCGAATAATAAGTAATGGAACTGTGTCGGGATATTCCGGCGAGAAATATTAAATGCTGAATAATAAATATGGAACCGTAAGGTGAAATTCACACGAACAAGATATTAAAACGAATAATAAAGAACGAAATAATAAAAGAATTTCAAAGAAGTATGCGGTACTTAGCAAAAACAAAGTTATTCCACATATAATAATAAAGAATAGAATAACGAAAGAAGATCACCAAGTATTGGGTAAACCAATATCTGGTCATTCCCCAAGTATAGGGTAAACCACGCATCTGAGTTATTCCAATGTAATAATAAAGAATGGAATAACATAAGGATTTCACCAAGTATAGGGTACGCCACAGCGTATCTGAGGTTATGTATAGGGTATGCCACTTTTACAGTTATTCCAATGAATAATAATGAATGGAATAATGTAAGTTCTCTTCATGAATAAGAAAGAATAACACCCTTACCTTTGAAAGAAACTGGGTAAAGGAATAGTGAGGGTAGTAGACTTCTCTTCTTCTTCTCTATAGATTTTCTCTCTATAGTTTTTCTCTATAATTTCTCTCTATAATAAATGCTCGAGAGCTTTAGTGAATTGGTGAGAAATGAAGAAGAATGAGCTTCTATTTATAGAAAAATATAGTTTAGATAATTGCACGTTTTGGGGCTCGGAAAATTACAATCTGAATACCTCCAACTTTTCTTTCATTTTAATTCATCATCCAAGTATTATCAAACTTGCACTAACTCCCTAATAGTAAATCATGTGATTTAATAGTAAATCATGTGAACAAATAGTTCTGTACATGTGAAAATACTAATTACAATATAGTACCTCCATCTATACCTCCATTTTTAACTTAGTCATGCAAGTATTATCAATCTTGCACCAACTCCCCTAATAGTAACAAGAATATGAATCAGTAGTATAACATGTGAACAAATAGTTATAATCATGTGAAATAATAGCAATCAATTGCTCATTTATCCGGTTAAATACCCGATTGATCAATATAACATCCAAACATCAATTTTTATCGAAATAAATGTCGATTTTCACTAACACAAACAATTCCAACATAATGAAACTATTTTTATCAAAAATATAAAATTTGAAATTTTGAAGTTTGACTTTTCCCAAAAAAAGTCAACTGTTGACTTTTTGACCAAATAGTGAATTCTCGAAAAATTTTGTGTTTATAGACTATTTTACTAATTTCGACGTTTTGGACTCAAATATCATGATATTCATTATACATTTGGTGGAGCAATATGAAGAGAGAGATAAATCGCTTATCTCAAGGTGTCTAACTTGTCAACGAGTTAAAGCGGAAGCATCAAGTACCAAAAGGTCCATTGCAACCACTTGAAATTCCGTAATGGAAGTGGGAGCACATTACCATGGATTTCGTTCTGCGGTCTTCCTAAGGTTTCTCAAGGCATAGATGCGATTTGGGTCATTGTTGATAGATTGACCAAGTCCGCTCATTTTTTACCGACACGAGAAACTTATACACTTGAACGCCTCTTGCTTTATGTACATAAACAAGATTGTAAGATCGCATGGTATCCTAAGTATCCATAGTTTCCGATCGAGACCCAAGATTCACTTCACGATTTTGGGTTAGTTTGCAAAAAAGCTATGGGCACAGACTTTATGATTTAGCTCGGCATATCATCCTCGAACGACCAGACGGACGATCGGAGAGGACTATTCAAACTCTTGAAGATCTATTAAGACTCGTGTCCTTGATTTCAAGGAAGTTGGGACAAGTTCTTACCATTGGTGGAGTTTTCCTACAACAACAGCTTATCAAGCAAGTATTGGCATGGCTCCATTCGAGCGTTGTATGGAAGAAAGTGTCGCTTCTCGATATCTTTGGGATGAGGTGGGTGAAGCAACGTTGTTGGGGACCGGAGTTGAATGCGTATGACTACGGAAAAGATTCAAACGATCCAACAACGTATAAAAACCTCACAAAATCGACAAAAGAGTTATGCTGATCTTCATCGAAAGGACGTGGAATTCGATATAGGAGATCGTGTGTTGTTAAGAGTTGCTTCATGGAAAGGAGTTACAAGATTTGGAAAGAGAGGAAAACTTAATCCTCGATTCATCGGTCCATTTTTAATCCTCGATTGAGTAGGAACTGTGGCCTATAGACTCGCTTTACCGCCAAGTATGTCTCGTGTTCATAACGTTATTCACATATCCATGTTACGTAAATATGTGAAAGACCCGAACCACATTATTGAGTTAGAACCGGACGAAATAGCTGAAGATTTGACGTATGAAGAGGTTCCTGTTCAAATCTTGGATAAGAAGGAATATATTCTACGCTCCAAGGTTATACCTCAAGTCAAAGTTTTGTGGAGGAACCACGATGTTGAAGAAATGACTTGGGAGTTAGAATCTGAAATGAAATCAAGGTATCCTTACCTCTTCGACATACCGAGTACGCACTTCCAATTTCGAGGCTAAATTTCATAAGAATGGGAGGTTGTAAGACCCCAACTTTTATAAATAAAGATGAATTTTCTATTAATATTATTTTTGAATATTATGGAATAAATTTGATATAATGTTATAGTTGTGGGTAATATTTATAAATTTTGCAAAAGTAAGCAAGTTGTTATAAAATATTACGTTTGGTGGGGAATATTCTTTTTGTCAGGGAATATTAAATGACGATGACTCAATCATTAGTGGACCCCACAGCGGAAGTATTTGTCGTAGTTAGAAAGCGACAAAATTATCTTTCTATAAAAATAACGGCGGAGGTGTTACTGTTAAAAGCTGTTGAACTACCCTTGAGTAAAAGAAATGCGATGTCTGGCGTAGTTGTATAATAGTAGCACACGATATTGATTATTGATCTTTACGTGAGAAGTCACTCGGTATGCTCAATTATTACTCTGATGAATTATTGCATCATATCTCTTATATTATTGATTCAATTATTGTCACAATATCATCGTATAATATGTTATAGTATTAAATCAATAATTGAGACGACAAGTTATAAATGATTAATAATCGTTGAAAGATTAAATATGTGTTGATTAAAAATAAAATGATTTAAGGTAATATTTATTCAATCCTTGATGTATATAAAGAGTCCATTATGAGGCGTTTGTGGTAAGTTTGATTATTTTATGGGGGCCCATATGTCATCATCTAAGAGTCTCTTCGCCAATAGTAATTACCTTCGTCGATAGTAATTACCTTTGTGAATAGTAATTACCTTCGTCAATAGTAATTACCTTTACCGACGTCCGAACCACTTGTCGTTTCACATTACAAAGCGTCGAACCACTTGTCGTTTCACATTCAGAAGCGCCAAAACCACTTGTCGTTTCACATTACAGCGTCGAACCACTTGTCGTTTCACATTCTGAAAGATCCAAACCACTTTTCTTTTCACATCACCATCAAATCGTCCGCCCACTTGCCTTTTCACATGGCGGTCTTAAGCTAGAAATCTTCTATAAATAGAGGCCTAGTGCTTCATTATTTTCACGAATTCATTCAAGCTATAGAGAGAAAGTATAGAGAGAATAAGAGAGAAGAAGAAGAGTATTTTGTTACTACACTACTGCGATATTCAATCTCCTACCAAAAGTAAGGGTATTATTCTTTCTTATTCATGAAGAGAACTGTTGTTATTCCATTGCTTATTATTACATTGGAATAACTTTTGTATCGTGGTTTACCTATACTTGGTGACATTCTTCTATTATTACATTGGAACATCACATGCATGTGTTTTACACCTGGATAAAATCGTCTTTATTATTATTACATTGGAACATCACATGCACCATGTGTTTTACGGGGACTGGTTGGTTCCATTCTTTATTATTCGTTGGAATATCCTCGTCATGCGTTGGACGTTTCTTGCGGGACACGTTCCGTTATTTATTATTCATTGGAATAACTGCGTATGCGATTCTACATCGCATGCATGGTGATTTCTTTTGTTATTCCATTCTTTATTATACCCGGTTGGTTAAAACTTTGACTTCTATACTCCATGAAATTAGTGGAATATCCTTAATATTTGCGCTTCATCCAATATCCTTTCATGGAAATATTCTTCTCGATATTCTTGAATTTTACTCTACAAAGCGATGTCATGTTGATAATTTGGATGTTATTGGTTCTTAGATAAATTATTTCTTGAACTTGTTTTATTGAATTCTTATATCATTGTCATCATCCTCATGTTTATATTATGTTGAAAGTCATATGTGGCACATGGTGCGTAGATGGACTTGGTATGATTATGACCGAGAGACTATTCGATTGTAATCATGGTAGTAATGTTACAAATGATGTGGTAAAAATCCTCGGTGGCCGTAGTGCATTGATGGATGGATTGTTGGCATGATCATGACCATTAATGAATACACAAATATTCTTGGCCCGTAGTAGTGCGTGAATAATTGTGGTCGTGATACTAAAGAATATCCTTGGCCGTAGTGCGGGGTGATTCGATGATGTGGAATATTTATTAAAGTTTGAGTCTCGGCTATAAAATTGATGATGAAAAACCTTTTAAATCATAAAAGATAGTAGATTTTATTTTCTACTTGACTCTTTTAATGGATTCTTTGGTTCATTGTAGTTAAACTTGATGTTCATTATATTTTATCGGTTTAACACTTGTGTGAAGCTAATGATAATTTATTCGCATTATCTTAGTCATAATATTTCTTCTTGAGCTAGTTGAGCTCACCCTTTCTTTCACCTTTTTCTCTTGAGAAATGAGAATATAGCCGGGACGCAGTCGGGGAGCGGAGTAATGGTCGAGAGGATATCATTAGTAGTCCTCACTATTACGTGAAATAGTGTGATAATAATTGTAATGAGGACTCCTTTTGAGTTTGTATGATCTCTAGTAGACAATATTGTATTCAAACTCACGAGTTTATGTCGTATTATACCTGACAGTTATATTAGTAAGTTGTATTTAAATTACATACCATGTATCGACTACCCAGATGGGTGATGTATATCTATTTTGGGGGCGTCACGGTTAGTATCGAGCTTTAGGGATATGATCCTGGCTAAGATGTGAGAATAGTACTAGGAGGGAGAGCAGGGAATACCTTCGCTAGTATGACCTACTAAGTTTATGTGCTATTTTATTGGTTGGTCGGAATATATGGATAATATGTTACATGTCAATTAACCTTTTGTTTTGTGGCGATGTCTGAAAATGACATTTGTGAATTTTGAGAATAGCAATGGAGCACAGAGCGATCGTTGATTCACCACATATCGATAATCGAGGATAATGTGCATCGGAAGGCGACAATCCTCATGCAAACAACAACAACGACCAAATGATGAATGATCAAATGTTCGGAGGCTTTATGCATTCATGCAACAACGATGAAGAGGCGACTCTGTCCAAAACGTAGGTGGAAACACGGAAAACTCTCGGCCGATCACCGCTTAAAGCAGTTCAGGTAGGAGACACCACCGAGTTTAAGGGAGAGCAAAAACCACTTAAGGCGGAAGCATGGATAAAGCGAGATTACGAAGATATTTGATGTCTTGGGATGCTCAGGAGCAAAAGGTTCCCTTCTTGCCTTTATGTTGCGCGGAGAGGTAGATTCTTGGTGGGAATCGGTAAAAGCGTACTCGACTTCTTTGTCTTGAAGATATCTTGGGAGAAGTTCGAGGCATTCAACGACAATTACTTTCACGAAGTATTAGCCACATGAAGGAGGTGGAGTTTATCAAGTTGGAACAAAATAATATGGCCAGGTGTGTCGCGATACGAGGCAAAATTTGCGGAGTTATCACGGTTCGTCCCCCACTTGGTGGATAATGAAGAGAGAATGGCGCGAATGTTTTTAAGAGGATTGAAGCGGGAGATCGTCGACATCTTATTTCTCATAAACTGTGTTTGTATTCGGATGTTATAAATAAGGCTCGATTAGTGGAGCGCGATAACGAGTCAACCTGACTAAAGAGAGCGGTAAGCAAAATTATAATACCGGTGAGAGTAGTCATCGAGCGGTGACAACAAGCGTGGAGGAATCAACGGGCGGATATGGTAACCACTTGGTGGTAATCGGGGCCAAAATAATAAGAATGGACATTTCAAGAAAAGGAGATTCAACAATGATGGATAGAGCGTCGACACCAAACACCGTTGTTAAGGAAGGAGAAAGACCACCTATCATATGCTTCAAATCACGGAGGAGAGGTACACATCGATCAAAGCTGCGTGCGCCAGTCAAAGCATATTATAATTGTGGAAGAAAGGTCACTTAGCTCGATTTTATCGTTCTGAAAGACAAATTCAATTTAGGATGGAGCACCAAAAGTAGTCCAGGAAAAGTCAAAAGCCGGTAGTCTGAGGAGAGGCGTTTATTATGACCTCCCGAGAAGCGAGGAACCGAATGAGGTCATCACGGGTAAGCTTATCATAAACTCTAATGAAGTCTATACTTTATTTAATACTGGGTTCTACCCATTCTTTTATTTCTCTACTTGCGATCATCGATTAAATTTGACTCTGGAGAAATTAGACTTTGACTTATCTGTGGAAACTCCGTTGGGAGAAACCTTCATTACATCCACTTTTTTATAAGTCTTGTTTGGTTCAAATCGGTACCCTCACATTACTGTCGATCTTATTTCATTAAAAATACTTGCATTTGACGTGATTACAGGGATTGATTGGTTAACTACTTATCATGCAAAAATTGATTGTTTTAAATAAGGTTGTTAGCTTTCATATTCCTAACCAACCTATTATGCGAATTCAAGCGACCAAACCATTAAAATCAATCACGGTCATCTCGAGCCATAAAGCTATTCATTTATTGAAAAAGCGGATGTCAAGCTTTCTTAGCTCATATCCGCGATTTAAACAAAAATACGTCGATTTTGAACGATATTTCTATTGTTAATAAATTTCCGACGTATTCCACGAAGAACTTCTGGCCTACCCCGGAACGTGAAATTGAATTTTGTATCGACCTTGAACACGGTACAAAACCTATTTCCAAAGCCCATATCGAATGGCTCTATTGAACTTCAAGAGTTAAAGACCCATCTGCGAGGAATTGTTAGACATTGGCTTTATTCGTCCTAGTACTTCTCCTTGGGGTGCTCTGTTACTATTCGTGAAGAAGAAAGATGGGAGTATGCGACTTTGTATTGATTATCGGGAGTTGAATCATGTCACCATCAAAAATAGGTATCCATTGCCACGTATTGATGACTGTTTGACCCGATTCAAGGAGCCAAATTCTTTTCAAAGATTGATCTTAGTTAGGATATCACTAATTTAAGATTAGAACCGTGACATTCGAAAGCGGCTTTTAACTTCGATGCGGGCATTATGAATTCTAGTCATGTCCTTTGGATTGACTAATGCTCCTATTTGCCTTCATGGATATGATGAGCCAGAGTATTCAGGAATATTTGGATCACTTTGTGGTCGTCTTTATTGATGACATCCTTATTTATTCCAAAAGTGAAGATCATGAAAGCAACACTTGAGGTGACACTCCAAAAGCTTCGTGAATATAAGCTTTATGCGAAGTTGAAGAAATGCGAGTTACGGCTTGAAGAAGTAGCATTCCTTGGGCACGTGGTATCAAGTCATGGAATATCTGTTGACCCAAGAAAGATTGAAGCTATTCAAAGTGGGAACAACCTAAATCGATGGCCAAAATCGTAGCTTTCTCGGTTTAAATTTGGTTATTATCGGAGATTAATGGAAGGATTTTCTCGAATCGCTATTCCATTATTTCGGTGACTTGGAAAAGATACAAAGTTCGGTTGGAGCGAAGAATGTGAGAAGAGTTTTCAAGAACTCGAGAGAGACTTATTTCAAAGACTGTTACGTGATACCATCGGCTCGGAGGATTTGTCATCTCTGATGATGCTTGAGCAAAGGGTTGGGATGTGTTCTCATGCAACATGGAAAAGTTATAGCCTATGCCTCACGACAACTCAAAGAATATGAGAGGAATTATCCTACTTATGATCTAGAGTTGGCGGTTGTTGTCTTTGCACTTAACGATCATGTTTGATGATAAAGCATATACTTTGTAACAATCTTATTCATTTATTAATAAAAAGTATTAATTTATTAAAGGCTTTTAATTATCTACGTGATCTTTGTTTTATAATATGTGATAAACCCGTAGTTTTAAGCAATGCTTTTAGAATAATGATGATGATCATTCTAATGAGATCTAAATTCTTAGAAAGCTTAAAACTAAAATAGTTCCCAATCGTTGGATTACTAAATTGGGGATTAGTGAATCCGGATAGATTGGTACATCGTTCTTTGCTCATTGGATGAGGATGATTGATCTCATGATCATTTGTGTGGAACACACTAAAAGCAGTATGTAGGTGCTTATTAGAGAATAAGTTCATTTGAGCATTGGCTCGCTAAGGAATACCTAATGGAGTTTTATTTGCTGTCGATAGGAATTCTGTAGTGATAGTAGTCTGAGTGATCCTTGGACTTGAGATCATCATAGTATCTTGTGTATGATGAGTTATACTTTGACTTATTCCTTAAGACCCTTAGGGTATATCAAAGGGTATGCTTGGGTATAATAAGTTGTACATGGAGATAATGTATGATCGATAAAGAATCTACCACTTCTAATAAAGAAGAAATGTCTATGTGATTCGATAAATGACAACCCAGGTAGTCCTTGGCGGCGAAATGAAATTAGAAAGGAGTTTCTAATTTGCATTATTTGGAGTTGTGCATTTAAGGATCGAAATACATATAATTAAATAAAATAAGACTTGTGATAATTCCATATCTTATATTTAATTGGGACATTGTATGGTGGAAGGATTGAATTATCACGGTAACTATTTACTCGAAAGGTTCTTTAATGATTAATGTTGAAATCTATATTATCTGGAAAATGGTTGATGATGTTGGGAAACTTATCCTATTGTAGAATAAATATTATTTATTTAAATAAATTAATTGTTTAATTTATTTATTTAAATAAGATTAAAATTATTCTAATTGATTTATTCTGTAATAGGTTTTAATATGGAGAACCTAAAGGGTCACACCATAAAAGGAAGAATAATTATTTAAGAAGTTAATGGCATAATCGTAATAATATATTTATGTATATTTAATTTAATCTATGGTGATAGAATAAATTAAATAGCTTAATATTATTATTTAATATTTTAGAAATATTAAATATAAATTAATAAGAGAGTCTTATTAATATTATTACAATTATTATTATTTTAATTTCTAAAAGAGTTTAGGAATTAATTTAATATAAATACTCTCATTTATTCTAATTGGATTAGGAAGGAAAATTAGTTAAAGGAGTTTAATTAATTATCCTAATAAGATTAGGGAGCTTAATTAATTAAAAGAATTTAATTAATTAAATAAAACCAATTCCTTAATTGTTAAAGGTGGGTTGCCCACATCTATAAATAAGAGGAGTCTTATTATGGGTGGTGGGGTTGTTGACTTTTTGACGTAATATCGTAATAATTCCATTTGTTGGAAGTACGCCTTTTTTATAGAGATAGAAAAACTAGGGTTTGAGCCAATACCCCCATCTTCTTGAATTTTCTTCTTCCTTGGTGGATCACCTCTGAGAGGCCAAACATTTGGGTGGCTAACGTTGATCGAAGGAAGGAACCAAACCGGTGGATTCAGTTGAGCGAAAAGGATTGGAGGTGAACTTGTACACGAGGAAGCTCGATCTTGAGGGTATGATTTTATTCTTTATCTTTTTCGTTTAATTAATAATTATGCATAAAGGGTGATCAAGGTATATGGTTTGTAAAATTTTTAAACTACGATTTTACTGCGTTTAGCACTTATTTTTTATGCAATTTGATTGCGTTCTTGAATATTACAAACCTAACGGTGGCATCGAGCCCAAACCTTTATCACGAATTATTAATTGTTTTAATTTGATATGTATATTGATATGTGTTTAGAACAATTTAATTGGGCATAATTTTATTGTATAAAATTTATTAAAAAAAAAAAAAAAAAAAAAAAAAAAAATAAAAAAAAATGAATTTTTTTTTTTTTTTTTTTTTTTTTGCATTTTTTTAATTTTAAAAAAAAAATTAAAAATTATATTTTTTTAAAAAAAATTTAATATTTTTTTATATATTTGAATATTATATATATATTATATATATATTATATATATATAATATTATATATATATATATATATATATATATATATATATATATATATATATATATATATATATATATATATATATATATATATATATATATATATATATATATATATATATATATATATATATATATATATATATATATATATATATATATATATATATATATATATATATATATATATATATATATATATATATATATATATATATATATATTATATATATATATATATATATATAATTATTTTAATTTTAAAATAAAATTTAAAAAATAATTTAATTTAAAAATAAAAAATTTTTTAATTTTAAAAGATTTTATTTTAATTTTAAAATTAAATTTCATTCTAACTAATTAGAGTTGGAATTGGATTGGATTTTTTTCATAATAACTAATTGGAGTTGAAATTGGATTTTATTTTTCCTAAAAATAAAGGAGTTTATTTGTGAATAGGAAATTAAATCCATTTTCCTTAAATAAAGGAGTTTATTTAGATATGAAATAAGATTTCATATTATTCAAAATAAAAGAGTTTATTTGTGAATAGGAAAAAGAAAATCAATAATTTCCTTAAATAAAGGAGTTTATTTAAATATGAAATAAGATTTCATATTATTCAAAATAAAGGAGTTTATTTGTGAATAGGAAAAATAATCAAGTGTTTCCTTTAATAAAGGATTTTTTTTTTATGGAATTGGATTCCATAATTAATTAAAATAAAGAGTTTTTAATTAAAGATTTTTAATTAATTTTATTTTAATTAAAGATTTTTTTATTATATGGAATTGGATTCCATAATTAATTAAAATAAAGGAGTTTATTTTGATTAAAATTTTGATTAAAATAAAATAGTTTATTTTATTCAAAATTGGATAAATTAAAATAAAATAGTTTTATTTTGATTTAAATTTGGATTAAAATAAAGGAGTTTATTTTGATTCAAAATTAGATTTTATCTTAACTAAATTTGCCCATTAAATGATATCAATATATATATTAAATGTTTATTATTCATAAGATGAATGTTATTTATTGATGCGTATGGTGATGTGTATGATAATAAATGGGATTGATTATGGATTATTGACCCGATGTGATTGGATTTTATTTTAGTTGGATGCATGAATGTATGGGTTTTATTAAATGAATTACTGCGTACCTCGTCTTCTCTAATTTTTCTTAATGTAAATTCTATCTCCCTCTATGTACTTCCCTTGGCTTAGCGATCGAGGTTTATTTATTTTAAATAGTTTTGTAATAGGAATAGTTAGAATTAATTTTGAAAAATTGGAGATCGAGGAAGCAAGAAGCGCTTGAAGACCCGTTTGTAATGGAGCAGGGTTTAAATGTAATAGTTATATTTAAATATTATTTCTTGCACCCCCAGGGGTTTGACCTTTTGGTTCACTTGGTGGCTCTAGTGAACGAAACTAGAATAAAGTCCATAATCAATCAAGGTAGAAATATAGTATTCTATATGTGCATACTTATACTATATATATATATATATATATGCAAACATGCTTGCATGTTCATTAATATAATATATATTTTATATATATATATATATGCATATGCTAAACAAAGATGAGACAAATTAATAACAAACCCTCGATTTTTTATATTAAGTCTAAGCGTTCAAAGATATTTGGAATATCGAGCGTTAAGCCTTCTAGCATGATAAAATTAATAGAGTATTAAATATTTAATATGAGTTTGTTGTGTCACCACAAAGCAAGTATTAAGTATTTAAGATGTTAATTTATCACATTTGATGCTTATAAAGAAAATTGAACAATATTGTTTTGTTGTGTCACCACAGGATGATATTTTTCTTTTTGAATATATGGAGTGCTAGGTTGGACTTAACTTGGATAATTTTGATTCGGATGTGCCACCACTTGATCAAAATAATCTAAGAGGCAAAAAGAAAGGAGTTGCATAGTTGATGTAATTGACAAAAGTTGTCTACCTATTTATTTATATATAGTTTGTTGTGTCACCACAAGGCTATATACATTTGAAATGGGATCCTTATTCTCACTAGCAAATCTTTAATTAGATTTTTGCGAACTATATAAGTGAGGGTAATATAGTTTGAAGAAAATAGTGGGAGATACCATTTAAAACAAGACCTAATTTATTTTGGTAATTAATAAAAGAATGTATGTTAAAATGTTGTTAATTACAAATTCATTTACAAAAATTTTACAATGTCTAAAATTACTATCAACTTTGCGAAGCATATTAGATGCTAAATTAACGGGGCCAAGATTAAGCGGATTGGTTAAGGAATTTGAGAATAGTTCTCATGGTGAAAAAGCTATCTTATGTCATTAATCGCCTATCCTGCGCAATGGTTGCGAATGATGCCTCGAGGAAGAGATTGCTACTTTTAGAAAGTGGCGAAGATGATGCCTGATTGGCTCGATGCATCATGCTTTCGCATCCATGAAATAACGAGCTTGACGTCGACATGAAACTATGGATGCTCTACTTATATTCACACACATCAGTAGTTGATGGTGAGGAAAGTAGGGGCCGATAGATATCGAGATATCTAAGGAGCTCTTAGATCTAGAATGGCCAATGGCACTATAATGCAGACAAAAAAAGTCTTAACATAATCAATTTGATTGATCGATTAGGACAACTGGTTTTGTCATGGATGGAGAGTTGAGCGAATTTGATCTTGCACTCACTCCGGACTCCTTTCACAACAATTGTTGTGAATTTTTCATATGAACAAGCTAGATATCGACCTCCTTGATTTATTTGCTTAACATGTTGAAAAATGTTGAGAGTCACTTTCCAACCAAGAAAGATCAAGTCTTCTTGGTAGGGGCCAAAGGATCTTACGAAAGAAGAGCGATTCAAAGAAGGTAAATAGAAAGGCATAAACAAAGGATAATAAGAACAAAAGCGTCACGGATAGCAAAGGTTTTGCTTCCTTTTGCTAAGCTTTGGACCTTTGGAAAGAAAGCTGCGAGAAGCATCTTGCGAGAGGCTAACGAAAAGAAGCTTAGTGAAGTTTGGTTTACAATCTGATTTTTGTTCATGATTGAAATAAATTTTTTTCTTTAAGTCGAGGTTCTACTTGGGTATTGGATCTGACTTTTGGTTCATAAATATAGATTTTTATGAAGGGACCAAGCGAGTAGAAAGCTAAACAAATATAAGTAATCTATGTGTGGGAAAATGAAGCAAAGGTTGCTGCATTAGCCAGCCATAGAAACTTATAGTTTAGCAATGCTACGGGCAAATCTATTAAGTCGATAAGTTGTTATTGTATTCGATTCTTGTTAAAAATATTATTTCCATTTTATTGTTGAATGATGAAATCTTTGGTATTATAATTAAGAACAATTGTTGTTATTTATAATAATAATGTTTTGTATAGAAATGAATATTACTTAATAAATTTTGTATACTTGACTTACGTGAAAATAATTTTGCATATTGAACAAAATTAGTATAAGAAAAAAGGAGATGATCATTCAAAGAGTTGAATGTGTGTATTTGTTTGAAATACAAGTGTGAATTATTTGAAAGGTTCAAAAATTGAAGTGTGAAACAAATTGGCAAAGTATTAAGATTCTTTGATTAGATCGAGGAATAAATACTTGTGCAATAAGTTTCTAGATCATCTCAAATGGTTTTCTCATAATGGACACATCTCGATACATAATAATTGATTGATGTATCGAAAAGGAAAAATCGTACCTTGTTGGACATGAGTGCGGTCCATAATGATTTTCTGAGACATTCCGGTATCCTTCTAGGATCATGTCCTAAAAATGGTACGCATATCTGAAAAAGGTAACCTCAAAATCCATTGAGACTCCATAAAAGTTATGGACGGGGAGGATTCCTAATCTTAAGTATGTTAAGATAAGGGGTTGTCGACTTATGTGAAAAGGTTTTCAAAGGATAAGCTTGGGACAAGATTTGACAAGTCTGATTTGTGGGACATCCTAAAAAAGTAAGTTTAGGGTATATGTTCTATAATCTCTACTAGCAAAAGGTGTTTGTTCTGAAACACGCGCGCCTAAGATAAAGGTGTTTATCATTGAAGGGGGCTTAGTGGGAGGATAATAGATCTTGAAGAGTTCAAGAACCACAAAACACTTATAAGTCGAATAAGAGGAACACATAGATAGACTATTGTACCACAACCAAGATAAATAAATGCGGAATAGTACAAAAGATACCTAGGAGGTATGGATTCATCAATAGAGATGATGATGATGATGATCATAGATGATGATGATCGATTACATCGATGAGGTAAGATGTATGATCACTCGAGAGAAATGGATTGAAGCAAGTTTCTCAAATATGGAACATTCGTTTTGATGAAAAATCAAAAGAGTTTGATTTTATCAAAAATAAGAATGAACCTAGTAAAGTACAAAAGGGTCGATTAGAGAGCGTCGTGACATTCCTAGTATTATATGTTGATATACTACGGATGAGGAATGACATACCAATGCTACTGATCGATAAAGATAAAGTTGTCTAAACATTCCTCCATGAATGATTTGGAAGAGTATCTTAATTGGGGATATAAATCTATATAGATAGATTTAAGAGGATGCTCGACTTAACCCGAGGCGTATATTCATTTGATGCTAAAGTCGTTTAGCATGGCAAACTCAAGAGATGTCTCATGTCGATGAGCTATGGAGTGTATCTCTCTTAATAGTCCCCACAGACTCACGAAAAGAGAGAGATTGCATGAGTGACAATCATGTATGCAATGAAATATCTGAGACACGATGTTGATCGGTCGTATTATGGAGAAGTTCACTATGAGTCGGTGAAAAACATCTTAAAGTGCTTAGCTTAAGGCACTAAGGATGTGATCATATTCATGGTGGGTCTAAATTAAAACTAGAGGCTTAAGACTCTCAAGTTTTTCGAAGACGGACCAAGATGACGAAAAAAAAAATCCACTTTAAGGTAAAGCGTTATCTTGAGCGTGGTGTGCGATGAATTGGAAAGGTTCCAAAACGAAAAAGTTCTTTGGTTTAGTGATAAAAAGACAAAGTATATAGCTATAAATGAAGGCTGCAAGTTGATTGTTTGGATTAAAAGTTCATTCTGAGAACTAGGAATAGTTCTAAGTCTCATCTTGGATCTAAACATGTGTTGTGGCACTTTCATTTGATTATTAGAATCATTGAAAGATGGGAAATCACTATAGAGATAGTGGACTCTCATGAACAACATTACATATCCATTAACTAAAAAACTCCAGGCGGGATAATCGTCACTTAGAGAAGAAGAGTATAAGATACCATGACGATTGGCTTTAGTGCAGTGGGAGATTGAAAGTAGTATGCACACAAGCCGATCATGTTTGATGATAAAGCATATACTTTGTAACAATCTTATTCATTTATTAATAAAAAGTATTAATTTATTAAAGGCTTTTAATTATCTACATGATCTTTGTTTTATAATATGTGATAAACCCGTAGTTTTAAGCAATGCTTTTAGAATAATGATGATGATCATTCTAATGAGATCTAAATTCTTAGAAAGCTTAAAACTAAAATAGTTCCCAATCGTTGGATTACTAAATTGGGGATTAGTGAATCCGGATAGATTGATACATCGTTAACTTTGCTTTCGTTGGATGAGGATGATTGATCTCATGATCATTTGTGTGGAACACTAAAAGCAAGTATGTAGGTGCTTATTAGAGAATAAGTTCATTTGAGCGTTGGCTCATAAGGAATACCTAATGGAGTTTTATTTGCTGTCGATAGGATTCTGTAGTGATAGTAGTCTGAGTGATCCTTGGACTTGAGATCATCATAGTATCTTGTGTATGATGAGTTATACTTTGACTTATTCCTTAAGACCCTTAGGGTATATCAAAGGGTATGCTTGGGTATAATAAGTTGTACATGGAGATAATGTATGATCGATAAAGAATCTACCACTTCTAATAAAAAAGAGAAATGTCTATGTGATTCGATAAATGACAACCCGATGAGTCCTTGGCGGCGAGCGAATGAAATTAGAAAGGAGTTTCTAATTTGCATTATTTGGAGTTGTGCATTTAAGGATCGAAATACATATAATTAAATAAAATAAGACTTGTGATAATTCCATATCTTATATTTAATTGGGACATTGTATGGTGGAAGGATTGAATTATCACGGTAACTATTTACTTACTCGAAAGGTTCTTTTATGATTAATGTTGAAATCTATATTATACGGAAAGTGGTTGATCATTGGGAGAACTTATCCTATTGTAGAATAAATATTATTTATTTAAATAAATTAATTGTTTAATTTATTTATTTAAATAAGATTAAATTGTTCTAATTGATTTATTCTGTTAGGTTTAATATGGAGAACCTAAAGGGTCACACCATAAAAGGAAGAATAATTATTTAAGAAGTTAATGGCATAATCGTAATAATATGTTATGTATATTTAATTTAATCTATGGTGATAGAATAAATTAAATAGCTTAATATTATTATTTAATATTTTAGAAATATTAAATATAAATTAATAAGAGAGTCTTATTAATATTATTACAATTATTATTATTTTTTAATTTCTAAAAGAGTTTAGGAATTAATTTAATATAAATACTCTCATTTATTCCTAATTGGATTAGGAAGGAAAATTTAGTTAAAGGAGTTTAATTAATTATCCTAATAAGATTAGGGAGCTTAATTAATTAAAAGAATTTAATTAATTAAATAAAACCCAATTCCTTAATTGTTAAGGTGGGTTGCCCACATCTATAAATAAGAGGAGTCTTATTATGGGTGGTGGGGGTTGTTGACTTTTTTCAACATACGTAATAATTCAATTTGTTGGGAGGAGTACGCCTTTTATAGAGATAGAAAAACTAGGGTTTGAGCCAACCACCCTTCTTCTTGAATTTTCTTCTTCCTTGGTGGATCACCTCTGAGGCCCGAACATTTGGGTGGCTAACGTTGATCGAAGGAAGGAACCAAACCGGTGGATTCAAGTTGAGCGAAAAGGATTTGGAGGTGAACTTGTACACGAGGAAGCTCGATCTTCAAGGGTATATGATTTTATTCTTTATCTTTTCGTTTAATTAATAATTATGCATAAAGGGTGATCCGGGTATATGGTTTGTAAAATTTTAAACTCGATTTTTTTACGCTTTTTTTTTTGCAATTTGATTTGATTTCTTGAATATTAAAAACCTCGAACAATTTTTGGGCATATTTATTATATAAAATAAAAAAAAAAAATAAATATAATAAAAAATCATAAATATTTTTATATAATTTATAAAATTTAATAAAATTAATTTATAAATTATATATTAATAAAATTAATAAAAAAAAAAAATGAAATATAATAAATATATATTTTATATTTTTTTTAAATGTATATCGAGAATTATATTGATAATTGATGATTTTTATATATTATTTGATTAAGATAATTTATATATTATTTATATATATATATATATATATATATATATTTATATATATATATATATATATATATATATATATATATATATATATATATATATATAAATATATATATATATATATATATATATATATATATATATATATATATATATATATATATATATATATTATATATGTTTATTATATATATATATATAATATTATTAATTTATATTAAATAAAATAAAAGTTTATTTTAATTTTAAAATAAAAGGTTTATTTTAATTTAAAATAAAAGTTTATTTTAATTTTAAAATTAAATTTCATTTTAACTAATTAGAGTTGGAATTGGATTCCATAATATAATAATTGGAGTTGAAATTGGATTTTATTTTTCCTAAATAAAAGTTTATTTGTGAATAGGAAATTGAAATCCATCTTTCCTTAAATAAAGGAGTTTATTTAGATATGAAATAAGATTTCATATTATTCAAAAATAAAAGAGTTTATTTGTGAATAGGAAAGAAAATCCTAATTTCCTTAAATAAAGGAGTTTATTTAAATATGAAATAAGATTTCATATTATTCAAAATAAAGGAGTTTATTTGTGAATAGGAAAAGAATATCCGTGTTTCCTTTAATAAAGGAGTTTTTTTTTACATGGAATTGGATTCCATAATTAATTAAAATAAAGAGTTTATTTTAATTAAAGATTTTTTTATTTTATATATGGAATTGGATTCCATAATTAATTAAAATAAAGGAGTTTATTTTGATTAAAATTTTGATTAAAATAAAATAGTTTATTTTATTCAAAATTGGATAAATTAAAATAAAATAGTTTTATTTTGATTTAAATTTGGATTAAAATAAAGGAGTTTATTTTGATTCAAAATTAGATTTTATACTAACTAAATTTGCCCATTAAATGATATCAATATATATATTAAATGTTTATTATTCATAAGATGAATGTTATTTATTGATGCATATGGTGATGTGTATGATAATAAATGGGATTGATTATGGACTATTGACCAATGTGATTGGATTTTATTTTAGTTGGATGCATGAATGTATGGGTTTTATTAAATGGGGTCTGCGTACCTCGTCTTCTCTAATTTTTTCTTAATGTAAATTCTATCTCCTCCTATGTATTTCCTTTATTTTTGTGATCGAGTTTCTATTTATTTTAAAATAGTTTTGTAATAGGAATAGTTAGAATTAATTTTGAAAAATTGGAGATCGAAGGAAGAAGGAAGCGCTTGAAGACCCATTTGTAATGGAGCAGGGTTTAAATGTAATAGTTATATTTAAATATTATTTCTTGCACCCCTAGGGTTTGACCTTTTGGTTCACTTGGTGGCTCTAGTGAACCAAACTAGAATAAAAGTCCATAATCAATCCGGGTAGAATATAGTATTCTATATGTGCATGCTTATATATATATATATATATATATATATATGCAAACATGCTTGTTGTTCATTAATATAATATATTATTTTATATATATATATATATAATATATAAACAAATGATGAGACAAATTAATAACAAACCCTCAATTTTTTATATTAAGTCCTAAGCGTTCAAAGATATTTGGAATATCGAGCGTAAGCCTTCTAGCATGATGATAAAATTAATAGAGTATTAAATATTTAATATGAGTTTGTTGTGTCACCACAAGGCAAGTATTAAGTATTTAAGATGTTAATTTATCACATTTGATGCTTATAAAGAAAATTGAACAATATTGTTTTGTTGTGTCACCACAAGGATGATATTTTTCTTTTTTTGAATATATGGAGTGCTAGGTCGGACTTAACTTGGATAATTTTGATTCGGATGTGCCACCACTGATCAAAATAATCTAAGAGGCAAAAGAAAGGAGTTGCATAGTTGATGTAATTGACAAAAGTTGTCTACCTATTTATTTATATATAGTTTGTTGTGTCACCACAAGGCTATATACATTTGAAATGGGATCCTTATTCTCACTAGCAAATCTTTAATTAGATTTTTGCTTAGAACTATATAAGTGAGGTAATATAGTTTGAAGAAAATAGTGGGAGATACCAATTTAAAACAAGACCTAATTTATTTTGGTAATTAATAAAAGAATGTATGTTAAAATGTTGTTAATTACAAATTCATTTACGAAATTTTACAATGTCTAAAATTACTATCATTTGCGAAGCATATTAGATGCTAAATTAACGGGAATAGAATTAAATGGATTGGTTAAGGAATTTGAGAATAGTTCTCATAGTGAAAAGCTATCTTATGTCCTTAATCGCCTATCCTGCAGTGGTTGCGATAATGCCTCGAGGAAGAGATTGCTACTTTTAGAAAGTGGCAAGATGATGCACGATTGGCTCGATGCATCATGCTCGCATCCATGAAAGTAACGAGCTTGACGTCGGCGTGAAACTATGGATGCTTCTACTATATATTCCCGCACATCAGTAGTTGATGGTGAGGAAAGTAGGGCCGATAGATATCGATATCTAAGGAGCTCTTCCGATCTAGAATGGCCATGGCACTATAATGCACAGACAAAAAGTTCTTAACATAATCAATTTGATTGATCGATTAGAACAACGAGTTTTTCATGGATGGAGAGTTGAGCCAAGATTTGATCTTGCACTCACTCCGGACTCCTTTCACAATTGTTGTGAATTTTTCATATGAACAAGCTAGATATCGACCTTCTTTGATTTGCTTAACATATTGAAAAATGTTGAGAGTCACTTTCCAACCAAGAAAGATCCAAGTCTTCTTGGTAGGGGCCAAAGGATCTTCTAAAAGAAGAAGCGATTCAAAGAAGGTAAATAGAAAGGCAAAAACAAAGGATAATAAGAACAAAAGCGATACGGATAGCAAAGGAGTTTGCTTCCACTACAATAAGCTTTGACCTTTGGAAAGAAAGCTGCGAGAAGCATCTTGCGAGGCTAACCAAAGAAGCTTAGTGAAGTTTTGGTTTACAATACAATTTTTGTTTCATGATTGAAATAAATTTTTCTTTAAGTCGAGGTTCTACTTGGGTATTGGATACCGACTTGGTTATCATAAATATAGATTTATGAAGGGACCAAGCAGTAGAAAAGCTAAACAAATATAAGTAATCCTATGTGTGGAAAATGAAGCAAAGGTTGCCATATTAGCCATAGAAACTTATAGTTTAGCAATGCCTACGGGCAAATCTATTAAGTCGATAAGTTGTTATTGTATTCCAGTTCTTGTTAAAAATATTATTTCCATTTTATTGTTGGACAATGAAATCTTTGGTATTATAATTAAGAACAATTGTTGTTCTATTTATAATAATAATGTTTTGTATAGAACCGGAATATTACTTAATAAATTTTGTATACTTGACTTACATGAAAATAATTTTGCATATTGAACAAATTAGTATAAGAAAAGGAGATGATCATTCAAAGAGTTGAATGTGTGTATTTGCTGAAATACAAGTGTGAATTATTTGAAAGGTTCAAAAGAATTGAAGTGAAACAAATTGGCAAAGTATTAAGATTCTTTGATTAGATCAAGGAATAAATACTTGTGCAATAAGTTTCTAGATCATCTCAAATGGTTTTCTCATAATGGACACATCCTGATACGTAATAATTGATTGATGTATCTGAATGGAAAAATCGTACCTTGTTGGACATGGTGCGGTCCATAATGATTTTACCGACATTCCAGTATCCTTCTAGGATCATGTCCTAGAAATGGCTGCATATCTCGAAAAGGTAACCTCAAAATCCATTGAAGACTCCATAAAAGTTATGGACGGGGAGGATTCCTAATCTTAAGTATGTTAAGATAAGGGGTTGTCGACTTATGTGAAAAGGTTTCAAAAGGATAAGCTTGGGACAAGATTTGACAAGTATGATTTGTGGGACATCCTAAAAAGTAAGTTTAGGGTATATGTTCTATAATTCTACTTAGCAAAAGGTGTTTGTTCTGAACACACACGCTTTAAAGATAAAGGTGTTTATCATTGAAGGGGCTAGTGGGAGGATAATAGATCTTGAAGAGTTCAAGAACCACAAAACACTATAAAGTCAAATAAGAGGAACACAGAGATAGACCTATTGTACCACAACAATCGTAAATACGGAATAATAGTCAGAAGATACCTAGGAGGTATGGATTCATCATGGATGATGATGATGAGGTAGTGCATCATAGAAGATGATGATCCGATTACATCTGATGAGGTAAGAGTTGTAGACACTCGAGAAATGGATTGAAGCAAGTTTCTCAAAATGGAACATTCGTTTTGATGAAACAATCAAAAGAGTTTGATTTTATCAAAAATAAGAATGAACCTAGTGTGTACAAAAGGTCGATGGGGCGCATCGTGACATTCCTAGTATTATATGTTGATATACTACTACGATGAGGAATGACATACCAATGCTACTGATCGATAAAGATAAAGTTGTCTAAACATTCCTCCATGAATGATTTGGAAGAGTATCTTAATTGGGGATATAAATCTATATAGATAGATTTAAGAGGATGCTCGACTTAACCCGAGGGAACGTATATTCATTTGATGCTAAAGTCGTTTAGCATGGCAAACTCAAGAGATGTCTCATGTTGATGAGCTATGGAGTGTATCTCTCTTAATAGTCCCCACAGACTCACGAAGAGAGAGTCGCATGAGTGACAATCATGTATGCAATGAAATATCTGAGACACGATGTTGATCGGTCATATTATGGAGAAGTTCACTATGAGTCGGTGAAAAACATCTTAAAGTGCTTACCAAGCACTAAGGATGTGATCATATTCATGGTGGGTCTAAATTAAAACTAGAGGGCTTAACAGGACTCAAGTTTTTCGAGATGACGGACCAAAGACGACGAAAAAAATCCACTTTAAGGTAAAGCGTTACCTTGAGCAGTGGTGCGATGAATTGGAAAGGTTCCAAAACAAAAAGTTCTTTGGTTTTAGTAAAGACAAAGTATATAGCTATAAATGAAGGCTGCCAGAGTTGATTGTTTGGATTAAAAGTTCATTCTGAGAACTAGGAATAGTTCCTAAGTCTCATCTTGGATCTAAACATGTGTTGTGGCACTTTCATTTGATTATTAGAATCATTGAAAGATGGGAAATCACTATAGAGATAGTGGACTCTCATGAACAACATTACATATCCATTAACTAAAGCTTATCCAATGGGGGATAATCGTCACTTAGAGAAGAAGAGTATAAGATACCATGACGATTGGCTTTAGTGCAAGTGGGAGATTGAAAGTAGTATGCACACAAAAGCCATCATGTTTGATGATAAAGCATATACTTTGTAACAATCTTATTCATTTATTAATAAAAAGTATTAATTTATTAAAGGCTTTTAATTATCTACATGATCTTTGTTTTATAATATGTGATAAACCCATAGTTTTAAGCAATGCTTTTAGAATAATGATGATGATCATTCTAATGAGATCTAAATTCTTAGAAAGCTTAAAACTAAAATAGTTCCCAATCATTGGATTACTAAATTGGGGATTAGTGAATCCGGATAGATTGGTACATCGTTGCTTGCTCATTGGATGAGGATGATTGATCTCATGATCATTTGTGTGGAGACACTAAAAGCAAGTATGTAGGTGCTTATTAGAGAATAAGTTCATTTGAGCGTGGCTCGCTAAGGAATACCTAATGGAGTTTTATTTGCTGTCGATAGGAATTCTGTAGTAGTGATAGTAGTCTGAAGTAATCCTTGGACTTGAGATCATCATAGTATCTTGTGTATGATGAGTTATACTTTGACTTATTCCTTAAGACCCTTAGGGTATATCAAAGGGTATGCTTGGGTATAATAAGTTGTACATGGAGATAATGTATGATCGATAAAGAATCTACCACTTCTAATAAAAGAAGAGAAATGTCTATGTGATTCGATAAATGACAACCCGGTAGTCCTTGGCGGCGAGAATGAAATTAGAAAGGAGTTTCTAATTTGCATTATTTGAGTTAATGCATTTAAGGATCGAAATACATATAATTAAATAAAATAAGACTTGTGATGATAATTCCATGTCTTATATTTAATTGGGACATTGTATGGTGGAAGGATTGAATTATGCGGTAACTATTTACTCAAAGGTTCTTTTATGATTAATGTTGAAATCTATATTATCTGGAAAGTCGTTGATCGCTAGGAGGCTTATCCTATTGTAGAATAAATATTATTTATTTAAATAAATTAATTGTTTAATTTATTTATTTAAATAAGATTAGAATTGTTTCTAATTGATTTATTCACAATAGGTTTAATATGGAGAACCTAAAGGGTCACACCATAAAAAAGGAAGAATAATTATTTAAGAAGTTAATGGCATAATCGTAATAATATATTAAGTATATTTAATTTAATCTATGGTGATAGAATAAATTAAATAGCTTAATATTATTATTTAATATTTTAGAAATATTAAATATAAATTAATAAGAGGAGTCTTATTAATATTATTACAATTATTATTATTTTAATTTCTAAAGAGTTTAGGAATTAATTTAATATAAGTACTCTCATTTATTCCTAATAGGATTAGGAGGGAAAATTAGTTAAAGGAGTTTAATTAATTATCCCTAATAAGATTAGGGAGCTTAATTAATTAAAAGAATTTAATTAATTAAATAAAACCCAATTCCTTAATTGTTAAGGTGGGTTGCCCACATCTATAAATAAGAGGAGTCTTATTATGGGTGGTATGGGTTGTTGACTTTTTTTCAACATCGTAATAATTCCAATTGGTTGGAGTAGTACCTTTTTATAGAGATAGAAAAACTAGGGTTTAGCCAACCACCCCTTCTTCTTGAATTTTTATTCTTCCTTGGTGGATCACCTCTAGAGGCCAAACATTTGGGTGGCTAACGTTGATCAAAGGAAGAACCAAACCCGTGGATTCAAGTTGAGCGAAAAGGATTTGGAGGTGAACTTGTACACGAGGAAGCTTCGATCTTCATCTTCAAGGGTATGATTTATTCTTTATCTTTTCGTTTAATTAATAATTGTGCATAAAGGGTGATCCGGGTATATGGTTTGTAAAATTTTTAAACTCGATTTTACTTACGCTTAGCTTTTTTTGCAATTTGATTGCGTTCTTGAATATATAGTGAAGATTTGACGTATGAAGAGGTTCTGTTCAAATCTTGGATAAGAAGGAATATATTCTACGCTCCAAGGTTATACCTCAAGTCAAAGTTTTGTGGAGGAACCACGATGTTGAAGAAATGACTTGGGAGTTAGAATCAAAATGAAATCAAGGTATCCTTACCTCTTGACATACAGTATCGTACCTTCTAATTTCGAAAGAGAAATTTCATAAGAAGGGGAGGTTGTAAGACCCCAACTTTTATAAATAAAGATGAATTTTCTATTAATATTATTTTGAATATTATGGAATAAATTTGATATAATGTTATAGTTGTGGGTAATATTTATAAATTTTTGCAAAGTAAGCAAGTTGTTATAAAATATTAGTTTGGTGGGGAATATTCTTTTTGTGGGAATATTCGTCGGACGGCTACCGATCATTGGTGGACCCCTATTAACTAAGTATTATCGTGGTAGTTAAAGCGACAAAATTATCTTTCTATAAAAATAATAACGAGAGGTGTTACAGTTAAAACCTGTTGAACTACCCAGTAGTAAAAGTATGCGATGTCTGGCGTGGTTGTATAGTAGCACGCACGATATTGATTATTGATCTTTACATTGAGAAGTCACTTTCGAGTATGCTCGATTATTACTTCTGATAATTGTTGCATCATATCTCTTATATTATTGATTCAATTATTGTCACAATATCATACATATAATATGTTATAGTATTAAATCAATAATTGAGACGACAAGTTATAAATGATTAATAATTGTTGAAAGATTAAATATGTGTTGATTAAAAATAAAATGATTTGTGGTAATATTTATTCAATCCTTGATGTATATAAAGAGTCTGTTATGAGGCGTTTGTGGTAAGTTTGATTATTTTATGGGGGGCCCATATGTCATCATCTAAGAGTCTTTCGTCGATAGTAATTACCTTCGTCGATAGTAATTACCTTTGTGAATAGTAATTACCTTAAGTCGATAGTAATTACCTTTACCGACGTCGAACCACTTGTCGTTTCACATTCTGAGTGTCCGAACCACTTGTCGTTTCACATTACAGCGTCGAACCACTTGTCGTTTCACATTCTGATGCGTCGAACCACTTGTCGTTTCACATTCTGAAGCGTCGAACCACTTTTCTTTTTCACATCACCGATCGTTAAGCCACTTGCCTTTTCACGTAAGCGGTCTTTAAGCTAGAAAATCTTCTATAAATAGAGGCCTAGTGCTTCATTATTTTTTCACGAATTCATTCAAGCTATAGAGAGAGAAAGTATAGAGAATAAGAGAGAAGAAGAAGAAATTTTGTTACTACACTTCTTTGCGGTGATTCAATCTCCTACCAAAAAGTAAGGGTATTATTCTTTCTTATTCATGAAGAGAAGGCATTGTTATTCCATTGCTTATTATTACATTGGAATAACTTTGTGTATATGTGGTTTACCACTATACTTGGTGACATTCTTCATTATTACCATTGGAACATCCATGCGTGTGTTTTACACCTGACTGGTGAAAATCTTTATTATTATTACCGTTGGAACATCACATGCATGTGTTTCTACGGACTGGTTCCATTCTTTATTACTCATTTGGAATATCACATGCATGCGTTTTGGGGGGACACTGATTCCATTCTTTATTATTACATTGGAATATCCCGTCTGCATGCATTTTACGTGGGACTGGTTCCGTTATTTATTATTGATTGAATAACTGCGTATGCGGATCTATCGCATGCATGGTGATTTCTTTTGTTATTCCATTCTTTATTATACCCAGTTGGTTAAAACTTTGACTTCTATACTCCATGAAATTAGTGGAATATCCTTGATATTTCGCTTCATCCAAATATCCTTTCATGGAAATATTCTTCTCGATTATTCTTGAATTTTACTCTACAAAGCGATATTATGTTGATATTTGGATGTTATTGGTTCTTAGATAAATTATTTCTTGAACTTGTTTTATTGAATTCTTATATCATTGTCATCATCCTCATGTTTATATTATGTTGAAAGTCATATGTGGCACAGTAGTGCATAGATGGACTTGGTATGATTATGACCAGAGACTATTCGATTGTAATCATGGCCAGTAATGTTACAAATGATGTGGTAAAAATCCTCGATGGCCCGTGGTGCATTGATGGACAAAGTTGTTGGCATGATCATGACCATTAATGAATACACAAATATTCTTGGCCAGAAGTATTGAATAATTGTGGTCGTGATACTAAAAGAATATCCTTGGCCGTAGTGCGAGGGTGATTCGATGATGTGGAATATTTATTAAAGTTTGAGTCTCACTATATAAATTGATGAAAAACCTTTTAAATCATAAAAGATAGTAGATTTTATTTTCTACTTGACTCTTTTAATGGATTGCTGGTTCGCCGTAGTTAAACTTGATGTTCATTATATTTTATCAGTTTAACACTATTGTAGGCTAATGATAATTTATTCTGCATTATCTTAGTCATAATATTTCTTACTGAGCTAGTTGAGCTCACCCTTTCTTTCACTGTTCTCTTCAGGAAATGAGAATATAAATTTGGAGACGAGTGGGGGAACGGAGTAATGGTCCGGAGGATAGCATTAGTAGTCCTCACTATTACGTGAAATAGTGTGATAATAATTGTAATGAGGACTCTTTTGAGTTTGTATGATCTCTAGTAGACAATATTGTATTCAAACTCACGCTTATATGTCGTATTATACCACGCTTATATTAGTAAGTTGTATTTAAATTACATACCATGTATCGACTACCCAAGATGGGTGATGTATACCTATTTTGGGGGCGTCACACCATTCTTTATTATTCGGTTGGAATAACCTGTCTATGTGGATTACTACATGCATGGTGAATGATTCTTTATATTTCATTCCTTGTTAAATTGTGGAAATGATCTGTTTACGTGGATTATGATGAAAGTCATAATAAAAGCATTGCACTAATGAAAATCATGGGTATATGTGGTATTAGAAAGTATTATGATGAGTTATGTTGGTTATTATGTGAAAACATGAAAGTTTCTTAGAAATCACAAAGGGTTGAAAAATCAGATTTTGGTAAAAACGTAACATAAAATTCAATTGACCATATCTCCTGTTATATTCCGAATTTTTTAGTGTGGTCAAGTCCTAGAGTTAGATCTATGAGTTTTGTAACATCTCCAAGTGGAATCACTGGAAAAGGTGTTGTAGATTTTCATGTGGACTGATTTTAGCAAATGAGTCAAAAGCTGGAAATTTCGAAAAAGCTACTGATCATATTTTTAAAAGGGCATTTTCGGCCACTTAATTTATGAGAAAAATTCTGGCCTTTTGGGACATGAAATTATATGGTATAAAGAAAATCCTGTCCAAAAATGAGCTCATTCTGACTTAAAATGAGCAAGTTATGACCATTTTAATATTTAGGTTTTTCCGACGAAAAATGCTATAACTGGAGTTCTATAACTCCGATGATCATAAAATTTAAACTGGAAGCTCACGTTAACATGTGTAAGATCCTGCCAAGATTTGGGAATTTCTGGAGTTAACCTTGAGGTAGCTAATTTCTTAAGGAATTAATTAGAAATTAATTTTGAAAAATAGTAAATGAATTTTAAAAATTACGAAAAATATATGTTCAATATGGGACTATATTATACTTAATCCCAGAAAAGAATAATTTTGGGACTGATTTGGTATTTTTCATGAAAATAGTTTAGTTACAAGCATATGAGTTAAATATGTTATGTGAAGTTGAAGAATTGGTAAATATGATTTTAGGGCTTGAAAATCCTATATAAAGTATGTATATTTTTGATGAGTAAATTGATTATTGGTTTTATAGTTGTATATCTTTGGCTTTACGTGCAAAGATGAATTGTTAATTGATAGCTTTGACCGTAGTAGTGCAAAGATGGATGGAGTGTATATAACATCGTCACGACCTTCGGTGATACTAACGAATATCCTTGGCCCGTAGTGCGTGGAATGATTCGATGATGGGAATTATTTATTAAAATTTGCAGTCTCGTGATTGGTTTTATAGTTGAATATCTTTAAAGACGTGGTCTGGGTGAAACAACTGATTGATATGATCATTGTTATTACATTTGAATATCTTTAGCATTTGGGGTAAGGATATTGAGTAAACGCTCTATTAAACCTTTGTGGCGTGGGGGAAACTGTTGATTTACACGATTATAAATATGAATTGTGAATTTAATTATAACTTTGTGGTGGTTCAGTGAAGACAGGTGATAAGAGTTCTCTTTGTTTTGGGTATAACAAAAAAGCTTGATGAGTATTACGTTGATAAAAATTGATGAAAACATTTTCTATCATAGAAGATAGTAGATATCATGTTTACTACTTGACTCTTCTCTTGGATTGCTTATTCAACTGCAGCGATTAAACTTGATGTCTATTATATGTTATCAATTTAACATTGTTGAAGGCTAATGATAAATTATTCTACATTATCTTAGTCATAATATTTCTTACTGGGCTAGTTGAGCTCACTCTTTCTTTCACTGTTCTCTTTAGGAAATGAGAACGTAGCCGGGACTAGTTGGGGAATGGAGTGACGGTCCAGAAGATAGCATTAGTAGTGCTCAATATTCTATGAAATAGTGTGATAATAAATGTAATGAGAACTCCTTTGAGTTTGTATACTGTCTAGATGACAATATACGTATTAAAACTCTTAGATTATGTTTTGTCGTATTTTACACGACAGTTGTATTATTAAGTTGTATTTGAATTTTGTACCATGTATTTGGCGACTCAAGATGGGTAATGAATACCTAATTTTGGGGGCGTCACAGTTGGTATCAAAGCTTAGGATATGATCCACAGGTTGGATGTGAAACAAGAACTAGGAGGGAGAGACGAGAATTCTTCTTAGTAAGATGGCCTACCTAAGTTTATTTGGTATTTAATTGGTAGAATCGAGTATAGGGATAATATGTGGCATGTCAATTAACCCTTATTTTGAAACTGTATTTTAGAATGATATCTCAAATACGGAGATGAAAGCAATGGAAAATCATGATACGAGGATATAACCGGAAGGTACAATCCGAAAAGAAAGCAAGGTATTCTCATCTATTCGAACTACTGAGTGCAGTAAATTTCGAGGTGAAATTTCATAAGGAGGGAGATTGTGAGACCGAATTTTATGAAATAAAAGTATTCAATTTTTCTATTTTGGTAAATAGTTAAATTAATAAAAGTTTAAAGTTAAGGGTGATATGTGAGACTTTTTTGTCATAAAATACCCGGTAGTAAAAGTACAATAATACGCGTGGTTGCATAGTAGCTCACGGTATTGATTATTGATGCTTACGTGATAAGTCACTCAATTATACTCAATTATTGCTACAGTAATTGATGCATCATATCTCTCATATTATTGATTCAATTATTGTCACAGTATCATCTGCATTATATGATATTTTATTAAATTAATAATTGAGATGACAAAGTTATTAAAATTATTATTTGCAATATTAATGATGTCTCATTTTTAATTCAGTCATCCAAGTATTATCAAACTTGCACCAACTCCCCTAATAGTAAATCTTGTGATTTAATAGTATCACATGTGAACAAATAGTTATAATCATGTGAAATAATAGTAATTAATTGCTCATTTATCCGGTTAAATACCCGACTGGTCAATATAACCTCCAGACATCAATTATTATCGAAATAAATGTCGATTTTTACTAACACAAACAATTCCAACGTAATGAAACCATTTTTATCAAAAATATAAAATTTGAAATTTTGAAGTTTGACTTTTCCCGAAAAAGTCAACTGTTGACTTTGACGAAATAGTGAATTCGAGAAAATTTTGTGTTTATAGTCTATTTTTACTAATTTCATCGTTCCGGACTCAAATATCACGTCCCGTCTCCAAATTCAACTCAGAACAACATTCATCATTAATATTATAACTCACAATATTTATCAACCGTGTTCGTTCCTGAGAAAGAGGGCTTTCAATAAGGATTTCTCCTATTGGCGCCAAGATTAGATGACCAAACCTCTCCTTGTAACTTCTGTAGACATTGTAAATATTGCAATTTAATAATATGAATAACTTTGTCATCTCAACTATTGATTTAATAATATCATATTATGCGTATGATGATCTTGTGACAATAATCGAATCAATAATATGAGAGATATGATCACGAAAATTCTTCAGTGAGTAATAATGCAAGATAACCGAAAGTGACTTTTTACGTAAACATCAATAATCAATACCGTAGCTACTACGCATCACGATCGCAGCGTATTCTTTGTTTCTTTACTACCGTAGTTCAACAAAGATTAATGGTAAAACCTCCGTTATATTTCCATAAAATATTTTTATCGTTTTTCTAACTACGATAGTATACATTGTGGGGTCCACCAATGATTGTCTTGAGTCGTCACGGATATTCTCGACAAAAAGAATATTCCCCGACCAATCGAATATAATCTGACCCACAACTATAACATTATATCAATTCCACACCATAATATTAAAAAAAATATTTCGAGAAAATTAAATATTTATTCATAAAATACAGGTTCTTACTAATAATCATGTTTTCATCAACTGGATCTGATCATACCATAAAATAATTCATCTTTGCACCTTGTCAAGAGAATTCATAGCTATAATCATACCAAAAATCGTCCCATCAATGCACTACAAACAAATGAGAATTTTAACACATCATTTGTAACATTACGGTCGTGATTATACTTAAATAACACCCGGTAATAATCATACCAAGTCCATCTATGCACCATCTGAGCCAAAGATGACTTTTACCACATCATTTGTAACATTACGGTCATGATTATACCGAATAATCCACATTCATAATCATACCAAGTCCATCTATGCACTTCTGAAGCTGCATGAGATGACTTTCAACGTATTATAAACATGAGGATGATGACAATATTATAAGCATTAATCAAAGCGAAATCAATGATAAATATTAAAGACTTTAAATTTATCCAAATATTATCCATCATTTAATAAACTCATAATCTAATATTGTTAATATAATAACAATATTTTAATCACTTCTTAAACTTATAAACAATTTCATCTAATTGTTTACACTTTTCCAAATAACGCATTTAATCATTCAAAAATGTAACACTCATAATATTTCATTACCAACAATCAAATTACTCATCAAAAATTTGCACATACTTTATATATGATTTTCAAGCCATAAAATCTTGTTTACCAATTCTTCAACTTCATATAACATATTTAACTCATATGCTCGTAACTAAACTATTTTCATGAAAAATACCAAATCAGTCCCAAAAATTATTCTTTTCTGGGATTAAGCATAATATAGTCCCATAATGAACATATATTTTTCTTGACATTTTTAAAATTTATTTACTATTTTTCAAAAATTAATTTCTAATTAATTCCTTAAGAAATTAGCTACCTCAAGGTTAACTCCAAAAATTCCCAAATCTTGGCAGGATCTTACACATGTTAACGTGAGCTTCCAGTTTAAATTTCATGGTCATCGGAGTTATAGAACTCCGGTTATAGCATTTTTCGTCAAAAAAACCTAAATATTGAAATGGTCATAACTCACTCATTTTAAGTCAGAATGAGCTCATTTTTGGACAGAAGGTACTCTATACCATATACTTTCATGTCCCAAAAGCCCAGAATTTTTCTCACAAATTAAGTGGCCAAAACAGCCCTTACAAAAATGTGGCAGCAACTTTTTCATAATTTTCAGTTTTCGCCTCCTTTGCTAAAATCATTCCACATGAAAATATACAATACCTTTTCCAGTGATTCCACTTGGATAAATTAGGTAACTCATAGATCTAACTCTAGGACTTGACCACACTAAAAAATTCAAAATATAATAGGAGATATGGTCAATTGAATTTCATGTTCCGTTTTCACCAAAATCTGATTTTCAACCCTTTGTGATTTCTAAGAAACTTTCATGTTTTCACATAATAACCAACATAACTCATCATAACACTTACTAATACCACATATACTCATAATTTTCATTAGTCCAACGCTTTTATTATGACTCTCATCATAATCAATGTAACCAGATCATTTCCACAATTTAATAAGGAATGAATATAAAGGATCATTCACCATGCGTGTGGTAATCCACATGTATGCAGTTATTCCAACGAGAATAATAAAGAATGGAATAACGAAGGATTCACCATGCATGCGATAGAGACCGCTATACGAGATAGGTTATTCCCAACGAGAATAATAAAAGAGCGGAACAGTCCCAGTAAAAGCACGAATGGGATGTTCCAAATGAATAATAAAGACAAAAATAATAAAAGGCGGAACCAGTGCGGCATAAAAGCCGCATACATGGAGTTCCAAATGAATAATAAAGATGAATAATAAAAAGATTTTAACCAGTGCGGTGTAAAACACACGACAAGATATTCAACAGAATAATAAAGACGAGAATAATAAAAGATGAAACTAAGTCCCACAGTAAAAGCGCGATAGGATATTCCAACAGAATAATAAAGACGAAATAATAGAAGAATGTCACCAAGTATAGGGTATTCCGCGTATACAGGTTATTCCAACAGAATAATAAAGAATGGAATAACAGAAGTTCTCTCCATGAATAAGAAAGAATAATATCCCTTACCGTAAAAGAAACTGGATATAGGAAAAGAAAGGTAGCAAACTTTTCTTTTTCTTTCTCTCTAAAATTTTCTCTCTCTAGAGTTCAGTGAATTCGTAAGAAAATAATGAAGGAATGAGCTTATATTTATAGAAAAATGGAATGCATAGTAACTAACTCATGAACGGTCCAGATCGATTTACTTTAATCTGACGGTCCATATTTAAAGCAAAATCTTTTAAATAAAATATAATATATTCAATTTATAATCTAATAAAATGAAAAACTTTATAAAAAGATTTTACTATGCAAAATACTATGTAACACTATGCAACACTATGCAACAATATGCATAATAAAATATAATATAATCTAATTATTATCATATAAAATGAATAACTTTATAAAAGTATTCTGTTTTATATAAAAAGATGTTTCTGTTTTATTACGTTAATAATACGAATAAAACAGAACTTCATTATCACTTACTTTGAAAAATTTTCAAATGTCACCCTTAACTTTAAACTTTTATCAATTTATCTATTCACAAAAATAGAAAAAATGAATACTTTTATTTCATAAAAATTCGGGGTCTCACACCGATATTATGACTGACCAACAAATAAGCTTAGGTAGGACACACTAGCGAAGGATTTACTCATCTCTCCCCTCCTAGTTCTATTCCCCGATCTCCGCCAGAGATCACGTGACGCCCCCAAAATAGGTATACGTCACCCATCTTGAGTCGCCAAATACATGGTACAAAATTCAAATACAAACTAATAATACAACGATGTGTAAATACGACAAAAACATATCTTGTGAGTTTAAATACAAATATTGTCTTCTAGACAATATCCACTCTCAATGGAGTCCTTATTACAATTATTGTCACACTATTTCACAGAATAGTGAGGACTACTAATGCTATCCTCTGGACCATCACTCCATTCCCCGACTAGCCCCAGCTACGTTCTCATTTCCTGAAGAGAACAATGAAAGAAAGGGTGAGCTCAACTAGCCCAGTAAGAAATATTATGACTAAGATAAATAATCCACATCATTAAATCATCTCTGCACTACAGGCCAAGGACATTCTTTAGTATCACGACCACGAATTATCCATGCACTACGGGCTAAAGATAATCGTGTTTTCAACAACGGTCCTGATCATGCCATAAAATAATTCATCTTTGCTCCTTGGCAAAGAGAATCCATAGCCATAATCATACCAAAAACTGTCCCATCAATGCACTACGGACAATGAGGACTTTAATTTTCACATCATTTGTAACATTACGGTCATGATTATCTTAGAATAATCCACGAGTCATAATCATACCAAGTCCATCTATGCACTTCAGAAGCCACAGATGACTTTCAACATAATATAAACACAAGGGATGATGACAATGACATAATAATTCAATAAAACAAGTTCAAGAATTTATTTATCCGAGAACTAATAATGTCCAAATTGTCAACACGATACTTCTTTGAAAAGTAAAATTTAAGAATGCTCGGAAGAATATTTCCATGAAAAGATATCTGGATGAAGCGCAAATATCGAGGATATTCCACTAATTTCATGGAGTATAGAAGTCAAAACTCTAACCAACTTGGTATAATAAAGAATATATGAAGCTATGAATGGATTTTCACCGCCATGTAGTAATCCATTATCTCTGCATCATTTCTATAATTTAATAAGGAATGAATACAAAGGATCATTCACCATGCATGCGATAGAGATCACACGAGACGAGTTTATTCCCAACAAGAATAATAAATACGGAATAATAAATGATGGAACCAGGTCCGGCGTAAAATGCACAGACAGGATATTCCGACAAAATCGTAAATATGGACTAATAAATGATGGAACTAGGTCAGGTGAAATTCACACCGACAGGATATTCCCACAGAATAGTAAATGCGGAATAATAAAAGAAAATTACCAAGTATTGGGTAAACCACATATACAGGCCATTCCACCAAGTATAGGGTAAACCGCGCATATAGGTTATTCCAACAGAATAATAAAGAATTGAATAACAAAAGAAGATCACCATGTATAGGGTATGCCGCGTATACAGGTTATTCCAACAGAATAATAAAGAATTAAATAACAAAAGAAGATCACCATATATAGGGTATCTGGCATTATCTGAGTTATTCCAATGAATAATAAAGAATGGAATAACAGAAGTTCTCTTCATGAATACAAAAGAAATAACACCCCTTACCGTAAAAGAACTGGATATAGGAGTAGTGAAGTAGCAGAAAACTTTTCTTCTAACTCTCTATAGTCTCTCTCTATAGTTTCTCTCTCTGAGTTCGAAATTGAATTAAAAAAAATAATGAAGGAATGAGCTTCTATTTATAGGAAAATGGAATGCATAGTAACTAATCCATGAACAGGCCAGATTGATTTACTTTAATCTGACGGTCCATAATTAAAGCAAAATCTTTTAAATAAAATATAATATATTCTAATTATTGCCTAATAAAACAAATAACTTTATAAAATTATTTTGTTTTATATAAAAAGATTTTACTATTAGCCTAATAAAACGAATAACTTTATAAAAGTATTCAGTTTTATATAAAAAAGATGTTTCTGTTTTATTACGTTAATAATACTAATAAAACAAAACTTCATCATCACTTACTTTGAAAAATTTTCAAATGTCACCCTTAACTTTAAACTTTTATCAATTTAATTATTCACAAAAATAGAAAAATTGAACACTTTTATTTCATAAAATTCAGGGTCTCACAATCTCCCCTCCTTATGAAATTTCGCCCTCAAAATTTGCATACGTACCTGATAGTTCGAAGAGATGAGAATACCTTGCTTTCTTTTCGAATTTGTACCTTCCCGGTTATATCCTCTGTATCATAATTTTTCCATTACTCATCTCCTGTATTTCAGATATCATTCTAAAATATACCTTCAAAATAAAGGTTAAATGACATATCACAAATTGTCAACTTATCAAGAAAAATTTCGGCTTAGGTAAGTCACACCCTAACGAAGTATATTACTCGTCTTCTAGACTAATATCTCAGCCAGTGACCATATCCCTGCAACATCAATCAACATTTTCTGTCCACAATCATATGAATAACTCATAATCATAATTGTGATTCTGAATTCCTTTTCGCACCCAGGAAGAAGATAATTTACATCACCTATCTTCACCTGAAACATCAAAAATCATGGTTATACCAAATCACAATTCCTGCTCATAATCATACTAATAAATTCATCTTTGCACTACTGGCTAAAAGATTTACAATTCATAACCAATAATCAATAATCGAGCTAATCTTTTGCCTACGGCCAAAGATATACAATTTAAAAATCAATAATCTTTGAGACTCGACTTAATAGTATCACGACCACGAATTATCCATACACTTACGGGCGAGGATATTCGTGTTTTCAATCTGATCACATTATACTTAGAATAATCCACAGTCATAATCATACCAAGTCCATCTATACGCACTCTGGCCAAAGATGACTTTTACCACATCATTTGTAACATTATGGTCCATGATTATACCGAATAATCCTCGGTCATAATCATACCAAGTCCATCTATACATCGTAAGCCATGAGATGACTTTTACCACATCATTTATAACATTACGGTCGATTATTATCTTGAATAATCCATGGTCATAATCATACCAAGTCCATCTATGCATGTAAGCCACAGATGACTTTCAACACAATATAAATATGAGAATGAGGTATTGACGTATATAGGGTTTCAAACCTCTTAGAAACATTCGCGTCAATCGCTCCTCATTATCGACCAAATGGGATGCAAACCAAGATAACTCCGCAAACTTAACCTTGTATTGCGATATGGTCATATTATTTTGCTCCAATGCTTATCTCAACATTGTTAGATGCCATTTTCAAACACTGTCACAAAACAAGGGTTAATTAACATATCACATATTATCCCTATACTCTGACCGACCAATTAAATACCAAATAAACTTAGGTAGGTCATACTAGCGAAGGAATTCCCCGTCTCTCCCCTCCTAGTTCTTATCTCACATCTCAGCCAGGGATCATATCCCTAAGCTTTGATACCAACTGTGACGGCCCCAAAATAGGTATATGTCACCCATCTTGAGTCACCAAATACATGGTACAAAATTCAAATACAAACTAATAATACAGCAGTCGTGTGAAATATAACAAAACATATTCTGTGAGTTTAAATACAAATATTGTCTTCTAGACAATATCCACTCTCAATAGATTCCTCATTACAATTATTCTCACACTATTTCACAGAATAGTGAGGACTACTAATGCTATCCTCTGGACCATCACTCCATTCCCCGACTAGCCCCAGCTACGTTCTCATTTTCTAAAGAGAACAATGAAAGAAAGGGTGAGCTCAACTAGCCCAGTAAGAAATATTATGACTAAGATAATGCAGAATAAATTATCATTAGTCTCCAACAATGTTAAACTGATAAAATACATTAGACATCAAGTTTAACTACAACGGAACATGCAATCCATTAAGAGAGTCAAGTAGAGAATAAAATCTACTATCTTTTATGATTTAAAAAGTTTTTCATCACTTTTATCGTTGAGACTCAGCTTAATAAATAATCCACATCATTAAATCATCCCTGCACTACAGGCCAAGGACATTCTTTAGTATCACGACCACGAATTATCCATCCACTACGGGCCAAAGATAATCGTATTTTCATCAATGATCCCGATCATGCCATAAAACAATTCATCTTTTTGCTCCCTCGGCAAGAGAATCCATAGCCATAATCATACCAAAAAAAATCGTCCCATCAATGTACTACTAGCCAATGAGGACTTTTTCCACATTATTTGTAACATTACGGTCAAATGATTATACCGAATAATCCTCAATCATAATCATACCAAGTCCATCTATGCACTACTGCCACGATGAATTTCAACATAATATAAACATAATCATGATGACAATGACATAATAATTCAATAAAACAAGTTCAAGAATTTATTTATCCAAGAACTAATAATGTCCAAATTGTCAATATGATACTTCTTTGTAAAGTAAAATTCAAGAATGCTCAGAAGAATATTTTCATGAAAAGATATAAGATGAAGCGCAAATATCAAGGATATTTCACTAATTTCATGAAGTATAGAAGTCAAAACTCTAACCAACTGAGTATAATAAAGAATATATGAAACTACAAATGGATTTTCACCGCCATACAGTAATCCACATATACAGATCATTTCTACAATTTAATAAAGAATGAATACAAATGATCATTCACCATGCATGCAATAGAGACCGCACAGACAGGTTATTTCCAACAAAATAATAAATACAGAATAATAAATGATGGAACTAGGTCCGGCGTAAAATGCACAGACAGGATATTTCCGACAAATTGTAAATACGGAATAATAAATGATGGAACCAGGTCAAGTGAAATTCACACCGACAGGATATTCCGACAGAATAGTAAATGCGGAATAATAAAATAAGATCACCAAGTATTGGGTAAACCGTATATACAGTAATTCCACCAAGTATAGGTAAACCCGATACAAAAGTTATTCCAATGAGTAATAAATAATTGAATAACAAAAGAAAATCACCACGTATATAGGTATCTTGGCAGTATCTGAGTTATTCCAATGTAATAATAAAGAATTGAATAACAAAAGAAGATCACAATGTATGTAATATGTCACAGATATGAAGTATTCCAAATGTAATAATAAAGAATGGAATAACAGAAGTTCTCTTCATGATTACAAAAGAAATAACACCCCTTACCGTAAAAGAACTGGATATAGGAGTAGTGAAGTAGCAGAAAACTTTTCTTCTAACTCTCTATAGTTTCTCTCTCTAGAGTTCAGTGAATTCATTTTAAAATAATGAAGGAATGAACTTCTATTTATAGGAAAATGGAATGCATAGTAACTAATTCATGAACGGTCCAGATTGATTTACTTTAATCTGACGATCCATAATTAAAGCAAAATCTTTTAAATAAAATATAATATATTCTAATTATTGCCTAATAAAACAAATAACTTTATAAAAGTATTTTGTTTTATATATAAAAAGATTTTACTATTAGCCTAATAAAATGAATAACTTTATAAAAGTATTTTGTTTTATATAAAAGATGTTTCATTTTATTACGTTAATAATACTAATAAAACAAAACTTCATCATCATCACTACTTTGAAAAATTTTCAAATGTCACCCTTAACTTTAAACTTTTATCAATTTAACTATTCACAAAAATAGAAAAATTGAACACTTTTATTTCATAAAATTCGGGGTCTCACAGATCATATCCCTAAGCTCTGATACCAACTGTGACGCCCCCAAAATAGGTCCAATCCATCCAACCTATTCTGAGTCGCCAAATACATGGTACATAAAACAACTACAACTTTATTACAACAATTGTCGTGCAAAATACAACAACACAAATACTGTGAGTTTGGATACAAATATATTTCAACTATGACTCATGTCCCAACCTTGGATAGCACGTCACAATGGCACCTTACATAAAGGTACAGTTAATAATTATTTTAGAAATTAAAATCTTTGGAAAGTGCTCAAGGAAACCTTCGTACATGGGAGGCCATGAGTCTAGGTTATGATAGATATCATATGCCCACAGAATTATCCTTGGTTGACCTAATAGACCCCAAAGAAAAACGAAAAGATTACTATCATGTTCTTTTTCCAGGTGGTGAGTCTTCTCGACATATAATTATCTCCGTTGTCTCCAGTGAGAATTACATTTCAAATAAACTCCAAGATCATATAGGTAAGTGCTCGTAGATATACTCGAAAGAAGTGGATGTGCACAACCCCGCTTTATGATAACACGAGTTTGTATATGTCTATTAGACATCTTGTATGATAATGGCAAAACACCTTCCAAAGTTGGGTTTACTTCACCCTATTATAGTTCACCAAAATTAAATATTACGCGACGTATAATATCGACACACATCTTAGGCCCTCAATACAATTATATATTGTATATGTCATGTCGCTTTATAATGTGTTGAGAAACTTTGTGATCTTGGACCACCACACTATTCCCTGTTATCCATCCCCGACCCAATTTACTCTTATTACTTGAAAGGAATTTTGAAACAAAAGGGTGAGCACAACTAGCTCAATAAAGAATATCATGACTAAAGATAATTAAATTATCAATAGCCTTCATCAGAAATAAATCAGAGATTTAGAACATATGGTAGATGATAAAACTTTTCAACCATAGTTAGCGTGAATCTAAGCGATCCATTAGAAGAGTCAAATAGACTATAAAGTCGATTATCTTCTCCATATTTAAAGTCCACCAATAATGTTTTATCCCTGTAACATCAATCAACAGTTCCTTTCCATAATCATATGAATAACTTATAATCATAATTGTGATTCTAAATTTCTCTTCTCATCCAGGACGAAGATAATTTACATCACCTGTCTTTACCTGAAACATTAAAGATCACGGTCATACCAAATCACAGTTCCTGTTCATAATCATACTAATAAGTTCATCTTTGCATTACGGGCTAAAGATATTCATTATCATTTCATTTTTGCACTACAGGCCAAAGATATTCAACAACAGGTCATCTTTGCACTACGGGCCAAAAATATTCAACAACAGGTCATCTTTGCACTACGGGCCAAAGATATTCATCAATAATTCATCTTTGCACTACAGGCCAAAGTTATTAATATCTCAAAGAAATACATAATCATTTCAGAATTTATATAAACCATAATTATAATCATGTTGATTAATTCACCTTTGCACTTAAGCTAAAAATATTCAATTGTAAATTCAATGGTCATGATCATACCACTCAATGATTCAACTTTGGCCAAAGAGAACCCATAGTCACGATCATACCAATAATCTACCCATCTTTACAGTCAAGTCAAAGAGAATTTTCTTCACCAGGATTATAAAAATGTTATATATGATAATAAAAACAATACTATCAAAACATGGATTCAATCAAAGATAGTAACCATAATAGACATCTTGGACAAAAAGAAAAATTTCATTTTTCGGTGAATAGTGTCGTATTCGTGAATAGTGTTGTATACGTGAATAGTAACTCCGACACAAAAAGGTAAAGTTTCACAATAAAATCCATATTAATATTTATAACAACTTAATCCAAATGTTATAAATCACTTAATAATATCAAAATCTAATATTATTAATATTACAATAATATTTAATAATTTCTTAAACTTATAAATAATTTATTTAAATTGTTTACACTTTACTAATTAATGCATTTAATCATCATAAAATGCCAAACTCATAAGATTTCATCACCAATAACCAAAACCCTTATCAAAAATCTGCATATACCTCATATATGATTCTCAAGCCATAAAATCACATTTTCCCATTTTCTTCCTTCATATAACATATTTAATTCATTTACTTATAACTAGAACATTTTCATGAAAAATACCAAATCAGTTTCAAAAATATTTCTTTTTTGGGATTTAGCACAATATAGTCCCATATTGAACATATATTTTTCTCAGAATTTTTAAAATTTATTTACTATTTTTCATATGGCCAAAACTGCCGAATATTTAGACATTTATCATAAATTGTACTTTTATCCAAAAATTCCGAAATTTACAGAGTATACTCATGTTGTATAGATGTACTCCCAATAAAATTTTTATCAATTTTGGAGTTAACCACAAGGAGTTATAAGGGTTTACTTTTAAAATAGTCTTTTATCATAAAATCCATAATTCTTAATCTATACATCCAAAAATCGCCATTTTTGGACACAATCAACAAAAATCATCAAACTATCATTTCAAATTTTTCTAGAATTTTTGAAGATCTGAAAAGTTACAAAACATGAAAAACATAACAACCCTTAAAATCCCTTACCTCAAAAACAAAGAAGATTTTCGACCGAATATCGGATGTAAACCGAAGGAAACTTGCACCGAATAGAAACTCTCAAAGTATCTAAATACTCACAAAAATATGCTTGATAATATATAGAGAGAAAACTTATGTTTCTAGTGTGATTTTCAATTCTAACTTAAGCTTCTATTTATAGGAAAATGCTAGAACGCCAAAGGAGACTAAATTAATAAAATATATTATTATTATTATTTTTTTTCTCTACGTAAGCCACCATCAAAGACCATCCATCTCATTTGAAAATAATTTGGCAGCCCACATGTTTTCAACAACCAAAGTGGGTCCCACCAAATTTTAATAAAAATTATTTTATTTTCCGAAACTTCAGTAATTCATAAAAAATAGCCCTCTTATCAGAAAAATACGAATTTTATGTTCATTCTGCCTGAAATCGAATTCTCTACAACTTTACAGAAGGAATTTTTTCTAAATTCCAGACCAAAAATATCCAAAATCCACAAACAGATGATTTTAAACACCATTTCAACACCTTTTAAAATTCATAACAAATCATGCGTTCATTTTTAACGGTTCAAAATTTGTGGACATATACTCAACTCATATATGTATAACATATCCCGAAATCACAACGATCCAACGGTCGGATTAAAATTATAACTCACGCAATAAAGCTTTAAGAACACCGATTTGAGTTTTTAATACCTCCAATCCGACAAAATACTGATAAAATACCTCAATATCAATTCCTTCATTTATAACCACATAAATAAATCCATCATCTATATCCACATCAAATAAATATTTCATTATCATATAAATCAATAATTAATTATTCATAAATAATATTACAGAATCACAATAATGACAACCAGGTGGTTCCCAGGAAAGAGGGGGCTTTCCGATAAGGAATTCTCCTTACTGACGCGCAATTAGATTATCTAACCTCTCATCGACAGAACTTTCTAGACATTGCCAATAATGCTATCTAATAATATTATTAAAATAATATGAATTATTGATCTGATAATGAGAAATACTGTGCAGTGACAATTATTGAAACGACAATAATATAAAATATCAACGCAAAGAATTATTGAATCAATAAAATAAAATAATGAATGAATAATTATCATAATAATTATTGAGTAGGCCTTCTCACGTAAAGATCAATAATTCAACAATCATCACTGTCTGGTAATACCTTTCTTGTCGCAACAACGCGTATTATCAGATTTTAACCACCAGGTATTCTAACAGTGTTAACGGTAACTACTACGCCGTTATTTATAAAAACTCGCATTTGTCGTTTTTCTTCATCCGAAGCTTATTCGTTATAGGCCCACAAATGATCGCTACCGTCATTTGCGGATATTCCCGGCAAAAAGAATATTCCACGACCAAAACGAATATTCCCCGACAACAATGAATATTTTATAACCACTTGCGTATTTTGAAAAATTTACATATATCACCATTAACTTTAACTTGTTATCAATTTAACCATTTACTGAATAATAATTATAAGAAAAATTGAATACTTTTATTTCATAAAATCTCGGGGTGCTTACAGAAACATACACGTGTTTGCGATTTATAGCAACAATGACACCAAAGTGAAGATCCAAATTGAAGTTGGTCTAAAATTTTCAAGAGCGTCTGCTACTCTGCCTTGTTGGAGGTACGACGGATGCATTCATAACGATTATCGAGCTCATGGATGAGATCGGGGTCAACGCTATTTGGATCTTTTTCTTTCATGCGAGTTTGGAAGGGTCCATTGGACACCAGCGATGCGGCTGTCGGTTAGGAAGCAAGGAAAGTGCTGGTAGAGGGATGAATTCAAAAGAGAAGAGAAACCAAACCCAATTCTAAACCTTTAGGGTTAGGGATTTTGCCGGAAGAAATATGATCAAAATTGGAGAGGATGTCCAGCGCGCACCAAGAGCCCTATCTAATTCCAATCCCCTTATGTTTGTATTCTGACCGGACTAAACTGACTAGTTCTTTTTTGGATTTTCTTTTTCAACCGTGTATCTTTTTATTTTGGGCTTTGTATCTTTTTATTTTGGGCTTTGCAAATTATCCCTTACAAGTTTTTGAGTGATTCAAAAGCTGAGATCCATTTAAACTCATTGTAAAGTTACTGGAGTTGGTGAGAAGTTGAGAAGGCCGGTGATGGTGATCTGCAACATTCAAATATTGGAGAATATTTGTTTGGGTTTTCGACCTGCATTTTAGGTTGGGTTGGTGTTTGGGATGGATTGGAGTGGGTTATTTTGCCTAGTGGTAGTGTGCGTAATTAATGGATCTTTAGTGCCTTTTTTTTCACCACACAAAATGTTTAATTTAATAGACGGGCCAGACTTTTGAATTTAAATGAATCTTAGCTTTTGAGTAACTCAAAAACTTATAAGGGATAATTTGCAAAGTCCAAAATAAAAAGATACCCAGTTGAAAAAGAAAATCCAAAAAAGCACAAGTCAGTTTAGTCCGGTCAGAATACAAACATAAGGGGATTGGAATTAGATAGGGCTCTTGGTGCGCGCTGGACATGCTCTCCAATTTTGATCGTATTTCTTCCGGCAAAATCCCTAACCCTAAAGGTTTAGAATTGGGTTTGGTTTCTCTTCTCTTTTGAATTCATTCCTCTACCAGCACTTTCCTTGCTTCCTAACCGACAGCCGCATCGCTGGTGTCCAATGGACCCTTCCAAACTCGCAAAGAAAAAGATCCAGCGCGTTGACCCCGATCTCATCCATGAGCTCGATAACCGTTATGAATGCATCCGCCGTACCTCCAACAAGGCAGAGCTGCAGACGCTCTTGAAAATTTTAGACCAACTTCAATTTGGATCTTCACTTTCGGTGCCGCCGCCGCCGTCGTTACAACGGAAACACAAGGTATGTTTCCTCTCTGCTTAGCTGGTTATGTTCATTAGTTAGCCTCCTTTTAATTGTATATTATTATTTGTAATTGAGGATTAGCAGCTTATATTAAATCATGGGGGCGAATCAATGGCACCAGCTTATATTCGAGAGAAAAATGCCAAAATAAGGGGACCCTAAATCACCCTTAGTTTTAACCTCACTGCTCCTATACACAAACACAGAAGAATGAAGACAAAATAGATGAAAAATGGAGATCCTTCAGCCCCGTTCGAGTAGATCGAACCGATTGACCCGCAAAGTCGTCGTCTTCAATTGAGACTAAATTTTGATGAATTATAACCCAGGAGATGTGAAAATAATGGAAGCTATAAGAATAAGTGATAATTAAAGGGAGTAGAGAGAAAGAGGGAGAAATCAATTAAGAGAGTTTTTATTTTTATTTACTTTTAAATTACATGTCAGCTTTAATCTGAGCCATTAAGAGTGTTTTAATCTAAGGTCAGAAAGTTAGGTAAAAAATATGGTGTCAGTGATCCGCCCTCTTAAATAATACATTAAGTCACTCATATATTATTATTATTATTGTTTATATATTTGTCCCAACAGAAAGAAACTCCTCCGCCGAGCAGGAATGGGTATTGTTATTTGTACGTGCAGAGACATGAAAGACTGAGCCGTTTAAATGTCAGTAAATTAGCTGAGGGCCCTAAATTTGAACTTGTTTGCGATTTTGGACGCTCCCATCCTCGTGACTGCTTAAGCCCCGTTGTATGTTTTAATGTGGAGTCTGAAATTTATATGGTGGGGGATGTCTATGTCCCTGAGAAACAAGGACCGAAATGTTATAAACCCTTTTTTGACGTCCTTTCCATTGACACCGGCAAGTCTCCATCATTCCTCCCCTGCCCGCCCTGCCGGGGTACCATTGCTGCTGGATTTGCTGGTCCAAAGGTCGATCCTCTAGTGGTTACCCTTCACGGGAAAATCTACGTTCTGGCCCTACGCCTATACGTGGATCAGCCCAGTTTTGAGGTCTTTGATAATGGAAAGTGGGAAACTCTGCCTTGTCCACCCATGTATACATGCATTGATATTGAAGACCGAGCTCCTTTAAATACTGGATTCTTCTTTCATACTCTCTATGCTTGGGGCCACAAGATTGTTGTTTGTCTTAGGGGGGGCATTTCTTACTGTTTTGACACAAAAACAGGTAAATGGATAAATATGGAGCACATCTATAAGAAAAGAGAGGATAAACCTGTTTTGCAATGTGTTGCAGAATACAACAACTTTCTGATTGCCAAGGCTTTCTTTTCGGAAGAGCTTGTTGTTTATGAGTTGGATGCAAATGGTTACCCGCATTTTTATCAGAATCTAGATGAGCTTGAGGAGATGTTTGCTGATTCCCGTATCTTAAGTTCCTCCAATGCCTTTATCATCCCATTCGACGATGATGCTGACAAATTTTGCTTCATCTGTTCTGGCCCGGGCCCCTGTACTGACATGGATAGGGGCCTTGACTACTTTTTGCGTGTAGCGGTGTTTCGGATGACCATCTCAAACCTTGACGGCAAGGAAAAACTCACTGCAGTGCTCGAGGCACATCAAATTTATCCTTTCTATGGACTAGTGAGTTTATTTGACCCACATATTTGCTCGGCTTTCCTCAAGTAAGAAAATATTTTCTGATTCATTGATTATTAGTTATTACTCTATTTTCATTAAGTTGTGATCTAGTGAGACAAATCTTATTGTATTTTGTGAATTATTCAAAGGAATATCCTCCTTGTTCATGTTATCTGTGTTTTTACAACTCTGATCGAGCTCTCGATCAGTTGAGTAAGTCTTGAGCATGTAAAGCTTCTTAGAATTTTTATAAAGAAAAAGTGTCTTTGATTGATTAGGTTTTATTGAAATCCTTTCCCTCCATTTTTGTTATCCCTGAAATTAAAGTTACTGATCTATCTGGCCTTCTCATTTTGTAGGCGTGATAATTTGAATCTGGATAATCTTAAGGCTGATCGAAGTTTCGGGAGGGCATGCTTGGATTGATTGCTTTGTTCTCTCTTTGCAATCAGTAATGGTCTATGAGTTGTTTAACATCATTTGAATTTAGTCGTATTATTACGAGTATGCACCATATTTATTTGTAATCGGAAAATGTTCCTGTGTCGCTGGTTGCGTTTCTCGTCTATGATCTGAAGTTGCAATTCTATATATTAGTTGCAAACGCAGTCTGGTAAAAATCTTCTTCGTTGTGAATGTGTACACAATTCAGTATAAGTACTCTTCTTAAAGCTTCGATCTGTGTTGGAATGAAACATGTTTCTTATTTACAGTTATTATTTATTGGTATGTGTTGAGATCAGATCCATCAATATTGTTAAATCGATCGCTTCAAGTTTCAACTGCGGTGTCTGGTCTAGTTGGTTCATAGTAAAATTCTCCTTTGTTTTACAAATAAATTAAGTTTTCTATTTACACACAAAATACTCGTCTAATGTCACACGCATATAATGTCTCCCACTCTGAAGCCTTCAAGAGTCAAGACCACACCAAATGCGCACGCTTGCAGTGGATGACAGGAAAACTAACCAAGGCTTTCTGATTTCTAAACCAACTTCATTCAGCACTTTTTAATTTGCAAGCTCCTAAGAATTGGAAAAGTAACTCTGTGCCAATGGCCTATCAGTATTTGTATTGCTCATGGTTTAGTATGATGAATTACAGCTAGCTTGAAGGCATTTGAATGGTGAAAGAAAATGTCTAAATATAAAAGATGAGAAACTTATTTTTTTTTTCGGACTTTTTACTAAGCTAGTTTTCATGAGACATGACTGAAAATCTGTATTTCTGCAAATCAATTATCCAAGGCCTAAAGTCCAAACTTAAATCCTTCAAATATAGAAGAAGGGTTAGAAACAAGTAAAAAACTAACTTATAAAAAATAAAAGAAAATGTCAAAATAAAAAAGATAAGAAACTTATATTTTTTTCAGACTTTACACCAAACTAGTTTCCTTGCTGGTTGTGCATTATCAAGTCAAGGCTGCAAGCCAAATATTTAAACTCCAAATTCCAAACTCAAGCACTAAAGCTAGTAGTTTGGATCCATTTCATAAACCAAATTCCAAAATGCTCAAAAGAAAATCCAAAGTTCCAAACAAAATAACCAAAGTCCAACAGTCTATGTTCAATAGTTCAATAGTAAATGAGCTCAATGCTTCAATTTAAAAAGCTAAAATGTAAACAAAGAATGTATCACAATATCAGCAATATATCATCCATAATTGTCATGGCGTCGTCTAGGCGACGACTAGGCGTCCTGACATTGGAGAAGGGTAAGGCAACGCCTTGGACGCCGAGCCGCCAAAGCTCACGCATTGGTAGCGGTGATCAAGTCATTTTATACCCTGACTCATCATAACTCATGAACTTTTCCAATTACCCAAGTGACTCAACCCATGATCTTAACCTAACTCATGATCTTAACATAAACATCTCTAGGATACATTCAAATTCGGAAATTCAACCACAAGTTCAAGTGTTTGATTAAATATAAATGCAAACATATCTAAAATACCAAACAAAGTCTCAACTAAATTACTAAAATAAAATCCATGACAATTCACAAAAAACATAAATCATCATCATCAACATCTAAATTCACAATGTCTTCTTCATTCGCTTCTACATAAAACAAATAGACAAGAAAATTTAGTATTGTATAACATCGGTTAAAAAACCATGCCCAAGTCAGGGGGGGGCGATGCGTTGAGATATAGTATTGTATAACATTTTAATATATGCATACCAGTGCAATCTAGGCATGCTTTTTCTAGGCAACACAACTTTTTCCGTTAAATTTCATATGCATGTATCACACTTGTTTTAAAAAGTAGAGATTATTGCACCTTAATTATGGGGATAAATCAAATTTTGGTACATGTACTGGGACACGATTTACAATTTGGTACCCGAAGTGAAAAAGTTACAAAATGGCGATTGTACTCGAAAAATGTTGTGATCTGGTGCTTGTACTTTCTAATTTTTAAATAATCGTTAAAATTGACTAACGGAGTAGATGGAAAATTCTGACGTGGCTTACTCATCGGCACTTGAGGGAACCAGAAAGAAAGTAAATGACCTACTTGAAGAGATTGATCGCACAAGAGAGATTGAAACAAAACTGGCTGCTACAATCGATGATGTCAATATGCTAAAGAATGAACTAGCTATGCTTAAGGCAATGGATATCCAAAGAAAAGAGAGTTTGAAGCAGCCCGGGGATAGTTCTATGAAAGGGGAAGAATCCAAATCTTTATATTTCTTACACTCGGTGTTGGAAGAATTGGAGGTTGCAAAGAAAGAATTAACTGCTATTAATGAAGAAGGTTTTCAGTTCATGGCCTCCATGCATCTGACCTGTCAAATTTTCAAACAGAATAATGATAAAACCCTACTGTTTAACGGAGTGTAACATTTTTCGAGTACAATAACCAATTTGTAACTTTTTTCATTTCGGGTACCAAATTGTAAGTTGTGTTCCAGTACAGATACCAAAAGTTGATTTATCCCCTTAATTATGTATATCTATGTAATCTGGGCATGTTTTTTCTGGGAACACAACTAAATTTCATATGCATGTATAGATTAAGCTATAATTGCTTTACATAAAAGAGCTAAATTGCTTATCCAACTATGTGAGTGTGTCCAAAGTGCTAATATAACCAAGTGAAGTGCATTCAAACAGTTTCAGTAATGGATTAAATGACACCCTTACATATTGATGTAAAATCTTGAAGATTTTTAGGTAATGGAATTCATACTTCAAGTTGTAGTGTTTTAATCTATTGCTTTTGCAATCATATAAAGGACCACAGGGACGTATTGGTATAAACACAAACAAGATTCATATTGCAGTTGTGCTGTGATGTAGAATTTAGTCATCGTTATTAATCAAGCACTACTAAATACTAATTACTACTAATTTCAAGTTTGAAATCGATGCGTGCTATTACTACTAATTACATGGAGATGCTACCTTTGGAATAAATGGAATGGGTTTATACAGGCGTACCAATTCTATTACAACCAACATAAAGAATGGAGTCATCAAGACAAATGCACCAATAAAAAATATGCAACTAGCTACAAATTGGTGAACTGAAGAAAGATGGGCATGTGAGGATTTTAAATATGGGAGAACAAGTGCATACATTATGCATATGCTACCAAGACTAAACTAGAAAAATTACAAGGCTGCAGAACTTAGTTCCCTAGGACTAAACATTCCAACTTATACAAATATTAATCTAATATTGATAATGTAAATATTTCTCACCTTCATGACTCACGAGGACGACGTCGCTGCCTTTCCAAATGAGGCATCACTCCTTTATCATAAACTATTTTCTCTAGCTCATCATAATTAAGAAATGGTTCTTCCTCCTCTTCAACAATCCAAAACTACATTTTGTCAATTGACTCATAATCAATTAGATCATAATTCCATCTCTTATAAAAATGCCTAAAATTATGATTTCATATAATGTTATGTGATTTTTTCCCATAAAACTAACGTCATATAATATTAATTATTAAAAATTCAAAGAAAGATTAATTGAATTAATGAAAATACCTATTCTTCAACCTCAAGTTATAGTGAACAAACACGAGATCATCAAGTCATTGATGCTCCAACCGATTTCTTTTCTTAGTGTGTATAAGATCAAAAACACTCCAATTTCTTTCGCACCCCGATGAACTACTAGTTTGGCCAAGGAATTTAATTGCCAACTTTTATAAATTTGGAGCACTACTTCCAAACAACCTCCACCACTCATCTAAATACAAATAAATAATAATGGCATTAGAAATCAATGAAATAAGCTACAAAAGAACAAAGTTGAAAAGAATAAACAACAATGACTAAAATGGAACAAAGTCAAACAAAAATTAATAAATATAACTTACCCGGTTAAGTAGTCTTCGAAGTAGTAAGTGTAAGCACCCTACCAAAACTCCTCATCCGCTCTCGATAAATTCTAGTTTCATCCAACAACTTAACGTTATTAGTGGTGGCTTTTGATTCAATGACATCAAGAAGAGCCGCCATAACTTTTGGCTTCCCACAAAATAATTCTTGATTATATTGAAAACAATGATTCAACCAATATGTGGCTGCGTGAACACTTTTACGCAATTGCCATCATACAAATATGCAATGGAGGGCCTCTCATCCATATCAACAATTCTCAATAAACGCATCAAAGGCTCCACAATTTTAGTTACAATCAAACAATCATTCCAAAACAATTTCTCTAATATGTAAGAAGCCACAACCTTGCCTTGTGCATCCTTTGCATATTTAGACTCCTTAAAATCCTTACCAGTCACCAAAACCTGCAAATCATGCATATGATCATAAATTACAATGCAATGAAAGTTGTGGCAAAACGAGTAGACCCCCGACGAATGATTTCTATCCAATGTTTTCTCTTCCTCAACCAATCCAATCACCAACCATGAGTATAAATGTACTTAGTTATCTTCGATGCCTTCTTAAGCTAATTCAACAATATGATTCATCTTAGCTACGTCCCCTAAAATCAAGTTTAAATAACGTGCATCATAAGGAGACTGACTAATGCTTTTGTATTGTTGTGAAACTAATTTCCTTGCAAGCACATAATTAGCCCTATTATCTGTTACCATGTGAAATACATTGGACCCATTTAATTACTTCTACGAATAAATTAGCCAAAAGTTTACCACTCTTTACTGCATCAGAAGCAACAACAAATTTAACAAAACAAATTCCACGTGGACAATAGACAAGAAAATTATTCAAAGATCTATGCCCACCATCTATCCAACCATCTCCCATAATGGTACACTCACAATCACCCCAAGAGACCTCATGGTTTCTACAAAGAGTTCCACCTCTTTTTTCAAATCTCTAAGCAAATTAACTCGCACATCATGATAAGAAGGGACCTATAACCCAAACCGACTCTAATGGCAACATCAAACATAGGCTAAAAATATATTGAATTCACGGCAATAAAAGGAATACCACAATCATAAAACCATCTAGCTACAACCATATTTGCCTTCCACACAGTTTCTTTACCAGCCATAGCACTTTTTATAGTAGGTTGTTTCTCAGGTTAGCCTTTGAAGTAAAGAAGTTACTTAGTTTTTTTTTCCCCTTGGTTAAGGACTACCACTCACAACATTATTAGAAGAAGATTGACGAATAATCTCTTCAACATCTACATCATCCCCCTCATGTTTTTCATATGGATCATCAAATGAACGCATGTCAACTTTTTCTTTTTGTTTTATTAAATTTTTTTGAAGGATTGTTCCATTTCATGTTTTACATCCGAAGGAACTCTCTTACAAGTGCCAACCTCACCCTTTTTCCCGGTAAGATGTTTTATTCTATTAATGCCACCACCTTTAACTACTTTTTGACAATATAAACAAGTAAGAATTCTTTTACCAACTGCAACTTGCCCTTCACTACAATGATTCCATGCAACATCGCCTTTTCCTCAGATTTGTAGATGCTTGTGATTGCGGTTGAATAATCGCTGATGATGACATGTCAACCGCTCAAATCTAGAAAAGTCACAAATGAGATTTATGAACTAATTCCAAATAAGACAAATTACAAATTATGAACTAATTCCAAATAAATCATGAAGGTGAAAACTAAAAGAAACCAAAAACTACCAAATCTCACGAAACCCCATAACTTTATGTATACAGGTAAATTACTTTAGATGTCATCAGGGGCGAATCCAGGAATAAATCTCAGCAGGGGCGGATTTAATTAATTTTTTTGTTGAAGTTAAATAAAGAAAATTTGAACTAATCATAATAATGTTAACAAATTACAATGTTATTCTCCTAGACCTCATTGCTTGAAAATGTTCTAAGATAGCTTCATCATCAATAGTTTCAAATACATCATTTTCAATGTAAGGAACCAAACAATCACTCAACCATTTATCGCCCATTTGATTTCGGAGAGTGGTTTTAATAATATTGCTGAAAATATTTTGTATTAAAAAAATACAGTCTATAATTCATAAAACAAATGAACTATCTAGTTCTGGTCCTCCAACAAGATATAAACATACACACACAAAAAGCTTCCAAAATTTAATAGAAACAGGATAAACCTATGATCTAGAATACCATTTATGCTTGAGCTCTCAAAGCAAAGAAGAGTATAATATAACATTAAGATAATGGTGTCTTTGGTGCATCACTAAATTCCATAATCATCAAATATCAAAAGATCCATAAGCCCTGTACATAAAATTAAAGCAATTTCTAATTCACCCAATTGCAAAAACTTCATTAATATACCTATAAAAGCAGCACAAATACATATGAAGCAAGAGATCAGAACTATATATATATATATATATATATATAATAAAACAGAGCGGCTCGCAAATCAATGAAGGCTTCAACATCCGACGCTCTCAAATTAATTAAGGCTTCAACATCCAACGGTCCATTTTGAATCTTATTTTCTCTCTTTCTCTCTCCTCTTATTCCTCCCCTCCTTTTCTTCCTCTCCTCTCTCCTCTTTGTGTCTCTCTTCCCCTCTTTCCCCATTTACTTAATTAATATTTTATTTTAAATTGTAATAATTTTTTATAGTATGCATATTTTAAAATGTATAATACATAAAAAAAACATCAATGGTTACAAAATCAAAAAATTAAATATATTCTTTTTCTTTTTTCTTTTTTCTTTTTTTTTTAATTTTTAATTTTTCTTTATCAAATAGAACAAATGTTAACAAATTAAAAAATTGGTTAATTGTTGGCATGATTTGATATCTAAAGTTAAAATACTAGATGTGATAATTAACATAATTTTTAATATTTTTATATGATATATAAGATTCGCTTTAGTAATAAATTTTTTCTAAGTTTGTTTTACGTAAATTTTAATATTTAGAAAAAATATATATTTTTTTTGTGTTAATTTGTATTTTTATGAGTATTACAATTTTATTTTTATATTAGAAAAATTATGTTTTAATATATATTATGAAAAATTATTTTTAAAATTTAATTAACAAAAAATTTATGAATTTATTTTTAATATTTATGTTATTTATCGCACAAGTTCATAATTTAATTACTTTGATCAAGTTAAATGAAAATGATAATATAAATATATATATTTAATGGATATATAAATGAAAATGATAAAAGTTTGGGAAAATATTTGACTAACGAAAATTGACCAAAAATAAAGAAGGAACATTTTTGCACAACTAATGCATATTTGAGGAACATATGTGCCAAAAAAAATATAAGGAACACTTTAGCAAAAGCATGACAAATAGGAGGGTTAAATTTGCTAATTAGTCTAAAGTAAGGGGTCTTATGTTTTATATTTCAAATATTTTCATGTATACATTGAAGGATACTTGGTGTAATCGGTAAAGAATACGAAGTTGTTTCTCTATAGGCTACATGTGTATATTTTTTTGGTATGGAATGGTGATTGTTTTGGTGGTTTGGATATGTATTGATGATTGTAATTTTTGTATACATGTTTAAATTTTTCTGGATATCTATTTTTAAAGAAAAATCTGTCTAAATTTCTTAAAATTAGTAAGACTAGCTTGATGTTTTGATGGTTGAATATGTGTTGATGATTTAGTATGTATTAATTATTGTGGTTGTATGGTTAATTATGATAATTGTTATGTCTGATTGTAAGTTATTTTAGGTTACAAAGAGTCTTTACGTAACGTAGTATTTTTCAAATTTTAATCTAATTTTTTGTTACTTCGTGCCTTCAGGCACGGGCAATTACTAGTATATATATAACGACAAAAAAAAAAGAAAAGAAAAGAAGAAAGCCCTAATAATTAAAAAATTATCAAACCAAAAAACCTTAACTAGCTACCTCAAGTCCAATACAACAAATATATCAAATAAATTGAATTGGGTTTAACCCCAACTCCCCAAGTCCACAACCAACAACAAATTCAAACAAATTACAAAATTTAAATTTTCAAATAAAAATTTCTAAATTTGTTACCTTCAAAATCTCATATGCGCAAAGGTCAAAGGGCGAGGGAGAGATTGAATGAGAAGAGGAGACGAGGTCGCGACTAAGAAGATGAGAAATTATTGGCAAAGTAGTGAAGCAGAAGTGCAGAAGAAGAGCTCTGAGCTCTCGTCCGGTTGTCCCTCTGACCCTCTCTTATCTAACTCACTCTTACGTCAAATCTGCTTCTCTTGAGTTTAACTTTTTATTAATCCGCCCCTTGAGTTTACTAACTTACAAATTCGCGCCTTAAGTTTACCTATATAAAAAAAAGAGAGACCATAGGTCGCCTCTTTGCTATCCATCCACCCCGGATGTCGTAATAAACACTAGTTGATCTGAAGTTGAAAAAACAAGGCATCCAAAAAAAAAGAAACATGGGTCTAGCAAAATGCACAAACACGCAAAAAATTTGACTAAATAAAGTGATGAATCACTTTAGTTATGTTATAATAAAAGAAGAGGAATGAAAACACATTACATAGAAGTCAAGTCACCAATTGCTCTGAATTTGTGATTCATTCCAATTGATTCGTAATAAAAAGATTAATGAACTAATTCCAAATAGTACAAGCTACAAAGTATGTAATAGATGTGGAGGATATTATATAGTGAAGAGGGACTATTGCAAGAAAATAGTTTAGAGACTTTAGAATTTGGAAGTAAGACATGAAATTGCTTCAACTTAGTGGCGGTGAGAGGCACAAATAGGGAACTAGTCGTGCGCTAGGCAAGAAGGCGGCAAGGTTAGTCACTACTAGTCATGGTGACAAACAAGAGAGAGATGATGATGATTGGTATTTGGTGGTGATTGGTGAGCCATAGAGAGATAAATGAAGGCGATGGCCAACGAAAAGAAGTCAAGGTCAACAACTCAAGGTCAAGAAGCAAAAGCGCAGAAATTTGAAGACCTAAGGGAAGCGGTGAAACCCTATTTTTTCCCCTTCTATTAAAGTAGAGAACCATCCCAATTCGCTGGGTTAGGAGATTTAACAGCCAGTTCTTCGGGTTTGAAATGTTTTTGGGCTAAAATGGGTCATTGCTTCAAACCGGACCGGAGGGCAGACCGGTTTCGATTTTTACCAGTTCAACCGCCGGTCTGATCCGAGTTTGAAAACCATAATAGTGATAGATTTCCATAACTAAGAGTAGCATAGGCAGAGAACAAGAGTCTCCTATGGAACTTAGAAGAAGTAAAAGAGGAAGAATAGAACATAATTAAAAAGTTTCTTTACCTTCTTAGTTGAAGGTGAACCTAAGACTTACAAAGAAGGTATGTTATCTTTAGATGCTCCATTTTGAAAAGAAGCTATAAATGATGATTATGAGACAATTTTACAAAATAATACTCGAGTGTTGTCTAGTTTACCTTCGGGAGATAAATTGTGAAACCCCAGATTTTATGAAATAAAAGTATTCAATTTTTTCTATTTTGGTATATTAGCACACGGTAATGATTATTGATGCTTATGTGATAAGTCACTCAGTTTTGTTTTATTAGTATTATTAACGTAGTAAAACAGAAAAGCTTTTTATATAAAACAGAATACTTTTTATAAAGTTATTTGTTTTATTAGATTAGATTATATAAGTTTTGTTTTATTACTTTTCCTTTCCTAGGAAGGATCTGATTATCTCAGTTACTATGCATTCCATTCTTCTATAAATAGAAGTTCATTCCTTCATTATTTCTTACGAATTCACTGAAACTCTAGAGAGAGAAACTATAGAGAATTCTTCTTCTATAATCTTGAGCGTATTTTTTTAGAGTTTAAGAAAGCTTTGAGCGTAGTACAAGTTTTCTTCGAGTATATCCTTGCCCTACCAGTTGGAATACTCTTCTTTTCAAGGTAAGGATTGTGAGACCTCGAATTTTATGAAATAAAAGTATTCAATTTTTCTATTTTAGTAAATGGTTAAATTGCTAAAAGGTTAAAGTTAAGAGTGATATGTGAAATTTTTTTAGTAAATAAGTTGTCATAAAATACCCGGTTACTATTCACTCTAGTATTGTTCACTCAAGTATTTGGGACACTTTTTGTGTCGAAGTACTATTCACGAGTTGCTATTCACAAGTTACTATTCACGAGTTACTATTCATGAGTTACTATTCACCCAAACAATATATTTATTTTCGGTCCAAATCATTTTTGGGTACAATATTATTCCATGAAGAGATGTACTAATTTTTCAGACCGTTGGTTGAAATTATAACAGAAAAGCTTTTTATATAAAATAAAATACTTTTATAAAGTTATTCTATAAATAGAATATATTATATTCTATTATGCATAGTGTTTTGCATAGTAAAATCTTTTTATATAAAATAAAATACTTTTATAAAGTTATTCTATAAATAGAATATATTATATTCTATTGTGCATAGTGTTTTGTATAGTAAAATCTTTTTATATAAAAAAGTAATACTTTATTAAAGTTATTCTATAAATAGAATATATTATATTTTATTATGCATGTTGTTGCATAGTATTTTGCATAGTAAAATCTTTTTATATAAAACAAAATACTTTTATAAAGTTATTTGTTTTATTAGGCAATAATTAGAATATATTATATTTTATTTAAAAGATTTTTCTTTAAATCGGACCATCCGATTAAAGTAAATCAATCTGGACTAGCTCATGGGTTGATTCTATTCATTCTATTCATCTATAAATAGAAGCTCATTCCTTCATTATTTCTTACGAATTCAATTTGAAACTCTAGAGAGAAAAACTATAGAGAATTCTTCTTCTATAATCTTGAAAGCGTATTTCTTTAGAGTTTAAGAAAACTTTGAGATTAGTGCAGTTTTTTCGAGTATATCCTCACCCTACTAATCTAATACTCTTATTTGAAAGGTAAAGGATATTATTATAGTAAAGGGATATTATTTGTTGTACCGTAAAGGGTGTTATTCTTTTTTACTCGTGAAGAGAACTTCATATTCTATTCTTTATTATTATATTGGAATAACTTTTGTATACGCTTGATTACCATATACCGGTGAAGTCTATTGTTATTCCATTATTTATTATTTTGTTGGAATAACTCAGATGCTACGGCTTTATTCTATACTTGGTGGAATGACCAGTATATGCGGTTTACCCAATACTTGGTGATCTTCTTTTATTATTCCGCATTTATTATTCCATTGGAATAACTTTTGATGCTTGCTTTACCCTATACTTGGTGGAATGACCTCAGATATGCGATTTACCCAATACTTGGTGATCTTCTTTTATTATTCCGCATTTATTATTACGCTCGAATATCCTCGTCATCGGTGAATTTCACGACACAGTTCCAATATTTATTATTTCGTATTTATTATTCCGCCGGAATATCACATGCATGCGTTTTACGCGGACTGATTCTATTAATTATTATTCGCATTTATTATTCTCGCTGGGAATAACCTTTCTGCATGCGCTCTATCACATGCATGGTGATCTTCTTCTGTTATTCCATTTTTTGTTATTATGTTGGAATTGTTTATATTATGTTGAAAGTCATCTGCGTGGCTTCATAGTGCATAGATGGACTTGGTATGATTATGACCGTGGATTATTCGGTATAATCATGGTAGTAATGTTACAAATGATGTTGAAAAAGTCCTCATTGGCTGTAGTGCATTGATAGTACGCTTTTTGGTATGATTGTGGCTATGGATTCTCTTGACCAAGGAAGCAAAGATGAATTATTTTATGTCATGATCAGGACCGTTGATGAAAACACGATTATCTTTGGCCCGTAGTGCATGGATAATTCGTGGTCGTGATACTAAATAATATCCTTGGCCTGTAGTGCAGGGATGATTTGATGATGTGGATTAATTATTGAGCTGAGTCTCAGCGATGAAATATTAATTTATGGATGTGGTAAAAGTCATCCTTGGCCGTAGTGCATAGATGGACTTGGTATGATTATGACCAGGGATTATTCGGTATAATCATGACCGTAATGGAAAACACGAATATCCTTGGCCCGTAGTGCATGGATAATTCGTGGTCGTGATACTATTATCTTTGAGTCTCAAGATTATTGGTTTTTACTGATTGTATATATTTGACCAGTAGTGCAAAGATGAACTGTTGATTTTTAGTTATCTGATTTGTATATCTTTGGTAGTAGTCAAAGATGAATTTATTAGTATGATTATGAGCAGGAATTGTGATTTGGTATAACCATGATTTTTGATGTTTCAGGTAAAGATATGTGATGTAAATTATCTTCGTCCTGGATGAGAAAAGGAATTTGAAACCATAATTATGATTATGAGTTATTTATATGATTGTGAATAGGAACTGTTGATTGATGTTACAGGGATAAAACATTATTGGTGGACTTTTAACATAGAGGAGATAGTAGACATTATGTTCTATTTGACTCTTCTAATGGATTGTTGATTCCACTGCAATTATGGTTGAAAACTTTTATTATCTACCATATGTTCTAAATCTCTGATTTATTATTGATGAAAACTATTGATAATGTAGTTATCTTTAGTCATGATATTCTTTACTGGGCTAGTTGTGCTCACCCTTTTGCTTCACAATTCCTTTCAGGTAATAAGAGCATCGCTGGGTCGAGCGGGGATAACAGGGAAATAGTGTGATGGTCCGAGACTGTCGAAGTTTCTCAATACATTATAAAATGGCATGACTTGCAACAGATAATTGTATTGAGGACCTAAGATGTGTGTGTCGTATTTATTACGTCACTTAATAATTGATTTTGGCAAACAACAATAGGGTGATGAGAACCCGACTTTGAAAGTGTCAAAAGTACACCTCATTAGAATAAACAAGATAGTAATCTTCTTTAGGGTCTTGAAATATTTGCTGTTGTATTTTATATGGCATTGTAATAATTTGAGTTTGGATACGGTCTATGAGATAATATTGTATTAAAACTCACAGTTAAATGTTGTTGTACTCTGCACGACAGTTCAACAGTTGTATAAATGAAGTTTGTATTTGATTTTTATAGTGTGATATCTGGCGACTCAGAATGGGTCGTGTGGACCTATTTTGGGGGGGTCACAAGGATTATTATTTTTTTTATTCTGAAGAGAAATTATTTTTCATATTCATATGAATATTATTATCGTTCAATATTCATTGTCTTCGTTTAATATTCGTAAGGAATATTATTTTCGTTTAATATTCATAAGGAATATTAATTTCATTCAATATTCGTAAGGGATATTATTTGTTGTACTCGTAAGAGGTATTATTTCTTTTGTATTCATGAAGAGAACTTCTGTTATTCCATTCTTTATTATTATGTTGGAATAACCTGTTTATGCGAAGTACCACATACATGGTGAAATTCTTCTATTATTCCATTCTTTATTATTATGTTGGAATAACTTTTTTTATCTGAAGTACCACATACATGGTGAAATTCTTCTATTATTCCATTCTTTATTATTATGTTGGAATAACTTTGTTTATCGGAATACCGCATACATGGTGAAATTCTTCTATTATTCCGTCTTTATTATTCTGCTTGAATATCCTCGCTGCATGCGCTTTTGGCCGGACTCGGTTCCGCTCTTTATTATTATGTTGGAATATCCTCGTACGTCATGCGTTTTACGCCGGACTGGTTTCGCTCTTTATTATTACATCGTCGAATATCACGTCGCGTGCGTTTCTTGGGACCGTTCCATTATATATTATTACGCTGGATAACCCGCTGCATGCGGCTTACATCGCATGCATGGTGATTTACTGTTGTTATTCCATTCTTTATTATTCGGTTGGAATATCCCAGCTTGTGCGTATACATATGCGACTTGGTTCCATTATTTATTATTCCGTTGGAATAACTTGTCTATGTGGATTATTGAATTATTATGTCATTTTCATCATCCTCATGTTTATACTTATGTTGAAAGTCATCTGTGGCTTGTAGTGCATAGATGGACTTGGTATGATTATGACCATGGATTATTTGGTATAATCATGGCCGTAATGTTACAAATGATGTGGTAAAAAGTCATCTTTGGCTCAGTAGTGCATAGATGGACTTGGTGTGATTATGACCAGGATTATTCTATTATAATCATGGTAGTAATGTGACGAATGATGTGATAAAAATCCTCATTAAGCAGTAGTGCATTGATGGACGCTTTTGGTATGATTATGGCTATGGATTCTCTTGACCAAGGGTGCAAAGATGAATTGTTTTATGGCGTGATCAGGACCGTTGATGAAAAACGATTATCTTTGGCCCGTAGTGCATGGATAATTCGTGGTCGTGATACTAAAGAATATCCTTGACCGTGGTACAGGGATGATTCGATGATGTGGATAATTTATTGAGCTGAGTCTCAGCGATAAAAGTGATGATAAACTTCTTAAATCATAGAAGATAGTAGATTTTATTATCTACTTGACTCTTCTAATGGATTGCTTGTTCCGCTGCAGTTAAACTTGATTTTTGTTATATTGTATCATTTTAACACTGTTGAAGGCTAACGATAATTTATTCTTCATTATCTTAGTCATAATATTTCTTCTTGGGCTAGTTGAGCTCACCACTTTCTTTTCACCTGCTCTTCTTTTAGGAAATGAGAACGGTATGGGCTAATCGAGAACCAGGAGTGATCGGTCCAGATGATAGCATTAGTAGTCCTCACTATTCTGTGAAATAGTATGATAATAAATTTAATGAGGACTCCATTGAGAGTGGATATTGTCTAGTAGACAATGTTCGTATTAAAACTCACAGCTATGTTTTGTTGTATTTTACCCGACTGCTGTATAATGAGTTTGTATTTGTATTTTTGTACCATGTATCTGGCGACTCAGAATGGGTGATGTATACATAATTTTGGGGGCGTCACATAAACCAATAGGTTGTAAATGGGTGTTAGGAAGAAACTCAAACAAAATGGGAGAATTGATAAATACAAAGCTAGACTAGTAGCTAAAGATTTTACACAAAAAGAAAGAATTGATTACTTTGATACTTTTTCTCTAGTTATGATAAATACAAAGCTAGACTAGTAGCTAAAGGTTCTACACAAAAAGAAAGAATTGGTTACTTTGATACTTTTTCTCTAGTTATGATAAATACAAAACTAAACTAGTAGCTAAAGGTTTTACACAAAAAGAATGAATTGATTACTTTGAAACTTTTTCTCTAGTTACTAGAATAACTACAAGTAGAACTTTGTTAGCTCTAGCATCTATACACAACCTTAGCGATACATCAAATGGATGTCAAAAACCGATTTTTTAAATGGAGATTTAGAAGAAGAGATATATATGGAGCAACTTGAAGGTTTTGAGGTTAAAGGACAAGAATATAAGGTGTGCAAATTAGTGAAATCTTTGTATGGTTTGAAACAAGCGCCTAAGCAATGGCATGAGAAGTTTGATAAAATTATTCTAGATTATGGATTTAAGATTAATGAGCATGATAAGTGTTCATATCATAAGGAAGATAATGGACATGTAAGCTATGTACATTTATACGTGAATGCTATCTTAATTTTTCAGTCTAACCTACACATTTTTATCAATGTAAATGTCTCTCTCTAAGAAAGTTGATATAAAGATTTAAGAGAGGCTCGTGTAATTTTGGGAATGAAATTAAAAAGAACTAATCAAGGGATAACTTTGACTCAATCAAATACTATAGAGAACAAGCTAAAACAATTTGGACATTATGATGTTAAACACATGCATAGTCCTTATGATTCAAGTACTCATTTGAAGAAAAAAATGTGAGCCCCTGCATCTCAATTAAAATATTCTCAAGTCATTGACTCTTTACTATAGTTCTCAAATAGAACAAGGCCAGACAAAGCATACCCAATTGGAAGACTTGGTCCTCATACTCAAAATTCAAGTAAAGAACATTGGAATGTTTTAAATAAAATAATCTCAAGTCATTGGATCTTTACTCTACTTCTCAAATAAAACAAGGCCGAACAAAGCATACACAGCTGGAAGCCTTAGTCGTTATACTCAAAATCCAAGTAAAGAACATTGGAATGCTTTAAATAGATTTCTTTGTTATCTTAGAGTTACACTTGATTATTCACTATGTTATCGAGGCTATCCTAACGTAATAGAAGGATATTGAAATGCAAATTGGATTATCGATAACTCAAAGGTCAAAGTATTTCTTGGTTATGTATTTATGTTAGGCGAAGCGGTATATCTTGGGGTTCTAAATAACAAACAATTATTTCTAGAACATGTACGGATGGTGAATGGTTGAAAAACCTTATGTTGGAACTTCCACTTGAGATAAGACTATGCCATCCATATCAATATATCAATACATTGTGATTACAAAGTCATGATAGATGTTTTGAGACGCCTCTCATTCAAACAAGAAGATTAAATGGCATATACAAATAAGGCATAAATCAGTCAAAAGTTTGTTAAGCGAAATATGATCTCTTAATTTTGTGAAATCTGAGAAAATTTGGGCGATAATCTAACTAAAGGAATGCCCAAGAAGGTTGTTTATGAATTATCAAGGGAATGGGGTTAAGCCCATAGGGACTAGTGGAGTCACTCATTAACCTAACCTTTTGATTGTCAGATCCCATAAGAAGGTTCATTGGGTGAAAAACAACTGGAGGACTACTTGTGACGCCCAAAAATAGGTATCATCACCCATCCCGAGTCGCCGGATACGTGGTGCTAATTCAAATACAAACTAATTTATCTACAACATGAAGAGTTTTAATACATATATGTCATCTGAGATAAAGATGAAACTCAATGGAGTCCTCATTACATTTATTGTCACACTATTTAATGAATAGTGAGGACTACTAGCTAATGCTATCATCCGGACCGCCATCTTCAACTAGTCCCAATTCAAATTTTCTGATAACGGTGAAATAAAGGTGAGCTCAACTAGCCCAATAAGAAATATTATGACTAAGATAATGAAGAATAAATTATCGTTCCATTGTTAAAGAGTCATATAACAAATATCAAGTTTAACTAGAGAAAGCGTCCATTAGAGAATAAAATATATTATCTTCTATGATTTAAAAGTCCATCGTTGATATTTTATTCTGTAATACTCATCAACAGTTCTTTTCTTATACTTAAGACAAATAGAACTTTCAACACTTGTCTTCACCTGAACCACTAAAGATGTTAGTTAAATTCACAATTCATATTTATAATAATGTGAATTAACAGTTCCTTCTTGCCACAAAGGTTTAATAGAACGTTTACTCAATATCCTTACCCCAAAGGCTGAAGATATTCAAATGTAATAACAATGATCATACCAATCAGTTGTCTATCTTCGCACTACGGGCCAAAGATATTCAACTATAAAACCAATGGTCATGATCATACCAATCAATTGCTGTCGTGCACTACTACTACCAAAGACATTCAACTTGTTAGCTAATGGTCATGATCCTCGCCAATCACATCATTGAATTATCCATTCACTACGGCCAAGGATATTCGTTAGTATCACTAGTGGTCATGATCATGTCATACACCTACCCATCTTCGCACTTCGGTTCAAAGCTATCAAACAACAAATCATCTTTGCACTACAGCCAAAGATATTCAATAACATATCATCTTTGCACTACGAGCCAAAGATATTCAACAACATATCATCTTTGCACTCACAGCCAAAGACATATAAATGTAAAACCAATAACCAACAGTATAATAAATAATGGAGGAACAACAGACTTCACCAGGTATACGGTAATCCTCGTATACAGGTTATTCAAACAGAATAATAAAGAATTGAATAATAGAAGAATTTCACCATGTATGTGATACTTCGCATAAACAGGTTATTCCAACATAATAATAAAGAATGGAATAACAATAGCTCTCTTCATGAATACGAAAGAAATAATCCTCCTTACTATAATAATAATATCCCTTACGAATATTGAACAAAAATAATATTCCTTACGAATATTAAACGAAAATAATATTCTGTTCGAATATTAAACAAATATAATGAATATTGAATGATAATAATATTCATATGAATATGAAAAATAATTTCTCTTCAGAATAAAAAAAAATAATAATCCTTACTTTTGAAAGAAGAGTACTCCGACTGGTAGGGCGAGGATATACTCGAAGAAAACTTGTACTACGCTCAAAGCTTTCTTAAACTCTAAAGAAATACGCTCAAGATTATAGAAGGAGAATTCTCTGAACTTCTGGTGTGATTTCAATTCTAACTAAGCTTCCTATTTATAGAAATGGATTGCATAATAACCAATCCTATGAATCGGTCCAGATTGATTTACTTTAATCTGACGGTCCATATTTAAAGCAAAATCTTTTAAATAAAATATAATATATTCTAATTATTGCCTAATAAAACAAACAACTTTATAAAAGTATTTTGTTTTATATAAAAAGATTTTACTATGCAAAATACTACTAACACTATATAATAAAATATAATACATTCTATTTATAGAATAACTTTATAAAAGTATTACATTTTATATAAAAAGATTTTACTATGAAAACACTATGCACAATAGAATATAATATATTATATTTATAGAATAACTTTATAAAAAATATTACATTTTTATATAAAAAAATTTTTCTATTATAATTTCAACCAATAGTTCTATAAAAATTAGTACATCTCTTCAACTTAATAATATTGTACCTAAAATGATTTGGACCGAAAATAAATACATTGTTCTAATTGAATAGTAACTTCGTGAATAAGAACTCATGAATAAGTAACTGAATAAGAATAATAATAGTAACTCGTGAATAGTAACTCGTGAATAGTAAATAAATGAATAAGTAACTCATGAATAGTAACTCGTGAATAATAACTCATAATAGTAACTCGTGAATAGTAACTCATGAATAGTAACTTGTGAATAGTAACTCCGACACAAAAAGTGCCCCAAATACCCGAGTGAATAATACTAGAGTGAATAGTGACCAGGTATTTTATGACAACTTGTTTACTTTGAAAATTTTTCACATATCACCCTTAACTTTAACCTTTTATCAATTTAACCATTTACTAAAATAGAAAAATTGAATACTTTTATTTCATAAAATTTGGGGGTCTCACAATCTCCCTCCTTATGAAATTTCGACTCTCGAAATTTACGTATCGTGCGATATTCAAGAGATGAGAATACCTTTCTTTCTTTTCAGATTGTACCTTTCCTTAATTTCCTTGCTACCATGATTTTCTCATTTCTCATCTCCTGTATTTCAAATATCATTCTAGAACATAGTTTCAAAATAAGGGTTAATTAACATATCACATATTATCCCTATACTCTGACCGACCAATTAAATTACCAAATAAACTTAGGTAGGTCATACTAGCGAAAGAATTCCCCTCTCCTCCCCTCCTAGTTCTTGTCTCACACCTCACCAGGATCATATCCCTAAGCTTTGATACCAATTGTGACGCCCCCAAAATAGGTATACATCACCCATCTTGAGTCGCCAGATACATGGTACAGAATTCAAATACAAACTAACTTATATAACATGAGCTGGGAGTTTTAAATACGCATATTGTCATCTAAATAGTATACAAACTCAATGGAGTCCTCATTACATTTATTGTCACACTATTTAACAGAATAGTGAGGACTACTAGCTAATGCTATCATCTGGACCGTCACTCCGTTCCCCGACTAGTCCCAGCTACGTTCTCATTTTCCTGAAGAGAACAGTGAAAGAAAGGGTGAGCTCAACTAGCCCAGTAAGAAATATTATGACTAAGATAATGAAGAATAAATTATCGTTAGCCTTCAACAGTGTTAAACTGATACAATATAACAAATATCAAGTTTAACTACAGCGGAACAAGCAATCCATTAGAAGAGTCAAGTAGAGAATAAAATATATTATCTTCTATGATTTAAAAGTCCATCGTTGATATTTTATTCCTGTAATACTCATCAACAGTTCTTTCTTATACTTAAGACAAATAGAACTTTCAACACTTGTCTTCACCTGAACCACTAAAGATGTTAGTTAAATTCACAATTCATATTTATAATAATGTGAATTAACAGTTCCTTCTTGCCACAAAGGTTTAATAGAACGTTTACTCAATATCCTTACCCCAAAGGCTGAAGATATTCAAATGTAATAACAATGATCATACCAATCAGTTGTCTATCTTCGCACTATGGGCCAAAGATATTCAACTATAAAACCAATGGTCATGATCATACCAATCAATTGCCTGTCAGTGCACTACGGCCAAAGACATTCAACTGTTAGCTAATGGTCATGATCCTGCCAATCACATCATTGAATTATCCATTCACTATGGCCAAGGATATTCGTTAGTATCACTAGTGGTCATGATCATGTCATACACCTACCCATCTTCGCACTACGGGTCAAAGCTATCAAACAACAAATCATCTTTGCACTACAGGCCAAAGATATTCAATAACATATCATTTTTGCACTACAGGCCAAAGATATTCAACAACATATCATCTTTGCACTACAGGCCAAAGACATATAAATGTAAAACCAATAACCAACAGTATAATAAATAATGGAGGAACAACAGACTTCACCAGTGTATACGGTAATCCAGTATACAAAGTTATTCAAAACAGTAATAATAAAGAATTGAATAATAGAAGAATTTCACCACGTATGTGATATCAGCGTAAACAAAGTTATTCCAACATAATAATAAAGAATGGAATAACAATAGCTCTCTTCGTGAATACGAAAGAAATAATCCTCCTTACTATAATAATAATATCCCTTACGAATATTGAACAAAAATAATATTCCTTACGAATATTAAACGAAAATAATATTCTTTACTGAATATTAAACAAATATAATGAATATTGAATGATAATAATATTCATATGAATATGAAAAATAATTTCTCTTGAAATAAAAAAAATAATAATCTTTACTTTTGAAGAAGAGTACTCCATTGGTAGAAGCGAGGATATACTCGAAGAAAACTTGTACTACGCCAAAGCTTTCTTAAACTCTAAAGAAATACGCTCAAGATTATAGAAGGAGAATTCTCTAAACTTCTGGTGTGATTTCAATTCTAACTAAGCTTCCTATTTATAGGAAACGGATTGCATAGTAACCAATCCTATGAACTGTCCAGATTGATTTACTTTAATCGGACGGTCCATATTTAAAGCAAAATCTTTTGAATAAAATATAATATATTCTAATTATTGCCTAATAAAACAAACAACTTTATAAAAGTATTTTTTTTTATATATAAAGATTTTACTATGCAAAATACTATAACACTATAGAATATAATATATTCTATTTATAGAATAACTTTATAAAAGTATTCTGCTTTTATATAAAAAGATTTTACTATACAAAACACTATGCATAATAGAATATAATATATTCTATTTATAGAATAACTTTATAAAAGTATTCATTTTATATAAAAGCTTTTACGTTAACATTAATTAATAGAATATAATATATTCTAAAAATTAATAATCTCTTCATAGAATAATATTGTACCCAAAAATGATTTGGATATAAAATAAATACATTAGTTCATCTCTTCAATAATAATATTGTACCCAAAAATGAATTAGTAAAATAAATACATTGAATATAAGTAACTCGTGAATAGTAACTCATGAATAGTAACTCAAACGTGAATAGTAACTCATTAATAAAAGAATAGTAACTAATCGTGAATAGTAACTCATAAATAGTAACTCGTGATGAATAGTAACTTATGAATAATCGTAACTCTACACAAAAAGTGCCCCAAATACTTCGAGTGAATAATACTAGAGTGAATAATGACCGTGTATTTTATGACAACTTGTTTACTTTGAAAAATTTTCACATATCACCCTTAACTTTAACCTTTTATCAATTTAACCATTTACTAAAATAGAAAAATTGAATACTTTTATTTCATAAAATTCGGGGTCTCACACGCGTGAACTAGTAATTAAAGCACAAATTTTATAGGAGAGCATCTCCTCCCCATACCTATTGTTATAGTGCTTATTTGTGTGATATAGGAAGGGTTTTACCCTAAATGAGCCCGAGGCAAATATTTCTCGAGATGCATTTCACATGCTCCCTTGGAGGACCGACTCTAAGTGAGAGCCGTCATGAGGCCGTGTGACTATGGAATATGGGTCATTTCTAGAAGTTCTCATGATAATCAAGATTAGAAGCGCAAGGCCATTAATACCGCTAACCTTGAACCAAACTCCGTGTAATCATCACGTGTGTGTGACAAGTTGAAATTTGATCAAGGGACCTAATTCAAGGCGTAGTCCATTATGGCTCCCCTCAGTAAATCTATCAACACCAAGTCTTGTGCTCAAGTCCTCAAGACTCACACTTTGTAATGCATGATAATCCTCTCTCCTTTGTATATCGTATTGTTTATTAGCAACAACTTTGATAAAAGGCACGCTTGATGGAAGCTCAATCGGTCTTACTTGTATGAATAACTACCAATATTCCAATGCCCTAGTCTTGGAACACTTGCTTTTAATCCCATCTCAACACTTTGACACTCTTATTTATCATAGTCTCATTCTTAGGCTCCATGTCCTTTTTTCTAGCTAACATTCTCCAACCTTTTCTTCACTACATACATTAAAATATATGAAGATGATGCCTCTAAAGTATAGTATGCGACAAATTGCAAAGATCTTGGTTTCTTCTCAAATATCTTATGAAGCGTCGAATCTTGGTTAAGTGTCGGTTTTAGGAGAGTAATGTTTGAGATTATTGATTTCGGGAGGAGGGTTAGTTTTGTTTCAGTTCGATGGGGTCATATGAGTAGGAATGAAAATAATATGGAATAATGCTCCACTATCAAACTAGAAATTGTGGATAATAACAAAAGGTTTCAGAAGATTACGAAAACATGAACAACACAGAGTAATATGGAATGAAAACGTTACAAAACTAGAAACTTCATGTGGCTAAATACACTCACTATCAAACTTAAGCAGAGAGAGAGAGAGAAAGAGGTACATTTACTCCAAAGCTTATTAAAAATTTATTCTAATGTATTATGGTTTATAATATAATGCATGTGACAAGCATATTATATATTATAGATTACAATATCCTTCACATGAGATTGTCAAAAGAACTCCCATTACTCTATCTCACCTAACTTGAGCAATTAGTTTTATAACTATGGCGTGTCTTGGACAACATCCTATATGACTGATCATTTTCCAAATATATACTCACCATTGATAGAAAACTTATAGAGTCTATAAGCCATAATTTACGTCACATATATTTATTTTCTCATACAAGTTTTGAAACGTTACAGGAGTTGATTCTTTCCAAAAATGACTAAAACTATGCATATGATATTGAGAAGAAATTTTCAAATAATACAACGATGATAACTAGTCCCTTCCTAATAATTAATAGAACATTAATATAATGTATCATAAAGCACTAATATATAAGTTAAGCACTAATATTTTAAATCTTGTTTACAATTGTTGTTGATAACTAATAATATTCAATAATTGCAATCAAAATGTGAGCACAAGTCTTTTAAGTTTTAAGACAAATAAAATGGGCCAAACAAAATAGAAACAATTTCATCAATGGGGTACGATGGATAAAAGTCTAACCTCTTTTCCATTGTGAAAAGTATTTATCTTTTCAGCACTAAATGAACTAAATTACTGAAAATATGATATCAAAGGGAATTGTTAAATTCACTCCACTTTCATAGTGAGCACATTTAACATCTACTAAAGCTGATAAAAAAAACAAAAAACATCTCCTTATTAATTAATATTGAAAGTAGTATGCACAAACCAATCATGTTTGATGATAAAGCATATACTTTGTAACAATCTTATTCATTTATTAATAAAAAGTATTAATTTATTAAAGGTTTTAAATTATCTACATGATGTTGTTTTATAATATGTGATAAACCCATAGTTTTAAGCAATGCTTTTAGAATAATGATGATGATCATTCTAATGAGATCTAAATTCTTAGAAAGCTTAAAACTAAAATAGTTCCCAATCGTTGGATTACTAAATTGGGGATTAGTGAATCCGGATAGATTGGGTACATCGTTGTTTGCTTCATTGAATGAGGATGATTGATCTCATGATCATTTGTGTGGAGACACTAAAGCAAGTATGTAGGTGCTTATTAGAGAATAAGTTCACCGAGCGTTGGCTCGCTAAGGAATACCTAATGGAGTTTTACTTGTGTCATCGATTAATTCACTGTAGTGATAGTAGTACAAGTAATCCTTGGACTTGAGATCATCATAGTATCTTGTGTATGATGAGTTATACTTTTGACTTATTCCTTAAGACCCTTAGGGTATATCAAAGGGTATGCTTGGGTATAATAAGTTATACATGGAGATAATGTATGATCGATAAAGAATCTACCACTTCTAGTAAAATAAGAGAAATGTCCATGTGATTCGATAAATGACAACTCGGAGTCCTTGGCGAGGAAGAATGAAATTAGAAAGGAGTTTCTAATTTGCATTATTAGGAGTTGTGCATTTAAGAGTCGAAATACATATAATTAAATAAAATAAGACTTGTGATAGATTCCATGTCCTATATTTAATTGGGACATTGTATAGTGGAAGGATTGAATTGTGCGGTAACTATTTACTCAAAGGTTCTTTTATGATTAATGTTGAAATCTATGTTATCCGGAAAGTCGTTGATCATTTGGGAGAACTTATCCTATTGTAGAATAAATATTATTTATTTAAATAAATTAATAGTTTAATTTATTTATTTAAATAAGATTAGAATTGTTCTAATTGATTTATTCACAACCGGTTTAATATGGAGAACCTAAAGGGTCACACCATAAAAGGAAGAATAATTATTTAAGAAGTTAATGGCATAATCGTAATAATAAATTAAGTATATTTAATTTTGTTACGCTCCCAAAATAGGTATACAACACCCATTCTGAGTCTCCAAATACATGGTACATAAAGCAAATTACAACTTCAATAATACAAATGTCGTGTGAAATACGACAATACAAACTGTGAGTTTAAATACAAATATTGTCTTCTAGACAATATCCACACACAAATAATTCCTCATTACAATTATTCAAACACTATTTTATAGAAATAGTGAGGACTGCTAAAACATCTTCCTAAAACCATCACTCCATACCCCGACTCGATCCTCGCTTTATGTTCTCACCTCCCCGAGAAGAAAAATGGAACAAAAAGGAAAGGGTGAGCTCAACTAGCCCGGTAAAAGAACATTATGACTAGGATAATATACAACAAATTATCTTTAGTCTTCAACGGGGAAAAATCTAATAGAATATAATAAACAACAAGTTTTAGATCAACAAATCTGGGTGAATAAACAATCCATTAGAAGAGTCACGTGAGAGGATGAATTCTACTATCTTCTAATATTTAAGAGTCCATCATCAATATTTTATCCTGTAACAACAATCAATATACATCTTTAATCAAATATTCATCTTTTACACTATGCGCCAAAGATATTCATTTAGTATCACCAATTTAGTCATGTTCATCTCAACACTGTTCATCTTTGCACTACGGGCAAAGATATTCATCGATTAATCATTCATCTTTGCACTTCTGGGCCAAAGATATTCAATAATATCATCATTTAGGACCGAGGATGATGAAAAATATTTTAAAGAAAACGAATCTGAGAGATAGAAGAACAAATATTAGGGATTAGATAACGGTTTATCCAAGATCAATAATACTTCATAATAACCGATTTTGAAGCGTAATTCAAAATAACGATCAAAACATGGATACAATCAAAGACAAGAGTAGCCAAAATAGACATCTTGGACAAAAAATTTCATTTTTCTATGAATAGTCTTCAGATTCGTGAATAAAGTAATCATATACGTGAATAGTAACCCGACACAAAAACGTTCCAAATTTGATTAAAAGTTCACCAATATTTCTACATAATGATATTGAAGAAAATAATATCATTTTAAGAAGAAAATAATATCCCTTACCTCAAAGTAACCGTACTTCTGACTGAATTTCGGGTATAAAGCCTACAAAAACTTGAATCTAATAAAGAACTCTTAAAGTATCAAAATACTCGGTAAAATACCCTCGACAATATAGAGAGAAAAGAAAACTTATTTAAGTGTGATTTTCAATTCTAACCTAAGCGTTTATTTATAGGAAAATGCTTTAGAGCCAAAGGAGGAGACTAAAATAATAAATTAATATTATTTATTTTCAAACTTTTCTTCTACGCATCTTTTGCAAAAAGACTTAATACCAGCCATCTTTGAATAAAATCAATGACCCATGTGTTTTAAACACCAACCAAAAAAGTGGGCCCCCATAAATTTAATAAAAATTATTTTATTTTCCAAACTTCAACAATTCATAGAAAATAGACCGTTTATCAGAAAAACACGAATTTTCTGTCCATTCTACCTGAAATCGAATTCTCTACAACTTTGTAGCTTTGGGTTATTCCAAATTCCAAACCGAAAATATCGAAATCCACAAACGGTGATTTTTATTCTTCTTTCGTCAAAAAATCTTGATAAAACACCTCAAAGATTAATTTCTTCAATTATATCCACATAAAATAAATCTATCCATCAATTATATCCACATCAAATAAATATTTCCTTATCATATGAATCAATAATTCATAATACTGTAATACTGGTATGCTACTATTAACGAATGACATATTATTGTATTTTAACCACCGTGTAACCCAACAAATTGTTAATTGTAATAATTTACGCTGAATTATTTATAAAACTCAATCTTTGTCGCTTTCTTTCATCCAACCGCTTTTACATTATGGGGCCCACAAATGATCAAGGCAATCGTATTTGAGATTCCCGACAAAAAGAATATTCCACGACCAAACGAATATTCCTCGTGAAATGAATATTTTATAACCACTTGCTTATTTTGAAAAATTTGCACATTTCACCTATAACTAAAGCATTATATCAAATTAACCCTTATTAATTTAGAATAATGAATAGAGGAAAATTTAATTTTATTTATAATAAGTTGGGGTCTTACAACCTCCCTCCTTATAAAATTTCGTCCTCGAAATTGGCGTATTTACGTACACACAGTGTTTCAATGTGAGGGTACCTCACTTTTATTTTCGATTCCAACTCCCGTGTCATTTCTTCAATAAAGATGGTTCCTCCACAAAACCTTAACTTGTGGTATAACCTTGGTGCGTAGGATATGCTCTTTCCTATCCAAGATCTTAACAGCTATCTCCTCGTATGTTAAATCTTCGGCTATCTCGTCTGGTTCTAACTCAAAAATATGGTTCGGGTCTTTCACATATTTACGAAGCATAATACGTGAAAAACATTATGAACACGGGACATGTTTGGAGGTAATGCGAGTCTATAGGCCACGTTTCCTATTCGGTCAAGAATCTCAAATGGACCAACAAATCTTGGATTGAGCTTTCCTCTCTTTCCAAATCTTGTAACTCCTTCCATGGAGTAACACGTAACAATACATGATCCCCAATATTAAATTCCACGTCATTTCGATGAAGATCAGCATAACTCTTTTGTCGATCCCGTGAGGTTTGAATACGTTGTCGAATCATTTGGATCTTTTCGTAGTCATGCGTACTAATTCTCGTCCCAACAATGTTGCTTTCTCCCACCTCGTCCCCAAAGATATCTTGGAGAATGACACTTTCGTCCATGTACAACACCCTCGAATGGAGCCATGCCTATACTTGCTTATAACCGTTGTTGTAGGAGAATTCCACCAAATGCAAGCGATACTTATCCCAACTACCTTTGAAATCTAGGATACTGGTCTTAATAGATCTTCAAGGGTTTGAATAGTCCTCTCGATTGTCCATTGCTTTTGAGGATGGTATCTTTGAAGCCGAATCGTCGTAGAACCGTGCTCATAGCTTTCTCGCAAGCTAACCCAAAATCTTGAAGTGAATCTTGGGTCACGATCCAAAACTATGGATACCGGCATGCCATGCAATCGCACAATCTCATTCATGTACATTTGAGCAAGACGTTTCGAGGAATAAGTTTCTCGTATCGGCAAGAAATGGGTAGACTTGGTTAATCTATCAACAATAACCCAAATAACATCTATGCCTTGAGAAACTTTGGGAAGACCTGTAACGAAATCCATGGTAATGTGTTCCCACTTCCATTCTAAAATCTCAACCGTTGTAATGGACCTTTCGCACTTGATGTTCGCCTTTACACGCCGACAAAGTTAAACACCTTGAGATAAACTCACGCGATCTCTCTCTTCATATTATTCCACCAAAATGTATGTCGAATATCATGACACATTTTGGTACTTCCAGGATGGATTACAAACGGTGTGTTGTGTGCCTTCATCTTGATTCTATACTTTAAATCAGAGTCGTTAGGAACACAAAGTCTGGAGTTGAATCTAAGTATTCCTTCTTCATCGATTCTCGCTTCTGGAATAGCTCCTTCTTGCACTTTCTTCTCCATACGCATCAGCCACAGGTCCGTAGCTTGAGCAGCTTTAACTTTATCGATTAAAGTTGGTTCTACTCGTATATTCGCCATCATCATGTGGGTCCCTGGAGTCTTTAATTCTACCTCCATCCTTTGCAAGTCATACAAATTAGGCCTTTGCGTTGACAATATCGCACTCGTACTTGCATATGATCTTCTACTCAATACGTCAGCTACTACGTTCACTTTTCCAAGATGATATTGAATAGTGTGATCATAATCTTTTAACAGCTCAAGCCAACGTCGTTGCCGCAAATTGAGTTTTTTTTGGGTGAAGAAATATTTGAGGCTTTTATGGTCCGTATAAATCTCCCCATACAAGTAGTGTCTCTATATCTTCAACGCGAATACGACTGCTGCCAACTCCAGATCATGAGTAGGATAATTCCTCTCATATTCTTTGAGTTATCGTGAGGCATAGGCTATGACTTTCCCATGTTGCATGAGAACACATCCTAACCCTTTGCTCGAAGCATCATCAGATAACAAATCCATCCGTATTCGGATGGTATTGCGAACAGTCCGAAATGAGTCTCCTCTTAAGCTCTTGGAAACTCTTCTCGCATTCTTCGCTTCATACGAATTTTGTATAATTCTGAGTCAGCTGAGTTAACGGAGTAGCGATTCGAGAAAATCCTTCCACGAATATCCGATAATAACCAAATTTAAGCCCGTAAAAACTGCGTTTCTTGATCGACTTCTTGGTTGCCTAACTTTGTATTGCTTCAATCTTCGCCGGGTCAACAGATACTCCATGTTTTGACACCACGTGCCCAAGGAATGCTAATTCCTCAAGCCAGAACTCACATTTCTTCAGCGTGGCATAAAGCTTGTGTTCACGAAGTCTTTCAAGTATCAGCTTCAAATGGTGCTCATGATCTTCACGGCTTTTGGAATAGATGAGGATGTCATCAATAAAGACAACAACGAACTGATCCAAATATTCCTTGAATACACGATTCATCATATCCATGAAAGGAGCAGGAGCATTAGTCAATCCAAAAGACATGACTAAAAATTTATAATACCCATACCGAGTTCTGAAGGCAGTCTTTGAAATATCCTCATTTTTAATCTTCAGCTGATGATATCCAGAATGAAGATCGATCTTTGAAAAGAATTGTGCTCCTTGTAACTGGTCGAATAGGTCACAATGCGAGGTAACGGATACCTATTCTTGATGGTGACATGGTTCAATTCTCGGTAGTCAATACAAAGTCGCATACTCCCATCTTTCTTCTTTACTGAATAAAACAGAGCACCCCAAGGAGATGTACTTGGGACGAATGAAACCGATGTCTAATAATTCCTCGTAGTTGGACTTTTAACTCCACGAAGTTCAATAGGAGCCATTCGATATGGGGTTTTAGAAATGGGTTTTATACACGGTTCAAGGTCAATAAAGAATTCAAAGATCACGTTACGGGGTAGACCGAGAATTTCTTCAGAAATACATCGGAAATTCTCTAACAACAGAAATATTGTTCAAATTTGACTTGTCTCTGTTCAAATCCATATCATGGGCTAAGAAAGCGTGACATCCATTTTTCAATAAACGAATAGCTTTGTGGCTTGATATGGCAGTGACTGATTTTAGTGGTTTAGTGGTTTGAATTCATATAACAGGTTGGTTAGGAATATGAAAACTAACAACCTTACGAAACTAATCAATTTTGGCATGATGAGTGGTTAACCAATCAATTCCTAAAATCACATCAAAAGCAAGTATCTTTAAAGAGATAAGATCAATAGGTAATGTGATAGTGCCAACTTGGATCATGCAAGATTTATAAACTGTAGATGTAATGAAGGTTTCACCCAACGGAGTTTCAACAGATAAATTAAAGTCTAATTTCTCTAGAGTCAAGTTTAAACGTTGAGCACAAGAAGGAGAGATAAAAGAATGGGTAGAACCGGTATCTAGTAAGGTATAAATTTCGCAAAAATTCAAGATTAGCTTACCCGTGGTCACCTCGTTTGGGTTCCTCACGTTTTGGCCAGTCACGACAAACGCTCTTCTAAGAACCGCTGATTTTGACTTATCCGAGACAGCCCTTGGAGTCACCATTCCCGTTGAACTTGGTTTTGCTACAGAACAATCCCGAGCTATGTGGCCTTCCTTTTCACAGTTTTAACATACCTTGGATTGTTGTGGACAGTTTGGGCTGATATATCCCTCTTTCCCGCATTTATAACATCTAACTAGCGGTCGCTCCTCCCCTGTAATTTGTTGTCACACTACCGATGTTCTTCACCGATGTCTTCCCGCCATTGTTGAATCTTCTCTTTTTCAAAATTTTACTTGACTCACCTCTCCTATTATCATGTCCAAGATTACCACCTGAGTGGTTACCGCCTTTGTCTGTATTTTTCCTTCCTCGCTGATTATCATCGCTTACGATGATCACCACCCCAGATGACCACGGTCAGGTCCGTCCGGTTGAGTATACTCACTATCTCGCTATAATAATTGAGCCCATTTATAACATCCTAATACGGAGAAAAATTTATGAGATATAAGGTATTGACGAATCTCGGGTTTTAGACCTCTCGTAAAACATCCGCGTCATCGTTCCTCATTCTCCACCAAATGAGGTGCAAACTGGATAACTTCGAACTTTGCCTCGTCTTAAGACACCGCTCATTTTGTTACTGCTTGAGTCTAATAAACTCTACCTTCTTCATATAATGAATACTTTACGAAAAAGTACTTGTCATTGAATAGCTTCAAATCTTTCCCAAGACATGTTGAAAGTACTGTCGTTGTATGCTTACTGATTCCCACCAAGAATCACTCTCCACGGAACATAAAGGTGGCGAATGGAACCTTCGCTCCTCCATGCATCCCAAGACATCGAATATCTTGGTAATTTGCTTGACCCACGTTTACGCCTTGATCGGATCGGGTTTTCCTAGAAATCGGTGGTCCCAACTCCTTGAATCGCTTAGTTTGTAATGATGCATCGTTGCCATCATTACCACCGTATTTTGTACACGAGTCTCCTCGTTTGATTTTGTATGAATCGCAAAAGCTCCTAAACATTCCATCGCTCATCGTTTGCTCGGTAGAGTGTTGTTTACAGGAGGAATATTGCCTTCTGCTGCACGCTCTCCCGGTTTGTAACTCAAAGGTTGTTCCACAGCCTCATACACTCAGTTGTTAACGCTCTCGTGCAGCCCATTCTTAAATACTTGCCATAAAACAAAGGTTAATTAATCAAATTAACATATCACATAATATCCTATATTATGACCAATAGATAAATAAGCTTAGATAGGACACACTAACGAAGGATTTACTCAACTCTCTCCTCCTAGTTCTATTCCCCGATCTCCGCCAGAGACCATATCCTAAGCTTTGATACCAATCAATTACGCCCCCCAATATAGTATACAACACCCATTCTCGAGTCGCCAAATACATGGTACATAAAGCAAACTACAACTTCAATAATACAAATGTCGTGTGAAATACGACAATACAAACTGTGAGTTTAAATACAAATATTGTCTTCTAGACAATATCCACACGCAAATAAGTCCTCATTACAATTATTCAAACACTATTTTATAGAAATAGTGAGGACTGCTAAAACATCTTCCTAGAACCATCACTCCATACCCCAGACTCGATCCTCGCTATGTTCTCACCTCCCGAGAAGAAAATGGAACAAAAGGAAAGGGGTGAGCTCAACTAGCCCGATAAATAACATTATGACTAGGATAATATACAACAAATTATTGTTAGTCTTCAATGGGAAAAATCGATGTAATATAATAAACAACAAGTTTTAGATCAACAAATACAATGGAAACAACAATCTATTAGAAGAGTCACGTAGAGGATGAATTCTACTATCTTCTAATATTTAAGAGTCCATCATCAATATTTTATCCTCAGAATAACAATCAATATTCATCTTTAATCAAATATTCATCTTTGCACTACGTGCCAAAGATATTCATTCAGATCACCAATTGGTCATGTTCATCTCAACACTTGTTCATCTTTTGCTACTGGCCAAAGATATTCATCGATTAATCATTCATCTTTGTACTACAGGCCAAAGATATTCAATAATATCATCATTTAGGACAGAGGATGATGAAAAATATTTTAAAGAAAAACGAATCTGTAGAGATGAAGAACAAATATTGAGGATTCAGATATACAGTTTTATCCAAGATCAATAATACTTCATAATAACCGATTTTGAAGCGTAATTCAAAATAACGATCAAAACATGGATACAATCAAAGATAGTAGCCAAAAATAGACATCTTTGACATAAAAAATTCATTTTTCTTGAATAGTCAGATTGTGAATAATAGTCTTAGTATACGTGAATAATAACCCCACACAAAAAGTTCCAAATTTGATTAAAAAGTTGACCAATATTTTGGCATAATGATATTGAAGAAAATAATATCATTTTAAGAAGAAAATAATATCCCTTACCTCAAAATAACCGCATTTCCATTTGAATTTCGGTATAAAAGTTCTATGAAACTTGAATCGGAATAAAGAACTCTCAAAATATCAATACTCACTAAAATACCCTCGACAATATAGAGAGAAAAGAAAACTTGTTTCTATTGTGATTTTCGATTCTAACCTAAGCGCCTATTTATAGGAAAATCTTTAACGCCAAAGGAGACTAAAATAATAAATTAATATTATTTATTTTCAAACTTTTCTTCTATGCATCTTTAAAAGACTCAATACCGAATGCATCTTTGAATAAAATCAAAGCTGTTTCCATATGTTTTTTAAACACCAACCAAAAAGTGGGTCCCACCATAAATTTAATAAAAATCATTTTATTTTTCAAAACTTCAACAATTCATAAAAAATAGACCGTTTATCAGAAAAATACGAATTTTATATCCATTCTGCCTGAAATCAAATTCTCTACAACTTTGTAGCTTTGAGTTTTTCCAAATTTCAAACCAAAAATATCCAAAATCCACAAACGGGTGATTTTTAATTCTTCCAGTCCGACAAAATACTGATAAAACACCTCAGCATTAATTTCTTCAATTATATCCACATAAAATAAATCTATCCATCAATTATATCCACATCAAATGAAAATTTCCTTATCATATGAATCAATAATTCAACAATCATCAATTGATACCGGTGTCTTTCTTGTCAAGAACCACATATTATCGTATTTTAACCACCATAATGTAACCCAACAAATGTTAATCTGTAACAATTTACTGTAGATATTTATAAAACTCAATCTTTGTCGTTTTTCTTCATCCAACCGCTTTTTTTACATTATGGGCCCACAAATGATCACAATTGTCAAATTTGAGATTTCTACAAAAAAGAATATTCCACGACCAAACGAATATTCCCTAATGAAATGAATATTTTATAACCACTTTCGCTTATTTTGTAAAATTTGCATTTTCACCCATAACTAAAGCGTTAGATCAAATTAACCCTTATTAATTTAGAATAATGAATAGAGAAAATTTAATTTTATTTATAATAAGTTGTGGTCTTACAAATTTAATCTACATGGTGATAGAATAAATTAAATAATAATATTTATTATTTAATATTTTGGAAATATTAAATATAAATTAATAAGATGAGTCTTATTATTATTATTACTATTATTATTATTTAATTCCTAAAGAAGTTTGTGAATTAATTAATAAAAGTACTCTCAGTATATCCTAATAAGATTAGGAGGCCAATTAATTAAAAGAGTTTAATTAATTATTCCTAATAAGATTGGGAGCCTAATTAATTAAATGAATTTAATTAATTAAAATAAAACCCAATTTTTAATTGTTAAGGAGGTTACTACATCTATAAATAAGAGAAATTTTATTATGGGTGAGGTGGTTGACACTTTCACAACACGTGAATCGTAATTCCAATAGTTGAGAAGACGCTTTTCTATAGAGATAAAAACTATGGTTTTGCTTAAATACCCATCTTCAATTCTTCTTCTTCTTCGGTGGATCACCTCTGAAGCCCAAACACTTCGGGTGCTTAACGTTGATCGAAAGGAAGAACCAAACCCTGGATTCAAGTTGAACGAAAAGGATTGGAGGTGATCTTGTATGCACGAAGTTTCGGATCTTCATGGTATGATTCTTCGTTCTTCATCTTTTCGTTTAATTAATAATTGTGCGTAAAGGTGATCCTGTATATGGTTTATAAAATTTTTAAAACTCGATTTTCTATGTTTCATTAATTTTATGCGAATTGATTGCGTTCATGAATATTACAAACCTAATAAAGTGATCGAGTCAAATTTTTATTAATTATTAATTATTTTAATTTGATATGATATCGATATGTGTTTAGAATAATTTAATTTATATAATTTTATCAGATAAAATTTTAAAAAAAAATCATGAAATACTTGATTTAGCCTATTCTGTACTTTGGAATTCACGTGATGTAAAGTTTCCTGTGAAGCTGTAGTGGAAGCATGGATTTTTTTTTAAAAGGTTCCCAGGAAACTTACACATGATATTGTTTTGGTTAACGTGCAAGGGATTTGTTTTTTTTTACTTGCCACACCATTCGGATTTAATATATATATATATAAGTTATAATTCATGTATTCTTGCATGCTTCACGTGGAGATGATAACAAATGTCATGATTAAAGGGATTTTGAGGATTCAAGCTGCGGTTATATATATATATATATATATATATATATAATTTACGGTAGCCCAGTTTTTTTTTTCTCCGAAATTCTATGTTTTTTCACGGAAATCCGGAAATCAAAGGAATAGAGGTTTGTTACTTCCGTAATATATATATATATATATATATATATATATATATTGATTGATCGGGATCAGTCACAGATACTTTATTCTCTTCACATTACGTCTTTTTTTTAGCGCGACGGTTTGGTTACATACAATGCCTACATATTTTTTAGCGTCGAGACAAACATATATAAGTCGCTAAAGATAGTATTTACTATTGTATTAATTTAAACCGCCGCTAAAAAGCTGTAAGTAAATAAAGAAGATATCTTTACTCGATCCTCGCTTCTATATATATATATTATATTCTTAATCATTTTATAATTAAAATAAAATTTATTTTAATTTTAAAATAAAAGTTTATTTTAATCTTAAAATAAAAATGTTTATTTTAATTTTAAAATTGAATTTCACGCTAATCGATTAGAGTTAATTGGATTCCATAATAACTAATTAGAGTTGAAATTGGATTCTATATTTTCTAAAATAAAGGAGTTTATTTGTGAATGTAAAAATGAATCCATCTTTCCTTAAATAAAGGAGTTTATTTAGATATGAAATAAGATTTCATATTATTCAAAATAAAAGAGTTTATTTGTGAATAGAAAAAAGAATCCAATGCTTTCCTTTAATAAAGGATTTTTTTACATGGAATTGGATTCATAATTAATTAAAATAAAAGAGTTTATTTTGATTAAAGATTTTGATTAAAATAAAATAGTTTATTTTTTCAAAATTGGATAAATTAAAATAAAATAGTTTTATTTTGATTTAAATTTGGATTAAAATAAAGGAGTTTATTTTGATTCAAAATTAGATTTATACTAACTAAATTTGCCCATTAAATGATATCAATATATATATATTGAATGTTTATTATTCAATGAAATGAATGTTATTTATCATCGTATACGTGATGTGTATGATAATAAATGGGATTGATTATGAATTATCGAATTAAATGTGATTGTATTTTATTTTAAATGGATGACGTGAATGAATGAATTTTATTAAATGGGATTCAGATCTCCTTCGTCTTCTCTAATTTTTCTTAATATAAATTCTATCTCCCTCCTATGTACTTTCCTCGATCACGATCGAGGTTTTATTTATTTTAAATAGTTTTGTAATAGGAATAGTTAGAATTAATTTTGAAGAATTGGAGATCGAGAACAAGGAGAATACTTGAAGACCTGTTTGTAATGGAGCATTTTATTTTAAATGTAATAGTTATATTTAAATATTAATTCTCGCACTTTTTTGGGTTTGATTTTTAGTTCACTTGGTACGCTAGCTCTAAAGTGAACCAAACTAGAATAAAAGTTCATAATCAATCCTAGAATATATAGATTCTATATGTGCATGCTTATACTATATATATATATATATTATATTATGCAAACATGTTTCACATGTTTATTAATATGACGCGTATTTTATATATATATATATAAATACACGCATTAAACAAGATGAGACAAATTAATAACAAACCCTCAAATATTTTATATTAAGTCCTAAGCGCTCAAAAGATATTTGGAATATCGAACGCCTCCTTCTAGCATGATAAAATTAATAGAGTATTAAATATTTAATATGAGTTTGTTGTGTCACCACAAGGCAAGTATTGAGTATTTAAGATGTTAATTTATCATATTTGATGCTTATAAAGAAAATTGAACAATATTGTTTTGTTGTGTCACCACAAGGACGATATTTTCTTTTTTGAATATATGGAGTGCTAGGTTGGACTTAACTTAGGATCATTTTAGTTTGGATGTGCACACACTTGACCATTATAATCTAAGAGGAAAAATACAAAGAGTTGCATAGTTGATGTAATTGACAAGAGTTGTCTACCTATTTATTTATATATAGTTTGTTGTGTCACCACAAGGCTATATACATTTGAAATGGGATCCTTATTCTCACTAGCATATCTTTAATTAGATATTGCCAACTATATATATATTGAGGTAATATAGTTTGAAGAAAATAATGGAGAGATACCAATTTAAAAACAAGACCTAAAATTATTTTGGTAATTAATAAAAGAATGTATGTTAAAATGTTGTTAATTACAAATTCATTTACAGTATTTTACAATGTCTAAATTACTATCACTGCGAAGCATATAAGATGCTAAATTAATCGGACCGATTTAAACGGACTGGTTAAGGAATTTGAGAAAAGTTCTCATGGCTGAAAAATTATCTTATGTCCTTAATACGCCTATCCCTGCAATGGTTGCAGAAAATGCCTCTGAGGAAGAGATTGTTACTTTTAGAAAGTGACAAGATGATGCACAGTTGGCTCAATGCATCATGCTCGCATCCATAAGTAACAAGCTTCAGCGTCAGCATGAAACTATGGATGCTCATATTATATTCCTGCACATCAAGTAGTTGATGGTGAGGAAAATAGGACTAATAGATATTAGATATCTAAGGACCTCTTCCGATCTAGAATGACCAACGACACTACAGTACAGATAAAAGTCCTTAACATAATCAATTTGATTGATCAATTAGGACAACTGGTTTTGTCATGGATGGAGAGTTGAGCCAAGATTTGATCTTGCACTCACTCCCGGACTCCTTTGAATTTTTCATATGAACAAGCTAGATATCAGCCTCGCTGATTTGCTTAACATGTTGAAAAATGTTGAGAGTCACTTTCAACCAAGAAAGATCAAGTCTTCTTGGGTAGGGGCCAAAAGGATCTTCCTCAAAAGAAGAACGATTCAAAGAAGGTATATAGAAGGCAAAAATAAAGAATAATAAGAACAAAACCGATCACGGATAAAGAAAGGTTTGCTTCCACCGCAATAAGCCTGGACACTAGAAATAAACTGCGAGAAGCGTCTTGCAGAGGCTAACCAAAGAAGCTTAGTGAAGTTTCAGTTACAAATACAAATTTGTTCATGATTTAAAATAAATTTTCTTTAAGTCAAGGTTCTACTTGGGCATTGGATACCGATTTTGATTATCATAAATATGGATTTATGAAGGGACCAAGCTGAAGTAGAAAGCTAAACAAAGATAAGTAATCCTATGTGTGGGAAATGAAGCAAAGGTTGCTACATTAACTATAGGAACTTATAGTTTAGCATTGCCTACGGGAAAGTCTATTAAGTCAATAAGTTGTTATTGTATTCCAGTTCTTGTTAGAAACATTATTTCTATTTTATTGTTGGACAATAAAATCTTTGGTATTATAATTAAGAACAATTGTTGTTCTATTTAGAATAATAATTTTTTGTATAGAACTGGAATATTACTTAATGGATTTTGTGTACTTGACTTACATGAAAAATAATTTTGCATATTGAACAAACTAGTATAAGAAAAGGAGATGATCATTCAAAGAGTTGAATGTGTGTATTTGCTGATATACAAGTGTGAATTATTTGAAAGGTTCAAAGAATTCAGAAGTGAAACAAATTGGCAAAGTATTAAGTTTTTTTTTATTACATCAAGGAATAAATACTTGTGCAATAAGTTTCTAGATCATCTCAAATGGTTTTCTCATAATGGACACCTCCTGATATGCAATAATTGATTGATGTATCTGAAAGGAAAAATCGTACCTTGTTGGACATGGTACGATCCATAATGATTTTACCGACATTCCGAAGATCCTTCTAGGATCATGTCCTAGAAATGGTCAGATATCTACTTTTAAAGGTAACCTCAAAATCCGGCCCCAAGACTCCATAAAAGTTATGGACAGGAAGGATTCCTAATCTTAAGTATGTTAAGATAAGGGGTTATCCAACTTATGCGAAAAGGTTTCAAAGGATAAGCTTGGGACAAGATTTGACCATTGTCGATTTGTGGGACATCTTAAAGTAAGTTTAGGGTATATGTTCTATAATTCTACTTAGCAAAAGGTGTTTGTTGCGAAACACGCTGCCGTCTAAGATAAAGGTGTTTATCATTGAAGGGGCTAGTGGGAGGATAATAGATCTTGAAGAGTTCAAGAACCACGAAACACTATTAGTTAAATAAGAGGAACCTGTGGATAGACCTATTATACCACAACCGAATCATAAATCTGAAATAGTACCGAAGATACCTAGGAGGTATGGATTCATCATGGATGATGATGATGAGGTACGCATCATAGAAGATGATGATCTAGAGTTACATACGATGAGGTAAGAGTTCTAATGTGTACAAAAGGGTCAGTGGGAGCGTCGTGAAATTTCTAGTATTATATGTTGATATACTACGGATGAGGAATAACATACCAATGCTACAATCGGTAAAGATAAAGTTGTCTAAACATTCCTCCATTAATGATTTGGGAAGAGTATCTTAATTGGGGATGCAAATCTATATAGATAGATTTAAAAGGATGCTCGGCTTAACCCAAGGAACGTATATTCATTTGATGCTAAGGTTGTTTAGCATGACAAACTCCAAGAGATATCTCATGTTGATGAGCCCTGGAGTGTATCTCTCTTAATAATCCCCATAGACTCCTAATAGAGAGATCGCATGAAAGAATTATCATGTATGCAATGAAATATATGAGACCCGATGTTGATCGGTCATATTCGAGAAGTTCAACGCGAGATGTTGAAAAACATCTTAAAGTTCTTAACCGACACTAAGGATGTGATCATACATGGTGGGTCCTGAATTAAAACTAGAGGGCTTAATGGACTCAAGTTTTTCTGATGCACTAAGACGACGAAAAATCCACTTTAAGGTAAAGTGTTACCTTGAATTCAGTATTGCGTTGAATTTGAAAGGTTCCAAACAGCAAAGAGTTGTTGATTTAGTGATAAAGACAAAGTATATAGCTGTAAATGAAGCTACAAGTTGATTGTTTGGATGATAAGTTCATTACAGAACTAGGAATAGTTCCTAAGTCTCATCTTGGATCCAAACATATGTTGTAACACTTTCATTTGATTATAAGAATCATTGAAAGATGGGAAATCACTATAGAGATAGTGAACTCACGAAAACAATATTACATATCCATTTACTGAAGCTTATCCAACAGCAGGATAATCGTCACTTAGAGAAGAAGAGTATGAGATACCATGACGATTGAATTTAGTACAAGTGGGAGATTGAAAGTAGTATGCACACAAGCCAATCATGTTTGATGATAAAGCATATACTTTGTAACAATCTTATTCATTTATTAATAAAAAGTATTAATTTATTAAAGGTTTTTAATTATCTACATGATGCTGTTTTATAATATGTGATAAACCCATAGTTTTAAGCAATGCTTTTAGAATAATGATGATGATCATTCTAATGAGATCTAAATTCTTAGAAAGCTTAAAACTAAAATAGTTCCCAAACGTTGGATTACTAAATTGGGGATTAGTGAATCCGGATAGATTGGTACATACGTTGCTTGCTCATTGGATAAGGATGATTGATCTCATAATCATTTGTGTGGAGACACTAAAGCAAGTATGTAGGTGCTTATTAGAAAATAAGTTCACCGAACGTGGCTCGCTAAGGAATACCTAATGGAGTTTTACTGTCATCATCAGAATTCCTGTAGTTGTGACGCCCCCAAAATTAGGTATACATCACCCATCTTGAGTCGCCAAATACATGGTACAAAATTCAAATACAAACTAATAATACTAAGAATCGTGTAAAATACTTACGTAACATACGTCGCGAGTTTAAATACAAATACTTGTCTTCTAAACAATATCCATTCTCAATCGAGTCCTCCTAGACAAAGATAAAAACTCAAATTCAGGTCCTCATTACATTTATTATCATACTATTTAATGTAATAGTGAGGACTACTAATACTATCATCCGGACCGCCACTCTATTCCCCGACTAGTCCCGGCTACGTTCTCATTTCACAAGAGAATAGTGAAAGAAAGGGTGAGCTCAACTAGCCCAAAGAAGAAATATTATGACTAAGATAATGCGAATAAATTATTATTAGCCTTCAACAATGTTAAACTGATAAAATACAATAGACATCAATTTTAACTGCAACGGAACAAGCAATCCATTAAAAGAGTCAAGTAGAGAATAAAGTCTACTATCTTTTATAATTTAAAAAGTTTTTCATCACTTTTATCGCTGAGACTCAACTCAATAAATAATCCACATCAATAAATCATCCCTACACTACAGGCCAAAGACATTCTTTAGTATCACGACCACGAATTATCCATGCACTACGGCCAAAGATAATCGTGTTTTCATCAACAGTCCTGATCATGCAATAAAACAATTCATCTTTGCTTCCTTGGCCAAAGAGAATCCATAGCCATAATCATACCAAAAACTGTCCATCAATGCACTACGGGCCCATGAGGACTTTTAATTTTCACATCATTTATAACATTACTACCATGATAACAATCAATAATCCTTGTCATAATCATACTAAGTCCATCCATGCTCTACAAAATATAGATGACTTTCAATAAATATAAACATGAGGATGATGACAATGATATAAGAATTCAATAAAACAAGTTCAAGAATTAAGTTATTCAGAACTAATAACGTCCCAAATTGTCAACATGATACTTTTTGTAAAGTAAAATTCAAGAATGCTCAAGAATATTTCCATAAAAATATTGGATGAAGCGCAAAATATCAAAAAATATTCCACTAATTTCATGGAGTATAAAGTCAAAATTTTAATCAACCGAGTATAATACCGAATGGAATAACAAAAAGATATCACTATGCATGCGATAGACCGCATGAAAAGTTATTCCAATGAATAAAAATAACGGACCAAATCAATGAAATTCACACCGCCATGTGATGTTCCAAATGTAATAATAAATGCGAGAATAATAAATGATGGAACCAGTCCTACAGATAAAGACATGCTGTGAAATTCGGCGTAAATATAAAGACGAATAATAAGAATGGAACCAGTCCCATGATAGCACAAGACGGTGATATTTCGGCAGCATTAATAAAGACTTTTAATAATAAAATGGAACCGAGTCGTGAAATTCATACCAAGCGGGGATGTTCTAACAAAGATAATAAGGAATGGAATAACAACGAAATCACCATGCATGCGATAGAGACCGCATGCATAAAGTTATTCCAACAGAATAATAATAACGGAACCAGATTCGTGAAATTCACAATCATGATGTTCCAATAGAATAATAAATGCGAAATAATAAATGATGGAACCAGTCCCCCATTATAAAGATGGATGGATATTCCGGAGAATAATAAAGACGGAATAATAAAATGGAACTAGTCCCACAGATAAAGATGCATGAGATATTCCGACGAGTAAATATAAAGACGGAATAATAAAATGGAACCAGTCCGGCGTATAGCACGTATGTGATATTCCGGCGAATAGTAAATACAGAATAATAAAATGGAACCAGTCCAGGCGATAAATACGATGCGGTGATATTCCTACGTAAATATAAAGACTTTTAATAATAAAAGAATGTCACCAAGTATAGGGTATTCTCATATACGAGTTATTCCAATGGAATAAATAAGAATGGAATAACATAAGGATTTCACCAAGTATAAGGTATCCACAGATACACAGATCATGTATAGGGTATGCCACTTTTACAAAGTTATTTCAACAGAATAATAAAGATTGGAATATGTAAGTTCTCTTCATGAATAAGAAAGAATAACACCCCTTACCGTAAAAGAACTGGATATAAGGGTAGTGAAGTAAGAGAAAACTTTTCTTCTATCTCTCTATAGTCTCTCTCTATAGTTTTCTCTCTAGAGTTCAATTGAATTCAAAGAAAATAATGAAGGAATGAGCTTCTATTTATAGGAAAATGGAATGCATAGTAATTAATCCATTTAACGATCCAGATTGATTTATTTTAATCAAGGTCCATATTTAAAGAAAATCTTTTAAATAAAATATAATATATTCTATTTATATAAAAGATTTTTACTATGCAAACACTATGCAACACTATGCAAAACACTATGCAAAATATACTATGCAACACTACGCAACACTATGCATAATAAAATATAATATATTCTATTTATAGAATAACTTTAATAAAGTATTCATTTTATATAAAAGATGTTTCGCTTTATTACTTTAATAATACGAATAAAACAAAACGTCATTATCGTTATAATAATTCATATTATTAATCAACAATAATTGAATCAAACTGAGTGACTTCTCACATAAATATCAATAATCAATACCGTGTGCTTTACTATGCAACAACGCCAGACATTCTTTTTACTTTTACTACCAACTTCCAGCGATTATTTTTAATAAAATATTTTTGTCGCTTTTCAATCCTCGATAATAATTACATTGTGAGGGGGTCCACTAATGATTGTACCTTCATCATTAATACTTCCGGACACAAAAGAATATTCCCTGACCAATCGAATATAATATAACAACTTGCATACTTTCCAAAATTTATAAATACTACCCACAACTATAATATTATCTCAAATTCACACCATAATATTAAAAAAAATTATTTCGAGAAAATTAATTCTTTATTCATAAAATCTGAGGTTTCACAATCTCCCCTCCTTATGGAATTTCGCCCTCAAAATTTACGTACGTACCTGGTATGCCGAACAGGTGAGGATACCTTGATCTCATTTCAGATTCCAACTCTTGAGGTATAACCTTTGAGTGTTGAATACCATTCTTCTTATCTAAGATTTTAACACGTATCTCCTCAAACGTTAAATCATCCTCGTTCGGTTCTAAATTAATAATGTGGTTCGGGTCGACCACATATTTACGTAACATCGATACGTTAAAAACGTTATGAACACGCAACATATTTGGCGGTAAAACGAGTCTATAAGCCACGCGCTTCTACTCGATCGAGAATTTCAAATGGGCCAATTAAATCGAGGGTTGAGATTTCAAAGAACTCTTCTTTATTTAAAATAACGCCTCTTGAACCTTCTTCTTCGTGTTCATCACCACGGTGGGTAGCTTGAGCGGCTTTAACTTTATCGATTAAAGTCGATTCTACTCGCCTATTCGTTATTTTCACGTGGGTTCGTATATTCGCACTTGTAAACGCATACGATCTTTTACTCAACACGTCAGCTACCACGTTCGCTTTTCCCACGATGGTATTGAATGGTACGATCGTAATCTTCAACAACTCGAGTCAACGTCTTTGGCGCATTATACGTTCGTTTAAGTAAAGAAATATTTGAGGTTTAAGAAATGGGTTTTGTCTTTGGGAATTAGAAAAATTCGATTTCACGCCTGGGGGGTAGGCCAAGAAGTATTCAAGAATACGTCGAGAAATTTATTAATGATAGAAATATCATTCAAAATCATTTTCATATCTAAGACTTGGATAAGACGTCACATTGATACCAACTGCGACTTCTATCCCTTAACCTGATATAGACTCTCACAATGATACCTATCAACTTGTCATCGCTATTCACGATGTCGCTTCTGAAAGATCGGGCTTCGGTCAGTTTCCACACGAGGAAGTCAACAATGAAAGGATCGGGGTTCTTTACTTATGGCTTGATATGACAATTATTGACTTTAGTGGTTTGGTTACTTTGAATTCAGATAACAAAGTTGGTTAGAGATATGAAAGCTAACAACCTTACAAAAAGCATGATGAGTAGTTAACCAATCGATTCCTAAAATCACATCAAAGGAAAATATTTTCAAAGAGATAAGATCGACAGGTAACGTGAAAATATTTATTTGAATCAACAAGATTTATAAACAGTGGAGGTAACGAAGGCTCCTACTAACAAAGTTTCAACCAATAAGTCAAAGTCTAACTTCTTCGGAGTCAAATTTAAACGTTGAACGCAAGCAAGAGAGATAAAAGAATGGGTAGAACCGTGATTCAACACGGTATAGACTTCGCAAGAGCTTATGATTAACTTACCCGTGATAATTTTATTCGGGTTCCTCATCACGCGAAAAAAACGCCTCTCTTAAACTACCTAACTTTGGCTTTCTGTCGGGACATCCTTTGGTATCACTATCCCAAATGGACTTGACTTCACCATACGACAAAATCGAGCTAGGTGACCTTTTATTCCGTGAATTAAAACACGCTTTGGATTGTCACGCATATTTGACCGGATGTGCCCTCTTGTCCGCATTTGAAACATATCGACCGATGAGCATTCTTCTTCCTTTGAAGCGGTCTTTGGTGCTTGAAGCGTCTTCACGTCATTGTTGAACCTTCTCTTCTTAAAATTTCTATTCCTATTATCTTGTACATGATTACCACCAAAGTGGTTACCATTCTTGGCATGATTATTTCCCCACGATGGTTATCATTGTTCAGATGGCCGTTTTGCCAAACATATGATTATTATCGTGTTGTTGGTGCGTTGCTTTTTGGTTGTCTTGACTCATTATCAAGCTCCCAATAATCGAGCCCTATTCACAACATCCGAATATAAACAAAGTTTGTGAGAAATGAGGTATTGACGTATATTGGGTTTCAAATCTCTTAGAAACATTCGCGTCATTCGCTCCTCATTATTGACCAAATGGGATGCAAACCGGGATAACTCCGCAAACTTAGCCTCGTACTGCGATACAGTCATATTATTTTGCTCCATTGCTTATCTCAACATTTTTAGATGCCATTTTCGAACACTGTCACAAAACAAGGGTTAAATAACATATCACATATTATCCCTATACTATGACCGACCAATTAAATATCAAATAAACTTAAGTAGGTCATACTAGCAAAGGAATTTCCCGTCTCTCCTCTCCTAGTTCTAGTCTCACAACTTAGCCAGGGATCATATCCCTAAGCTTTGATACCAATTGTGACGCCCCCAAAATAGGGTATACATCACCCATCTTGAGTCGCCAAATACATGGTACAAAATTCAAATACAAACTAATAATACAACAGTCGTGTAAAATACGACAGAACATATGTTGTGAGTTTAAATACAAATACTGTCTTCTAGACAATATCCATTCTCAATTGAGTCCTCCTAGACAGTATACAAACTCAAATTCAGTCCTCGTTACATTTATTATCACACTATTTAACAGAATAGTGAGGACTACTAATACTATCATCTGGACCGTCACTCCATTCTCCGACTAGTCACGCTACGTTCTCATTTCCTGAAGAGAGCGGTGAAAAAGAAAGGTGAGCTTAACTAGCCCGATGAAATATTATGACTAAGATAATGCGTAATAAATTATCATTAGCCTTCAACAATGTTAAACCGATAAAATACAATAGACATCAAGTTTAATCTAAGAATCGGAACAAGCAATCCGTTAAAAGAGTCGAGTAGAGAATAAAATCTACTATCTTTTATAATTTAAAAGTTTTTCATCACTTTTATCGCTTTGAGACTCAAATTTCGATAAATAATCCACATCATTAAATCATCCCCCTTTTACAGTGCCAAGGACATTCTTTAGTATCACGACCACGAATTATCCATGCACTACGACTAAAGATAATCATGTTTTCATCAACGGTCCCGATCATGCCATAAAATAATTCATCTTTGCTCCTCGGCAAGAGAATCCATAGCCATAATCATACCAAAGACCGTCCCATCAATGCACTACGGGCGATGAGGACTTTTAATTTTCACATCATTTGTAATATTACGGTTATGATTACAATCAATAATCCTCAGGTCATAATCATACTAAGTCCATCCATGCTCTACGAGCCATAGATGACTTTCAATAAATATAAACATGAGGATGATGACAATGATATAAGAATTCAATAAAACAAGTTCAAGAATTAAGTTATTCAAGAACTAATAACGTCCAAATTGTTAACATGATACTTCTTTGTAAAGTAAAATTCAAGAATGCTCGGAAGAATATTTCCATGAAAAATCTTTGGATGAAGCCTTAAAAATATCGAGGATATTCCACTAATTTCATGGAGTATAGAAGTCAAAATTTTAATCAACCGAGTATAATACCTAGATGGAATAACAAAAGATATCACCACGCATGCGATAGAGACCGCATGCATAAAAGTTATTCCAATGTAATAATAATAATTAACGAATCGTCGTGAAATTCACAATCAAGCAGGATGTTCCAATGTAAATAATAAATGCGAATATTAAATGATGGAACCAGTTCTACAGATATAATAGCAAACAGGATATCCGAAGCGAAATATAAAGACGGAATAATAAAAAAATGAACCAGTCCCACAGATATAGCACGATGGCAGGATATTCCGGCTAATAATAAAGACGGAATAATAAAATGGAACCAGTCGTCGTGAAATTCATACAAGCAGTGATGTTCCAACATCATAATAAGGAATGAAATAACAACAAAATCACCATGCATGCGATAGAGACCACCACGTACAAGGTTATTCCAACGGAATAATAATAACGAAACCGAAGTGGTGAAATTCACCGCAAGCAGATGTTCCAACAGAATAATAAATACGGAATAATAAATGATGGAATCAGTCCTAAAGTATAAGATGTGATGAGATATTTCGGCGAAATATAAAGACGAATAATAAAATGGAACCAGTGCTCATGATAAGATGTATACGATATTCTACGAGAATAAGAAATGCGAATAATAAAATGGAACCAGTCCAACAGATAAATAGCCTGAGATAGGATATTCCGGCGAAAATAAAAGACGCGAAATAATAAAAGAATGTCACCAAGTATAGGGTATTCATTAGCGTATCGAGGTTATTCCAATAGAATAAATAAGAATGGAATAACATAAGGATTTCACCAAGTATAGGTAATATGGCGATATCTGGTCATGTATAGGGTATATGCCACTTTTTACAATATTATTTCAATGAATAATAAAGAATGGAATAACAAAAGTTCTCTTCATGAATAAGAAAGAATAACACCCTTACTGTAAAAGAACTGGATATAAGAGTAGTGAAGTAGCGAGAAAAACTTTTCTTCTCTCTCTATAGTCTCTCTCTATAGTTTCTCTCTTTAGAGTTCGATGAATTCGTAAAGAAAATAATGAAGGAATGAGCTTATTTATAGGAAAATGGAATGCGTAGTAATTCAATCCATGAACAATCTGCAGATTGATTTATTTTAATCGACGATCCGTATTTAAAGAAAAATCTTTTAAATAAAATATAATATATTCTATTTATATAAAAGATTTTTTATTTTTACTATATCTGCAAACACTATGCAACACTATGCATAATAAAATATAATATATTCTATTTATGAATAACTTTAATAAAGTATTACATTTTTATATAAAAATATGTTTCGCATTTTATTACGTTAATAATACTGAATAAAACAAAATGTCATTATCGTTATAATAATTCATATTATTAATCAACAATAATTGAATCAAACCGGTGACTTCTCACATAAATATCAATAATCAATACAGGTAATTCTTACTATGCAACAACGCCAGACATCAGACTTTTTTTACTACCAACTTCCGCCGTTATTTTCAATAAAATATTTTTGTCGTTTTCTCAATCCGAATGATAATTCCGTTAGGGGATCCACTGATGATTATCTTAGTCGTCAAATATTTTCCGACACAAAGAAATATTTCCGACCAATCGAATATAATATAACAACTTGCATACTTTGCAAAATTTATAAATACTACCCACAACTATAATATTATCTCAAATTCACACCATAATATTAAAAAAAATTATTTCGAGAAAATTAATTCTTTATTCATAAAATCTGGGGTTTCACAGTAGTGATAGTAGTACAAGTGATCCTTAGACTTGAGATCATCATAGTATCTTGTGTATGATGAGTTATACTTTGACTTATTCCTTAAGACCCTTAGGGTATATCAAAGGGTATGCTTGGGTATAATAAGTTATACATGGAGATAATATATGATCAATAAAGAATCTACCACTTCTAGTAAAGAAGAGAAATGTCCTATGTGATTCGATAAATGACAACTCGGTAGTCCTTGGCAAGCGTAATGAAATTAGAAAGGAGTTTCTAATTTGCATTATTTGAGTTGTGTATTTAAGAGTCGAAATACATATAATTAAATAAAATAAGACTTGACGGTAATTCCATGCCTTATATTTAATTGGGACATTGTATGGTGGAAGGATTGAATCAGATGCAGTAACTATTTACTCAAAGGTTCTTTTTGATTAATGTTAAAATCTATGTTATCCGGAAAGTCGCCGATCGCTAAGGAGGCTTATCCCTATCAGTAGAATAAATATTATTTATTAATTAAATAAATTAATAGTTTAATTTATTTATTTAAATAAGATTAGAATTGTTCTAATTGATTTATTCACAACCAGCTTTAATATGGAGAACCTAAAAGGTCACAATTCATAAAAAGAAGAATAATTATTTAAGAAGTTAATGGCATAATCGTAATAATAAATTAAGTATATTTAATTTAATCTATGGTGATAGAATAAATTAAATAGCTTAATATTTATTATTTAATATTTTGGAAATATTAAATATAAATTAATAAGATGAGTCTTATTATTATTATTACTATTATTATTATTTAATTCCTAAAGAAGTTTGGGAATTAATTAATAAAAGTACTCTCGTATATCCTAATAAGATTAGGAGGCCAATTAATTAAAAGAGTTTAATTAATTATTCCTAATAAGATTGGGAGCCTAATTAATTAAATGAATTTAATTAATTAAAATAAAACCCAATTTCTTAATTGTTAAGGAGGGTTGCCACATCTATAAATAAGAGGAGTCTTATTATGGGTGAGGTGGTTGACACTTTCACAACACGTGAATACGTAATTCCAATAGTTGGGAGAGTACGCCTTTTCTATAGAGATAGAAAACTAGGGTTTTACCAAATACCCATCTTCTTGAATTCTTCTTCTTCTTTGGTGGATCACCTCTAGAGGCCAAACACTTGGGTGGCTAACATTGATCAAAGGAAAGAACCAAACCGGTGGATTCAAGTTGAACGCGAAAAGGATTAGAGGTGAACTTGTACCTGAGGAAGCTCGGATCTTCAAGGGTATGATTATTGTTCTTCATCTTTTCGTTTAATTAATAATTGTGCATAAAGGGTGATCCGGGTATATGGTTTGTAAAATTTTTAAAACTCTGATTTTCCACGTTTCCGCTAATTTTATGCAATTTGATTGCGTTCATGAATATTACAAACCTAACAAATATAATACAAATCAGGTGAAGCAATTGGAGACGCAATTGGAGACGACATCTTCAGTTTTGTTAGGATATACCAATTTGTCACAAGGAACGAAGAAGTACTATTTTGTTATAAAACATTTTATATGTCCAAAATAACCGAAAAAGGGTTGGGGAAATCAAGGAATGCAACCTTCATTTGAAGTGGGTAAATGCCCTTAACAAAATAAGTTGGCATCTAACATTGCACTTAAATAGACAACTTGTCCCTCTAACTAAGTTGTTTCAGATTAGTCAAGCGACTAAGTTTGAAATGGCTAATACAATAATAATAGATAGGACTCCTAAAATTATCCATTCGAGGCGCTATTCAAATATTATACATGAGACATAGACAACTTTGGTTAAAAAAATGTTATATACACTTTTACAAATAGCTTATAAAAAGATCAATAGAGAAATAATCCAAAAATTGAGAAATACACATTTTTATCAACTAATTTCAAGTAATACATTGAAAAGTAATTGGTACATTATCTTACACGCATCACGACAAGTAACATGTTCTAAAATCCAGTTCAACGCATCCACCGGTCCCTACTAATCTCCCTTTTTCTACCATTTCAACAACTCCCATGTAAACAAGCTCGGAGTTGAGCAAAGCCACGCAATTGGGAGGGTTTTACCCTTCTCCCGTAAGAAAGCGAAAAAAACCGCGAAAAAAAGGGGACGTAATGATTAAACGTTCATTACCGCACGGAACCCATATAACCCGAGGGAGCTCGATAACTCCGCCCCAAAATGGGGCTCCGAACCGACTGTATTTGATTGTAAAATTACCAAAACAGAATTACAGACGATCTTGTCAAAGTTACTCAAGCAATAGGGAGAGCTATAACTGCATGAGGAAAGAAGAAGAAGCGGTAGCGTGCTAGCGCGTCAAACCTCCATTTAGGCGATCTACCTCCCGCCAAAGTGCCCGATCGATTGTGATCCGCATGTGGTCATGTAAAAGTGTTTGAAGTCTGGAGGGGAAAATATAGTAAAGACAGACACAAGGACAAGACCCTCCAAAAAATATAGTAAAGACAGACACAAGGACAAGACTGAAGCATTATCCTGCCACAAAGTAGAATAAGTGTAGACTGTATAGTGGCAGTATATGAAGGAAAGTTTGAAAGTACACGGTTAAAGTGAGGGAAAAGGGTGGGATGGACACGGTTATAGGTGATGGGTTGATTTTATCTTTCAATAAGTTTATAGGGACATTTTTTAGTGACATTTATTTTTTTGTAGTACCTCTCAAAAAATGTTTAGTATTTATTCCAATTAAATTTTTTGTAAAAAACAGTATTTTAGTTATAATTTGGGGTTGTACAGACTGTACAAGCCCTATTTCTTGTATGTATCCAAATTACACCTAAAACACTATTCTTTACAAAAATTTCAGTTGAGGTACTACAAAAAAAAAATATCGCTACAATGTCGCCACTTCAATGTCGTCGTAGGACTCTTTATCTTTACATTGCAGTACTTATTTTTAAAACGGGTCATCTGAGTATGGCCAAATATAAGTATACTCATATTTTAAATTTAAAGTTATTATGATACAATTAAATTAATTATTTATGATATTTAGTTTGTATATTTTTTTATCTTCTATCTCTAATATTTTATATATTTTCTTCTCTTTAAAAATTTTTACACGCCTTTTCTAAAAAATTTGTACACTTATTTTTTTAAAATTCTTCTATCCTCAATTTTTTATATATATGCTTCTCTCTCTTTTCAAATTTTTTACTCTCTTAAATTTTTAAATAATTCCCCAATCAATTTTTTTATGTTTTCTAAATTTCTTAAAATTTAAAATATTTGTTGCTTTGTGTACGCATGTGACATTAATTCACATATTATTTAAATATTTTTTGTCTAGAATACTATTATATTCTCCCCCAGTGAAATATGCTAACTAAATACCTCTCTATGAAAGGATGAAAAAGCCCAATTAATTCATATGCTAAAAATAAAAAAGTCTTCCACAACTAATCTTCTACATTTTTAATCTATATTCTATTTTAGTACATAAAAGTCAGAACGAGGAACAAAATATAATAAAATAATTAATATTATAAATTAAGTATTATTAGTTTAAAAATTATTATTTCATAATGTTCAGTGAACTTGTTAATTTTAAGTATTAAAGTGTTTCAATTTAATTATTAAAATTTAGCAATAATCTTATAATTTAAAACGAAAAAGGAATTACAAATGCATGACATGGTCGCGCAAGGCAAAAATTGTTCAACGATAATTTTGAAAAAATATAAGAGGTATAGTAATTAGGAACACATTTTGTTTTTATTTTACTTAAAACAAAAAATATAAGAGAAGGAAAATGAAAGCAGTTAAAATCTTAAACTTGGTGTTTAAAGAATTTTATGACCTAATTTTTTTAACATTAATTAACTAAATATTACCTACTACCTCCGTCCCATAATAAGTGCTTTTTTAGCTTAAATCACACATATCAATACATAAGCTAAAATGACAAAAATACCCTTAATATACTTTCTTTGAAATTGAAGAGTTAATGAGTGTCATTTAATTGTAGTGAGTAATGGAGGAGACGAAGAGTCAAGAATAATGGAGGGCATATATGGAAAAATATTGTAAAATTTGTATTGGAGTTCTAACACATCACTTATTTTGGAAAAAAATATTAAGGCTAAAAAAGCACTTATTGTGGGACGGAGGTAGTATTTGAAATAAAATCGGTGATAAAAGTTTAATCATTACTCCCTCCATTCCTAAATAAGTGACGTTTTAGAAGAAAAAATTTGTTCCAATTTATTTGTCGTTTACAACTTTCTAGGAGAATAAATTATTTATTTTCCTATATCACCCTTACCTTCTCTCACTGTCCCAAGAAATTCACACCCTTAGTATTAATAGTTTTCAACTTCCCATAAAGAGGTAGTGATGGAATTTCACACAGATTTTAATTATAAAATGGTAGTATTAAATGACTTTCTTAATCTATGCAAAAACCTTAAACGACACTTAATTAGGAATGGAGGAGTAATATATTTTGTAATGTATATTACACCTTTTAATATTAATTATTATTTTCTCATAATATTTTTCTATATTTTTAATATATAGTTATTTAGGAATAAAATTATTGTAAAATAATAAGTTACAATTATAACTTTTAATTTTAAAAATTAACTAAAGTTTAATCACAATACATAACTGGTTTGAGACGAACGTAGTATATGCATCGAACAAAATTTTATGTATTCTATCACAAACCCAAATTAAGACACACACAGAGAGAGAGAGAGATTAAATACACTTTTCTCCACTATAGACCTCAATTTACAAATGTATCACTAAACTGAAATTTTTTACGTTCAACTCAATGAATTGTAATTTTTTTACAAAAATTCTAAAAATCGCTTACTTTGTTAAAATATTAAAACAAATCTATGTGTCACATGCTGATAAGGAGAGAGAAGCTAAGGTGAATAATTAATTAAATTAAATTATACTCAAAAAACAACTGTTTTATTTTATTTTTTTATTTCCTGGATTTTCATGGCAAAGTTCAATAAGTCAGAATATGGTTTAAACTTGAAACCTTATCAAATCACAGTCCAAATACATGCTAAATTTTCAAGTGAAATTACAAACTCTCATCCTTCCATCAATGTCTTGTTGTGCTTTTGGGTTGACCAAATAGAACATATTCAAAAATGAAATCTACTTTAAAGTACTTGGTTCACAAATGCTTGTCACCTCAAAAATCTCTATCACCCCAACACTAGACATCTTTCCTTTTAGTTTCAATTACCCCATACACACTAGCGAGTAATTTCTGAATTGAACTTTATGGCGGCAAAGTACGTCCGTTACAAATGACAAGGATGTAATTAGAGGGACCGATGCTGCATATGAATTGTCAAACTGTACAAGCTGAAGTGCATTACATGCATTTGCGTATAACATGGTTTAGAGCCATCGAGTAGATATAATTATAATTAGAAACTTGCAATAATAAATGACAGAACCAACTTGATATGCAAATGAATGAAGTGTATAGCGAAGACATAACGATATTATAACACCTAAAAGGTGTAGCCCAACATATGAAGTACATAACCTTTTTGTTAGGGAGTCGAGAAACTACTGAAGGACTGAATAATTTTGTTAAACCCAACTTGATCCAAAGCTTCAACCAATAGATTTTAAGTCCCACATTATATATTAAGCGTTAAACTTCACAATCAAAGATAGATGACAAATGTGAAGTTAACAAATATCCACATTCACAAATCTCCACCATCACATGTGAAGTTTAACATTGTTGAACTGCTCCTCCTTAAATGTGAACATACACTCCCAATAAAGGCTTGCACATTACTTTTGCAATGAGCTGAAAACTCTCAACACTCAAAACGCTGAGGCCTAATTATTACTTGAAAACAAATGAGAGTCTAGTAAGATCATGGATTATGACTTGGTCCTTCATTGCCCCCACTAAACACCCTAACAAATTGGTATCGGAGCCACCATTAATGATCACGGTACACTCTGAAGTAACTGGTAAAATAATGTGCATGCCTTAACATGCCGAGTGTTATGAGTTTTCAAGTAACTGCTCAAGTGATAATCAAGCTTCAAATTGTCAAATGTTGCAAGTATATCTTCACAGTCAAGGGGGTACAATTTGTCCATATGGGGTCTCATATGTTAAGTGTCAGATTTGCTAAGGTAACATCTGAATTAGCATAGACCGACAGAGGTTTCTGACATATACAAAGTTAGACACAAGATCTATCATCTTAACCTTTGGGTTAGGCTAGGTCCAACAGTGTATTGGGCTTTTGTTAGTGGACTCCCAAACTCCCTAACACTTCTCCATTTGGTGCATGGATTGGCTGAGAAATCTAGTAAGATTCAATCCCGTACTCACAGGCTTGGAAACTAGACTCTTTTTCCAGAATAAGACCCAATATCAACGTCTGACATTAAGAGTAACATAACAACAGGAGAGATAGTGTTACACCTATGAAGTAACTAAAACATGGCCATAAGCATAGACACCATCGTTGAAGCTTCCACCATGATTAACACACTAGGAGGCTACCTGTAGTTTGAATGCCGCAAACTAAATGTATTCAAAACACTCCTTTCTTCACTTATTTTATATAAGCACAAAGAGAGGAAGAGTGATATGAACTCATTTTCTACTTATTACAGAGTTGAATATTCCATAATTGTATTTAATTCCTTCCTCCATCTACCCAACAATCATGTCCAACAAAGATGAAACACAAGAAAAATAAATTAAAAATTAAAAATTAAAAAAACAAGAGCAATTACCTTCTCCGCAAACAATGCAATACCGGCTTTGCGGATAAGCTAACTGGGTGATGAGTTTAATTAATTCATTCGATTTAGTACTGAAAAACAATTACAAGAAAATATAACCATATCAATCAAGTGTAGTATATCACTACAAAGAATATAGTAAAGATATTTTGAGGCACACAGTACACTCGATAACTTCTCTTCATTTCTTTTTCTTTTTTGGGGTTGGGGCAGGGAACATGGGGACAGAGGGTACTAAAGAACAAGTTATTAATATCATGCACAAGTTTAACTAATTTGATGCTTCCCGCACTCAACATTTTCACATGTCCCATTTACTGAAGTCGAGATAATAAAACAAGACTGGAAGTTGAGGGGTCTATAATTTCTCTAGTGAATCAACTTTCCAATATCAATATTTTTTAATAGACACCGTGTTTAGGGTGACCAGAGCCATGTGTCACAGCTCACAGCGGGACGGGAAGAAGAAGGGAAGAGTGGGGAAAATGGGATGGTCCTGTATCCTCGATGTCCATCATTTTCTTTCCTCCCAAAAGTGGGAATAATTGGGGACTGCAACATGATAAAAGATCTAAGAGCAACACCAAAGGGACAAGAGCAGAGGTAGATAAGGGTGTCGCTGCAATCAGACATCTATATGGGCCAACATAATAAGGTACTGAATATTCAGTGAACATTATTATAGAGTGATGACATTTACAAACATTCCAAAACAACTAGATGTGCATACCTCTGTAGATGTAATGATATATTTTTGTCCCACACTAAGACTGGACGACTCGTGATATATTTTCCAAATTTGCATCAAAATAGACTTGTTTATTGTACTTTTAATAATTGAATTCTCCACTCTTACAAACCACCTTTTGCACTTTCTATGATTTCTAGAGGCAACTTCATGTTCATCCCAGCAGTTCCGTGGTCTGTTAAAAAAAAAGAAAAGAAAAAGATAATACATATCAATCGATGCACTACAAAGAGAGATTCCGATCTTAACTTGTTAAAATTAACAAAATATTTAAAATCCCTGTATGTAACCATAATGCCTAATCTAATAGAAAGTAAACTATACCCCAAAGAGGACATATTTTTTCACAGTATGCAAGATCACTATTAAGTCTATAACTGAAGACCAAAATAAAATTACTTCCTTCCCTTAGAGAGTGTCACTTTCTAATTTCAGGGTTATCCAAATACTGCTCACTTACTTTGACAATTCAAATCTTTATAAAGAGAGTTCAATTCGAGGAGAGCATAAACTAATACCAACAACCTTATTAAATTTGTTTCATGTAGTTTACTTTGAAGGAGTAATCTGGAGGGGGCACATTAATCAAGTAGAAAGTTTTCACAGAGTTAAATATTTTAGGCAAAAAAACTACAAGGCAGAAAGGGACTCACTAGGATGGATAGAGTATATGATAACGTCTATCTTATGGGAGACAAACCCATGACTATCCTGCTTGTTAAACTTTTTATAACTTATGTTTTCAGTTCCTCCATCTAAATGAACACAAATACAACACTTTCATCTCAAAATAGCAAACACTCGTATCAAATAGCAATTTTGCAGTAGACTACAACTTTAAAAAGTGATCCCCAAATTACACTACATGTGTCTTTCAAGGTAAAGGACATGAATGGATCGAAGTAACATGTCGCCATAATTTTTTTAATAAATTGACATCATTTGTCCTACAATATTCCTGTAGTTCAACAACTGACTCCCTAGCAGGTCAACATACAGAGAACACCATCTCAAAAATAAATAGAATTGAAGTACCATAAACATAAATAGCATCTTTCGATTACTGTCACATGCTTTTTTGGTGAATAAGGTCACTTCTCTATCCAAACCTCATATTTGACAGAAATGATCAACTGAAAATTTCAAAAAATATTCAAAACAGCAAAATAAGCAAAAGAGCACATAGCTAACAATAAAAATCCCAAAAGACCAAAGTTTATGACACTTGAGATGAAAGTTATCCAAAATGAAAAATACTAGAAGCAACGCACATAAACAAGCACAACATTCATGAAGAATCCAAGTTGCAGGCATAGTCCAAAAGCTGAAATTGTGTTTCAATCCTAAACATCTTCAAAACAAAACAATACCTGCAAATCATTCAACCCCAAAATTTACTTTTTCTCACACACATGCACTGCATATCTGCATTCTTAAGGCTGAAATATAACAATAAACAACAACGAGCAAGTGTACCTAGCTTCAAAATCTGCTCAACTCATCTTTGCAGAAACCCAACCAACATACATATCTGGGTTTGTTTTGGCCAGAGCTCGAGGCTTTCCAGGTATCAAGCTCTTCAAGTTGATGAGACAGCTCCTCCACCTTTTCTCTAAGTCTAGAAGCCCCTATATCGGCCAGCCTCAATGATTTACTTGCTGCCATGGCAACATCTGTTGTTTCTTCTGTGAATTTAAGTTTATTCTTAAACTCTACCACTGCTTGCTTCGCCTCTTTAACTTCCTATTGGTCAGCTAATAACTGCAAGAACATAAAAAAAACATGGTCAACTCAAAATTGGAATGGAGTAGCATAGAGGATCAGAAAACAACATAGTACACAAATGATCGAAATTCATTTTCTGTGGGTGCTTTTATAACCTTCCGTGTAAGAATTGTATTTTTATAGCCATATTTAAAGGTTTTTAAGTACCTAATCTATCTTGAAGAGTAATATAAAAAGAATACACTCTAAAATGCTTTAAAGAAGTTGTCCCAAACTTGAAAACAATGTGCTACCAAAGTTCATAAGGTTGCCTCCTGTTTGCAACTCTGATGACATCTGAGAGTATATGAACTTCACATGATATGAAAAGATAAATATTCAATTCAAATAAATGAAAATCCTGAATTGATCTTTACTACTTCTATATATCACAAAATTGTCCTATATATCATACTCTTTAAGTAAATGCTCTTTTAAGATAATGACATATTTCTAGTCAGATTATGTTTTAGGAGGTTAAATTCCAATTTATCCTTCATGAAGTGATGGAATATCAATTTTAATGTCAGACCATACCCTCATGAAGTGGACTAAAGGAGCACAAGTTTCGAACATGGTTGACTGTGAAAATATTTTCACGTTATAATGCAGGACGACCGTCCAGCCTAAGCTATAAAGTGTTCAGGGAAAAGGTGGCAAGCAATGTGGATCTAATTCCAAACTCCAAGCAGAAGCTGAAGACTGTTAAACGGTCAAAGTGGTTAGTTTAATGAATTCTTCTGGTTGTCAAAAACAAAAAAGATAATGGGACGTGTAAAAGGCTGTTTTAAGTACTCGCCATCCTTAAATAAAGGTTCATAACCAATTTCTAGATATACATGTGCCACACAATCTGGTATAATAGTCTTGCCTACATCAACTTCTTGTTGCGCAACTCTTCCATCTTATAATTTCTTCTTGACCTGCAGCAATATCCATTATTATAATTTAGTGTCCGCGAGTTTCAAACGCATTTGAAAATTTTGTTCGTTTAAGAACATTTTGCACCAAAAATAATGCGGTATTTTTGGACCTCCAAACCAAACGCTCTACACACCTATACAAGCTCAATATAAATTATAAGAAATCAAGAAATAATGTGATTTCATATTTTTGAGTTTTCAGTATCACAAACGGATTACAAAAGAAGATATTAATGCACAATCAAGAAGCTGAATTCACCCTTTTGCAAACTGTAAACAGGTAATCACATGCTTGGCTTAAAAGAACATGTTAGGATGCAGAGTTTTCAACTGAAAATAGAATGAATAATATAACCTCTGTTTTTTCTCACAAATGAATAGGTGAAACAAAGATCCCTCTGGGGTTGCATAATACAAACTACAAAACTACACCTTCAAAAGGTATACAATAATTGAAATATCTCCCTAAAAAGAAACGAAATAACTGAAAATAACAGAGTTTTACAAATCAATAACTACATATTTGAAAAAGAAAAGGTGGAGCTACTTGAAACAAAAAACAAGAGTATATAATCTCGCAGAAAAATATTATTGATACACCCATCTTGAAGCTTCCAACGGCCACCCAAGGGCTCAATCGTTCTCCTGATTCAAATATCAAAAGAAGTCGGTTTGATTGTATAATCACGTGAATAATATGATTACGAATTGATTTAAACATGCTTACAATTATTAGATTCTAATTGAGGACATATTTTGAGTTCATAACTAAAGTGTATACAACAAATTATGATCCAATCATTTACGTTCAACCCAACTCCAAAGGACATGTGCTTTTCTAGTCTAATAAGAGTGAAAGTAATAGGAAACTACATCTAAACTTGAAACCCCCACAATGGTGCTAAGTCTCGCTATAAACTTAAGATTTCCAGTTTGTTGTGTACCATATTTAGTGAATAAAATTAAAACGTATTAGTTTATAATTAGAATCTCATGCACAAAAGACAATGCCAGTGCTTTGCTCATTTATAGTGGGAAAAATCCCAAGAAAATATTATAATAGTACCTATTTTGGCTGCCTTCGAGAAGAAACCCTGATATCTGCCAGAGCACCAATCAAAATGTCACTTGAGTCAAAGGTTATACAATCTAAATAAATAAATAACTCAATGACTGACATAAACTTAAAAGATTACCAAGAGAGTTCAAACAAAATATATCTTACTATGACCCAACCTCTGGGCCAAGAGTCCTCTCCGATTACTGCCGAGGAAAACCAAATCATTGGGGAATCAGTGCAAGTATTTGTATGAGTACATATATGGTTTCACTAGCTAATAAGCCATAGCCAAAAGCCCAAGATACCAACAAAGATACCTCATTCAAGAATTGTTGGAAGTCAAAGTCTAGTACTGTTGCCTTGTATTGCAATGGTATTTCCATTAGTGCAGAATTTTCCACATATAATACTTTCATTATAATAATGTCTGGTTTCTTTTGGGGTATTATTTTCTCAAAAATGAATACAGTGAGGGGAGCACTATGCACAAGGCCATATTGACTCCAGCAGAAGTCAACAAACCAGATACATTCATCTCTTTCCACTACCTTAATGGTGTTGCAACACCCAAAAATAGCATACGGAAACCCAGTAAATGCTCAGAAAGACTGATATTGCAGAAAAAATTGACGCGCCGGTCCAGAAGCTGCAAAAACAAAATTCATTGTACTATTTAAATATTGTGCAGAACTAAAGGTGTATATGTTAGCATACTCATAAATCATGTGGCAAACACATATTTTCAGCCCTCATAGAATTGTGCATAATCGTTAACCAAATAAATATTTACCTGTCACTAATAATTGAATCAATTTTTCTTTATCATTGAAATTACATTTTCACTTGTTAAAAAACGGGGAGGAAGAGGGTCAAACAGGCAAAAGCATAGGTCTAATGTAGAAAAGTGGGGCATGTAACTACATATTATCTATAAAACACAAATTCTGAAGATAAAAAAGTACAGGTGAAGGTGATGATGATGATGACCGGAACTGTGATCATGTGCTGCTCCTTTGACAATGATGTAGAGAGTCTCAATGAAGCTAAAAATCGGATCATAATGCCTCTGGTGATAGAACCTATAGAGATGCATATATAACATTCCGGCTTAAAAATTTCATATAAACAAAGTGTGGTTTTTATCTACATAACGTCGACAAACATAGTCTACATATTGTTAAGAGTAGAGTCACAAAGAAATACTACTGTATCTCTGATCTCTTTTCATTGGAGGTAATTTAGTCACCTGGCGCAGCAACAAACAAGCAGTGGTTACTCGATCCAGTATTGAGGTAGAGTATAGAGCGATGGCTCTTGGTGTGTGTGAACTTCTATGGACTCAATATTTGTTAACTAATCTGGGACTTGCAACAAATGCCCCTATGAAGTTGTTTTGCGACAACAAGGCTGCCATCAGCATTGCTCATGATCCACTACAACACGATAGGACGAAGCATATTGAGATTGATCGACACTTTATTAAAGAGAAACTAAGTAAAGGCCTCATTTGTATTCCATATGTAAAGTCGAGCGATCAACTTGATTCACCCTATTGTTTACAAGTTAGGCATGAGGAATATTTATGCTCCAACTTGAGGGGGAGTGTTAAAGTTATCAACAGTTGGCTGTTAAAGTCCTTAACTGTTAAAGTCCTCAATAGCTGGCTATTGAAGACTTTAACAGCTGGCTATTGAGGACTTTAAACAGCCAGCTATCTCCATAGCTGTTCTATATTGACTATTGATGTAATATTTAGATCTGATCAGCTGTGTAGTTGGCCTATATAATGGTCTTACTATCTTTGTGTAAAGGACAGCAACAACAGCTAATAAACTCTATTGATGTTCTCTCCATTCTTCTTTTCCTTGCTCCCTTATATTTGAGTGCATGCAACTACTCATTAGAGTTCAAGGAAAAATAAACAGAAGGGATTAAAAGAACAATTAAATATCAACATTGTTATTCTTCTAATTTTCCTTTTGTTTAAACAATAGGAAAAGCAGTAAAATGTTATCCCTATAAATCAGAAGGTCGCCAACTGAGATAAGACAGAAAATGCCATATACTGTTCCAGCTGCCTTGGGTGTTTCTAGCAACTAAATTTATCTGAGAAGTAGTTCTACTTCTAGTTTTACAAGAAGTACAATGATAAAATGTATTTTTGGAAATAATAAAAAAATAAAAAATCCTACACACCGAAGTTGTTATTCCACACAAGCACATAAACAGAAATATTTGGAAGAGGCCTCCTAAAACAGCAACAGCTCGGACAACACGAAGTTGTACACAACAAATATAATCATATCACTGTATTTGAAAGAGTGAGTTTCCCGCACACTGCATTAAGTCGTTATGGAAAATCATGGTAAAGTTTCATCTGTGCTAATTTAATGCCAACAAGGCATCAAAATGATGTTACCAAAGAGAGGATGATCTTGTTATACGCCATAGTGACCAACAAGAAGGTTGACGTGGGATTCAATGTTAATGGGTCCATTTCTAAATATCTATGGGAAAGTACGACGGGTAGACTACCTCATTCATCGTTGATCACTGGGTTGTGTAGACAGACAGAAGTACAGTGGAGTACTTATGAGTTAATCCAGTTCGCTATGGCGGTAATCGATCATGCCACAATTCAAAGGTATAAGGTATGGGAAATATGTTTCTCGCACCCAAGAGTTGTGGGATTCATTACGGAGCCAACATCTCTAGATATGGATGATGAGCCAACAGATACGCCCGAGTTGGGGTGTTCATCAGTAATTTACCGTACTGAACCGGACCGAATCGGTTACCAAATTCATCCGAAACATAATACCGGTACGGGTTCGGTACCGGTTTTTATCTACTTTTGTACCGGTTGTTGTACTATACATATTTTCCTAATGAAGGGCAGGGCCTAAAAGGCAACAAAAATCCCCATAGATACACATCATAGTAAAGGATCTTGAAATCACACAGACGAACACTTGAGTTATAAAGATAGTATTCGACAAAAAGTTTCTCTCGTCTTAAGTTCCACGGCTTGCAATGTTCAAATTAATAGCGACATATTACACAAATATCCCACAAGAACCCCATTTCAATATATTTACTTGCCTACATTTATTTACTAAAAGTGAAGTGAAAGGAATTACAACACAAACTTCTAAGAACTTAAGAGATGTATTCCACAAACAACACTGATAACAACATAGAACCAAACATCTCATGTACTTCATTGCAAATTATAAGATTTCAGCATTAACCAGAGCAAACTGCTAGGGTTCTTTTTTATATCCATAATCTGCTTTTCAATTGAATTGATACTAAAACAGAGCAGGTAAATACTATTGTATCTCTGACCTCTCTTACTTTTTTGAGTTAATTGTATAAATAAATGTAGTGATTAATTTTCATTTTTGAAAATTACCACCAGCAGCAGATCATAATATATGGGCAAAGTTGAGCTCTGGTGGACTGTTAGAGGAATGATTGTTCTTCTTCTGCTATTAATTCCAGGGGTTCTGGGTTGGGGAAAGGAAGGACATTATGCAATTTGTAAAATAGTTGAGGTAAATATTGCTTCAATTTCTCATATCATAATGGGTTACGTGACGCCTCCGAAATTAGGTATCATCATCACCCATCTCGAAATTAGCCAAATACATTGGTACAAAATTCAAATACAAACTAATAATACAACAAATGTAAAATACTGACGAACATATCTTTGTGAGTTTAAATCTGAATCATGTCTTCAGGCAATATCATTCTCAATTGAGTCCTCCTGGGCGAGATATCAAACTCAAATTCGATCCTCGTTACATTTATTATCACACTATTTAATGTAATAGTGAGGACTACTAATACTATCATCCTGGTAGTCACTCCATTCCCCGATTAGTCTGAAGCTACGTTCTCATTTCACGAAGAAACGGTGAAAGAAAGGGTGAATTTCAATGGCCGATAAAAAAAATATTATGACTAAGATAATGCGAAATAAATTATCATTAGCCTTGAACAATGTTAAAAACGATAAAATACAATAGACATCAAGTTTAAGCTGCGGTGAACAAGCGATCCATTAAAAAGAGTCGAATAGACCATCGATTCATTATCTTCTCCATGTTAAAAGTCCACGATAATGTTTTATCCACATAATTGAACCACATCATCGAATCATCCCCGCACTACGGGTAGGGATATTCATTAAATCATCAATGGTCATAACTTATGCCGAATAATCCCGATCACAATCATATAAAATTCCATCTCGTGCGTAAGCCAAAGATATACAACAATAAACCTAATAATCAATCAATCCATCTTTGCTGCACGTAAGCGAAAGATATCTGATTCGATAACCAACAGTCCCATCTTCGCACGTAAACCAAAGATAACTTTCATCACCATATAAGCGTGAGGGACGATGACAATGATATAAACTTTAATCAATCAAAATAAGAATAAATATTAAAGACTTTAAATTTATCCAAATATTATCGGCGCCCCAAAATTAGGTATACATCACCCATCTTGGGTGCGACACTTACATAGTGCAAATTTAAATCTGACTTATTAACATAAGCGTATGGTATGCAAATCGACATAAGCGTGAGTTTAAATACAAATATAAATCTACTAGATATTATACAAACTCAAACAAAAGTCCTCATTCTGATTATTATCACACTTATTTTACGAATAGTGAGGACTACTAATCTTATCTTGAGGACCATCACTCGTTTCCCAGGCTAAATCCCGGCTATATTATCATTTCACGAAGAAACGGTGAAAGAAAGGGTGAGCTCAACTAGCCCGATGAAATATTATGACTAAGATAATGCGAATAAATTATCAATAGTCTTGATAATATTAAGCGATAAAATACAATAGACAACCGGTTTAAGCTGCGTGAGAATATCTGATCCATTAAAAAGTCAGTAGAAAATAAAATCTACTATCTTTTAGGTTTTAAAGGTTTTTCATCCTTTGTTTATAAATGAGACTCGACTTTAATAAATATTCCACATCATCGAATCACCCACACTTTTCTGACGAGGATATTCTTTAGTATCACGACCACAATTATTCATACACTTACGGGCGAGAATATTTGTGTATTCATTAATAGTCATGATCATGCCAACAAGCATCCATCGATACTCTGACCCTTTGAGGATTTTATCACATCATTTGTAACATTACGGTCGTGATTACAAGAATAGTCTCTGGTCATAATCATACCAAGTCCATCTATGCTTTACTGGGCCACGAGATGACTTTCAAAAAAAAAATATAAACATGAGGATGATGACAATGATATAAAATTCAATAAAACAAGTTCAAATTATTTTATCCGAGAATTATTAACGTCAAATTATCGACGTGAATCTTTGTTTTGTAGAGTAAAATTCAAGAATGATCGGAAGAATATTTCCATGAAAGATCTTTGGATGAAGCATTGAAATATCGAGGATATTCTACTAATTTCATGGAGTATAGAAGTCAAAGTTTTAACCAATTTGGGTATAATAAAGAATGGAATAACAAAAGAAATCACCATAAATGCGATAGGCCTTGCAGACGAGTTATTCAGCGAAATAATAAATAACGGAACGGTCGGTGAAATTCACACAAGCGGGATGTTCCAACAGAATAATAAAGATGGAACCGACCGGTCCGGTGTAAAACACGAGATAGGATATTCAGCGAGAATAATAAAAAGCGGAACCGAATTAGGTGTAAAACACTGAGCGGGATGTTCAGCGAGAATAATAAAAAAGCGGAACCGGTCGGTGTAAAACACTACGAGCGAGGATGTTCAGCGAGAATAATAATAAAAGGCGGAACCGGTCGGTGTAAAACACCTGACGGATGTTCCAGCGAAATAATAGAAGAATGTCACCAAGTATAGGGTAAACCACTTATCTGAGTTATTCAGCGAGAATAATAAGCGATGGAATAACAACAGTTCTCTTCATGAATAAGAAAGAATAACACCCTTACATTTGGTAGGAGATTGAATCTTTACTGGCGATGTAGTAACAAAATACTCTTCTTCTTTCTCTCTTATTCTCTATACTTTCTCTCTCTATAAGCTTGAATGAATTAAGTGAAAATAATGAAGCCCTAGGCCTCTGTTTATAGAAGATTTCTAGCTTAGCTTTTCTTAGTGTGAAAAAAGTGGCTTGGCTTGGCGGTTTTGGCCTTTGTAATGTGAAGCGAAAAGTGGTTCGGCCTTTTGTAATGTGAAGCGACAAGTGGTTCGACGTCTGGTAAAGGTAATTACTATTAGCGAAGGTAAATACTATTGTGAAGGTAAATACTATTCACAAGGGTAATTACTATTGTGAAGGTAATTCTTATTGGCGAAGGTAAATACTATTCACAAGGTAATTACTATTGTGAAGGTAAATACTTATTGTGAAGGTAAATACTATTCACAAGGTAATTACTATTGTGCGAAGGTAATTACTATTGTGAAGGTAAATACTATTGATGAAGAGACTCTTAGATGATGACATATGAGCCCCCATAAAATAATCAAACTTACCACAAATCATTTTTTTTTCATCGACACATATTTAATCTTTCAACAATTATTAATCATTTATAACTTGTCGTCTCAATTATTGATTTAATACTATAACATATTATCTGAGGATGATCTTTGTGACAATAATTGAATCGATAATATAAGAGATATGATCGTGATTCTTGTAGCAATAATTGAGCATAGGTGAGTGACTTCTCACGTAAGCATCGATAATCAATCTGGTGTCTTCTTATCTGACTACTGGCGTATTCTTGTACTTTTACCATGGGTAGTTCAACGGTTTTAACGGTAACACCTCCGTAGTTATTTTTATAAAATATTTTTATCGTTTTCTCGATCAAATGATAATTACATTTATGGGGTCCACCATGATTGAGCCGTTATCACGAATATTCCTAACAAAAGAATATTCCCAGAGCCAAACGAATATTTTATAACAACTTGCATACTTTTTGCAAAATTTATAAATATTACCCACAACTATAACATTATATCAAATTTATTCCATAATATTCAAAAATAATATTTATAGAAAAATTTCATCTTTATTTATAAAAGTTGGGGTCTTACAACCTCCCTTCTTATGAAATTTAAGCCCTCGAAATTAGAATGCGATACTGGTATGTATCGAAGAGGTAAGGATACCTTGATTTCATTTGATTCTAACTCCCAGTCATTTCCTCGACATCGTGGTTCCTCCATGAAAACTTTGACTTGAGGTATAACCTTGGGCGTAGAATATGTTCCTTCTTATCAAAATTTGAGCAGGAAACCTCTTAAATACGTCAAATCTTCCGCTATTTAAATCAGGTTCTAACTTTCGATAATATGGTTGGGGTCTTTCACATATTTACGTAACATAGATATGTGAAAAGCGTTATGAACACTGAGACGTATTTGGCGGTAAAAGCGAGTCTATAGGCCACGATTCCTACTCGATCGAGGATTAAAAATGGGCCAGATGAATCGAGGGTTAAGTTTTCCTCTCTTTCCAAATCTTGTAACTCCTTTCCATGGAAGCGACTCTTAACAACACATGATCTCTATATCGAATTCCCGTCCTTTCGATGAAGATCGGCATAACTCTTTTATCGATTTTGTGAGGTTTTTTATCGTTTGTCGGATCGTTTGAATCTTTTAAAAGTAGTCATACGTACCAACTCGGTCCCAACAACGTTGCTTCACCCACCTCATCCCGACATCTTTGGAGAGCGACACTTTCTTCCATCTGGCGCTTGAATGGAGCCATGCGATACTTGCTTGATAAGCTGTTGTTGTAGGAAAACTCCACGATGGTAAGAACTTGTCCCAACTCCCCTTGAAATCAAGGACCACGAGTCTTAATAGATCTTGAGAGTTTGAATAGTCCTCTCCAGGTTGTCCGTCAAAATCGAGGATGATATCTGAGCTAAATCGTGAAATCATGCGTGCCCATAGCTTTTTGCAAACTAACCCAAAATCGTGAAGTGAATCTTGGGTCTCGATCGAAACTATGGATCTGGCATACCATGCGATCTTACAATCTCGTTTATGTACATCTGAGCGAAGGCGTTCAAGTGTATAAGTTTCTCGTGTCGGTAAGAAATGAAGCGGACTTGGTCGACCTATCAACAATGACCCAAATCGCATCGATGCCTTGAGAAACCTTAGGAAGGCCGTGCTTGAAATCCATGGTAATGTGCTCCCACTTCCATTACGGAATTTCAAGTGGTTGCAATGGACCTTTTGGTACTTGATGCTCCGCTTTTAACTTCGTTGACAAGTTAGACACCTTGAGATAAGCAGTATTATCTCTCTCTTATTATTGCTCCACCAAAATGTATGGCGAAATATCATGATACATTTGGTACTCCCGAGATGGATTGCAAATGGTGTGTTGTGTGCCTCCATCATGATATTATACTTTAAATCGAATTCGTTAGGAACACAAAAATGCAGGAGTTGACTTCGAAGTATTCCTTCTTCATCGATTCTTGCTTAAGCGCGTAGCACCTTCTTGCACTTTCTTCATCATCGCATCGGCTCCAGTGCAGTAGCTTGGCGACTTTAACTTTATCGATTAAAGTCGGTTCTACTTTCGTATACTCGCTATCATCACATGCGTCCACAGAGTCTTTAATTCTATCTCCATCCTTTGCAAGTCACACAAAATGGGCCTTTGCGTTGACAATATCGCTTTTCGTGCTTGCATATGATTTTCTACTTTCGATCGTCGGCTACCACGTTAAACTTTTCGAGGATGGTATTGGATGGTATGATCATAATCTTTCAGCAGTTCAAATAGCGTCGTTGTCGCATGTTGAGTTCCTTTTGAGTGAAGAAAAATATTTGAGGCTTTTATGATCCGTAAAGATCTCCACTTTCTCCCCATCTGAGTAATGCCTCCAAATTTTAAGTCTGAAAACATGAATTTTGCCAACTCTAGATCATGAGTAGGATAATTCCTCTCATATTCTTTGAGTTGTCGCGAGGCATAAACTATTACTTTTCCATGTTGCATGAGAACACATCCCAACCCTTTTGCTAGAAGCATCACTGTAGATGACAAATCCCTCAAGGCGGATGGTATTGTCGAGCAGTCTTTGAAATAAGTCTCTCTTGAGTTCTTGAAAACTCTTCTCACATTCTTAGCTCCAATAGAACTTTGTATCTTTCAAAATTCAATTTGAGTCGATGGAATAGCGATTAGAAAAATCCTTCCACGAATCTCAGATAATAACCGGCTAAGCAAGAAAGCTACGTGCTTGATCCTTTGATTTAGGTTGTTCCCGACTTTGAATAGCTTGATCTTTCTTTGGGTCAGCGGATATTCCATGACTTGATACCACGTGCCCAAGGAATGCTACTTCTTGACGAAACTACGCATTTCTTCAACTTGGCATAAAGCTTATATTCACGAAGCTTTTGGAGTGTCGACCTCAAGTGTTGCTCATGATCTTCACGGCTTTTGGAATAAATAAGGATGTCATCAATAAAGGCGACCACAAAGTGATCTAAATATTCCTTGAATACTCGGTTCATCATATCCATGAAAGCGGCGGGGCATTAGTCGATCGAAAGGACATGACTAGGAATTCATAATGCCGTCTGGGGAGGAGTTAAAAGCCGTCTTTGGAATGTCGTGATTCTAATCTTCAATTGGTGATATCAGGAGCGAAGATCGATCTTTGAAAAATTTTTGGCTCCTTGCAAGCTGGTCGAACGGGTCATCAATCGTGGCAATGGATACCTATTTTTGATGGTGGCGTGATTGACTCCAGATAATCAATACAAAAATCGCATACTCCCATCTTTCTTCTTCACGAATAGAACGAGGAGCACCCCAGGAAATCTACTAGGGCGAATAAAGCCGATGTCTAACAATTCCTGCGGTTGGGTCTTTAACTCACGAAGTTCAATAGGAGCCATTCGATATGGGGCTTTGGAAATAGGTTTTATCTTAGGGTTCAAGGTCGATACAAAATTCAATTTCACGCTCTGAGGGGTAGGCGGGGAAGTTCTTGAGAATCGTCGGAAATTTATTAACAATAGGAATATCGTTTAAAAGCGGCGTATTTTTTTATTTAAATCGTGACATGAGCTAAGAAAGCTTGACATCCGTTTTTCAATAAGCGAATAGCTTTATGGCTTGAGATGGCCGTGATTGATTTTAATGGTTTGGTCGTTTGAATTAGCATAATAGGTTGATTAGGAATATGAAAGCTAACAACCTTACGAAAACAATCAATTTTTGCATGATAAGTAGTTAACCAATCAATCCACAGAATCACGTCAAATGCAAGTATTTTTAATGAAATAAGATCGACGAGGTAATGTGAAGTCTGCCGATTTGAACCAAACAAGACTTATAAGCGGTGGATGTAATGAAGGTTTCTCCCAGCGGAGTTTCCACGAGATAAGTCAAAGTCTAATTTCTCTCGAGTCAAATTTAATCGATGGCGCAAGTAGGAGAAATAAAAGAATGGGTAGAACAGGTTATCAAATAAAGTATAGACTTCATTAGAGTTTATGATAAGCTTACGTGATGACCTCATTGGTTCCTTGCTCTTTGGGAGGTCACAACAAATGCTCTCCCTTACCTTCTGGGTTTTGAATTTTAGGGGATGGCCTTTGGTGCCTCCATCCTAGTTGAATTTGTCTTGATGGCAACAAAATCGAGCTAAGTGACCTTCTCTTCCACAATTATAACATGCTTTGGATGGCATGGCCTTGATTTGGGCCGATGTGTCCCTCTCCTCGCATTTGAAGCATATGATAGGTGGTCTTTCTCCTTCCTTAACAATGGGTCTTTGGTCTTTGGCGTCTTTCCATCATTGTTGAATCTCCTTTTCTTGAAATGTCCATTCTTATTGTTTTGTACGATTACCAAAGTGGTTACCATATCGGCTTTGTTGATTCCCTCCACGCTTGTTGTCACAGCCTCGATGACTATTCTCATTTGGTATTATAATTTTTAAATTTTGCTCTCTTTTTAGTTGTTGTTGACTCATTATCGCGCTCCACTAAGCGAGCCCTATTTACAACATCTGAATACAAACCACGGTTTATGAGAAATAAGATGTTGGCGTATCTCGACTTCAAACCTCTTAAAAACATTAGCGCCATTCTCTCTTCATTATCCACCAGTGTGGCCTATGGCAGTGATAACTCATAAATTTTGCCTCGTGTTGCGACACGGTCGTATTGTTTTGTTCGACTTGATAAACTCCACCTCCTTTACGTATGGCGAATACTTTCGGGAAAGTATTTGTCGTTGAAACGACTCTGGAACTTCTCCCAAGATATCTTGATGCAATTTGGTTGAGTCGTTTCTGGAATTCCCACGATGTCCGCCTCTCAGCGCATGACATAAAAGCGTGAAAGGAACCTTTTGCTCCTCGGAGCATCCCAGACATCAAATATCTTGGTAATCTGCTTTATCCATGCTTCACTTGAAGTGGTTTTGCTCTCCCTTAAACTCCGTGGTCCCGGCTCCTTAAATTGTTTAGCGGTGTGCCAGAGAGTTTCAAATGTTTCCACCTACGTTTTGGGCGAAGTCGCTCTACTTTCTTTGTTGCATAAATTACATAAAACCTCTGAACATTTGATCGTTCATCATTTAGTCGGTGTTGTTGTTGTTTGCGTGAGGATTATCGCCTTCTGATGCACATTATCACGATTATTGATATGTGGTGAATCAACGATACGCTGCGCTCCATTCTTATTCTCAACATTCTCGGATGTCATTTTGATCTTGCCACAAAACAAAAGGTTAATTGACGTATAACAAATTATCCTATCTTACGACCAACCGATAAAATATCACATAAACTTAGGTAGGTCATACTAGCGAAGGTATTCCCGTCTCTCCCCTCTAGTACTATTCTCACATCTTAGCGGGGATCATATCCTAAGCTACGATACTGTTGTGGCGCCCCAAAATTTAGGTATACATCACCCATCTTGGGTGCGACACTTACGTGTGCAAATTTAAATCAACTTATTAACATAAGCGTAGGTATGCAATCTGACATAAGCGTGAGTTTAAATACAAATATAAATCTACTAGATATTATCTGAAACTCGAAAAAAAGTCCTCATTCTGATTATTATCACCTTTATTTTACGAATAGTGAGGACTACTAATCTTATCTTGGGACCATCACTTTCGTTTCCCAGGCTAAGTCCCGGCTATATTATCATTTCACGAAGAAACGGTGAAAAGAAAGGGTGAGCTCAACTAGCCCGATAAGAAATATTATGACTAAGATAATGCGAGAATAAATTATCAATAGTCTTGATAATATTAAGCGATAAAATACAATAGACAACCCGGTTTAAGCTGCGGTGGAATATCAATCCATTAAAAGAGTCAGTAGAAAATAAAATCTACTATCTTTTAGGTTTTAAAGGTTTTCATCAACTTTATAAATAGAGACTCGACTTTAATAAATATTCACATCATCGAATCACCCACACTTTTCTGACGAGGATATTCTTTAGTATCACGACCACAATTATTCATGCACTACGGGCGAGAATATTTGTGTATTCATTAATAGTCATGATCATACCAACAAGCGTCCATCGATGCACTTCTGACCCCTGAGGATTTTTATCACATCATTTGTAACATTACGGTCGTGATTACACCAGAATAGTCTCTGGTCGTAATCATACCAAGTCCATCCCCATGCCTTCTGAATACGATGACTTTAAAAAAAATATAAACATGAGGATGATGACAATGATATAAAAATTGATAAAAACAAGTTCAAAATTATTTTATCCGAGGAATTATTAACGTCAATTATCGACATGATCTTTGTTTTGTAGAGTAAAATTCAAGAATGATCGGAAGAATATTTCCATGAAAAGATCTTTGGATGAAACATGAAATATCGAGGATATTCTACTAATTTCATGGAGTATAGAAGTCAAAGTTTTAACCATTTGGTATAATAAAGAATGGAATAACAAAAGAAATCACCGTGCAATGCGATAGACCTTGCGCAGACGAGTTATTCAGCGAATAATAAATAACGGAACGGTCGGTGAAAATTCACAAAGCGGGATGTTCAACGAAATAATAAAGATGGAACCGAGATCCGGTGTAAAACACACGAGATAGGATATTCAACGAATAATAAAAAAGCGGAACCGGTCGGTTGTAAAACACCTGAGCGAGGATGTTCAGCGAGAATAATAAAAAGGCGGAACCGGTTAGGTGTAAAACCTGCAGAGACGGGATGTTCAGCGAATAATAATAAAAAGCGGAACCGGTCAGGTGTGTAAACACTGACGGGATGTTCAACGAGAATAATAGAAGAATGTCACCAAGTATAGGGTAAACCACTTATCTGAGGTTATTCAGCGAATAATAAGCGATGGAATAACAACAGATTCTCTTCATGAATAAGAAAATAACAACACCCTTACATTTGGTAGGAGATTGAATCTTTGCGGCGATGTAGTAACAAAATACTCTTCTTCTTTCTCTCTTATTCTCTCTATACTTTCTCTCTCTATAAGCTTGAATGAATTAAGTGAAAAATAATGAAGCCCTAGGCCTCTATTTATAGAAGATTTCTAGCTTTTTCTGCTTAGTGTGAAAAGCGAGTGGCTTGACATTTGTTTTTTTTGGCCTTTGTAATGTGAAACGACAAGTGGTTCGGCCTTTTGTAATGTGAAGCGACAAGTGGTTCGACGTCTGGGTAAAGGTAATTACTATTAGCGAAGGTAAATACTATTGTGAAGGTAAATACTATTCACAAGGTAATTCTATTGGCGAAGGTAATTACTATTGTGAAGGTAAATACTATTCACAAGGGTAATTACTATTGGCGAAGGTAATTATTATTGATAAAGGTAAATACTATTGAAGGTAATTACTATTGGCGAAGGTAATTACTATTATTGAAGGTAAATACTATTGAATGAAGAGACTCTTAGATGATGACATATGGGCCCCCATAAAATAATCAAACTTACCACAAATCATTTTTTTTTTCATCAACACATATTTAATCTTTCAACAATTATTAATCATTTATAACTTGTCGTCTCAATTATTGATTTAATATTATAACATATTATCTGAGATGATCTTGTGACAATAATTGAATCGATAATATAAGAGATATGATCACGTGATTCTTGTAGCAATAATTGAGCGTAGGTGACTTCTCACGTAAGCATCGATAATCAATCTGGTGTCTTCTTATCAACTCTGGCGTATTCTTCTACTTTTACCTGGGTAGTTCAGCGGTTTAACGTATTCTTGTACTTTTTTGTCATTTCTCGATCAGTAGTTCAGCGGTTTTAATATTCGGTAACACCTCCGTTTTAGTTATTTTTTATAAAATATTTTTTTTTATCGTTTTTCTCGATCAAAATGATAATTACATTTGTTGGGGTCCACCAATGATTGAGCCATTATGCGAATATTCCTAACAAAAGAATATTCCCTTACGAAGAAAATTCTACAATAATTTTCACGAGAATTCTTGAATATTTTATAACAACTTGCATACTTTATTTTAAAATTTATAAATATTACCCATATTATCTATAACATTATATCAAATTTATTCCATAATATTCAAAAATAATATTTATAGAAAAATTCATCTTTATTTATAAAAGAATTAATTATCTTTGAGATGTTTTATTTGTATTTTATCGGATTTGAGGTATTAAAAGATCAAATCGGTGTTATTACTGACTTTATTGTGTGAGTTATAATATTTAATCCGAAATAGTTGGATCGTTGTAATTTTTGGATATATTATACATATATAAGTTGAGTATATGTCCACAAATTTTGAGCGAATTAAAATGAGCGTATAATTTATTATGAATTTTAAGAGGTGTTGATTGAAAATTAGGTTATAAATGATTTTGGTGGAAAATTCTAGAATTGGTGGGCCCCACTTTTGGTTGGTGAGAAATTTGCTCAATTGAATTTTCAAATGTGGTGGGTGGGAATTGTAGCGAGTAAAAGCCATCGGGTTTGCGAGTTAAAATCGTTTTTACATCCTTGGCGTCTAACATTTTCTATAAATAGAGGCTAAGTTAGAATTGAAAATCACACGAAATTCATAAGTTTTCTCTCTTTCTCTACTATATTATTGGCGTATTTTGTGAGTATTTAGATACTTTGAGAGTTCTTTGTTAAGATCTGAAGTTTCATTCAACATCACTTGAGCCTTTCCTTAGAAATCTTGATTCTTTGAGGTAAGGGATATTATTTTTTTCGTAATGATATTATTTCTTGATATCATTATCTTTGAAATGTTGATCTGAAGTTTTTATCAAATTTGGAACTTTTTCATGTCGGGGTTACTATTCATGAGTTCTTATTCACGAGTTCTTATTCATGAGTTCTTATTCACGAGTTCTTATTCACGAGTACTATTCATGAAGCGTGAAGATGTTTTTTGTGGAATTTCTATCTTTTGGTGTCGGATTACTATTCACGTGTCGGCCTATTCACGTATCTGACACTATTCACGTATCTGACACTATTCATAGAAAAAAAAAATTTCTTCTTTTTAGTCCAAAATATCTATTTTGGATACTAGCTTTGATTGTATCCATGTTTTGATCATTCTTGAATTTTACACCACTATGATTATTTTTGAGGTATTGTTGGACATGGATAAAACAAAGTCAAGAATCCTTAATCCTTAATCCTTGTCATTTTGTTTCCTTTGGATTCGTTTCTTTAAAAATATTTTTCATCATCCTCGGTCTTAAATGATGATATTATTGAATATCTTTGGCACATAGTGCAAAAATGAATGATTTAGGAAAGAATATCTTTGGCTGTCTGTAGTGCAAAGATGAGCAGTGTTGAGATGAACATGACCATTGATGAATATCTTTGGCACAGCAGTGCAAAGATGAATATTTGATTTTGAGATGAATATTGATTGATGTTACAAGGATAAAATATTGATGATGGATTTGTTAAATTCATAGATTATAGTAGATTTCATTCTCTACGTAACTCTTACATGAATTATTATTTCAATGCGAATATTGATGCGAAAACTTGTTGTCTATTGTATTCTGTCAGTTTTTCCTGTTGGAGACTAACGATAATTTGTTGTATATTATCTTAGTCATAATATTCTTCTTGGGCTAGTTGAGCTCACCCTTTTTCCTTGTTGTTCCATTTTTCTTCTCGGGAGGCGAGAATGTAGCGAGTCTTAGTCGAGGTATGGAATGAAGGTTACTAGAGAGTTGTTTAGTAGTCCTCACCATTTTGTAAAATAATGTATCAATAATTATGATGGGGATTTATTTGCGTAGTGGATATTGTCTAGAAGACAATATTATATTTAAACTCACGGTATATATTGTCGTATTTCACACGACATTTGTATTATTGAAGTTGTAGTTTGCTTCTTGTACCATGTATTTGGCGACTCGAGAATGGGTGTTGTGTATACCTATTTTGGGGGTGTCACGGTTAATATCGAGCTTAGGGATATGATCTCTGGCGGAGATCGGGGAATAGAACTAGGAGGGAGAGCGAGGTAAATCCTTGACTAGTGTGTCTACTAAGCTTATTTGATAGTTGGTCGATATATAGGGATATTATGTGATATATTGATTTCCTTAATTAACCCTTGTTTTATGGCGGTATTTGAGAATGTCGATTGAGAATATTAACAGTGGAGTAAATGAGGCCGTGGAGATGCACATGCTTACTGAGCGAGGAGAGCGTCTGACAATGGTGGCAATGTTCCTCCATGAACAACAACACCAAGGCGAGATGATGAATGAGGGGATGTTTAGAAGCTTTTTGCGATTCATGCAAAAAATCGGACGAGGAGACTTCGTGTTCAAAATCTGAGGAGAAATGATAGCAATTCACGGGTGGTCACAACCGACGATTCGAAAAGTTGGGACCACGAATTTAAGGAAAAGTCGAGATCCGATCATGGGCGGAAACATGGGTCAAACAAATTACCAAGATATTCGATGTCTTGGGATGCGGAGAACGAAGGTTCCATTCGCCACCTTTATGTTAAAATGGCGAAGCGATTCTTTGTGGAATCGAAAAGCGTACCCATCCATTTGCACTTCGGCATGTGGGGAGAGCGTTTGAAAGCAGTTCAATGACAAGTACTTCCTGAAAGTATTAAATCGTATGAAGGAAGTGGAGTTTATTAGACTGAAGCGAGAATAACATGGCGGTGTCCCGATCTGGCGAAGTTCGCGGAGTTATCGAGTTTGCACCTCATTTGGTGGAGAATGAGGAGCGTTATGGCGGATGTTTACGAGAGGTTTGAAACAGGCGTACGTCGATATCTTATTTCTCATAAATTTTCTCTCTATTCAGATGTTGTCAGCGGGGCTCGGGTTGTTAGGCGAGATAACGAAATACGTTCAACCAGAGGACCATAACCGAGGATCATCTAGAAGATAGTAGTCAACAAAATAACGATAACCCGGCGGAGAAAAAGAATCTGAATAAAAGCGGTAACCACTCTGGTGGTAATTGTGGCCATGAAAATAGAAGCGAGTCGGGAGGAGATTTTAAAAAGAGGAGATTCAACAACGACCATGTGAAGACGTCAGCGCCGGTAGCAACTGGTTCCAAGGGAGGAGAACGACCACCGGTCATATGTTATAAATGCGGGAAAGAGGGACATATCAGTCCAAACTGTCCACAACAGTTTAAGGTATGCTATAATTGTGGAAATGAAGGACATATCGCTCGAGATTGTACGATATCGAAACCCAGTCCAGCGAGAATGGTGACTCAAAAGGATGTCCCAGAAAAGTCAAAGTCAACGGTTCTTGGAAGAGCGTTTGTCGTGACCGGTCAAAATCACGAGGAACACGAACGAAGTTAGCACGGTTAGTTAATTATAAATTCTTGCGAAGTATATACCTTACTAGAATCTGGGTTCTACCCATTCTTTTATCTCTCTTACTTGCGCTCAGCGTTTGAACTTGACTACGGAGAAATTGAACTTTGACTTATCTGTGGAGACTCCATTAGGAGAAACTTTCATTACATCCGTTGTTTAAAAATCTTGCTTGATTCAGAGGTTGGCACTATCACATTACTGTTAACCTTATTTCTATAGAGATATTTGCTTTTGATGTGATTTTAAGGTTAACTACTCATCATGCCAAAATTGATTGCTTTACGTAAGGTTGTTAGTTTTCATATTCTAAAGCAACTTTGTTATTGAATTCAGCAATCAAACCATTGTAATCAAACATTTTCATATCAAGCCATGAAGTCATTCGTTTATTACGGATGTCAAGTTTTCTTAGTCCATGTTATGGATTTGAATAAAGACACGTCGATTTGAATAATATTCTGTTGTTATTGATTTTCTGGCGTGTTTCTGAAGAATTTCTTGGCTTACTCCCAAAGCTTTGATATTAAATTTTGTATCGAATTTGAACCCGTACAAAACTCATTTCTAAAATCTCATATCGGATGGCTCTATTGAACTTGAGAGTTAAAAATTCAACTATAAATTTGGTACTGAGCCTTTATCTTGTGACTTCCTTTGTGGAATTCACTAAGCCGACTCTCTCTTGTAGGGGCGTCATATTTGTGCGATAGTAAAGCGATAGGTGTCATTGTGACGTCTTATCCAAGATTGGGATATGAGTCACAATTGAGAAGCAACCTAAGTCGATGTAATCGAAATACGTAGCTTTCAGGCTTAGTTGGTTATTATCGGAGATTCGTTGAAGGATATTCTCGAATCGCTATTCCATTAACGCAATGACTCGTAGAGATACAAAATTGAATGGAGCGAGGAATGTGGGAAGAGCTTGAAGAACTCAAGAGGAGACTCATTTCAAAGACATGTTACGACCATGCCATCTTGGAAAAGCTGAACGTGTAGGCGGCGTGTTGAGTAGAAGATCGTATCTGATCTGCGAGTGCGATATTGTCAAAGACTAATTTCATTATAATTTACAAATAATAGAGATGGAGATGAAAACTCTAAAGGTACCCACGTGATGATATACGAGTATAATCGACTTTAATCGATAAAGTTAAGGTTGCTCAAGCCACCAGGCCGGAGCTGATGCATATGAAGAAGAAAAGTACAAGAAGGAGCTATTTGGGCGAGAATTGATGAAGAAGGAATACTTGAGTCCACTCTAGACTTTGTGTTCTTAACGACTACGATTTGAAGTACAAGATTATGATGGAGGCACACAATACACCATTTGCAATCCATCCTGGAAGTACTAAAATGTATCGTGATCTTGACATACATTTTGGTGGAACAATATGAAGAGAGAGATTGCAAAGTTTATCTCGATGTGTTTAACTTGTCAAACGTGTAAAGGCGACATCTAGTACCTAAGGGTCCGTTACAACCACTTGAGATTCCGAAATGGAAGTGGGAACACATTACCATGGATTTCAATCTACGGGTCTTCCTACGGTTTCTCAAGGCATCAATGCTATTTGGGTTATTGTTGATAGATTTACCAAGTCTCTGCTCATTTCTTGCCGATCACGGAGACTTATTCACTTGAGCGTCTTTCTCGTATGTGCGTAAATGAGATTGTGAGATTGCATGGCATGCCGGTATCCATAGTTTTAGATCGTGACCTAAGATTCACTTCATGATTTTGGGTTAGTTTGTAGAAAGCTATGGCGCGCAATTTCTGATTCAGGTTTGGCATACCATCCTCAAAGCGGATGGGCAATCGAGAAGGACTACTCAAACTCTTGAAGATATATTAAGACTCTGTGTCCTAGATTTCAAAGGAAGTTGGGATAAGTACTTGCCATTGGTGGAATTCTCATACAACAATAGTTATTAAACAAATATAAGCATGGTTCCATTCAAGCATTATATGGACGAAAATGTCGTTCTCTTATATGTTGGGATGAGGTGGGTGAAGCAACATTGTTGGGACCCGAGTTAAATGCGTATGACTCGAAAAGATCCAAATGATTCGACAACGTATACAAAATCGGCACAAGATCGACAAAAGAGTTATGCGGATCTTCATCGAAAGGGCGTGGAATTTAGTGTAGGGATCATGTATTATTGCGAGTTGCTCCATGGAAGGGAGTTACAAGATTTAGGAAGAGGAAAGCTCGATCCATGATTTATTGGTACCATTTCAAATTCTTGGCCAAGTAGGAAATGTAGCTTTATAGATTTGCGTTACCTCAAAGTATGTCTCGTGTTCATAATGTGTTTCACATATCTGTATTTCAAAAATATGTGAAAGACCGAACCACGTTATAGAGTTAGAACCAGGACGAGATAGCGAGAAGACTTAACGTATGAAGAGGTACTGTCAAGATTTTGGATAGGAAGGAGCATGTCCCTACTGTAAAAGGTCATACCACAAGTTAAAGTTTGTGGAGGAATCATGCTTTATAGAGGAAATGACACAGGAATTGGAAAGCGGAAATGAAAGCGAGGTATCCTCACCTTTTGAAAAACACCGAATACGTCGTCGTCGATTTTGAGGACGAAATTTCATAAGGAGGGAGGTTGTAAGACCAGAAATTTTTTAAATAAAAGGAATTTCCTTTATTTATTATTTTGAAATAGTAAGGTTGATTTGATTAATGTGGATAGTTAAGGGTTAAATCATAAATATTTCAAAATAAGCAAGTGGTTATAAAATATTCATTATTGTGGGGAATATTAGTTTGGTGGTGGAATATTAAATGCTTTTCGAGGGAATATTAAATGCACGCCTTAGCGACCATGTGTGGGCCCCATGTGAAAGCGATTGGATGAGGAAAGCGACAAATATAAGTTGGTTAAAAATAGCAGAGCGTAGTTGTTCTGAGATTAAGGCTTGTTGGAATACCCGGTGGTTAAAAATATGATGTCTGGCGTGGTTTGCATAGCATACCAGTATTACACACAGATTGTTGAATTATTGATCCTTACGTAAAAGGCACTACTCAATAATTTTCACGATGAATTCTTGTTCAATATTTTATTTTATTGATTCAATAATTCTTTGCGTTGATATTTTATATTATTGTTGTTCAATAATTGTCACTTTGCGCATTATCTCCATTATCGGATCAATAATTCATATTATTTAAATAATATTATTAGATAGAATTATTGGCAATGTCTAGAAAGTTACATCGAGGAGAGGTTTGGTCACCTAATTGCTGCGCCAAGATGGAGAAATCCTTATCGGAAAGCCCCTCTTTCACAGAACCGCTTGGTTGTCGTAAATGTGATTACGTAATATTATTTGTGAATAATTAATTATTGATTCATATGATAAGGAAATATTTATTTTATATGAATATAAATGATGGATTTATTTATGTGGTTATTAATGAAGGAATTAATTATCTTTGAGATGTTTTATTTGTATTTTGTCGGATTGGAGGTATTAAAAGATCAAATCGGTGTTATTACGACTTTATTGTGTGAGTTATAATATTTAATCAAATAGTTGGATCGTTGTAATTTTGGATATGTTATACATATATAAGTTGAGTATATGTCCACAAATTTTGAGCCGTTAAAAATGAGCGATAATTTATTATGAATTTTAAGAGGTGATTGATTCAGAAATTAGGTTATAAATGATTTTGGTGGAAAATTCTAGAATTGGTGGGCCCCACTTTTGGTTGGTGAGAAATTTGCTCAATTGAATTTTCAAATGTGGTGGGTGGGAATTGTAGCGGTAAAGCCATCGAGAGTTGCGAGTTAAAGTGCCTTGGCGTCTTAACATTTTTCCTATAAATAGAGGGCTAAGTTAGAATTGAAAATCACACGAATTCATAAGTTTTCTCTTTCTCTCTCTATATTATTGAGCGTATTTTATGAGTATTTAGATACTTTGAGAGTTCTTTGTTCAAGTACAAGTTTCATTCAAAGATCATCACTGAGACCTTTCCTTCCAATCTTGATTCTTTGAGGTAAGGGATATTATTTTTTTTTTAATGATATTATTTCTTGATATCATTATCTTTGAAATGTTGATCTGAAGTTTTATCAAATTTGGAACTTTTTCATGTCGGGTTACTATTCATGAGTTACTATTCACGAGTTACTATTCATGAGTTACTATTCACGAGTTACTATTCACGAGTACTATTCATGAAGCGTGAAGATATTTTTTTGTGGAATTTTCTATCTTTTGGTGTAGAGATTCTTATTCACGTATCACTTTAATCACGTATATCTGACCTTATTCACGTCTCGGCACTATTCATAGAAAAAAAAAAATTCTTCTTTTAAGTCCAAAATATCTATTTTGGATACTAGCTTTGATTGTATCCATGTTTTGATCATTCTTGAATTTTACACCACTATGATTATTTTTGAGGTATTGTTGGACATGGATAAAACAAAGTCTGAATCCTTAATCCTTAATCCTTGTCATTTTGTTTCCTTTGGATTCGTTCTTTAAAAATATTTTTCATCATCCTCGATCTTAAATGATGATATTATTGAATATCTTTGGCTGTGTAGTGCAAAGATGAATGATTTCGAGAAGAATATCTTTGGCACGTAGTGCAAAGATGAGCAGTGTTGAGATGAACATGACCGATTGATGAATATCTTTGGCTTTGGTGCAAAAAGATGAATATTTGATTTGAGATGAATATTGATTGATGTTACTGAGGATAAAATATTGATGATGGTATGTTAAATTCATAGATTATAGTAGATTTCATTCTCTACGTAACTCTTCTATGAATTATTATTTCAACTGCGAATATTGATCTGAAACTTGTTGTCTATTGTATTCTATTAGATTTTTCCTGTTGGAGACTAACGATAATTTGTTGTATATTATCTTAGTCATAATATTCTTCTTGGGCTAGTTGAGCTCACCCTTTTCCTTGTTGTTCCATTTTTCTTCTCGGGGAGGCGAGAATGTAGCGAGTACTAGTCGGGGTATGGAATGAAGGTTCTAGAGAGAGTTGTTTAGTAGTCCTCACCATTTTGTAAAATAATGTATCAATAATTATGATGGGGATTTATTTACAGTGGATATTATCTGAAGATAATATTATATTTAAACTCATTATTATATATTGTAAGTATTTCACACGACATTTGTATTATTGAAGTTGTAGTTTGCTTCTTGTACCATGTATTTGGCGACTCAGAATGGGTGTTGTGTATACCTATTTTGGGGGCGTCACAATAACAATATTTTAATCACTTTTTAACTTATAAACAATTCATTTCAATTGTTTACCCTTTACCAAATAATGCATTTAATCATTCAATAAAAAGCCATCCTCATAAGATTTCATTACCAATGATCAAATCCTTTATCAACAATATGTATATACCTTATATAGGATTTCCAAGCCATAAAATCCTATTTTCCAACTTTGTTACTTCACATAACATATTTAACTCATATTAAGTAACTAAACCATTTTCATGAAAAATACCAAATCAGTCCCAAAAATATTTCTTTTCTAAGGATTCAACATAATATAGTCCCATAATGAAAATATATTTTTCTCGAAAATTTTAAAATTCATTTACTATTTTTCAAAATCAATTTCCAATTAATTCCTTAAGAAATTAGCTACATCAAGTTTAACTCCAAAATTCCCAAATCTTGGCGGGACCTTACACATGTTAATGTGAGCCTCGATTTAAATTTCATGGTCATTGGGTTGTAGAACTTTCAGGTTATAGCGTTTTTCATCGGAAAAACCTAAATATTGAAATAGTCATAACTTGCTCATTTTAAGTCTGAATGAGCTCATTTTTTGACAGGAGTTACTTTCATTTCCCAAAAGGCCTGAATTTTTCTCACAAATTAAGTGGCAAAAACAAATTTTAAATTTTGGACAAAGAACTTTTTTAAAATTTTCAGCTTTTACATCTTTTACTAAAATCACCCACACAAAAAATCTCTGACATCTATTCCAAAGATTCCACTTGGATAAGTTAGGTAACTCATAGATCTAACTCTAGGACTTCGACCACACTCAAAAATTCAAAATATAATAGGAGATATGATCAATTGAATTTCATGTTACGTTTTTTACCAAAATCGATTTTTCAACCCTTTGTGATTTCTAAGAAACTCTCGTGTTTTCACATAATAACCAACATAACACATCATAACACTTACTAATACTTCATATACCCATGATTTTTATCGGGTCAATACTTTTATTATGACTCTCATCATAATCAACGTAAGCAGATCATTTTCACAATTTAATAAGGAATGAATACTGAAAGATCATTCACCATGCATGTGATAATCCACATGGGCGAGTTATTCCAACGTAATAATAACGAATGGAATAACAAAAAAGGATTCACCATGCATGCGATAGAAAGCTACCGCAGACATGTTATTCCCAACGAGAATAATAAATGCGGAATAATAAATATGGAACCGAGTCGGTGAAATTACACCAAGGGATATTAAACGAGAATCGTAAATGACGGAATAATAAAATGGAACCCGTCCTGCCAGATATAGCATGAATGAGATATTAAACCGGAATAGTAAATGCGAAATAATAAAATGGAACCAGTCCGTATAACATGATGGGATATTCAAGCGAAATATAAAAGAATAATAATAAAAGAATGTCACCAAGTATAGGGTATTAAGCGTATCTGAGTTATTCCAATGTAATAAATAAGAATGGAATAACGTATAAGGATTTCACCAAGTATAGGGTATGCCCGTGTATATGGTCATGTATAGGGTATGCCATTTTTACAAGTTTATTCCAAGAGAATAATAAAGAATGGAATAATGAAGTTCTCTTCATGAATATAAAAGAATAATATCCTTACTAGTAAAAAGAACCTGGATATAAGAGTAGTGAAGTAGCGAGAAAACTTTTTCTTCTATCTCTCTATAGTCTCTTTCTATAGTTTCTCTTTAGAGTTCGAATTGAATTCGTAAAGAAAATAATGAAGGAATGGGCTTATTTATAGGAAAATGGAATGCGTAAGTAATTAATCCATGAGCGGTCCAGATTGATTTACTTTAATCTGACGGTCCATATTTAAAGAAAAATCTTTTAAATAAAATATAATATATTCTATTTATATAAAAAGATTTTTACTATATCAAAACACTTATCTGCAACATTATACAAAAACACTATCTGACACTATCGTAATAAAATATAATATATTCATTTATAGAATAACTTTAATAAAAATATTACATTTTATATAAAAAGATGTTTACATTTTATTACGTTAATAATACGAATAAAACAAAAGCGTCATTATTATTATAATAATTCATATTATTAATCAACAATAATTGAATCAAACCGAGTGACTTCTCACATAAATATCAATAATCAATCTGGTAATGCTACTCTTATGCAACAACGCGTATTCTTCAGACTTTTTACTACCGAATAGTTCAACGATGATCAACCGGTAAAACTTTCGTAGTAATTTTCAATAAAATATTTTTTGTCGTTTTCTCGATCAAACAATAATTCCATTAATAGGGTCCACTTGCGATGATTGTCTGGCCGTCATCTGAATATTTTCCGAAACATGAAAGAATATTCCCGAAAGAATCGAATATAATATAACAACTCAGCATCTTACATAAAATTTATAAATACTACCCATAACTATAATATTATTTCAAATTCACACCATAATATTAAAAAAATTATTTCGAAAAAATTAATTATTTATTCATAAAATCCTGGTTACTCATGGGTTCCAATTCTATACTAACAAAAATATAGACATAAATTACTGAAGGGGGTTCTAGAAATTTATTCATATAACGCATTTACCATCAAGTTACAACAAACAAAATTATCAAGAAAAATGCCAATAAAGGGGGGTGAGTTTGAATTAGAACTAAGTTTTTAATTCTCGCCACATCACTTCACTTGCTCTTCACACTCACTCCATCAGTGTCCACAATAATCACGGTGGTCGTCATATCAAGGAACAACCCATATTCCACCACATCCTCCAAGGCGGAAATCTACTTCCCTGCCGCTAGGGCATCCTTAGTCGGAGTCTTAAAGTAGAAATCCACAATGTAATTCAAATCAGAGAATCGAGATGGAGAGAAAGGCAGAGACAACTAAGGGCCTGTTCGGGAGTGATCACGTGCTGCTCCTTTGACAATGATGTAGAGAGTCTCAATGAAACTAAAAATTGGATCATAATGCCTCTGGTGATGGAACCTATAGAGATGCATATATAACATTCCAGCTTAAAATTTTCATATAAACAAAATGTGGTGTTTATCTACATAACGTCGGCAAACATAGTCTACATATTGTTAAGAGTAGAGTCACAAAGAAATCTAAAAAACTGGACCATTGGGCGCATGTTCAACTCAAATACACTCATCTCAGTAGATAATACTGTGTCTACAAAACATACTCGAATTAAAATCCACTAAGCACTTAAACATCTAAATAAAGAATCCACAATAACTTGCATAATGGTGAATAGTATCCTTAATATAGAGAAATAAGTAAAATAGAGTACAAATTCAAAAACAATAACATGCTTGGGCATATCCATCCAACATGATAATTCTTTCACATGAGTGAATTAAATTTTGTTGATGGCATCCATGAAACATTTAAATGTAGAATGTGTTTTCCAAATCTCAACAGCCAAAAAAGTTTGTAAGACAGCTACTTATGAACACCAAAAAAAAATAAAAAATATTTATGGATAAGAATACCATAAAAAATTCTCAAGATAGTTCCTAATAAAATCCACACCAAAAAATAATAGTAGTTTCTGACTTCACAGAGGAAATAATGATTCTCAGACATTCCTTATCAATTTACACAACCCAATCTTCTCTCATGGGAAATTCGTTATTTAAAATTTTAAAAATTCTCAGAAAGCAATAGTTCCATTTAAACTGTCTACTAACATTATCTTCAACTTTATATACATGCCCATCAGTTGAATAAAAGTGCTGAACTATTATAATTATAAACCTTTGAACTATACAACTGCTCTTCATCATACCAAAAAAATATTCAACCAACGAAAAAGAAATTGAATAAAAAATTTCGCAAAATTAAATACTGAGATCACATTAATATCAACTAAGAATAAATTTTTCACATAATCAAATCGCCAAAAATAAAATAAAATTGAGAAATAAAGGAATTACCGAGTTAGGAACCGATGTGAATTAGGCAAATGAGAAGCGAAGCCATTCAGAATTTCATTGTTTTGAGGTCTAGGTATAGATTACACTTCTCTGATTGCCAGAGGAAGCTGAAGAAACCGCCAAAAAAAACGAACCAGGCCTTAAGAAGCCGGAAACATTCATATACAGTACGGGACCCATATAACCTGAGGGAACTCGGGAACCCGAAAACCCAAAAACCCGTACCAAAATCTGAATGAGACCCGAATGGTACGGAACCCATATAGCCTGAGGAAACCCGGGAAACCGTACCAAAATCCGATTCCGACCCGAATTGTACGAACTGTAAATTTCTGAAAATGCAACTGTACGAACTGTAAAGCAGCTCCGAACAGCAGAGGAGGGGAGAACCGTACCTAAAAGAAGCCGCGCGTTTGGGCGCGTCACAGCTCGAATTTGGCTGCGCTGCCTCTAGCCGTATTCCCGGCGTGTTTGTGCGGCCATTGAATCCCTGAGCATGAAATCTGCAGTTTAAATAGTCCAGGAAAGGGATAAAAAGGAAACGTGAAGGGTGAGGAAGTTGAAAGAGTTGTCAGTTCTAACTGTGTACGCTGCATCTAGTATCTAGAGCCGGAGCCCTCTTGTTTTATTTTTATTGTTATTGTTATCCGTCCTCTTCTTTGATTATGTGATGATGATTCCACAGAAGTACAGAAGCCCCCTTTGTTTAACCTTATACTATAGTAGTATAATATAAGGATTTCATTTGATACTCCCTCCGTAGATATTTTAGAGTTTTATTAAAATTTAAGAGAATTGGTTATAATTTTTTCAAAATTACCCCATTACTTTATCTAATTTTTTGATAAATTAAAGAATTGAATAAGTTGTTTTATAGGGATGGAGAGAGACCATATAAATGAGACTAATGAGTTTTTTTAGGAGAAAATTATGAGAGGGTATGAGATAATTATGATAAGATAATATTTAAGGGTATTATAGACAATTAATATTATATTTAATTCTTTTCAATCATTATCTTAATTCATGTGCAATAAACTAAAACGTCATATTAGTTTTTAGTTTCTCCTCCTTCCTACCTGCACTAGCACTACATCAATGGTATGGTGTCAGATTGGGATTGATGAATCCGTAAATATGATGAAGTGCTGGCATGTTCGGGAAATTCTTATTTTAAATGCCTTATAAGTTAAAATATAAATTGACTTATAAATTATTTTAAGTTATGACTTATAAGTAAAGGTGTTTGTCATCAATTTGACTTATTAGTCAAAAATTAAGTTAAAATAAGTTATGAAGGTGTTCGACTCATAATGACTTATAAGTTAAAATAATGTAAAGATTACTAAAAATGACATTAATAAAATGAGGAACAAAATAATTAAAGTCATTTTAAAATATGTCACAAATAGTAGTTACTTAATTTAAAACAATGAATTTTGAGTTTCGGCACCACAAACTGAATGAATACCAAATAAGAGGCTAATATATTAGCACAATCAAAGAGCAGAGCTGAATTCTCCTTGTCCAAACTTTATAAAACTAATTAATGAAAAGTGTGCTAGGATGCAGAGTTGGCCTAACACAGGGGAAAGAAGAAGCGGTGCGTCCGATTTGGTCGATCTTCCTCCGGCCAAATCGACTGTGACCAACCTCACTTACATCACTTACATCACACTCAAATACTCCATCAAAATCAGTAATAAAAGTATATAAATTGTTCCACCTGAACTGTGGCTTCTTTACTTGGTCCTTGGTGCGTCCGCATGTGGCTGCTGAAAGTAGGCCTCATTTGTTTAGAACTATTACCTCAAATCCCATAATAAGTCTTTTTTTGAGAACAATATTTTTTAAAATAAGTGATGTGTTAGAACTCCAATACATTTTTTTACAATATTTTTTCCATATATGCCCTTATCAACCAATGGTATTTATTATTACGTTCCAACCAATGGTATTCCTCCATTACTCACTACAATTAAATGACACATTAACTCTTCTTGACTCCAAAGAAAGTATATTAAGAATATTTTTGTCATTTTAGCTTGTGTATTGGTATGTGTGATTTAAGCTAAAAAATCACTTATTATGGGACGGAGGTAGTAGTAGTTTTGTCTGGTTGAAGCCTTCGTGACACTGAACAAGGACAAGAAGATTATTGTTTCTACTTTCTAGTTGGTGATATATTTAAAGAGCATGCAGACGCCTGTGTTTTAGTGCTGGAGTAATATATTACCAAGAGAGGTTGATGTTTGTTTCCTTCTTCTAGTCTACTTGTGTTGTAATTTAGAGGAAAATGTTTTGACATTTTCAAGTTTGTCTTTGTCACGGTATATATTACCAAGAGAGGTTGATATTTTAACTTCTAGTCTACTAGTCTACTTATATTTATTTGTGTTGTAATACTAGAATGGATGATGATTGTTTTTGAAAATTCATCTCATATATATATATATATGTTAAGTTATTTTCTAAGTTGTATGTTTGTAAGAGTCTTAAGTACCGGCAATATCACTTTACTTGATGAAATGAATTTTATTATGATTAATCATTTGAAATAATCATCAAATATATTATTTTTATTTCATTCATTCCTCTATTTTATTTTCTCAATCTAAACGTAACATAAAGGTGTCAAAACTATCTCTCTCTCTCTCTCTCTCTTTGTTTGCTCACTCTCTCTCTCTCTCTCTCTCAATTTCACGAATTACGCTTATGATTTTTAGATAATAAAATATTAAAGATAATATAAGAGAAAAATAAATAAAAAGTTAGGATTTGAGGCTTAAAATTGAATAAGAATAAAGATAAACTATAAATGTCATAAAATATGGGAGGTGTCATTGGTGAAATCATGAAAGGAGTAGAACGAGAAAAAAGATGGAAATTGATTTGGGTGAAAATTAAAAAGATAACATGTGCGAAGTGGATAGTTATTTTAAGATTTATGAATAAGTTCATTTTTTTTTACCTTTTACAAGGCGTGTTATGAAGTTAGTGGTAAAATGAAAAAAACAAGTTTAAATTCAATGTTATGAATGATTCTAATAAAAGTTTATTTTTTGTTTTCAATACTAAATCTAGCCACACAATGTGGCATGAAAGATTGTGACATGTTAATTATAAGAAAATTAAAAGATTAATGAATTTGGGGACTAATTTCAAAATATAATATAAACATAAAATTAAAAGTAAAATATGTGTACAAGAAAAACAACAGAAAAAATCTTATAGGTTCGGTCTAGAGAAATTCAATTGTTTTAGAGATTATACATAGTGATGTTTGTGATTCAAATATACCTCCAACTAGAGCCCATAATAAGTATATTGTACCTTCATAAATGATTATTCTAAATATAATTATGTTTATCTTATTAAAACTAAAGATGAAGTTTTCGATAAGTTCAAAATTTACAAAGCTGAGGTTGATAATCAATTAGAGAAAAGAAATAATGTTCTTAGATCTGATAGGGGGTGGAGAATGCAGGGAAAAAGACTAAAAGAGTTTAATTAATATTGTGAGGATAATGTAATAATACATCAAATGACACCCACGTATTCACCCCAATCAAATGGTGTAGCGGAGAGAAAAAAATAGAACTTTGATGGATATGGTCACATCGTTACTAAGGTCCGGAGCACTCGAGAATTTGTGGGAGGATACAATTTTAACTTCTTACTTTATTTTGAATCAAGTAGCAAGTGAAGAATAATGAAAAATCCTCTTTTTGAATTGTGGAAAAAGAGATCTCCTCAGTTAAATTGCTTAAAAGTGTAGGGGTGTTTAGCAAAGAAAGGCATGCCCGAACCAAAAAGAAAGAAAGTATGGACCTAAAACTTCGACGTTATATTTATAGGATATGCTCAAAATAGTAATGCGAATAGATTTTTGGTTGTGAAATCTGAAATTAGTGAAATTTATAATAAATACCATAATAGAAGCTAGAGATGCTACATTCTTTGAAAATATTTTCCCTTTTAAGTCTAAAATTGTTACTCAGCCCTCTAATGTTAAAATTCAAGATGGTGATCAAGGTTTTCAGACCCGGACCGATCATCGAACCAGAAAAGGTACCAGGTGGATGGGTCACTGGTCCAACAAGTGGTTGAACTGTTATTGGCACAGTGACGTCATTAATATATAATAAATAATAATTAATTAAATTAATTATTATATATTATATACTCCATCTGTCCCAAGATAAAAGTCCTTATTACTATTTTGGGTAGTCCTATGTTAAATGTCCACTTTCCTTTAATAACCAAACTTTTACACAATTTTTCCTATTATACCCTTAGCATTAAATATCTCATATTTTTCTTATTCTAATTATGTCTCCATATTCAATAAGTATAATTAGTTATGTGTTGAAAATATTTTAAATTGAAAAGCTAAAAAGTCACTCTCTCACTTACATTGGAAATGATTAATGACATATTATTATGGGCAGTTTTGTCATTTCATTCCTCTTCTTAATAAGCGTGAAAAATTCACGGGACTTTTATCACGAGGAGCGGAAGGAGTATAATATTTAGTAAATATGTACAATTAATCAATTTATCTATAAAAAAACTAAACCTATGTATACAATGTTTACTTTATACCATTCAAATAAATACTAAATCTATATGAAAAGAAAGATAATAAATCATGATCATAACTCAAAACTCAATAGTGGTAAAAAAAACACAAATAAACATAAACATCTCTAGGATTCATTCAAATTCAAAAATTCAACCACAAGTTCAGTTCAAGTGCTTGATTAAATGTGAATGCAAACATATCTAAAATACCAAACAAAGTCAACTAAATTACTAAAATAAAATCCATGACACTTGATTCACAAAAAACATAAATCATTCTAAGGTTGAGAAGGTGATGCTTCTTGCCAATTCCATAAAAGCGTCTTCATCTATTAACCCACTACCAATTCCACTTGCTTACTCCAACTCCACCAAGTTCTTGATTCTTCCATGACCTCCAAGTTCTTCAAATGTAAGCGGCGATAAATTTGTGAATGGCGTAAAGTCTACATCAATGTCTTCTTCTTCATTCACTTCTACATAAAACAAATAGACAAAGAAAATTTAGTATTGTATAACATTGGTAGAAAAATCATGCCCAAAATTTGTGAGGGGCGTCGCGTTGAGATATATATTGTATACTCCTCCGCTCCTCAATATAAATCGTTTTAGAAATATTTTTGTTCCTTAATATAAGTCGTTTTAAATTTCAAATGCGCATTAATTGCTTAGTTTCCAATATTATTACCCCAGTATTAAATGTAACTTTGGTTCTCTCACTATTTTTATCCAATAAATAACAAACTCTTCTTCCAATACAAGGGTAATATAGACAATTGATATTATAGTTAATCTGTACAATCATTACCTTAATATTTGTGCACAACCCTAAAACGACCTATATTAAGGAACGGAGGGAGTAACATTTTAATATATGCATACCAGTGCAATCTAGGCATGCTTTTTCTAGGCAACACACCTTTTTCGTTAAATTTCATATGCATGTATCTCATTTGTTTTAAAAGGTAGAAATTACTATACCTTAATTATGTATCTATGTAATCTGGGCATGTTTTTTCTCGGAACACAACTAAATTTCATATGCATGTATAGATTACGCCATAAATGCTTTACATAAAAGAGCTAAATTGTTGATGCAACTATGTGAGTGTGTACAAAGCGCCAATATAACTATGTGAAGTGCATTCAAATAGTTTCAGTAAAGGATTAAATCACACCCTTGCATATTGATGTAAAATCTTGAAGATTTTTAGGTAATGGAATCCATAGTACAAGTTGTAGTGTTTTGATCTATTGCTTTTGCAATCATATAAAGGACCAAAGGGACCGTATTGGTATAAACACAAACACGATTCATATTGCAGTTGTGTTGTGATGTAGAATTTAGTCACCGTTAGACCGTTGCTACTAAATAGTAATTACTACTAATTTCAAGCTGAAATTGATGCAGGCTATTACTACTAATTACATGGAGATGCTATTGTTGGAATAAATGGAATGGGTTTATACAAGGAAACCAATTCTATTACAACCAACATAAAGAATGGAGTACTGAAGACAAATGCACCAAACTTCATAGTCTTGATAAACCAACACAACTCCCCCCCATCCCCCCATCCCCCAATCCCCCCACTTAAATGAATATGTAAGCACGCTTGGCAAACTCAATAGTGTTACACATTAAAGAAGCACTATGTTTGAAAGTTCAAAAGAGTATTGTTTTGGAACAAAGTCAAACTGAGATTATGTTGAAGAATCCAAAGTTCCGAAAGAGATGACCATCATTGAGAAGAGTATACAAGACGTTATAATATATAAGGATAGGATCGACTAAAATGACTTTAAAAAAAAAGATACTATTGAACTAATTTGACACACACACCCCACCCTCCTTGGCCAAGGATTGAAAGCATGCAATCCATTTGGAAAAGCAAATGTATCCGGCCTTACCTTCATTATTATCCTATGGAAAGCCATAAACGAAGAAACCATTGAATCTGTTTGCACTACTCTCTTTGAAAGGGAGCAGAGCGGTACATTTGCTTCTTCTTTCCAACCTTGAACTAACATTTTCTTCCACCGTCTCCAGAAATAGTGTCCTTAAATCCTCGTGTATCCTGGAAGAGTCCCCTGTGGGATGGTTAAAGCTTAACACAGATGCTAGCCTAAAGTAAAATCCCTCCTAAGTTGCCATTGGTGGTCTTATCCGGAATGAAGCAGGGAGCTGGAGTTGTGATTTTATTTTTATTTTTGGGAAAATTGGCATATGCAACAGTGTCTTGACTGCTGAAATTTGGTCCCTTCGTGAAGGCCTCATCTTGACTTGGGATATGAGAATTTCAAACATTGAAGTTGAAACAGACTCAAAATTTGCGGTTCAGCTTATCAACCAGGAAGATGTCAAGAACCACTCAAATGGAAGCTTGATCACAAAATGTTGACAACTCTCAAGAAAATAATGATATTTGGTAGAAGCTACTTTGCTATCCCCTTGGTAAATCAGAGCATAGCCTCATTTCATTTTTCTTTCCAATCAACTACGAAGGGAATAAGGACGAACAACAACATATTTATGCAACCACCCACAAATATGAAAAAAATAATATACATTTTCAAATCAAACATGTAGATAAAGTGATCGATTAGCTTTATAAGAAACATGCAATCTATATTTATGCAGCCACAAAGACAAAAAAATAGGATTCATTTTAAACCAAAAGTGTAGATATTGAACAGTCCAATCCCACCAACAAAACCCATGTTATAACAATAAACGGAACCCACAACAACAAAAGCATGTGATGAAAGTCCCACCAAATGCAATTTCCCGTAAATTCTATACACTGCAGGAACTAGAAAAGCAGTACACTAAAAGAAGCAATTTCCACATTCACATTGCCCTCCTTTTTGTCAGAAGTGATGTGCATAAGTATCCTAGTCATCTTCATCTCCCAGCCCGTACTCACTGAAATGGTTGACCTTGAACTTCCACTCACCCTTGATCGAATCATAAGAGACAAAATCAGCACCTTGGTCCTCAGCCTTCTTACCGAGCAAGTCTTTGTATTTATCAATTTTAGGCCCTTCTGTGTAGTGACTGCCCGTCTTTTTGTCAAAACATTTTATGTTGAGAAGAGTTACCACAGCAGGCTTGTTAAGCCCTTGTCCAATTGGAGGCTTCTTGCTCTCATCCATATAGACAATTACCTCTTTGTGGTTAAATTGGATAAGCGACTCCAAATCAAGCCGGCGCACATCTGTCTCCCCAAGGAACTTGATGCTTCCATACCCATGGCCCCCGACAACAAAGTCTTTTACGTGGTGGAAAAATCCTGGTTCAGCCCTTTCTTTTGCCGCCAACTCCTGGATTCGAGGTTCAGTGTAGTAATCTGAGTGACGAAGCTTAGGCATCAATGCCTCAATGTCTGCCCCATGTTCATAAACAATTGCAGCCTCACCAGCCCTTTGGGCAGTTAGAGTAATGTAAGAGTCCCCTTTCTGAATCAAGTGATCATCACAGACACCATTAGACTTCTGACATAGTTTAACAGGATTACCTAGTTCCTTGATAAGGCCACTTTCAACTATATCTTCTGCTGCAAGGACAATTATGAGTAAGATACGGGGCCATTAACTAGTGATTTTTGAATTCCAGCTCTAGTTTTTAGCTTTTACAATTTTGTAATTAAATGTAAACTCAAGTAACACACAAGTAATCTGCTTTTTGACATGAGCCCTGTGGAGTCGAGTTACGAAGGTCTTGACCGGAAGAGCGTCAATAGACCAAGAGTTAAGAAAGGCCTCATTCCAGCAACTGGATGGTGCTTTCCTTTCTGGCTTGACCATGAGGCAATGAAATTCTTTTATTCTGATATTCTATAGCCAGGTACTCTATTGATAAGTCACTTATTTTTCTATAGGCTTTTAAAAGCAAATGCAAATCTATATTTCTGCAAATCAATTATCCAAGGCCTAAAGTCCAAACTTCAATCCTGCAAATATAGAAGATGGGTTAGAAACAAGTAAAAAACTAATTTGTAAAAAATAAAAGAAAATGTTAAAATAAAAAAGATAAGAAACTTATATTTTTAGACTTTACACCAAACTAGTTTCCTTGTTGGTTGTGCATTATCAAGTCAAGGCTGCAAGCCAAATATTTAAATTCCAAATTCCAAACTCAAGCATTAAAGTTAGTAGTTTGGTTCCATTTCATAAACCAAATTCCAAAATGCTCAAAAGAAAATCCAAAGTTCCAAACAAAATAACCAAAGTCCAACGGTCTATGTTCAATAGTTCAATAGTAAACAAAGTAAACAGTTCAATTTAAAAATTGAAATGTAAACACCAATGTATCACAATATCAGCAATATATCATCCATAGTTGTCATGGCGTCGTCTAGGCGACGACTAGACGTCCTGACATTGAAGAAGGGTAAGGCAACGCCTTGTATGCCGAGTCGCCAAAGCTCACGCATTGGTAGCGGGCCCAAGTTAAGTGATTAAGTCATTTTATACCATGACTCATCATAACTCATGGACTTTTCCAATTACCCAAGTGACTCGACCCATGATCTTAACCTAACTCATGATCTTAACATAAACATCTCTAGGATACATTCAAATTCGAAAATTCAACCACAAGTTCAAGTGTTTGATTAAATATAAATGCAAACATATCTAATGTGACGCCCCCAAAATAGGTATACATCACTCATCTTGAGTCGCCAAATACATGGTACAAAAATCAAATACAACTTAATTATACAACTGTCGTGTAAAATACGACAAAACATAAACTGAGAGTTTAAACAAGAATATTACCTTCTAGACAATATCTACTCTCAATGGAGTCCTCATAAACAGTATACAAACTCAAATTCAGTCCTCATTACATTTATTATCACACTATTTAACAAAATAGTGAGGACTACTAATGATATCATCTGGACTGTCAATCCGTTCTCCGACTCGACCCAGCTATATTCTCATTTCCTGAAGAGAATAGTGAAGGAAAGGGTGAGCTCAACTAGCCCGATGAAATATTATGACTAAGATAATGCGAGAATAATTTATCATTAGTCTTCAACAATGTTAAACCGATAAAATACAATAGACATCAAGTTTAAGCTGCGGTGAATAATGAAACCATTAGAAGAGTTAAGTAGAGCATGATATCTACTAACTTCTATGATTTAAAAAATGTTTTCATCAATTTTATCATTTGAAACTCGAACAATAAATAAAACACATCATCGAATCATTCACTACGGGCCCGAGGATATTCATTAAATCATCAATGGTCATGAAAACTATCCATCACCGAATAATCCACATCATCGTAATCATACCAAAACTATCCATCGATACATGCTCTACAATGACTCTTAAACGAGGATTTTACCACATCATTATCCAAATATTATCATTACGATAAACTCATAATCTAATATATATCGAATAATCTCTTAAACTTAAAATCACACCAAGTCCATTTACATGCCGCGTAAGCGAAAGATGACTTTTATCACAATATAAACATGAGAATGATGACAATGATATAAAAATGCATTAAGTTATTCAACATAATGATAAAGAATGGAATAACGAAAAGAATTTCACCAAGTATAGGGTAAATTATACCGGCGTATATATAACTGAGGTTATTCAACGAAATAATAAAAAATGGAATAACATAATGAAGTTCTCTTCATGAATCTGAAAAGAAATAATACCCTTACCTTAGAAATGAAAAAAAAAATGGATGGATATCTTCATGGAGTAGTGAAGTAAGTAGCGAGAATACTTTTCTTCTTTCTCTCTACATAGTTTCTCTCTCTAGAGTTTTCGTGAATTAAATAAAAAATAATGAAGGAATGAGCTTCTATTTATAGGAGAATGGAATGAATAGTAACTAATTCATGAGCGGTCCAGATTGATTTACTTTTAAGCGGACGGTCCAGTTGGTTTTACTATAAATAAATATTCTAATAAAACAAAATCTTTTAAATAAAATATAATATATTCTATTTATAATCTAATAAAAGCGAATAACTTTATAAAAATATTACATTTTATATAAAAAGATTTTACTATCTGAAAACTTATCACTAGCCTTATAAAACACTATGCATAATAAAATATAATATATTCTATTTATAGTCTAATAAAATGAATAACTTTATAAAAGTATTACATTTTATATAAAAAAGATTTTACTATACAAAACACTATACATAATATAATATAATATATTCTATTTATAGTCTAATAAAATGAATAACTTTATAAAAGTATTACATTTTATATAAAAAAGCTTTTACATTTTATTACATTAATAATACTAATAAAACAAAACTTCATCATCATTATTATAATTCACATTATTAATCGACCGAGTTCGTTCCCGGGAAAGAGGGGGCTTTCGATAAGGATTTCTCCTATTGGCGCATGATTAGGTGACGAAACCTCTCCTTAAGCGAGAACTTACAGACATCGTTAATATTGCGAATAATAATATTAATAACCGTGTCGTCTCAATTATTGATTTAATAATATATAAAATATCGACAATAATTGAATCAAATAACGTGAGATCTTATCACGCAACAATTCTTGAAGCAATAATTGAACAAAAGCGGTGACTTCTCACGTAAGCATCGATAATCAATCTGAGGTGTGCTTTATGCGACCACGCGTATTCTTGTACTTTTAACACTTGGGTGTTTCAGCGATTAACGATAAAACTTCCGTAGTTATTTTCATAAAAAAAATATTTTTGTCGTTTCTCGATCAAATGAATAATTCCATTGTAGGGGTCCACCATGATTGTGTGTAGTCGTCTGAATATTCCTGTTAAAAAAGCGAATATTCCCAGACCATCGAATATTATATAACAACTTGCGTACTTTGCAAAATTTATAAATATTACCCACAACTATAACATTATATCAAATTCATTCCATAATATTCAAAAATGATAATTATAGAAAATTCATCTTTATTCATAAAAGTTGGGGTCTTACAATCTCCCTTCTTATGAAATTTTGCCCTCGAAATTAGAATGCGTACACGGTATGTCGAAGAGTAAGGATACCTTGATTTCATTTGATTCTAACTCCCGGTCATTTCCTCAACATCGTGGTTCCTCCATAAAACTTTGACTTGAGGTATAACCTTGGGCGTAGAATATGTTCCTTCTTATCCAAGATTTGAGCAGGAACCTCTTCATACGTTAAATCTTCCATTATTTAAATCGGTTCTAACTTCGATAATGTGGTTGGGTCTTTCACATATTTACGTAACATGGATATATGAAAAATGTTATGAACACGAGACATACTTGGCGGTAAAAGCGAGTCTATAGGCTCTGATCCCTACTCGATCGAGGATTAAAAATGGGCGATGAATCGAGGATTGAGCTTTCCTCTCTTTCCAAATCTAAGTAACTCCTTTCCATGGAAGCGACACGTAACAACACATGATCTCGATATCAAATTCCGTCCTTTTCGATGAAGATCGGCATAACTCTTTTATCGATCTTGTGAGGTTTTTATATCGTTGTCGGATCGTTTGAATCTTTTAAAAGTAGTCATACGTACCAACTCGGGTCCCAACAACGTTGCTTCACCCACCTCATCCCGACATCTTTGGAAACGACACTTTCTTCCATCTGGCGCCTCGAATGGAGCCATGCGATACTTGTTTGATAAGCTGTTGTTGTAGGAAAACTCCACCATGGTAAGAACTTGTCCCAACTTCCCTTGAAGTCGAGGACACGAGTCTTAATAAATCTTCAAGAGTTTGAATAGTCCTCTCGATTGTCGTCAAATCCAAATGAGGATGATATCTATGAACTAAATCGTAAATCCGTGCCCATAGCTTTTTGCAAACTAACCCAAAATCGTGAAGTGAATCTTGGGTCTCGATCGAAAACTATGGATCTTGGCATACCATGCGATCTTACAATCTCGTTTATGTACATCTGAGCAAGGCGTTCAAGTGTATAAGTTTCTCGTATTGGTAAGAAATGAAGCGGACTTGGTCGATCTATCAACAATGACCCAAATTGCATCATGCCTTGAGAAACCTTGGGAAGACCGATAACAAATCCATGGTAATGTGCTCCCACTTCCATTACGGAATTTCAAGTGGTTGCAATGGACCTTTTGGTACTTGATGCTCTTCTGCCTTGACTTCGTTGACAAGTTAAACACCTTGAGATAAACAACGTATCTCTCTCTCTTCATATTGCTCCCACCAAAATGTATGTGAAGATCATGATACATTTTGGTACTCCCGAGATGGATTACAAAGCGGTGTGTTGTGCGCCTCCATCATGATTTTATACTTTAACTTCGGGATCGTTAGGAACACAAAATGCAGGAGTTGACTCGAAGTATTCCTTCTTCATCGATTCTTGCTTCGGCGTAGCACCTTCTTGTACTTTCTTCCTCATATGCATCGACTCCCAGATGCATAGCTTGGGCGACTTTAACTTTATCGATTAAAAGTCGGTTCTACTCGTATATTACGCCATCATCATCGTGGGTCCACAGAGTCTTTATCTCTATCTCCATCCTTTGCAAGTCATACAAAATGGGCCTTTGCGTTGACAATATCGCTTTTCGTACCGCGTATGATCTTACTTTCGATCGTCGGCTACCACGTTTTCTTTTCGGGATGGTATTGGATGGTATGATCATAATCTTTCAATAGTTCAAGCCAGCGTCGTTTGTCGCGTGTTGAGTTCCTTTTGAGTGAAGAAATATTTGAGGCTTTTATGATCGTAAAGATCTCCACTTTCTCCCCATCTGAAGTAATGCCTCCAAATTTTAAGTGCAAAAACAACAATTTGCCAACTCTAGATCATGAGTAGGATAATTCCTCTCATATTCTTTGAGTTGTCGAGAGCATAAACTATGACTTTCCCATGTTGCATGAGAACACATCCCAACCCTTTGCACGAAGCATCACTTGTAGATGACAAATCCCTCAAGGCGGATGGTATTGTCGAGCAGTCTTTGAAATGAGTCTCTCTCTTGAGTTCTTGAAAACTCTTCTCACATTCCTCGTCCAATGAAATTTTGTATCTTTTTAGAGTCGGTTTGAGTTAATGGAGTAGCGATTAGAAAAATCCTTCTACGAATCTCTCAGATAATAACCGGCTAAGCCGAAAAGCTACGTGCTTGATCCTTTGATTTAGGTTGCTCCCGACTTTGAATAGCTTGATCTTTGTTGGGTCAGCGGATATTCCATGACTTGATACCACGTGCCCAAGGAATGCTACTTCCTCGAAGCGAACTTCGCATTTCTTCAACTTGGCATAAAGCTTATATTCACGAAGCTTTTGGAGTGTCGACCTCAAGTGTTGCTCATGATCTTCACGGCTTTTGGAATAAATAAGGATGTCATCAATAAAGGCGACCACAAAGTGATCAAATATTCCTTGAATACTCGGTTCATCATATCCATGAAAGGCGGCGGGAGGCATTAGTCGATCAAAAGACATGACTAGGAATTCATAATGCCGTCTGCAAGGGAGTTACGAAAGCCGTCTTTGGAATGTCATCGGTTCTAATCTTCAATTGGTGATATCGGAACGAAGATCGATCTTTGAAAAAAATTGGCGCCTTACTGGCTGGTGGTCAAACAGGTCATCAATACGTGGCAATGGATACTATTTTTGATGGTGACATGATTGACTCCAGATAATCAATACAAAGTCGCATACTCCCATCTTTCTTCTTCACGAATAGAATAGGAGCACCCCCCAGGAGAAGTCTTAGGGCGAATAAAGCCGATGTCTAACAATTCCTGCGATTGGGTCTTTAACTCACGAAGTTCAATAGGAGCCATTCGATATGGGGCTTTGGAAATGGGTTTTGTCTGGGGTTCAAGAGTCGATACAAAATTTCAATTTCACGCTCTGGGGTAGGCGGGGAAGTTCTTGAGGAATCGTCGGAAATTCATTAACAATAGAAATATCATTCAAAAGCGGCGTATTTTTGTTTAGATCCGTGACATGAGCTAAGAAAGCTTGACATCCATTTTTCAATAAGCGAATAGCTTTATGGCTTGAGATGATGATGATTGATTTTAATGGTTTGGTTGCTTGAATTAGCATAATAGGTTGGTTAGGAATATGAAAGCTAACAACCTTACGAAAATAATCAATTTTTGCATGATGAGTAGTTAACCAATCAATCCACAGAATTACGTCAAATCTGAAGTATTTTCAATGAAATAAGATCGACGGGTAATGTGAGGTGCAAATTTGAACCAAACAAGACTTATAAGCGATGGATGTAATGAAGGTTTCTCCCATGGAGTTTCAACGAGATAAGTCGAAGTCTAATTTCTCGGTCAAATTTAAGCGTTGGCGCAAGTAGGAGAAATAAAAGAATGGGTAGAACAGGTATCAAATAAGGTATATACTTATTAGAGTTTATGATAAGCTTACCGTGATGACCTCGTTCGGGTTCTTTGCTTTCTGGAGAGTCACGACAAACGCTCTCCTTGCACTCTTGGCTTTGACTTTTACGGGGCGTCCTTTGGTGCCTCCATCCTAGGTGAACTTGTCTTGATGAATGACAAAATCGGGCTAGGTGACCTTCTCTTCCACAATTATAACATGCTTTGGATGGCATCAGCGGTTTGGTGATGTGTCCCTCCCTCGCATTTGAAGCATATGATGGGTGGTCGTTCTCCTTCCTTAACAACGGGTCTTTGGTCTTGGCGTCTTTCCATCATTGTTGAATCTCCTCTTCTTGAAATGTCCATTCTTATTGTTTTGGCCATGATTACCACCAAAGTGGTTACCATTTTACGGCATGTTGATTCCCTCCACGCTTATTGTCACAGCTTGATGACTACTATCACTTGTATTATCATTTTGTTGTTTGCTCTCTTTTGGTTGGGTTGACTCGTTATCGCGCTCGATAAGCGAGCCCTATTAACAACATCTGAATACAAACCACGGTTATGAGAGATAAGATATTGGCGTATCTCGGGTTTCAAACCTCTTAGAAACATTAGCGTCATTCTCTCTCTCATTATCAACCAAATGGGATGCATAATGGGACAACTTTCGGCAAACTTGGCTTCGTCTTTGCGACACGGTCGTATTGTTTTGCTCGACTTGATGAACTCTACCTCTTTCATGTGGCGAATACTTTGGGAAAGTACTTGTCGTTGAACAATTCTTGGAACTTCTCCCAAGTCATCTTGATCTGGCGGGTTGAGTCGTTTCTGATTCCCACGATGTCTGCCTCTGCCTTGACATGAAGGTGGCAAAGGAACCTTTTCTCTCGGAGCATCCCAAGACATCAAATATCTTGTTGATCTGCTTTATCCACGTCTCGCCTTAAGTGGTTTTGGCTCTCAAAAAACTCCGGTGGTCCCGATTCCTTGAAGCTGCTTAGCGGTGACCGTCAAGAGAGTTGCCGGTGTTTCCACACATTTTGTATGAGGAGAGCGCTCTTGCACGATGTTGCATGAATTGCATAAAGCCTCTGAACATTCCATCGTTCATCATTTGGTCGGTGTTGTTGTTTGCACGAGGATTATCGCCTTCTGATGCACATTATCACGATTATTGATGCATGGAGACTCAGCGGTCTCACATGCTCCATTGATGTTCTCAACATTCTCGGATGTCATTTTCAAATCTTGCCACAAAACAAGGGTTAATTAACATATCATATATTATCCTATACTCTCGACAGACCAATTAAATACCAAATAAACTTAGGTAGGTCATACTTAGCGAAGAATTTCCCGTCTCTCCCCTCCTAGTTCTTGTCTCACATCTCGGCCGGGGATCATATCCTAAGCTTTGATACCAATTGTGGCGCCCCCAAAATAGGTATACATCACCCATCTTGAGTCGCCAAAATACATGGTACAAAATTGAAATACAACTTAATTATCTGACGATGTGTAAATATGACAAAAACATATCTTGTGAGTTTTAATACAAATATTGTCATCTAGACAATATCCACACTCAAATTGAGTCCTCATTACATTTATTATCACACTATTTAACGAGAATAGTGAGGACTACTAATCTTATCATCTGGGATGTCACTCTCTCGTTCCCCAGCTAGTCCACACTACGTTCTCATTTCTGAAAGAAACAATGAAAGTAAAGGTGAGCTCAACTAGCCCGATGAAATATTATGACTAAGATAATGCGAGAATAAATTATCGTTAGCCTTGACGATGTTAAAGCGATAAAATATAACAAACATCAAGTTTAAGCTGCGGTGGAACAAGCGATCCATTAAAAAGAGTCAGTAGAGAATAAAATCTACTATCTTTTATGATTTAAAAGGTTTTCATCACTTTTATCATTTGGGACTCGACAATAAATAATCCATCATCCATCACTCACTTTTCTGACGAGGATATTCATTAGTATCACGACCACAAATTATCCATACACTACGGGCGAGGATATTAGTGTATTCATCGATAATTCGTGATCATACCAACAAGCGTCCATCGATGCACTACTACGGACGATGAGGACTTTTACCACATCATTTGTAACATTACGGTCGTGATTATCTTGAATAATCCACAGTCATAATCATACCAAGTCCATCTATGCACTACTAGGGCCACGAGATGACTTTCAACATAATATAAACATGAGGATGATGACAATGATATAAAATTGAATAAAACAAGTTCAAAATTAATTTATCCGAGGAACTAATAACGTCCAAATTATCGACATGATACTTCTTTGTAGAGTAAAATTCAAGAATGCTCGGAAGAATATTTCCATGAAAAGATCTTTGGATGAAGCGCTTGAATATCGAGGATATTCCACTAATTTCATGGAGTATAGAAATCAAAACTTTAACCAACTGAGTATAATAAAGAATGGAATAACAAAAGAAATCACCGGGCATCGATAGGCCGCACGAGGCGAGTTATTCAATGAGAATAATAAATAACGGAACCGGGTATGCGTAAAGCATGCGAAGCGGGATATTCAACGAGAATAATAAATAATGGAACGGTTAAATCAATCAAATAAAATGCAAGCAGAACGGGATGTTCAACGAATAATAATAAAAATAAGCGGAACCGAGGTCAAATTAAAAAGCACTATGCAAACAGGATATTCAACGAGAATAATAAATAATGGAAACGGAACCCGGTCATGCGTAAAACGCGCAAGATGATGTTCAACGAAATAATAAAGAATGGAATAACGAAGAAATTTCACCATGTATGCGGTACTTGGCATGACAGAGTTATTCAACATAATGATAAAGAATGGAATAACGAAAGAATTTCACCAAGTATAGGGTAGCTTAGCGTATCTGAGTTATTCAACGAGAATAATAAAAATGGAATAACGAAGTTCTCTTCATGAATATGAAAAAAATAATACCCACCTTAGAAAGAAAAAAAGCTGGATATAGGAGTAGTGAAGTAGCGAAATACTTTTCTTCTTTCTCTCTATAGTTTCTCTCTAGAGTTTGATGAATTAAGTAAGAAATAATGAAGGAATGAGCTTATTTATAGGAGAATGGATGAATAGTAACTAATTCTGAGCGGTCCAGATTGATTTACTTTTAAGCAGACGGTCCAGATTGGTTTACTATAAAATATTCTAATAAAACAAAATCTTTTAAATAAAATATAATATATTCTATTTATAATCTAATAAAATAATAACTTTATAAAAAAGTATTACATTTTTTATAAAAAAGATTTTACTATAAACACTATGAAAAATATCTGAACATATAAAACACTATATAATAAAATATAATATATTCTATTTATAGTCTAATAAAATGAATAACTTTATAAAAGTATTTTGTTTTATATAAAAAATTTTACTTATCTGCAAATACTATGCATAATAGAATATAATATATTATATTTATAGTCTAATAAAATGAATAACTTTATAAAAAGTATTACATTTTATATAAAAAGCTTTTTACATTTTATTACATTAATAATACTAATAAAACAAAACTTCATCATCATTATTATAATTCACACTATATTAATCGACCGAATTCGTTTCCGGGAAAGGGGGCTTTCGATAAGGATTTCTCCTATTGGCGCGGCGCGATTAGGTGACCAAACCTCTCCTTGGCGAAACTTACAGACATCGTTAATATTGCGAAATAATAATATTAATAACTTCGTCGTCTCAATTATTGATTTAATAATATATAAAATATCGACAATAATTGAATCGATTAACGTGAGATACTATCACGACAATTCTTTGAAGCAATAATTGAACAAAAGCGGAGTGACTTCTCACGTAAGCATCGATAATCAATATCTTAATGTGCTCTTATGCTGACCGCGCGTATTCTGTACTTTTAACACTAGGGTGTTTCACGATTAACGATAAAACTTAGTTTATTTTTTTAATAAAAATATTTTTGTCGTTTTCTCGATCAAATGATAATTATTTGTGGGGTCCACCATTGATTGTGTCGTAATTGCGAATATTCCTGTTAAAGCGAATATTCCCAGAGCCCAATCGATCATCGAATATTATATAACAACTTGCGTACTTTGCAAAATTTATAAAATTTACCCATGACTATAACATTATATCAAATTCATTCCATAATATTCAAAAATGATAATTATAGAAAATTCATCTTTATTCATAAAAGTTGGGATAACACTTACTAATACTACATATACCCATGATTTTCATCGGACCAATGCTTTTATTATGATTTTCATCATAATCAATAGTCAATTCTTATATTATGATTTTCATCATAATCCATTTAAATGAGATCATTTCCACAATTTAATAAGAAATGAATATAAAGGATCATTCACCATGCATGTGGTAATCCACATATCTGAGTTATTCAAACGAATAATAAAGAATGGAATAATAGAAGAATTCACCATGCTTGCGATAGAGCTTGCAGACAGACAGAGTTATTCTCAGCGAATAATAAACAATGGAACCGGTCGAGCGTAATCCGCACCGGAGAATATTCCAACGAATAATAAATAATGGAATAACAACGAATTCACCATGCATGCGATAGATCGCATTATCTGAGTTATTCCAATGAATAATAAATAATGGAACGGTCAAATGCGTAAACGCTTACGCATGTGATATTAAACGCATTAAAGAATAATAAAGAATGGAATAATAGAAGAATTTCACCATGTATGCGGTGCTTGGCGTAGGCAGAGTTATTCAACATAATAATAAAGAATGGAATAATAGAAGAATTTCACCATGTATACGGTAGTCCGTGTATACAAATTATTCTAACAGAATAATAAGAAATAGAATAACAATAGCTCTCTTCATGAATACGAAAAAAATAATACCCCTTACTATAATAATAATATCCCTTACGAGTACAACAAATAATATCCCTTACCTTAGAAAGAAGAGTATTCCGACTGGTAGGACGAGGATATACTTGAAGAAAACTTGTACTACGCTCAAAGCTTTCTTAAACTCTAAAGAAATACGCTCAAGATTATAGAATAAGAATTCTCTCTACAATTTCTCTCTCTAGAGTTTCAAAGATTTCAGTAAGAAATAATGAAGGAATGAGCTTCTATTTATAGGAGAATGGAATAATATAGCAACTAACTCATGAAAGCAGGTCCGGATTGATTTACTTTTAAATGAGACGGTCCATATTGATTTATTATGCAAGATTAATAAAATATTCTAATAAAATAAAATTTTTAAATAAAATATAATATATTCTATTTATAATATAATAAAATGAATAACTTTATAAAAGTATTCATTTTATATAAAAAGATTTCACTATCTGAAATACTATCGCGGACACTTTATGCAAACACTATGCATAATAGAATATTATATATTCTATTTATAGCCTAATAAAATAAATAACTTTATAAAAGTATTACATTTTATATAAAAAAGATTTTACTATGCAAACACTATGCATAATAGAATATTATATATTCTATTTATAGTCTAATCAAACAAATAACTTTATAAAAGTATTACATTTTTATATAAAAAGCTTTTACATTTTATTACATTAATAATACTAATAAAATAAAATTTATCATCATTATTATAATTTACACTATTAATCGACAATTCGTTCCTGTGAAAGAGGGGCTTTCCAATAAGGATTTCTCCCTATTAGCGCGCATAAATTAGGTGACCAAACCTCTCCTTGGCGAACTTACAGACATTGTTAATATTGTAAATAATAATATTAATAACTTTGTTATCTCAATTATTAATTTAATAATATATAAAATATCGACAATAATTGAATCAAATAACGTGAGATACTATGCAACAATTATTGTAGCAATAATTGAACAAAACTGAAAGTGACTTCTTACGTAAACATCAATAATCAATACTGGTATTAACTTGTAACGACCATACATATTCTTTTCTTTTACTACCGAGTAGTTCAACAGTTTTAACGGTAAAACTTTTGCCGTTATTTTCATAAAAATATTTTTGTCATTTTCTCAATCCGACAATAATTCCATTGTGGGGTCCACCAATGATTGTGCCGTTGTACGAATATTCCCTGACAAAAATAATATTCCCCGACCAATCGAACAACTTGCATATTTTGCAAAATTTATAAATACTACCCACAACTATAACATTATCTCAAATCCACACCATAATTTTGAAAAAAATATTTCGAGAAAATTAAATCTTTATTCATAAAATTTGGGGTCTCACATCTCCCTCCTTATGAAATTTCATCGAAATTTACGTGCGCATACTGGTATGTCCAAGAGGTAAGGATACCTTGACTTCATTTCGATTCTAACTCTCTTGAGGTATAACCTTTGAGTGTTGAATATGATCCTTTTTATCCAAGATTTTAACATGTATCTCCTCATACGTTAAATCTTCTGCTATCTCGTCTAGTTCTAATTTAATAACGTGGTTCGGGTCATCCACATATTTACGTAATATCGATACGTAAAAAATGTTATGAACACGCGACATACTTGGCGGTAAGACGAGTCTATAGGCCACAGTTCATACTCAATTGAGGATTTCAAATGAGCCAATAAAATCGAGGGTTGAGATTTCCTCTCTTCAGTAACTCTTACTTTTAAAATAACGCCCTCTTGAAACTTCTTCTTCGTATTCATCAACTCCGGGTCTGTAGCTTTAGCAGCTTTAACATTATCGACCAAAGTCGGTTCTAATCATATATTCGTTATCTTCACGTAGGTTTGTATATTCGCACTCGTAAACGCATACGATCTTCTACTCAACGCGTCAGCTACCACGTTCACTTTTCCATAATGATATTGAATGGTATAGTCGTAATCTTCAACAGCTTGAGCCAACATCTTTGGCGCATTATACGTTCGTTTTGGTTGAAGAAATATTTAAGGGTTTTAGAAATGGGTTTTGTATCTTTGGGTCAATTCGATACAAATTTGATTTCACACTGGGTAGTGTAGACGAAGTTGTCAAGAAATACGTCAGAAATTTATTAACAATAGAAATATCATTCAAACTCGCGACTCTCATCCAAGACTTGGATAATACGTCACATTGATAGTTATCAACTTGCCATCGTCATTCACGCGCGTCCCTAGGATAGTCGGCTTCGGTGCATTCCACACAAGGAAGTTACCAGATAAAGGCTCAGGGCTCTTTACTTATGGCTTGATATGACAATGATTGACTTTAGTGGTTTGGTTGCTTGAATTCGCAAAACAGGTTGATTAGGAATATGAAAGCTAACAACCTTACGAAAAACATGATGAGTAGTTAATCAATCGATTCCTAAAATCATATCAAAGGCAAGTATTTTCAAAGAGATAAGATCGACAGGTAACGTGAAAGTGTCGATTTGAATTAACAAGATTTATAAACAGTGGAGGTAACCAATGTTTCTCCTAACAAAGTTTCAACCAATAAGTCAAAGTCTAACTTCTCAGGAATCAAATTTAAACGTTGAACACAACTAGGTGAAATACAAGAGTGGGTAGAACTAGTATCGAATAAGATATAGACTTCACAAGAGTTTATAATTACCTTACCTGTAATAACTTTTTGGGTTTCTCGACAAACGCCTCACTTAAACTACCGATTTTAACATGCAGGACATCCTAGTTGGACTTAACTTTTGTTTGAGAAGTACATTCCACCCTTAATTGCTTCGTCACATTCCTGATCCATAATTCGAATCACTATTCTCCGATCCATATCGAATTGGGGTTGACCGCTCTACACAGGGTAATTTCGAATTCGATGTTGGATTCTCCCAATTGCTGTCCAAAAAATAAAATCCATTTCATCTATTGTGGCCTTATTAGATCAGACGTCTTTTTCTACAATATCAACACGTCGTGCGGCCTTTACCCATGCATCATCTATTCTCATTTGTTCATTTGCTTCTTCTTTCATCAGAACTTTGATCATAGCATTCTCATATTCCAGCTCTAATATCTTATACTCTGCCAAAGAGTGCTTCTGTTCAAGCATCGCACATTGGGTAACACAATTTTGAATTATTGCATCTCTTTGCTCCACAACCGCCTGCAGTTCTTTAGCATGCTCTTCCAACTCATGAATATAATTTTTTAATTCTAAATTTTGATCATATACTTCTTCTAACCAATTCTCCCCAGGTTCCTTTTCTTCCTCTTCTTCCTCACTCTCAGGTGCTACTTCTGCAACTAGCTCAGGTGCAACTATTAGTTCTTCACTTACCACGTATATATGTCTAATTTCTTCTTCGTCTGATATCACATTAACCTGGTTAGTGATTAAAGGTGTCTCAATGGTCTCATTCACTCCATTGGTAACATTTTCAGCTGCCATTTTCAAACACTGCCACAAAACAAGAGTTAATTAACATATCACATGTTATCCCTATACTCTGACCGACCAATTAAATACCAAATAAACTTAGGTAGGTCATACTAGCGAAGGATTCCCCGTCTCTCCCCTCTTAGTTCTTGTGTGATGCCCCCAAAATAGATATACATCACTTATTCTGAGTCGCCAAATACATGGTACAGAATACAAATACAATCTTAAATATACAACATAAGCTGTGAGTTTTAATACAAACATTGTCTTCTGGCATTATTAAAACTCAAAATAAGTCCTCAATACATTTATTAACACACTATTTCACGTAATAGTGAGGGACTACTAATGCTATCCTCTCGGACCATCACTGCTCCCGACTCATCCCGTATATATTCTCATTTCAAGAGAAGAAACGGTGAAAGAAAAGGGTGAGCTCAACTAGCATTGGTAAGAAATATTATGACTAAGATAATGCGAGAATAAATTATCGTTAGCCTTCAACAGATGTTAAACCGATAAAATATAACAAACATCAAGTTTAACTGCGGATGGAACATGCAATTCATTAAAAGAGTCAAGTAGAGAATAAAATCTATTATCTTTTATGATTTAAAAGGTTTTTCATCACTTTTATCGGCTGGGACTCGGTTTAATAAATAATCCACATCATCCACAAGACTACTACTAAGGATATTCATTAGTATCCGACCACAAATTATCCATGCACTACGGGGCCAAGGATATTCGTGTATTCATCAATGGTCATGAACATGCCAACAACCGTCCATCAATGCACTACTGGTAGGTGAGGACTTTATCACATCATTTGTAACATTATTACGATTATGATTACACCAAATAATCCTCATGTCATAATCATACCAAGTCCATTTATGCACTTCTGTGCCACAGATAACTTTCAAAAAATATAAACATGAGGATGATGACAATGATATAAGAATTCAATAAAATAAGTTCACGAATTAATTTATTTAGGAACTAATAACGTCCCAAATTGTCAACATGATACTTCTTTGTAGAATAAAATTCAAGAATGCTCGAAAGAATATTTCCATGAAAAGATACTAGATGAAGCGCAAATATCGAGGATATTCCACTAATTTCATGGAGTATAGAAGTCAAAACTTTAACCAATTTGAGTATAATAAAGAATGGAATAACAAAAGAAATCACCATGCATACTAAGATTACTTAGATGTATTGCGTTATTCCAATAGAATAATAAATAACGGAACCAGGTCAAGCAAAATTCGCACCGACAGGATGTTCCAACAGAATAATAAAGAATGGAATAACAACAAAAATCACCATGCATGCAGATTCCAGATGAGCGGAGTTATTCCAACGAGAATACTAAATAACGGAACCGTGTCAAAGCGTAATACTTGCCGATAGGATGTTCCAATAGAATAATAAAGATGAACCAGTCCAAGCGTAAAATGCACGCATGTGATATTCCAAAAGAATAATAAAGATTTAAACCAGGTCCCATGTAAAATGCATGATATGATATTCCAAAGAATAATAAAGAATAGAATAATGTAAGAATTTCACCAAGTATAGGGTAGCTCATGATACAAAGTTATTCCAATGTAATAATAAAGAATGGAATAACGAAGTTCTCTTCATGAATACAAAAGAAATAATTCCCTTACGAGTACAACAAATAATATCCTTACCTTAAGAAAAGCGGATACTTGAATAATGAGGTAGCAGACTTCTCTCTTTTTTCTCTCTATAGATTTTCTCTCTATAGCTTCTCTATATAATTTCTCTCTCAGAGTTTCAAAGAATTCAGTAAAAATAATGAAGGAATGAACCGTTATTTATGTAAGAATGGACCTAATAAGAACCAATCCATGAACGGTCCGTTGATTTACTTTTTAAACGACGGTCTCAGTTGTTTACAATAAAATATAATATATTCTATTTATAATCTAATAAAACGAATAACTTTATAAAAGTATTCTATTTTATATAAAAGATTTTACTATTAGCCTAATAAAACGTAAATAACTTTATAAAATTATTCATTTTTTATATAAAAAAGCTTTTCTATTTTATTACATTAATAATACTAATAAAACAAAACTTCATCATCATTATTATTATTCACACTATTAATCGACCAGTCGCTTTCCGGAAAAGATGGGACTTTTCAATAAGAATTTCTCCCTATTGGTAGCGTAATTAGGTGACAAAACCTCTCTTGGCGTAACTTCTGACATCGTTAATATTACAAATAATAATCATCTCAATTATTGATTTAATAATATATAAAATATCGATGATAATTGTATAAAACCTGAATGACTTTTCACGTAAGCATCGATAATCAATCTGGTGTTACTCTTATGCAACCACACGTATTCATCGCATTTCTTTACTAATGAGTAGTTCAACAAAGATTAATCTGTGAAATCTTCTGTAGTTATTTTCATAAAAATATTTTTGTCATTTTCTCAATCCGGCAATAATTACATTGTGGGGTCCACTTAATGATTGTGTCGTCGTATACGAATATTCCCTGTTAAAACGAATATTCCCCGACCAATCGAATATTATATAACAACTTGCATACTTTGCAAAATTTATAAATATTATCCACAACTATAACATTATATCAAATTTATTTCGTAATATTCAAAAATGATATTTATAGAAAATTTATTTTTATTCATAAAAGTCGGGGTCTTACAATCACCCCTTCTTATGAAATTTCGCCCTCGAAATTAGGGTACGTACCTGGTATGTCGAAGAGGTAAGGATACCTTGATTTCATTTCAGATTCTAACTCCCAGATCATTTTCTCAACATCGTGGTTCCTCCATAAAACTTTGACTTGAGGTATAATCTTGGAATGTAGAATATGTTCCTTCTTATCCAAGATTTGAACATGAACATCTTCATACGTTAAATCTTCCGCTATTTTGTCCAGTTCTAACTCAATAATGTGGTTCGGCTCTTTCACATATTTACGTAACATGGATATATGAAAAACGTTATGAACACGAGACATACTTGGCGGTAAAGCAAGTCTATAGGCTACAGTCCCTACTCGATCGAGGATTAAAATTGGGCCAATGAATCGAGGATTAAGTTTTCCTCTCTTTCCAAACCACGTAACTCCTTTCTATGGAGTAACATGTAACAACACATGATCTCCAATATCGAATTCCACGTCCTTTCGATGAAGATCAGCATAACTCTTTTGTCGATCTTGTGAGGTCTTTATACGTTGTTGGATCGTTTGAATCTTTTTCGTGATCATCATACGTACCAACTCGTCCCAACAACATTGCTTCACCCACCTCATCCCAAAGATACCGAGAACGACACTTTCTTCCATACAACGCCTCAAATGGAGCCATGCCAATACATGCTTGATAACTATTATTGTAGGAAAACTCTACCAACGGTAAGAACTTGTCCCAACTTCCCTTGAAGTCAAGGACACAGAGTCTTAATAAATCTTCAAGAGTTTGAATAGTCCTCTCCGATTGTCCGTCCAAATGCGAGGATGATATACCAGAACTAAATCGTAAATCCGTGACCATAGCTTTTTGCAAACTAACCCAAAATCTTGAAGTAAATCTTGGGTCTCGATCAGAAACTATGGATACTGGCATACCATGCAATCTTACAACCTCGTTTATGTACATACGAACAAGACGTTCCAGTGTATAAGTTTCTCGTATATGTAAGAAATGAGCAGATTTGGTCAATCTATCAACAATGACCCAAATTGCAGCTATGCCTTGAGAAACCTTGGGAAGACCAGTAACGAAATCCATGGTAATGTGCTCCCACTTCTATTCGGAATTTCAAGTGGTTGCAATGGACCTTTTAGTACTTGATGCTCTACCTTGAATCGTTGACAAGTTAGACACCTTGAGATAAACAAAGCCATTATCTCTCTTCATATCATTTCACCAAAATGTATGACGAAGATCACGATACATTTTGTTACTCCCAGTGATGGATTGCAAGCGGTGTGTTGTGCTTCCATCATGATTTTATACTTTAAATCGTGGTCGTTAGGAACACAAATTACGAGTTAACTCAAGTATTCCTTCTTCATCGATTCTTGCTTACGGCGCAGATAACACCTTCTCACACACTTTCTTCCTCATACGCATCGCCTCCAGTGCCGTAGCTTGGCGCGTTTAACTTTATCAATTAATGTCTGGTTCTACTGTGATATTCGCCATCATCGCATGGGTCCTTGGAGTCTTTATCTCTATCTCCATCCTTTGCAAGTCATACAAAATGGGCCTTTACATTAAAAATATTGCACTCGTACCCACATATGATCTTCAAATCAATGCATCAGCTACCACGTTTTCTTTTTCAGGATGGTATTGGATGGTATGATCATAATCTTTCAACAGATTCAAGCCAACATCATTTGTCGCATGTTGAGTTCCTTTGAGTGAGTGAAGAAATATTTGAGGCTTTTATGATCCATAAAGATCTCCACTTTCTCCCCATACAAATAATGCCTCCAAATCTTTAAGGCAAAAAGCATCTGCCGCCAACTCTAGATCATGAGTAGGATAATTTCTCTCATATTCTTTGAGTTGTTAGAGAGGCATAAAGCTATGACTTTCCCATGTTGCACGAGAACACATCCTAACCCTTTGCACCGAATTATAACTCAGAGATGATAAATCCCTCCGAGCCAAATGGTATTGTCAGAACAGGTGCTCAAATGAGTCTCTTCTTGAGTTCTTGAAAACTCTTCTCACTTTCCTAGTTTCAATTGAATTTTGTATCTTTTCGAGTCAGCTGAGTTAGTGGAGTAGCGATTCGAGAAAATCCTTCCACGAACCTCCGATAATAACCAGTTAAGCCGAGAAAGCTACGTACTTCGTTCACTGATTTAGGTTCCTCCCAGCTTTGAATAGCTTCAATCTTTACTGGGTCAACAGATATTCTATGTGACGCCCCCAAAATAGGCACACATCACCCATCTTGAGTCGCCAAATACATGGTACAAAATTCAAATACAAATTAGTAATACAGCAGTCGTGTAAAATACGACAAAACATTGGCTATGAGTTTAAATACAAATATTGTCATCTAGACAATATCCATTCTCAATTGAGTCCTCATGATGGTATACAAAACTCAAATTCAGTCCTCATTACATTTATTGTCACATTATTTAACAGAATAGTGAGGACTACTAATACTATCATCTGGACCGTCACTCCATTCCCCGATTAGTCACGGCTACGTTCTCATTTCCTGAAGAGAACGGTGAAAGAAAGGGTGAGCTCAACTAGCCCAGTAAGAAATATTATAACTAAGATAATGCAGAATAAATTATCATTAGTCTCCAACAATGTTAAACTGATAAAATACAATAGACATCAAGTTTAACTACAAATGCGGATCAAGCAATCCATTAAAAAGAGTCAAGAGAGAATAAAGTCTACTATCTTTTATGATTTAAAAAGGTTTTCATCACTTTTATCACCGAGACTCATCTCGATAAATAATCCACATCATTAAATCATCCACGAACTACGAGTTAAGGATATTCTTTAAGATCACGACCATGAATTATCCATGCTCTACGGCCAAAGATAATCGTGTTTTCATCAACAGTCCACGATCATGCCATAAAAAAATTCATCTTTGCTCCTCGGGTCAAGAGAATCTATAGCCATAATCATACCAAAAACTCGTCCATCAATGCACTACACGCCAATGAGGACTTTTAATTTTACATCATTTGTAACATTACGGTTATGATTATACTTTGAATAATCCCAGGTCATAATCATACCAAGTCCATCTATGCACTACAGGCCACATATGACTTTCAATAAATATAAACATGAGGATGATGACAATGATATAAGAATTCAATTAAACAAGTTCAAGAATTAATTTGTCCAGAACCAATAACGTCCAAATTGTCCACATGATACTTCTTTGTAGAATAAAATTCAAGAATGCTCGGAAGAATATTTCCATGAAAATCTTTGGATGAAGCGCAAATATCGAGGATATTCCACTAATTTCATGGAGTATAGAAAGTCAAAATTTTAATCAACCGAGTATAATCCGAATGGAATAAAAAAGATATCACCATGCATGCGGTACTTGCATATGAGCAGTTTATCCCAACGAGAATAATAATAACGAGAACCGGTCGGTGAAAATCACACCGAAGCGAGGATGTTCCAAAGAAATAATAAATGCGAATAATAAATGATGAAACCAGTCCCATACGATAAAGTACAAGATTGATATTCCAATGAATAATAAAACGATGAATAATAAAATGGAACCAGTTCGCTTATAAGACGAGCATGGATATTAAAATGTAATATTAAAGACGGAATAATAATAAATGGAACTGGTCCGTATATAGCACGTATGCGAGGATATTCGGCTGAAATATTAAAGACTTTTAATAATAAAAATGGAACCGATCCGTGTAAAATACATGAACATGGATATTCCAACGAGAATAATAAAGATGAATAATAGAAGAATGTCACCAAGTATAGGGTATTCAGCGATACAAGTTATTCCAACAAAATAATAAGAAATGGAATAACAACAGTTCTCTTCATGAATATAAAAGAATAATATCCCTTATTGTAAAAGAAGAATATTCTGACTGCTAGGGTGAGGATTTTCTTAAAGAAAACTTATACTATGTTCTTCGCTTTCAAAGTTTCTTAAAACTCTTGGGAAATACGCCGAGATTATAGAAGGAGAATTCTCCGAACTTCGGTGTGATTTCAATTCTAACTAAGCTTCATATTTATAGGAAAATGGAATGCATAAGTAACTAACTCATGAACTAGTGCAGATTGATTTACTTTAATCGGACGGTCCATATTTAAAGAAAAATCTTTTAAATAAAATATAATATATTCTATTTATATAAAAAGATTTTTACTATGCAAAACACTATCAGTATAGACTATGATAATAAAATATAATATATTCTATTTATAGAATAATTTTAATAAAGTATTCATTTTATATAAAAGATTTTACTATGCAAAACACTATGCAACACTATGCATAATAAAATATAATATAATCTAATTATTATCAAATAAAACGAATAACTTTATAAAAGTATTCTGCTTTTATATAAAAAGATGTTCTGTTTTATTACGTTAATAATAATAATAAAACAAAACTTAATAATCAACAATAATTGAATCAAATAATGTGAGATACTATGCAGCAACTATTGTAGCAATAATTGAACAAAACTGAGTGACTTCTCACATAAATATCAATAATCAACATTGTGTGCTACTATGCAATAATGTGTATTACTGTACTTTTACTACAGAGTAGTTCAACAGTATCAACAGTAAAACTTCCGTCGTTATTTTCAATAAAATATTTTTGTCATTTTTCAATCCGATAATTCCGTCCGTAGGGGTCCACCAATGATTGTAAATGGTCGTCATGCAATATTTTCCGACCTGAAAAAGAATATTCCCGACCAAATCGAATATAATATAACAACTTGCATACTTTGCAAAATTTATAAATACTACCCACAACTATAACATTATCTCAAATTCACACCATAATATTAAAAAAAAAATATTTTGAGAAAATTAATTCTTTATTCATAAAATCTGGGGTTTCACAATCTCCCCTCCTTATGAAATTTTAGCCCTCGAAATTTACGTGCGTGCACTGGTATCTTAGAATGGTGAGGATACCTTGACTTTATTTCGCATTCTAACTCTTGAGTGTTGAATACGATTCTTCTTATCCAAGATTTTAACACGTATCTTCTCAAACGTTAAATCATCCGCTATCTCGTCCGGGTTCTAAATTAATAATGTGGTTTGGGTCGTCCACATATTTACGTAACATCGATACGTTAAAAAGCGTTATGAACACGCTGACGAACTTGGCGGTAAAACGAGTTTATAAGCCATGGTTCCTACTCGATCGAGGATTTCAAATGGGCCATTAAATCGAGGGTGAGATTTCCTCTCATCGATTCTTGTTTCTAGAATAACGCCTCTTGAACCTTCTTCTTCTTCACTTTCATCACCTCGGTACATGTAGTTGAGCTTTAACTTTTATCGATTAAAGTCGATTCTACTCAGATATTCATTATCTTCACGTGGGTCCCTAGAGTCTTTAACTCTATCTTCATCATTTGTAAGTTATAATTTAAATGAGTCTTTGTGTTAACAACATCGCACTCGTAAATGTATACGATCTTCTACTCAACACGTCAGCTACCATGTTCGCTCTTCCACGATATTGAATGGTACGATCGTAATCTTCAATAAATTCGAGTCAACGTCTTTGCATTTGACGATACGCTTCATTTTAAGTAAAGAAATATTTGAGGGTTTAAGAAATGAGGTTTTGTCTTTGGGTCAATACAAAATTCTATTTCACGCTCTCTAGGGTAGGTCAAGAAGTCTTCGAAATATGCCGGAAATTTATTAATGATAGAAATATCATTCAAAATCATTACTTCCTTATCTAAGACTTGGATAAGACGTCACATTGATACTAACTGTGACTTCTATCCCTTAACTCGGATATCACCTCACAATGATACCTATCAACTTGCCATCTTCATTCATGACATCGCCATGTAAAGTCCGGCTTCGCATTCCCACGAGGAAGTCAACAATGAAAGGCTCGGGACTTTTACTTATGGCTTGATATGACAATGATTGACTTTAGTGGTTTGGTTACTTTGAATTCGCATAACGGGTTTGGTTAGGTGTATGAAAGCTAACAACCTTACAAAAAGCATGATGAGTAGTTAACGAATCGATTCCAAAAATCAAATCCATGCAAATATTTTCAAAAGATAAGATCGACGGTAAAGGCGTGAAAGTGTTGATTTGAATCAAACAAGATTTATAAATAGTGAAGGTAACGAAGGTTTCTCCCAACCGAGTTTAAACAGATATATCAAAGTCTAACTTCTCCTGGAGTTAACTTCAAACATTGAACACAACTAGGTGAAATAAAAAGAGTGGTAGAACGGTATCGAATAAAGTATGACTTCGCAAGAGTTTATAATTAACTTACCCGTAATAACCGCTTGGGTTTTTCTAATAAACGCCTCACTTAAACTAACGGATTTAGCTTTGCTATAGAGTACATTCCACCCTTAAGTGCTTCTTCACATTCTTAATCCATGATTCGAATCATTATTCTCTGATCCATATCGAATTGGGGTTGACCAAGCTATGCATGAGGATAATTCAATTCGATGTTGGATTCTCCCAATTCTTTGTCCAAAAACAAAATCCATTTCATCTATTTTGGCTTTATTAGATCGAACGTCTTTTTCTACACTATCAACACGTCGTGCGGCTGTTATCCACGCATCATCTATTCTTCTTCGATTATAAAATTCGATTATAATTTGGGGTTTCACATTCTATGACTTGATACCACGTGCCCAAGGAATGCTACTTCCTCAAGCCAGAACTCGCATTTCTTCAACTTGGCATAAAGTTTATATTCACGAAGCTTTTAGAGTATCGACCTCAAGTGTTGCTTCTATGATCTTAACGGCTTTTGGAATAAATAAGGATGTCATCAATAAAGATGACCACAAAGTGATCCAAATATTCCTTGAATACTCGGTTCATCATATCCATGAAGGCAAAGGGAGCATTAGTCAATCCAAAAGACATGACTAGAATTCATAATGCTCTGTCTTAGGAGTTCTCGAAAGCCGTCTTTGGAATGTCATCGGTTTAATCTTTAATTGGTGATATCCAAATGAATATCAATCTTTGAAAAGAATTTGGCTCCTTGCAATCGATCAAACAGTCATCAAGATGCGGCAATGAGTACCTATTTTGATGGTGACATGATTCAACTCCCGATAATCAATTCAAAGTCGCATACTCCCATCTTTCTTCTTCACGAATAGAATAGGAGCACCCCAAGGAGAAGTACTAGGACGAATAAAGCTAATATCTAACAATTCCTGCAGTTGTTTCTTTAACTCCTGAAGTTCAATATGAGCCATTCGATATGGGGCTTTGGAAATGGGTTTTGTACCGGGTTCAAGGACGATAGAAAATTCAATTTCACGCCTGGGGTAGGCCGAAGCTTTTTCAGGAATACGTCGGAAATTCATTAACAATAGAAATATCATTCAAAACTCGACGTATTTTGTTTAGATCCGTGATATGAGCTAATAAAGCTTGACATCCATTTTTTAATAAACGAATAGCTTTATGGCTTGAGATGACAGTGATTGATTTTAATGGTTTAGTTACTTGAATTTGCATAATAGGTTGGTTAGGAATATAAAAGCTAACAACCTTACGAAAACAATCAATTTTTGCATGATGAGTAGTTAACCAATCAATCCCTTGTAATCACATCAAATGCAAGTATTTTTAAAGAAATAAGATCGACAGGTATCGTGTGGCTGCTGATTTGAACTAAACAAGACTTATAAACAGTGGATGTAAGGTTTCTCCCAACAGGGTTTCAACAGATAAGTCAAAGTCTAATTTCTCCGGAGTCAAATTTAAACATTGAACGCAAGTAGGAGAAATAAAAGAATGGGTAGAACCGGTATCAAATAAGGTATAGACTTCGCTAGAGTTTATGATAAGCTTACCCGTGATGACCTCGTTCGTGTTCCTTGCTACGAGAGGTCACAACAAACGCCTCCCATGCACTACTGGCTTTGACTTTTTCGACTGACTTTTGGTGCCTCCATCCTAGCTGAACTTGTCTTCATGAACGACAAAATCGGGCTAGGTGACCTTCCTGCTCCATAATTATAACATGCTTTGGATGGCATCGCATAGCTTTGACCGATGTGTCCTCCCTTCAGATTTGAAGCATATAATAGGTGGTTATTCTCCTTTCTTAACAACGGGTCTTTGGGTAGACGTCTTTTCATCATTGTTGAATCTTCTTCTTGAAATGTCCATTCTTATTATTTTATACTGATTACCACCAAAGTGGTTACCATTTCGGCCTGCTTGATTCCCCCACATTTGTTGTCACCGCTTGATGATTGCTCTCATTTGGTATTATCATTTTCTTGGTCATTTTTTCTTTTTTTGGTTGGGTTGTTTCATTATCGTGTTCCAATAAGCTCGAGCCCTATTAACAACATCTGAATACAAACACGCTTTATGAGAGATAAGATATTGATGTATCTCGTGTTTCAAACCTCTTAAAACATTCGCGTCATTCTCTCCTCATTATCAACTAAATGGAATACGCAAACCGACAACTCGGCAAACTTGGCTTCGTCTTCGCGACACCTGTCATGTTGTTTTGCTCGACTTGATGAACTCTACCTCTTTTATGTGACGAATACTTTCGGGAAAGTACTTGTCGTTGAATGCTTCTTGGAACTTCTCCCAAGACATCTTCGGTCAGGTAGGTTGAGTACGCTTTGTATTCCCACCAAGAATTTACCTCCGCTCAAGAACATGAAGGTGGCAAAGGGAACCTTTTGCTCCTTAGAGCATCCCAAGACATCAAATATCTTGTTGATCTGCTTAATCCACGCTCACTTAAGTGGTTTTGGCTTTCCAAAAAACTCCTATGGTCCCAGCCTTAAACCGCTTGGCGGTGGCCGTCCAGAGAGTTACCAAATATTTCCACCGTATTTTGGACAGAGACTCTCTTTGCTCGATGTTGCATGAATTGCATAAAGCCTCCGAACATTCCATCGCTCATCATTTGGTCGGTGTTGTTGTTTGCACGAGGATTGTCGCCTTCGATGCACATTATCCTGATTATTGACCTGTGGAGACTCAACGGTCTCCTATGCTCCATTGATGTTCTCAACATTCTATGATGCCATTTTCAAACACCGCCACAAAACAAGGGTTAATTAACATATCACATATTATCCCTATACTCCAATCGACCAATTAAATATCAAATAAACTTAGGTAGGTCATACTAGCGAAGGAATTCCCCGTCTCTCCCCTCCCTAGTTCTTGTTTCACATCTCGGCCAGGGATCATATCCTAAGCTTTGATACCAACTGTGAAGCCCCCAAAATAGGTATACATCACCTATTCTGAGTCGCCAAATACATGGTAGTGTAATACAAATACAATCTTAAATATATTAATATAAGTCGTGAGTTTTAATACAAACATTGTCTTCAGATAGTATTAAAACTCAAAATAAGTCCTCAATACATTTATTAACACACTATTTCACGTAATAGTGAGGACTACTAATGTTATCCTCTGACCATCACTCCGCTTCCTCGACTCATCCCAAATATATTCTCATTTCCCGAAGAGAACAAAGAAGAAAGAAAGGGTGAGCTCAACTAGCCCAAAGAAGAAATATTATGACTAAGATAATGCAATAAATTATCGTTAGCCTTCAACAAAGATGTTAAACCGATAAAATATAACAAACATCAAGTTTAACTGCAGTGGAACATGCAATCCATTAAAAGAGTCAAGTAGAGAATAAAATCTACTATCTTTTATGATTTAAAAGGTTTTTCATCACTTTTATCGCTGGGACTCAGCTTAATAAATAATCCACATCACCATTGCACTATGGCCAAGGTTATTCATTAGTATCACAACCACAAATTATCCATACACTACGGGCCAAGGATATTCGTGTATTCATCAATGGTCATGATCATGCCAACAACTGTCCATCAATGCACTACGGGCCAATGAGAACTTTTATCACATCCTTTGTAACATTACGGTCATGATTACACCGAATAATCCTTGGTCATAATCATACCAAGTCCATCTATGCACTACAAGCCACAGATGACTTTCAAAAAAATATAAACATGAGGATGATGACAATGATATAAGAATTCAATAAAAACAAGTTCACTTAATTAATTTATTTAGAACTAATAACGTCCCAAATTTTCAACATGATACTTCTTTGTAGAGTAAAATTTAAGAATGCTCGTAAGAATATTTTAATGAAAAGATATCGGATGAAGTGCAAATATCGAGGATATTCCACTAATTTCATAGAGTATAAGTCAAAACTTTAACCAAATGAGTATAATAAAGAATGGAATAACAAAGAAATCACCATGCATGCGGTATTGCCAGATACACAGATTATTCCAATGTAATAATAAATAACGGAACCAGTCATGCGAAACGCACGCATGTGATGTTCCAATGTAATAATAAAGAATGGAATAACAACAAAAATCCCCACGCATGCGGTATTGCATGAGACAAAGTTATTCCAACGTAATACTAAATAACGAGAATCAGTGTCAAAGTAATACGACCAACAAGATATTCCAATGTAATAATAAAGACGGAACTAGTCCCAGTGTAAAACGCATGCATGTGATATTCCAAGATAATAATAAAGACGAAACTAGGTCCTACATAAAATGCATGCATGTGATATTCCAATGTAATAATAAAGAATGGAATAATGTAAGAATTTCACCAAGTATAGGGTAGCTTAGCGTATACAAAGTTATTCCAACAGAATAATAAAGAATGGAATAATGTAAGTTCTCTTCATGAATACAAAAGAAATAATACCTTTACTGAGTACAACAAATAATATCCCTTACCTTAGAAGAAAACTGGATACTGGAATAGTGAGGTAGCAGACTTTTCTTCTTCTTTCTCTCTATACATTTTCTCTCTATAGCTTCTTTCTATCATTTCTCTCTCTAGAGTTTCAGTGAATTCGTAAGAAATAATGAAGGAATGAACTTCTATTTATAGAAGAATGGACTAAATAATAACCAATCCATGAACGGTCCAGATTGATTTACTTTTAAACGGGCGGTCCAGATTGGTTTACAATAAAATATAATATATTCTATTTATAATCTAATAAAACGAATAACTTTATAAAAGTATTCTGTTTTATATAAAAAGATTTTACTATTAGCTTAACAAAACGAATAACTTTATAAAAGTATTCATTTTATATAAAAGCTTTTCGTTTTATTACATTAATAATACTAATAAAACAAAACTTCATCATCATTATTATTATTCACACTATTAATCGACTGTGTCGCTCCGGAAAGCAGGGGCTTTCAATAAGAATTTCTCCCTATCGCGCACAATTAGGTGACTAAACCTCTCCTCGGCGTAACTTCTAGACATCGTTAATATTGAAAATAATAATATTTATAACTCTGTCATTTCAATTACTGATTTAATAATATATAAAATATCGACAATAATTGAATATAACTGAATGACTTCTCACATAAGCATCAATAATCAATACCGTGTGCTACTATGCAACCACGCGTATTATTGTACTTTTACTACCGAGTAGTTCAACAATATTAATGGTAAAACTTCCGCCGTTATTTTTATAAAAATATTTTTGTCATTTTCTCAATCCGAATAATAATTACATTTGTGGGGTCCACCAATGATTGTGCTTAGTCGTATTTAATATTCCCTATTAAAACAAATATTCCCCACCAATCGAATATTATATTACAACTTCATATACTTTTTGCAAAATTTATAAATATTACCCACAACTATAATATTATATCAAATTTATTCCATAATATTCAAAAATGATATTTATAGAAAATTCATTTTATTCATAAAAGTTGGGGTCTTACATCTTGTCTCACATCTCACCTGTGGATCATATCCTAAGCTTTGATACTAACCGTGACGCCCCAAAATAGGTATACGCCACCCATCTTGAGTCGCCAAATACATGGTACATAAATCAAATACAACTTAATTATACAACTGTCGTGTAAAATACGACAAAACATAAACTGAGAGTTTAAACAAGAATATTGTCTTCTAGACAATATCCACTCTCAATGGAGTCCTCATAGACAGTATACAAACTCAAATTCAGATCCTCATTACATTTATTATCACACTATTTAATAGAATAGTGAGGACTACTAATCTATCATCCTGATCATCAATCCGCTTCTCACTCGTCCCCAAATATATTCTCATTTCAAGAGAACAAAGGAAGGAAAGGGTGAGCTCAACTAGCCCAAGAAGAAATATTATGACTAAGATAATGCGAGAATAAATTATCATTAGTCTTCAATAATGTTAAACCGATAAAATACAATGACATCAAGTTTAACTGCAGTGGAATAAGCAAACCATTAGAAGAGTTAAGAAGAGCATGATATCTACTAACTTCTATGATTTAAAAAAATATTTTCATCAATTTTTATCGCTGAGACTCAGCTTAATAAATACACCACATCATCGAATCATCCCTGCACTATGGGCCAATGATATTCATTAAATCATTAATGGTCATGACTATACCGAATAATCCCTAGTCATAATCATACCAAAAACTGTCCATCAATGCACTACAGGCTACTGAGGATTTTTACCACATCATTCGTCACATTACGGTCATGACTATACCGAATAATCCCTGTTCATAATCACACCAAGTCCATCTATGCACGTAAGCCAAGGATGACTTTTATCACAATATAAACATGAGAATGGTGACAATGATATAAGCATTAATTGTGACGCCCCCAAAATAGGTATACAACACCCATTCTGAGTCGCCAAATACATGGTACATAAAGCAAACTACAACTTCAATAATACAAATGTCGTGTGAAATACGGCAATACATACTGTGAGTTTAAATACAAATATTGTCTTCTAGACAATATTCACACTCAAATAAGTCCTCATTATTTATTCGAACACTATTTTACAGAAATAGTGAGGACTGCTAAAACATCTTTCTAGAACCATTACTCCATACCCCGACTCGATCCTGCTATGTTCTCACATCTTGAGAAGAAAAATGGAACAAAAAGGAAAAGGGTAAGCTCAACTAGCCTAGTAAAAGATATTATGACTAAGATAATATACATCAAATCATCGTTAGTCTTCAACAGGGAAAAATCTGATATGACATAGTAGACAACAAGTTTTAGATCAATAATCTGCAGCGGAAATAGCAATCCATTAGAAGAGTCAAGTAGGGAATGAGTTCTACAATCTTCTAAGATTTAAAAGTCCATCATCAATATTTTATCCCTGTAATAACAATCAATATACATCTTTAATCAAATATTCATCTTTGCACTACAGGCCAAAGATATTCATTTGTATCACCAATTGGTCATGTTCATCTCAACACTGCTCATCTTTGCACTACTAGCCAAAGATATTCATCAATTAATCATTCATCTTTGCATTACAAAAGCAAGATATTCAAGAATATCATCATTTAGGACCGAGGATGATGAAAAATATTTTAAAGAAAACGAATCCAGTGAGACAGAAAAACAAATATTAGGGATTCGTATCACAGTTTGTCCAAGATCAATAATACTTCATAATAACCAATTTTGTAGCAGAAATCAAAAATAACGATCAAAACATGGATACAATCAAAGATATTGATCATAATAGACATCTTGGACAAAAAGAAATTTTTTTATTTTTTGGTGAATAGTGCCGTATCTAGTTCCGGGTCCTCCAGTCAACATATAAACAACACACACAAAAAACCTTCAAAATTTAATAGAACAGGATAAACCTATGCATCTAGAATACCATTTATGCTTGAGCTCTCAAATCAAAGAAGAGTATAATATAACATTAAGATAATGATCACTAAATTCCACAATCATCAAATATCAAAAGATCCATAAGCCCTGTACATAAAATTAAAGCAATTTCTAATTCATCCAATTACAAAAAATACCCATAAAAGCAGCACAAATACATATGACGCAAGAGATCAGAACTATATATATATATATATATATATATATATATATATATCTGTGTGTGTGTGTGAAGCCCCCAAAATAGGTATACACCACACCCATTCTGAGTCGCAAAATACATGGTACAGAAAGCAAACTACAACTTCAATAATACAATTGTCGTGCAAAATACGACAACACATGCTGTGAGTTTAAATACAAATATTGTCTTCTAGACAATATCCACACTCAAATGAGTCCTCATTACATTTATTGATACACTATTTTACAAAAATAGTGTGGACTGCTAAACATCTTTCTAGAACCATCACTCCATACCCCACTTAGATCCTCGCTATGTTCTCACCTCCCGAGAAGAAAAATGGAACAAAAAAGGAAAAGGGTAAGCTCAACTAGCCCAAGAAGAATATTATGACTAAGATAATATACAACAAATTATCATTAGTCTTCAACAGGGAAAAATCTGATAGAATATAATAGACAACAAGTTTTAGATCAATATTTTGCAGCGAAAACAACAATCCATTAGAAGAGACAAGTAGAGAACGAGTTCTACTATCTTCTAAGATTTATATTTTATCCCTGTAACAACAATCAATATACATCTTTTATCAAATAGTCATCTTTGCACTACAGGCCAAAGATATTCATTTGTATCACCAGTTGGTCATGTTCATCTCAACACATGTTCATCTTTGCACTACGGGCCAAAGATATTCATCAATTAATCATTCATCTTTGCACTACGGGCTAAAGATATTCATCGAGTATCATCATTAAGGACTGAGGATGATGAAAAATATTTTAGAGAAAACGAATCCAGCGAGACAGAAGGATAAATATTAGGGATTCGTATAACAGTTTATCCAAGATCACTAATACTTCATAATAATCAATTTTGAAGCAGAATTCAAAAATAACGATCAAAACATGGATACAATCAAAGATAGTAGCCAAGATAGACATCTTGGACAAAAAAAAGAAATTTTATTTTTTTGGTGAATAGTCAGATATTTGTGAATAATGTCAGATATCGTGAATAATAACCCGCACACAAAAGTTCCAAATTTGATTAAAAGTTCACCAATATTTCTAAGATAATGATATTGAAGAAAATAATATCATTTAAGAAGAAAAAATAACATCCTTACCTCAAAATAACCGTATTTCCGATCGAATTTCGGGTATAGTGTTGATGAAACTGCACCAGATAGCAACACTATCAAAGTATACTCACAAGAATACGCTTCGATAATATAGAGAGAAAAGAGAAAACTTGTTTTTGGTGTGATTTTCAATTCTAACTTAGCCCTCTATTTATAGGAAAATGTTAAGACGCAAGGCATCTTGATCTACTACTGATGGCTTTACCTCGCTGCTATTGCCACCCACCACATTTAAAAATTCAATTAAGCACAATTCTCACCAACCAATTCTAGAATTTTCCAAAATATTTTATCATTTAAACAATAATCAGAAACTTTAATAATTCATAGAAAATAGCCCTTTTATCAGAAAAATATGAATTTTATGTCCATTCCACACTTAAATCGAATTCTCTACAACTTTGCGGAAGAAAGTTTTTCTAAATTCCAAATGAAAATATCCGAAATCCATAAACGGATGATTTTAATACCTCCACAATCGACAAAATACTGATAAAATACCTCAACATTGATTCCTTCATTAATAACCACATAAATAAATCCATCATTTATATCCACATCAAATAAATATTTTCTTATCATATAAATCAATAATTAATTATTCTCAAATAATATTACGTAATCACAATTATGATGACCAGCCGCTCTCGTGAAAGAGGGGCTTTCCAGATAAAGATTTCTCCTCATCGCGGCAATTAGATTAGATTATCTAACCTCTCCTCGACGTAACTTTCTAGACATTGCCAATAATGTTATTTAATAATATTATTCAAATAATATGAATTATTGATCCGATAATGAGAAATACCGTAGTGACAAATATTGTAAATAATAATAATATAAACTATCAACGCAACAATTATTGAATCAATAAAATAAAATATTGAACAAAGAATCTACTATAACAATTATTGAGTAGTGCCTTTTCACTTTAAGAATCAATAATTCAAAAATATCAGGCAATACCGTGGTGCTTCTTTGTCTGACCACGCGTATTATTATATTTTAACCACCGTGTATTCCAACAAAGTTTAAAGGTAACCATTACGCCGTTAATTATAAAAACTCATACTTTCATCGTTTTTCATCCAACAATTATCCTCATTATGGGGCCCACAAATGACTTCGTTGGTAAATCAAACGAGATTCCCGAACAAAAGAATATTTTATAACCACTTGCTTATTTTGCAAAATTTTCACATTTCACCCATAACCAAAGCATTATATCAAATTAACCCTTATTAATTCAAAATCATAATTGGAGGAAAATTCAATATTATTTATAAAAAGCTGGGGTCTTACAACCTCCCCTCCTTATGAAATTTCGTCCTCGAAATTGACGTACGTACCTGGTATTTCGAAAAGGTGAGGATACCTCGCTTTCATTTTTGATTCCAACTCCCAGGTCATTTCTTCAATAGCATGGTTCCTCCACAAAACCTTAACTTGTGGTATAACCTTTGTGCGTAGGACATGTTCTTTCCTATCCAAGATCTTGACAGGTACTTCCTTGTACGTTAAATCTTCGGCTATCTCGTCTGGTTCTAACGCAATAATATGGTTTGGGTTGTCCACAAACTTACGTAACATCGATACGTGAAAAAGTTATGAACACGCGACATACTTAGTGTTAAGGCGAGTCTATAGGCCACAGTTCCTTCTCGATTGAGGATTTCAAATAAATCGAAGGTTTGAGCTTTCTTCTCTTCATCGACTATTTCTTCTAGAATAACGCCTTCTTGCACCTTCTTCTTTATTTTCATCAGCTCCGGTGTGTAGCTTGAGCGACTTTAACGTTATCGATTAAAGGCGATTCTACTCGTATATCATCACGTGGGTCCCTAGAGTCGTTAACTCTATCTTTATCGTTTGTAAATTATACAAAATAGGTCTTTGTGTTCAACAATATTGCACTCGTACTCGCGTACGATCTTCTACTCAACGCGTTAGCTACCACGTTCGCTTTTCCAGGATTATATGGTTAGAACATGTGCCGAAATGAGTCGCCTCTTGAGCTCTTGGAAAATCTTCTCGCATTCCTCGCTCCATACGAATTTTATATCTTTTCGAGTTAGCTAAATTAACAAATTAGCGATTCGAGAAAATCCTTCCACAAATCTTCGATAGTAACCAGCTAAGCCTGGAAAGCTAGATATTTTGATTACTGACTTAGGTTGCTCTCAACTGTGACTCATATCCCAATCTTGGATAGCACGTCACAATGGCGCCTATCAGTTTACCACCACACGAATATGACGTCCCCTACGGATAGTCTGGCTTTGGTACATTCCACAAAGGAAGTTACCAGATAGAGGCTTGAGTACCAACTCTTGTACTTTAGTTTTTAACTCCTGAAGTTCAAATTGGAGCCATTTGATATGAGATTTTAGAAATGGGTTTTATACGGTTGCAAAGTCAATAAAGAATTCAACATCACGCTTACGGGGTAGACCGGAAGCTCTTCGAGAAATACATCGTGAAATTCTTTAACAATGTAAATATTATCCAAATCGACTTCTCTGCTCAAATCCATAACATGGGCTAAGAAAGCTTGACATCCATTTTTTAATAAACGAATAGCTTTGTGGCTTGATATGACAAAATGATGATCGATTTTAGTGGTTTAGTAGTTTGAATTAAGTATGACAGTTGGTTAGGAATATGAAAACTAACAACCTTACGAAAACAATAAATTTTGGCATGATGAGTGGTTAACCAATCAATTCCTAAAATCACATCAAAATCAAGTATCTTTAAAGAGATAAGATCAACAGGTAATGTGATAGTGCCAACTTGGATCATGCAGGATTTATAGACTGTAGATGTAACGAAGGTTTCACCCAACGGAGTTTCGACAGATAAATCAAAGTCTAATTTCTTCGGAGTCAAGTTTAAACGTTGAGCACAAGCAGGAGAGATAAAAGAATGGGTAGAAATGGTATCTAGTAAGGTATAAACCTCACAAGAATTCAAGATTAGCTTACCCGTGATCACTTCGCTTGGGTTCCTCACATTTTGGCCAGTCACGACAAACGCTCTTCCAGGAACTGCTGATTTCGACTTATCCGGGACAGCCCTTGGAGTCGCTATCCCCGCTGAACTTGGTTTTGCTATAGTACAATCTCGAGCTATGTGGCCTTCCTTTCCACAGTTGTAACATACCTTGGATTGTTGTGGACAGTTTGGGCTGATATGTCCCTCCTTTCCGCATTTGTAACATCTAACTGGCGGTCGTTCTCCTCCCCTAGAATTTGTTGCTGGTGCTGGTGCTGCTGCCGACATCTTCCCGTCATTGTTAAATCTTCTCTTCTTGAAATTTCCACTTAACTCACCTCTCTTATTATCATAGCCACGATTACCACCAGAGTGGTTTCCACTTTTGTCGAGATTTTCCTTCCTCGTTGGTTATCATCACTCGACGATCGTACTTACACCCCAGATGACCTCGGTTGTGGTCCCTCCCGGTTGAACATACTCATTATCTCGCTTCTAATAATTGAGCCCCATTGATAACATCCGAATACAGTAGAAAATTTATGAGAGATAAGGTATTGACAAATCTCGTGCTTTTAGACCTCCGAGAAACATCTCGCGTCATTCGTTCCTCATTCTCTACCAAACGGTGCAAACTCGATAACTCCATGAACTTCGCCTCATACTGAGACACCGTCATGTTGTTCTGTTCTAGTCTAATAAACTCTACCTCCTTCATATGACGAATACTTTCAGGAAAGTACTTGTCATTGAATAGTTTCTGAAATCTTTCCCAAGACATGTTGAATGGGCGGCTGGCTGGGTACGCTTCATGGATTCCCACCAGTAATCTGCCTCACCACGGAACATAAAGGTGGCGAATGGAACCTTCTACTCCTCCGTGCATCCCAAGACATCGAATATCTTGGTAATTTGCTTGACCCATGTTTTCACCTTAATCGGATTGGGCTTTCCCCAGAAATCTGGTGGTCCCAACTCCTTGAACTGCTTGGGTGTGATAGACCGCACGTTGCCATCATTTCCACCAGATATTTTGTACACTGAAGTCGCCCTCGTCCGATTTTGCATGAACCGCAAAAAAGCTCTTAAACATTCCATCATTCATCGTTTGCTTTAGTAGTGTTGTTTACGGAGGAATATTGCCTTTTTGTTGCATCGTCTTCCCGCCATTGTTAAATTTTTACCTTCAAAATCACATACGCATGAGGCGAAGGGCAAGGGAGAGCGAATGAGAAGAAGCTCTCATCCTGGGTTATCCTCTCGAGCTCTCATCCGGTTGTCCCTCTAACCCTCTCTTATCTAACTCACTCTTACGCCAAATCGCCTCTCGAGTTTAACTTTTTATTAATCACCCTCGAAGTTTACTAACTTACAATTTCTCGCTCCTTAAATTTACCTATAAAAAAAAGAGTGAGCATAAAATTTGCCTTGCTATCCATCCGCCTCCGGATGTCATAACAAACACTAATTGATCCGAAGTTGACAAAAGCAGAATCCAAAAGAAAGAAACATGGGGTCTAGCAAAATGCACAAACATGCAAAAACAATTTGACCAAATAAAGTGATAAATCACTTCAGCTTAAGTTATAATAAAAAGAAGAGGAATGAAAACACATTACATAGAAGTCAAGTCACCAATTGCTCAATTTGTGATTCATTCCAATTGATTCATAATAAAAAGATTAATGAACTAATTCCAAATAGTAACAAGCTACAAAGTATGTAATAGATGTGGAGGATATTACATAGCGAAGAGGGACTATTACAAGAAAATAGTTTAGAGACTTTAGAATTTGGAAGCAAGAGATGAAATTGCTTCAACTTAGTGGCAATAGAGGCACAAGAGGGACACGAGTCGATGCGACTAGGCAAGGGGGCAACAAGGTTGGAGTCACTAAATTTAGTCAGTGTGTGACAAACGTGAGAGATAGATGATGATGATTGGTATTTGGTAGTGATTGGTTAGCCGTGAGAGAGATAAATGAAGACGATGGCCAACGAAAAAGAGTCAAGGTGAAACAACTCAAGGTCAAGAAGTTAGTAAACGCGCAGAAATAAGATCAAGGGTGAAAAATCTGACAGTGAAACCCTATTTTTTCCTTCTATTTAAGTAGAAACCAGGTCCAATTTCTTGGATTAGGCGATTCAATGACCATTCTCCGGGTTTGAACTGTTTTTGGGCTAAAATGGGTCATTGCTTCAAACCGAACTAGAGGCGCATTGGTTACGATTTTACCAGTTCAACCGCCGGTTCGATCTGAGTTTGAAAACCATGATAGTGATAGATTTCCATAACTAGGAGTAGCATATGCATTGAACAAGAGTCTCCTATGGAACTTAGAAGAAGTCAAAGAGGAAGAGAATAGAAAATAATTTAAAAAGTTTCTTTACATTCTTAGTTGAAGGTGAACCTAAGACTTACAAAGAAGGTATGTTATCTTTAGATGCTCCATTTTGGAAAGAAGCTATAAATGATGAATATGAGACAATTTTACAAAATAATACTCGAGTCTTCTCTAATTTACCTCCGGGAGATAAACCAATAGGTTGTAAATGGGTGTTAGGAAGAAACTCAAACTAGATGGGAGAATCAATAAATACAAAGCTAGACTAGTACCTAAAGGTTTTACACAAAAAGAAGGAATTGATTACTTTGATACTTTTTCTCTAGTTATGATAAATACAAAGCTAGACTAGTAGCTAAAGGTTTTACACAAAAAGAAGGAATTGGTTACTTTGATACTTTTTCTCTAGTTATGATAAATACAAAGCTAGACTGTAGCTAAAGGTTTTACACAAAAAGAATGAATTGATTACTTTGACACTTTTTCTCTAGTTACTAGAATTACTACAAGTAGAACTTTGTTAGCTCTAGCATCTATACACAACCTTAGTGATACATCAAATGGATGTCAAAACTGATTTTTTAAATGGAGATTTAGAAGAAGAGATATATATGGAGCAACTTGAAGGTTTTGAGGCTAAAGGACAAGAATATAAGGTGTGAAAATTAGTGAAATCTTTGTATGGTTTGAAACAAGCGCCTAAGCAATGGCATGAGCAGTTTGATGGATCTACCAGTGTTGCACATGAAGATGATAGATCAATATCTTCAAAAGAAACACCTACAATAAGATCGTTGAACACCCCAAACATATGAAAAAATGGATCAATAGATATCAACGGTGGCTAAATAATAGGTGAAATAATTGAACTTTAACCGAGATAATTAAAAAATCAACTCTCACTGCAAAATTCAAACAACCACAAACAGTCTCAGTTTCAACTACAACTGAAACTCACAAAGTACAAACATGAAATGACCACAAAATGAAGCATAACATTACTTTAAGGTAATTGGGCGTTCATTCCAGTCATTTTATACCCTCACCTAAATAAAAAAATTGACAAATTTGGTAGGAATTAGAATAATTTATTCCATTCCGATGGAACAATCAAACACAAATTTTCCATTCCCACCTTCATTCCTTCAATCCAAACATTGCATTACTGTTCGAAATGATCTACAAACGAAATATAACTCCTACTCTAATAAACTGAACTAGATATATAGTTTTAAGCTGACTTCAATACTTTTCTTGTTGGTCTAGTCTTCATATCAACTTGTATTGTGATGCTATTTCCATTAGCGCAAAATTTTTCATAAATTTCCCCCCAAACACCTACTACTCTAAAAAACTAAAAGAAGAATTTATAATTTATCCAATAAGCAAAGAATGTATGTATAAATTTGATTGAATATAGTGGGAGCAATATATAGAGATAGGACCGACTTAGATGGATCTCGGTGAAGCCAACATGGGAGGTTAGAAAAGATATGATCCAACCTCTCGGGCCCACGAGTCCGAAAATATATTTTAGTAGTACAAATATAGTTTCACTAGCTAATAAGCCATAGCCAAAGCCCAAATTGCTAATAAAGATACCTACCTCGAATTGTTGGAGGTCTAGAGCTTGTATTGCGATGCTATTTCCATAAGTTCAGAATTTTTCACAGATATTAATATCATTTGTAAGACTCGATTCATTGATTTGAATTTCCTTAATTCATACATTACGCTTCTCTGACTGCCAATTTCCAAACGAACCAGAAGAAACCGCGAACAAGGAGCAAAATCTTAATAAACAACAGGAAAAATTCATATACCATGGGAACCCATATAACTTTGAGGTAACCGTAAAACTTGTCCCAAAATGGGGCTCTAACCCAAATTGCACGAACTATAAATTTACCAAACAATAACTGCACGAACTGTAATTCAGGTCCGCACTACAGAGAAAGGGGAACCGTACCCAAAGAAAAGAAGCGCGTAGGGCATGTTGCAACTTTGATTTGGATCTACCAGTATCCGACCATCTTTTCTTGACATCTGATTACAAGTTGATGCAGCGTATCTTGGAAAATTGAATAATCGATCTGTAATGGAAGCATAGAGTTTTCATGGGATACTTAGAAGTGAGCAAGTTGATTAAACTTAAACACCTCTTCTACATGTAAAAAAGTAGAGGTGGATCTAGCTTGGAATGTCGGCCTTCTGGGGGGAGGGGGAATTTACAGAGTACATATAGCTCATGCCTTGGGAGTTTACAGTATCATTTTTTCTTCCCGTTACACTTTCTTCTTTCTCTTATATCTGTTTGTATATAATCTTCTCACTATAGACTATAGTTATAATTGTACTATTTTTGCTCCGGTAAATATATATATGTAGGAGGGTCTATTCAAATAAGACTTTTAAAGAATTTAAAAGTTTGGTTGTAGTTTATAAAAGTTTATTGGTATTCAATTAGGACTTTTGTAATCTCTTTAAAAGTTAAGTGGTATTGAATTGAGACTTTTACAAAGTCTATAAAAGTATTTTGGTATTCAAAAAGTCATAGATTTTTTAGATTTCTATGAAATTGTAGAGTTTGACAGATTTTAGAAGAACAGATACTCATATCCAAAGTCTGACCTCATCTCTAAAGACTTTCAAAGACTTCTAAATATTTGAGAAAGGAAACAGATGAATAAAGAAGAAAGAGATAGAGTAGATCAAACAAAGAAGAGAAAAGAAAACAAAATATATAATTTTCTCACTTTTTCTCTCTCTCTACCTCAGTCCTCTCAAAATAAAAATTCCAAAAGGAAATATAGCTATTATAACAGGTGAGGAGAGAGAAAAAGGAGGAAGGGTTAAAAAAAGAGATTAGCGTTAAGGGTTCTAAATAGAACTAATGGTATAAATGGAGATAACAAATATTTTAATATCATTTTATATTTCTTCTCTCCCATAAAAAAAAATCTCATTTATTATATTTGTAAGTATTAAAGATGTATTTTGTTTTATGTTTATTTTTAAATGTAATAAATTTGTTAATTTTGTTATTCGTTGAAAATTATAAATTGTTAGTTTAGTAATAATGACTTGATATGAAAAAACCGACAATGAACAATTTTAAAATCGATATTGTTATTTTATATTATTGTTAGTAGAAAATGACTTTTTTATGAAATATAAAAATTATGAAATATGATATTTTCTTGTAATAGTATCGTATGATCTAATAATTCAACTTCAACAATGTCTTTTATTTCAAATTAGGTTGTGATATTGTCAATATATTTTAATATTATTTAATATCGTACTCGATTCATCGAAAATATAAGATCTTTGTTGACTTTTTAACAATTAATATAAGCTGTGAGATATATTAGAAGTATACAAAAGTCTATCAAAGTCTTGTTAAAAAGTCTATAAAAATATGTCACTTATTTCATGGAGTTTTTAAAAGTTATTAAAATCCACAAACTCTACAAAAGTCTGTCACTTAAAAAAGTATTGAAGTCTTTATTGTATACACCCTCTGTATATTGTTTCCATTTCTTTTTAGCAGAGATTGCGAGGTTATCTCTTTCGTAATCTTCCTTCTAATTTCATTTATAAAAAATATTACTCCCTCCTTCTCATAATAAGCGTTGTAATTTGACTTTCATGGTCAAATTGACCATTTTAAAAATTAATAAATTTTTAAAAAAAAAACAAAATATACACCAAGTGATTATGATCATAATAAACTACGGAGAATCTACTATTAGTGTCAAGTTTCTGAATTTGAAAATGTTATATAAATATTTTAAATAATAATTCTAAAAATAGTCAAATTGACTTCTTATTACTTACCACTCACCAGCCATGTTGAAAAAATAATAGAGATTTCAATTCACCTTTCCTTGGATTTGGCATAGTGTCTTTAATTCTAACTGATACACCAATTATTTAATCTTAATAACTATATTACTAATGATCAAAATATGTTAATAGATAGTTAATAATATCCGACTGAAATGCAAATCTGACCCTCTTATTTACAATTTTTTTACGACTACTTTCCTCTAACTCTTTTTTTTAGCTTAAATCATCTTCGAACTAAAAAAACCTACCCCCCATCAAATTCCAGCCTTCAAACTATTAAGCCGTGAGGGGTATATTAGGTTTAACACACAAATTGAAAGAAAAATGAGGGAAAATTAACTTCTTTCCTCCAAAATGCAACCTCAGATACCTTATATAAACCACTCTCTCCCTTGTATCTAGCAGACTTGACTGAGAAAAAAAATAGAGAAGATAAGAAAGGTAGAAGAGAGAAATCCTGGACATACCTTGTTATTGCGGTAGGAGGTTCATCGTCCTCACTTCGTGGACTGAAACAAATCTCGGCCGAAGGTTCTATAGCTGGAGAATCAAGGGGTAAGTGCTACACCTTTTACCTTTTAAATCCTTGTTTGGACTGTCATTTCTCTTCACCTCATAAATCTATCATATTGATCTAGTTAAATAGTTGCGGCTTCTTTATTTGGTTGGACCCTCCGACTGGAGACAAAGCTATGTAGATCATACTCGGACTTTTGAGAAGGAACAATCAACTCAAAGCACAACTTAGACAACAAAGAGCTAATAATAATTAATGTATAACATCAATCATTATTTTTTCCATCTTGATTTGGTTTTTTGAAACCATAACCATTGGCAATGAAGTAGCTACTGTATAATCATGTAAATACATGAATGTTATAACTAGCACAAGAACACACTGGTTGAAACCACAATATTACCCAACAAGCTACACATTGCATGAATATTATAATCTAGCACAAGTATTCACTGGTTTCAGCCACAAACTAGCATTAACCCATAAGAAAAAAATCAATTGGCATTAATCCATACATATAAACAAACTGGCATTAATCCATAAGTATAAAAGAACATAAAAAAACTGACATTAATCCATAAATATAAACAAACTATCATTAATCCATTTGAAGTTATGGCATAGCCTAAAGACATACATAATAGCAGCTTCATACATCCTTGCTTAAGCCTATTGTTCAATATTAACAAAAAAACCACTTCAAGCCCCAATTTTTTTAATATTGTTCTTAAAAGTGGATATGCATGTACAATTCCTTGCTTAAGCCTATTGACAAATATTATCAAAAAAATCCAATTCAAGCCTCAAAAATGCCTTAATTGCAGCAAATTTAACAGATATTTTACTTTTTGGTAGACTTCTTCCTAGTTGAATCCATTGCACTATGGAGATTCTTCAACACTATAGATAAACTTCTTGCTTCCACTTGGTTGTGATGTGATGTGTTGGTTGGTTGTGACACATTGGTTGTGAACTTGTGATGTGTTGGGTTGGATGTGATTCTAAACTCGTGTGTGATTTTTTTTATTTAAAAAAGTGAGTTTAAATACTAAACTCGTGAGTGTTTGATTTACAAAGAAAAGTGAGTTTGCCTTCTAAACTCTAATGTGTGTGTTTAAAAAAAAGTGATTTTGATTTCTAAACTCTAATGTGTGTTTTTCAAAGAAAAGTGAGTTTGGTTTCTAAACTCTAGTGTATGTTTTCAAAAGAAAGTAATTTTGGTTTCTAAATTCTAGTGTGTGTTTCAAAAAAATTGAGTTTGTTTTCTATACTTTAGTGCGAGTTTTCAAAAGAGTGTTATTTTAAAAGGTGAATTTTAAGTTTCATCAAAAGTCCCTTTCAAGTAATTAGTTTTTACCCTTTGAATATGATTCATTTTAGAAAGCCTTTAGTTTTGAAAATCATTTTTTAATTACCCAAAGCAAATAAATGAGTTAGAGTCCAACTTAGGGCATAGAAATAATCACATTGGACGTATCACTAAATTACACTAATAATCCACTATTTGGGCTTTAAACTCCATCTTAAGAGTTAAAAGTCTTCCCAAATAGGTTTAAGGCTCATAAATGATTTACAAGCACGATAGCCATTTACAAGTCCAATTTCACATGTCCATTATTATGGGAAGAATGTCCTAATTCCTCTAAATTTGAATTTAGAGGCCTTAAGTTTTCTATTAGGATAAATTACATATAGTAGTACATTTTTAGAAATAATTACAAAAATCATACACCTATAAAATAATGACAAAAATATTACATTTTTCCATATTTATTTACAATATTAGTGCAATTAGGATTCCTTAATTTAAGCGATTAGTATTAATGGGCTGATATGGCAAATCGGGTGGTTTTTTTTTGAAACGCGTGTTCCTATGTTATTAAACCTTCTTTTTCTCCCAACTTCCATAATTTTCTTACTGTCTCTCTCTAAAATATTCTTCTTCTTCTTCTTCATCTTCTTCTTCTTCTTCTTCATCTTCATAGTTGTTAGACTAATTAACTAGATCTGCATACAAGGTTAATGAATATTTTTCTTCTTCTTCTTCATCATAGTTGTTCGTACTGGGTGGCATAATTTGGTTAATGAATACTGATCTCCTTTCATGATCTCTTTCCTTTATTTTTTTGATTGTTTTTTAATTTACTTTTGTTGCACTTGTTGATTCACAGGTTGTTCAAGTTAGTGAAAAGAAGGTTTTGGATCAGAAAGCATACATGTTCTATTATCGAGATAATAGAAATTTTGCTTCAAACTTGCCTCTTGATGTTATTCGGAAAGAGATCATGGCGGTAAATGTCATGGGAAGAAGCTCAAGTTCATAGCCAGAAGATATTTCCAAACAAAAAAATTTTAAAGGTGTGTCGATTTAAATTTTGTTATTATACTATCATATAACCTGTTTGGTTACTTCGCATTATGTTTTGGTTCTTTATTAACTTGGGATTCGGATACCATTTTTGTTACCTTGATTTGGTATTTTGGTTACTTTTTATGTTGTTATGTTTACCATGTATTTGCTTAGTATACATGGTTGACTAAAAAGCTGGTTTTGGTGTACATGTTGCTTATGCATTGTTTATTATTAATATATGTTTTGATACTTAACATATAACTGTTTGGTTACTTCATTAGTATATTTTTTGTTACTGTTAGCTTATAATTTAGATACCATTCTTTTTCTCTCAATTGGGATTTTGGTTACTTTTATATGTTATTTTGGTTACAATGTATTTTCTTAGTATACATTGGTTGACTAAACTGAGTTTGGTCTACATGTTGTTTAGTATTCTAGACCAATTTCTGGGGGCTTGATGTAATGCTTCCGTTGTAGCTACGTCAAGCAATAAAAAATAGATACTATCATATAACTATTTGGTTACTTCTGCATTATATTTTGGTTACTGTTAGCTTGGGATTTGGATACCATGTTTGTTACCTTGATTTAGTATTTTGGTTACTTTTTATGTTGTTATGGTTACCATGTATTTGCTTAGTATACATGGTTTACTAAACTGGTTTTGGTGTACATGTTGTTTATGTATTGGTTACCATTAAAACATGTTTTAGTTCTTATCATATAAATATTTGGTTACTTCTTTAGTATGTTTTTGTTCTCGTTAGTTTTGATTTGGATTCCATTTTTGTTTCCTTGAGTTGGGATTTTGCTTACTTGTTTTTTGTTGTCTTTGGTTTACCATATATTTGCTTAATATATGGGTTGACTAAACTTTGTTTAGTCTATATGTTGTTTATGTATTAGTTACCATTAATATATGTTTTGGTTACTAACATATAACTGTTTTGTTACATCATTAGTATATTTTTTGTTACTGTTAGCTTATGATTTGGATACCATTCTTTTTCCCTCAATTGAGATTTTGGTTACTTTTATATGTTATTTTGGTTACAATGTATTTGTTTGGTAAACTGTTTATGATATAAATATTGTTTATATCTGCTTACTAATGATGTGACGCCCCCAAATCTGGGTACTTGAAACCCGAACTCGGTGCTTCACGATACCATTTCTATAAGCTGACTAATACTAATGATAATATAAAATTCAAACTTAATTTACATATGCATCAAAGTTTATCTCCTAGTACGAGACCTTAAAGTACATTCCTTACAATACATGATATTATTATTATTATATATATATATATATATATATATATATATATAAATCATTGTCTAATAATATAAAACTATTACAGCAACTACCGCAAATCTTATTCGATTAGCTTTCCTTTCCTTTGTTTCTGCTTGAGCTTTCTGGTTCTTCAAACTTAACTGAAAATATTTAAATTAAGCAAGGATGAGCATTTGAGTGCCCGGCAAGTAATAGCAATTATATATATAAGCTGAAAGAATATAAGTATTTTCTTTATATAACTCTTCTACAACGAATCAAAAGTTGTGAAGTAATCTGAACTGATAATAATCACATAACAACTCTCTTTCAAATCCTTTTGAAACTACGTATTGACTATATATAGGGTAGTCGACATATTATGAACATTGTTTTCTCTTTTCAAAAAGGTTTAGCAGAACTTCATCTGCATACCGTCATAACTTGCGTGCACGGAGGGTGATCAGCCCGTTGTACCCTGTATTGATCAACACTACATAACCTGAACGACGTTATCGTTCACTCTATCCGCCTTGGGCGCATAAAAGTTTTCCCATATTCGGGATGTTCATACTTGTCTGGGTTCCAAACCAAAGGTTTTTATCTTGCTCAACAATAATCTATACTTCAACGTATATATATACGGGTAATTGACAAAGGTGTATCAACATGTGAATAAATACCATGATTATCCAAGTGGGGACACTTGTATAACCATTCATAGCAATTAACGAACAGAATATATATATCTGGACTAACAAGTTGATAATCAATAATCGGATATAGAATATATCACAATTAGGAGTGAGCAAAAAACGGATAAAACCGAATTACCGAACACAACCGAATTATTTCGGTTTTTCTATTTTTTTCTTAATTTCGGTTATATCCGATTTAATTATCGGTATTCGGTTTCGGGTATGGTTTTAAAAAATAGGTTATTCGGATAACCGAATCACACATAGCTCCTCAAGTTTGCATATGATGATGACGTGTTGATATGTGAGTTGGAGTGTAGATTCCAGCTGTAAACAAGAAAAATGGGACAACACAATAAAAGGAACAGACCATTGAATATTGATAACTAAATTTTATTAACCCCCAGGCCCCAACTTATAAGAGTCTTCTGGTCCTCTTCATCGTCCCATAACTCCTGACCCCAACCACTCCTCTTTAATCTTCATCATTCCATAAACCACAATGCGATAAACCTCTCCCAAGGTGAGGCGGCAGCAATCGATTCACCTTGTTTAGTCAAGAATCGACGCAGAGAGAGGCCACCATTTCACCGACCGAGCTCGAACCCAGAGACCGGTTGAGGAGTTGGCCATCGAGACAATGGCGGCGACTACGGTTTCGGCGTGTTAGCAAAAAATGAACTTAACATCGACAATTAAACCATCCTCGCGGTCATCGTCACGATGGCGAAGTTGGGTGGTCATCGGTGGATCTGAGTTTGGGCGGCTTGGATTGCTTCTATGCTCAAGATTCGGCCTTCTCGGCGGAAATTTCTCGATCACGATGGTCTTCTTCTCCTTCATTGACTTCTTCTCTAAAGCTCGGTTGTCCATGGGTCTTCTTCTATCATTTTGGGTGCTATTTGTGTTCGGTTATTACTCAAATACCAATTTATAACTTCGGTATTCGGGTATTCTTGTTATTACAAAATTCGATTATTAGTTCGGCTAGTGAAAATATGAATATTTCGGTATTCGGTTATAACCGAATAGCCTATTCGGTTCGGTTATAACCGAATGATCAGTCCTAATCGCAATAGAGTTAATAATATAGCATAATAATAATATAATTCTAAAACTTCTTACTCATGTTCATTGCATAAAGAAAATGCAAAGGTAGGATACTTGCCTGATCTGCTGATTATAATTCTCAACTTAGTTCTATCTCTTTTATCACGATCTATCATTAATCAGATCATTCGTTCGATTAGAACAATATATTATAACACATAGTACTGCCTATTACAGTCAGCACATAATCTAATCACCTTAAAACACATATTCCATAGTCATTACATCATAAACAAATAATAACACATTCAAAATATCTAAGTCCATATTAATTTCTGGAAATTGTCGGTGTATCGAAAGCTTTATCGGGTAATTATCAAGTCTAAAGACTACTATTCTCAGATCTCAACATCCTTAAGTATCACCATATTATTTTTAAATAACTTAAAATAATTTTTAAACACTTATTATAATTTATCATGAATTTTCAAATATCAGAATCATAATTAAATGATTTAAATATCAAACAATTCTATTATCATTAATATTTAATTAATATTAAACTATTAATGAATCCATTACCAAAATATCAAAGTTATTTATAATAGCTTAAAATATTTTCTTATATCATAATATAATTTTAAATGATTTTTCAAATATTAAAATTATTTTTAAATCATTTATTTAATATTATAATTAAATAAATTAAATATCTTTACTATTCCAAAATATTAAATATTTATGAAATATATCCAAAATAATTAAAATATAATTTTTGAACTTTAAAATAATTTTTAATAATTTATTTTATATTTTTCATAATTAAAAACTAATTAATACTAATTTTTAATTATTTTCGGAATTAACAGAAAATAAAATAAATAGGAACCGTCATTTATAGGCTATAAATGACGCTTATCTCATATATTAGGTGTTCTTCACCCCGACCCGTAACTCAAAAGTCGGTGGCGAGTGGGCATATTTGACCGAATGTAATTCTCAGATCTTGATGTTTCTGGGCAATCTAATACATAGATCTTGTAGTACTAGTGTAATACTACAGTTATAAACAACAATCTAGGCTAAACAACAACATATAAGCAAGATATAAAATCACAAAGTTACTGTCAAGGCTTTCTTCAAATTTCTGGGCTGCCCAGAAATTTAAAGTCATGGACGGTCAACGGTTTTGATCAGTCGACATGTTCATAGGTTTTCTGGGTTTCCCAGAAAACCGTATTCGTGGCCATCCTACCTACTTTGACCCTCAATTAAATTAAATCTGTATGATATTTAGGTTATCTAGAAGATTTAAACTGTAGTCCATATACCATACAACAACTCTATTACAAAAGATAGAATAACACAACAAACAACTAGAAGATCTGTGGCCTTGAACATGTGGTCAAACACTAAAATTCGTTTCTGGGTTACCCAGATTTTAGAAAGTCATGGTCGGTCAACGACCTTTGACCATGAATAACTTTTAATCCATAATAGATATGGACTTGATTCTTTTTGCAGATTAAAGACAACATAACAAGCTACACATAACAACTTTTAGAACACAAAACACATTAAAGATCACAGAGATATAAGGCTTGACATTCACTGTAAAATCACAGTTTACAAAATTTCCAAAATTTTGAAATCTTCAAATCTGAGCTTCTAAATGTTATGGAATCAACATCTAGCAACCCAGATCATCATAAGACACTACAAAAAACATATTCTAACATTTAAACATAACATCTAACACAAAAATTTAGACAAAAATCAAACTTGGTTTTATACCTTTTCTAGCTTTGATTTCTGATTTTGATGCTTCTGTTTTGATGTTTGTATTCGTGGGGCTTGATTATAGACTGATATGGCAAGAGGATTTCGTAGGTTTGAGCTTGAGAGAATGGCTAAGTGTTATTGCAAAATTTTTGGCAAAAATGAGCACTTTCTCTCTCTTTTAAATTATGTAATTGATTGATTTAATCATGTAGCTAATTGATTCTGATTTCTAATTGATTGCTAGCTGATAAAATGGTAGGGTAGTGTGTTGGCCATTATTTTTCCAAGATTCTAGCAACAATGTAACTAATAATACACTAATAAGACCAAAAAGGGTATTTTGGTAAATTTACATATAATTTCAAGGGCATTCATGTACAAGGTAATTAAATCTAAGATTTAATCATTAGATTGTAAATCTTACACTTACCCAAATAATTTCTAAGCTTTGACAATTTTAAATAATTGTACAATAAAATCTTAATTAAACACACTAATTTAAAATTAGGGTTTTTAATAAAAAATTAGGGTTTCTTAATATTAACAATTAGAGTTTCCTAATTAACCATTAGGGTTTCCTAATTATCTGTATGTGTTACTAACATAGTAATTACGATTTCTAATTTCAACCAATTAAGGTTATTTAAATAATAATTAGGGTTTTTCCTAATTATCAGCATAAAACAGTAATTAGGGTTTCTTCTAATTATAGTAATTCTAATTCACAGTAGAATTCATATAACACAACTACTACCCGGTCTTATCTCATAACTGAGTTTAATAATTAGGTTTTAATAACACAATATTTGGTTATGACCCAATTTACCGCAATTAACCAATCCTTAACTGTCCACACATATACAGTACATATATATAGTACTGTAAAATCACAATAATATTAATATTATATTATTATTCTCATCTCTTGATCACAATCCCAATTCAAGGTTTGGATTCCATATCTGACTTATCCTTCGCATACCACATCAATAATCAAGTTAAAATAATTAACTTAAATATTCTGAACAAATTCATATGATAAAATATTTATTATCATAATTCTAATTGTCACTTCATATATCATTTAAATAATATCCAATCATGTTTTCATAGAAAATAATTACTAAAAATATTTCTGCTTACAGAAATTAATTACCATAACAATATAATTTGTAGTAATTAATAATTCTAAAATTATTTCTAATTTTTTCAAGAAATAAATATATCCGCATTTATCGTTCACATTACTTGACACTTATTCTCATCATTAAATAAAAAAAAATTCATATGCAAAATTTCTTATTTATTTTTATAGAAAATATCGGGTTATTACAAATGACTATGTAAATTTTATATTTTTTATTTGCAGTTATGGAATCTTTACTATGAGGAATGCAATAGAAAATTCATTGAAAAAGTTATATATTGGTGTGACATGGAAGTCCCCAGCATTATTACCAAGAAATTGAACCCAAGACAGTTGAAGAAGTTTAAGGCATCATTAGTTTGTGGATGTATTATTTTTGTAAATAATAAACCCAAGTCATAATAAACCATGTATTTGCTTAGTATACATTGATGTATTATTTTTGTAAATTCTTTCAAATATATTCTACAAGGTTTATGCTATTCTATTTCTACTTTCATTTCCACAAACACATCTTACATGTTCTGGTTACTTTCATATAACTATTTGGTTACTTCTTTATTATGTTTTGGTTACTGTTGCCTTATGGTTTGGCTACTATTATTGTGTCCTCAATGTGGGTTTTCGATACTTTTATTTTTTTTATTCTAGTTAATATGTAATTGTTTAGTATACATGGATTGCCTAAATTGGGTTTCATTACATGATATTTCTGTTTTGGTTACCATTAAAACACTGCTAAGTTCTTATCATATAATTATATGGTTCTTTGTTTTATTATGTTACATTATGGTTCTTTGTTATTAGTAACCGGACAATTATAAGCTTATATCGGGACAAACATCAATTATTAAATGTACGTGTGTGAGTGTCTATTTATCTACAAGCTTGTTAATAACGAGATATTATCATAGATAGTTCTGAAGCTTGTTAGTAACGGATAATTATAAGCTTGTATCGAGATTGTTATAAGCTTGTATCGAAAGACATTATAAAGCTTGTATATGTTTACTTTATATTGATAACTCATGATGGAATCAAAATTAAAATATTAATCAACATCAATTTTGGTTCATGTACACCATCAAAAATGTTACCAACCATGTGGTTAATGGTTACTAGCGATAAACCATTATATATTCTCATAAACAATTAAATTTGTTGTATTGGTTCTTTATCGGTCTCCATTGTCTAACAACCTGAATAAACATTGTAAAAGTAACCAAATCAATATTAGAGCGATAACAAATTACATAATCTTAGTAACGGAAAAATAAACCAAATTATTACATGCAATTTTGAAGGCATAAATGATGGAATTTGATCAAAAAACCTTACAGTTCACCAGCAAAGCTTGTGACTTTTGATCGTTGACCCGTTTCCAATGAAATTAGGCTCCGAAAATGCCAAAATCCGACACTCCAAACTTGACAAAATTACCAAATTCTCACTCTGGATCAAATCTTTACATAAAAACGACATCACTTTGCTCTTGGCCGCATCGAGTTTGTTACCACCTAAATATTAACAAATGTACAAAGTTAAGCAATGTAGTCAATAAGTAATCATCAATATAAAACAAACCAAAGATAAAACACACTAATATTATCGATAATCATAACAACATTATCTGATAACCAAATTTAGATTAGATAGTAACCAACATATATACATTTAGTAACGAACATAAACACATTTTTCATTACATTTTACGATAAAAAAACAACCGATTATAATTTGTTTATTACTAACTAAAAGCGCGACTTTTGTAAGAATGTAACCAATTTGGCTAACAAGTAATCATTAATATAAAAACATAAGTACAAGAAGTGTACATTAATATGCTTTAGCAACCAATAATCTGATAACGAACCAATTAATCACTGCAGTAGTTAAGTTTGCATTAGTCAGTAACCAAGTCAGCATGAGTCACTAAATAATATTTTTACACAGTAACCAAGTCAGCATTATAATTTTATACAGTAACCAATTCAGAATTTGTCAATAACCATTATAGTGTTACACAGTAAGCAAGTCAGCATTAGTCAGTAACCAATATAATATTACATAGTAACCAAATCAGCATTAGTCAGTAACCAAGTCAGTATTAATTAGTAATATTATGCAGTAACCAAGTCAGCATTAGTTAGTAACCAAGTCAGCATTAATTAGTAATATTATGCAGTAACCAAGACAACATTAGTCAATAACTAAGACAACATTAGACAGTATAATGTTACACAGTCAGTATACTGACTTTGTTAATCAACATCAATTTTGGTTACTGTACACCATCAAAAATGTTAACAATCATGTGGTTAATGGTTACTAACAGTAAACAATTATATATTCCTGTAAACAATTAAATTTGTTGTATTGGTTCTTTATCGGTCTCATTATCGACAATTTGAATAAACATTATAAAGTAACAAAATCAATATTAGACAGTAACCAAACTTCATAATTTTAGTAACCAAAAAATAAACCAAATTTTTACATGCAGTTTTGAAGGCCTAAATGATCCGTTTCTAATGAAATTAGGCTCCGAAAACGCCAAAATTCGATACTTCAAACTTGACAACGTTATACAGTAACCAAATTTAGATTAAACAGTAACCAACATATATCTATTTAGTAACCAGAATATAAAAAACATCAATATTATGCAGTAACCAAGTCAGCATTAGTCAGTAACCAAGTCAGCATTAATTAGTAACATTATGCAGTAACCAAAACAGCATTAGTCAGTAACTAAGACAACATTAGACAGTATAATGTTACACAGTAACCAAGCCAACATTAAACAGTAACCAATTTATATAACCTTAGTAACCATAATATAAAACATGTTTTCAAATACATTTTGCAAGCACAACATTCAGTATTCAAACTTTGTGACAATTTTAAGTTCGAAAACTTAAGAAATGTAATCAATTTAGTAATTAAATAGTAACCATAGGTAATACATATGCTTATAAATTTTAAACTCACATACCACAATATTTGTATATCGGTGATGTTGATTTTGTATTCAAAAATCACTGCAGCAATGTTTTTGGTTACTGAACTTGAAGGCGTTGATTTTGTATGCTATTTTCGATCTTACAGATTCATCGCGACAACATGTTTCTTCTTCTCCGATTACGAGTTGCGTCGCGACAGGATGTTTCATCTTCTCCGATATCAGAGTTGTGTCGCGACAGAAGATTTTCTCTTCTTCGATTGATTTGGCGTTGGTCTGTTATTGATTTGGCGTTGATCAGTTATCTCCATAACTGAGGTGTAGGAGTTAATGGCGTGATTTTAGCAACGTGATATATTTTGTTTTGTTATTTTTGTAATTATTTTGTGTGTTTTATTTTTGTAATTATTTTCTAATTGTTGTATATTAGTGTTAAGGACCCTTTCTATTATACTCACAATTTGCATAAATCTTACTCAAACAAAAATGATAGAATTTAATTTCAAAATCCATATGGATTTAGAGCCCTTGGGCCTCATCCGAGGCACACAGTCAAAGAAACGCCTCAATCAATGCATTTTCATGAATTCTAAAGAAGACCACAAACCTTGGATTCACCTAGGATATCACAAAATTATACAACAAAATTTACCCAAGCAATTTAAGCACTAAGCATAGTAAGAAAGTTTCACATACTTCAAATTGATACCCAATTCACAAATAACAATTAAAATAGAGATAATGTTGTAGATAAAATAGAGATACTCAATTCTCTATATGCATGAAATGAAGGAACAAATGAATATATATATATATATATATATATATATATATATATTCACATTATAATTTCAATTGTAAGATTTGACAAATTGAACTGAAAAAATTCAAATGAGACTATTTTTGTTTTTGGAATAGAGACTATTAACAATCTCACAAAGTATCCTTTTGTGGTATAGCCCGAGAGTCTGTGAGAACATGAGCGACCGAGGATGGTTATCAATTTATTGTTAAGCTTTTCAAAAGAGATTTTTCCAATATGACCGGTTCTTATCTTAATAAAAAGAGTTAATGTCAAACTATTAAGGGACGCCATCGAGGAACACTCGGAGACCAAATAATAAGCTATAAACTTCTAGCGGACTAACCATGCAGATTTAGTATGTGATTCAATCCATCTTTAAGAAAACTCAAAGCAATGACACACACCGCCACATTGAATACATAGATTCCTTCCATACCCCTAGATTGAGCATAGAAGGCTGCGAACATTTGTTTTTAAGCTCGCCTCAATATTCGATGAATTTTGAAATGTAAAAAAGCCTAGACAATTTTTTCAAGTTCCACGTAGGGCACGGACACGATCCACGAATCTGTTTCCTCTCCCGATCCGCTACATCCTCAAAAGCGTGTTACGGAAGATTTTCGGAAGGTTCCTTCAGGAGGATCATTTTAGCTAAATCATATGTAGCTCCCCTCGGTCTTTCTTTTATTGGGTCCACAAGGTCTCTTTGGCGTAAGTATCTTGTATCTTAGTCTTCAACCGCTCCAATAAATCAAAACCGAGAAAAGTAAGAGACTAAATAGATTCTGCTTTGCAAATTTTTGAGATACATGTGAACAACCAGGATTTAAAAAAATGAGATTAGAGTAATCTTTGAAGTGAAGATTTGAGGACTTACATCCATGTCACGAACCCCGAACATGTAAGCAATTGCAATGCGGCAGAGAGCCTACCTAATCCGGTGATCTGATGTACGTATACTCTTCCTTTGCCCTTTGAAATGGCCCAATCTAGAGAGGAGACGACTTTTGGTAATCCAAATCTCGAGAATCGGGATCAAAATCTCTTGCTGTTAACGCATGCGATCTCTTGTTCTAAAAATCCCTTTTAGGTCCGCTTTAGGCCCCGCTTTAAGCGCCAGTAGGCCCCCTCTTGGCGCCACTTTGGGACCCAGCCCCCCCACTTGCACCTCTAAGCCCCAGGCGCCTCACACAGAGCCAAGCGACAAAAAATTCCTCTGAAAATTAGGCGGGTTCGGGTGGAGTAATTTTTTATTTTAATAATTACCCAAATCAAATCTTGATATATTTATTTTTCTAATGATTACCGTATTCATAATCTGAGGTTGTAAGCATATCAAATCACAAAGAAAGTGAACAATACCAAGTCGAATGAATAATTTTATTATATTTGTAATTTTTGAACTTGTACCAACTTCAAATTATATAAATGAGGATACATTTGTAATATTTAGTTTAATTCTATTTTATAATTCTTAAATTTATGTTTAGTTTACGAAGTTTTATTATTGAATTAAATTCTTGAAATTTTAAAATTTATTATTTAATAGCAATCTTATTTATAAATAAAACTAATACGTTAAAAATATGTTTATACTTTGAACAATTGCATGTTTGTGTTTGAACTTTGACATTAGCAATATGGATATGTGTTTAAACTTTAAGAAAAGACCTTTATTATCTTTATTATAGATAGTTATGCTTTATATTATTATTTTGTTTGGATAAATATAAGATAAAATATTAAAATTATCTTAAAATAAAAAATCCGCTTTAGGCCCCGCTTAGGCCCTAAGCGCTTAGGCCCCCCTCGTAGCGCCGCCTCACTTCAAGCGCTTTTTAGAACATTGCATGCGATAAATCATGGAATGTAAAAACTTGAAAGCAACAGTAATAACCTTAATTATTCTTTTTGATACTCAAAAAGTTGAGGTGAAGGGAAACAAAAAGGAAAGTAAATTTAGAGAAAAACAGAAGAGGGAATTGATATTTCCGCAAATGAAAATGTTAGTTCCACAAGCTTCTCCTCACATGAATAGTGAGGTCCACCCTTATGCGAGAGGACCTTATGAGGAACTAACATTTTCACTAGTGGAAATATTAGTTCCCCCCCCCCAAAAAAAAATCTTTTTTTACTAGATATAAGTCCAACCATGTATAATGATGAAAGTAAGTGCAACGAATTATTTTCATTCTCCTTTTCTTTTCTTTCCCCATACGGTTCCCAAGTTCCAAATAAAGCATTAAGACGTTTTCTACCGGTCGATTCACTAGTATCCACGAGTCCTTTATATGTTGGAAGTTTATTGAACTTCTACTACGAGATATGTTGCTATCTCTGCATCCGAAAAATCCAAAACTTGGTATACACAACATGAAAAACTAGCTATCATACACCATATTTTTTAGCAATTGTGAAAGGATTGTGTGAGTTTTGCTTATACATTGTTATAGCGACTAGTTTACAAACATGAAAACCAAATATATTATTCTGATGATTCGATTTACATACCTACACATGCATCTTAAGATATATAAGGTATTAGACATAACAACTCCCAAGATCTGAAATCTCAGAAAATTATATACTACCCTTATGTTTGTGAATTACTACAACGATAGTAGAAATGTTATCATGTTCAAGTTTTGTATGTTTGAGTAATAACAATAGAGTAAAAGAATGAAGGTTGCAAAGATTCATGATAGTGATAAACATTTGAAGACATAGTACACTATTTGTGGGGCAACTTAACAATAATAAGGGTGTAGTGCTTATTTAACTACCTCCGTTCCAAAATATAAGATCCTTATTGACATTTTGAAGTCAACGAAAGACATTTTCAAACTGAAAATTGACATAGATTCCTTTCATTTAAGCCAATACAATGACGAATAATGTAAATTATCTCAAAAGTACTACTCATTGTAAGATTTATTATTTATAATTTTTAATGAATCATCTCTATTTTGAGTTGGAGATATACTTTCAAAAGTCAACAATCCTATATTTTGGAATGGAGGAGTACTTATAAGCTGTGTTACTCGGACTCTTCACTTTTCCCTGAAGTACCCGTGTCCGACACCGTGTCCAAAAATTGGATACTTCACTTAGATACTTCACTTTTAGTGTAAAAAGCGGCAAAATTGAGAAGTACAGTGTAATAGGATCTGGTGTCCAATGGGACACTCCATCCGTGTCCGAGTAACATAGCTTATAAGTTACTTCATAACCTCCTTCCACGTGAAATGGTTGGTACTAAAAAATAGATCTGCTTACAGGCCTTCTTATGTGATGTATTCCAGCTCTTTGACATCTTTTTATTATAGACGGTAGGTCTATTCCCCGAATATTCAATGTCTTTGTCTGCTGCAAGTTAAGAATGTAGGCCACATTCATTCCTCTTTAGATGATCGATGTCTTGACTTTACGAGGTTTGAGAGCCCACAATCATTTCTTGATTTATCAATGAATAGTTCATGCACAGAATCAAGGATTATCTTGTTTAGAATTTAGATCCTATAAAGAGGTAAAAATCTTCACCACGACGTTTTGCGAATGTGGTACACAAAAATGAGTTACGAATAGAATAAACCAAATAAGAAAAGTGGTGGATCCATATGATACTTTCGACTAGTCAAATGATATAGGACAACACACAAAATAACTAGGGTTTAGGTTCCGCACCTAAACACTAGGATCCCTTGATTCCAACCAAGCTTAGATGGATGCCAATCTCCCTAGATGTACGATGGTTTGAGGTCACTCTGCTGAGATTACTCGTGCAAGAGAGAGAAGATTGATGGCAATCAAAATCTAAATTTTATAAAATCTCAAAATCAATAATACGTCCGTAGAACAATTAAGCTTGGCCTCATATTATTTGCGATTAGTAGAATACCGGGTTGTCTATTGACCACCGATTTTGAGTTGGGATATGACGGTATGAACATAATTTTGTGATGCTTTGGTTTATATTACTATGATAATGTACATGAAGGAAAGATACACTAAGTTTGATGCTGACTATTCCACAAAGACATGTTGAGAAAAGTAATAAGATCATTAATTAAAGTTGCAAAGAAAGATAGCTTTACAATTTACCAGTATACAAGTAAATATTTAAATATAAATATAGTTGTATAGTTTTATTGTCAAACCTTAAAAGCAAATAAGATTACAGGTATATTCAATGTTCTAAAAGGCACTAGGCGGGAGGCGGGCTGCCGGAAGATGCCTAGGCTTGGGAGGGGCCTAGGCGGAATTTTTTATTTTAAGCCAATTTTAATATTTTATCTTACATTTATCTAAACAAAATAATAATATAAAGCAAAACAATCTATAATAAAGATAATAAAGACCTTTGCTTAAAATTCAAACACATACATATTGCCAATGTCAAAGTTCAAACACAAACATGCAATTATTGAAAGTTCAAACCTATCTTTAACGTATTAGTTTTATTTGTAAACAAGATTGCTATTAAATAATAAAATTTAAAATTTCAAGAATTCAATTCAATATTAAAACTTAAGAAACTAAACATAAATTTAAGAATTATATTGAATTAAATTAAATACTACAAATGTATCATTATTTATATAATTTGAAGTTGGTACAAGTTCAAAAAATTACAACTATAATAAAATTCCATTTTGACTTGATATTGTTCACTTCTTGTTGTGATTTGATATACTACAACCTGCATTATGAATATGGTAAATCATTAGAAAAATAAATATATCAAGATCTGGTTTGGGTAGTTATTTTTTTTATAAAAAAAACTCTCCGCCTAGACCCCGCCTAATTTTCTAAAGGGATTTTTTTTGCCGCCTTAAGCTTAAGTGAGGCACCGGAGGGGCCTAGGCGGACCTAAGAAGAGATTTTTAGAACACTGGGTATATTATAAATAGACTAGATATAAATATAATAGTAGACCTTGATACCCCTTGATGCAGGACAACACATAAAAATTAGTATTTGGGCTCCAAACACTAGGATCTCTTGATTGTGACCAAGATAGATTGATGCCTAAATTCACAAAGAATCAGCCACACCACACGTTTAAATGCCACTCCGTTGATATTAAAGAATCTCAATCTCAATCTCAATCTCAATCTCAATCAAAGTTTCAATTTATAAACTCTTAATAATTTATAGAATTATAGTATGTCTCATATAGGTCTCGTTTGTAACCGCTTTTTGATTTCTCAGCTTCTGTTTCTGCTTCTGCTTCTACTTCTTATAAAGAAATTCTAATTCTGCTTCTCCAAAAGTTATGAAGTTTTGTTTGTCACGGCTGTTCAAAATAAGTTGAACTTACTTGGGTTTGCTTGGCAAATAAGTTGAGAAGCCACTACAAGAAAAAGGGTCATAGCCGACGACAATATTACCGACGAGCCAGTTTAATGGCAACGACAATGTCTTCGTTAATGCATGTCGTCGGCAGTGAGTCACTTGTACTCTACCACGCCAACTTTCTCACTTCGCGCGCACGTCAAGGGTGCAGGGCGACGGACTCAGTTTATTTGGCGATGGGGATGCCGTCGGCAGTGAGTCAATGTTGATGGGCTGAATCTCGACGGGCTGCTGCCGTCGAGAATGAGTCCCAATTCAATTTTTCAGCGTATTATTTTTCTTTCCCCACGAAAATGTTTTAAATGTTTTAACATCCCCAATATATCTATGTTATAATTTTAATTAATATGAAAATTCATAATGTTTATACACAAACATTATATATATACACATAATCTAGAATTATGTTTTTATCGTGTCTTGAAAGACATGCAAATCCGTCCACATGACATATTAGGAGATCACTTAATCGAGAACAACAGGCAACTGGGGACAGAGTAAATCCCTGCTAGACTTGCTTTTATCAAGTAGATATTGCTAGAATCACTATTTAAGTGTGGTGTTGATATACACACAACCTATATTGATAGTTGCACACCTTAACAAATACGGGTTATATAATGAATACTCGTTTAACACTTTCGAGTGTCTGTTATCACTTCATATATCAGCACTCTTCAGTGATGTTTGATGTTTGGTTGTATGAGTGTTGATATACACACATGTTTGATTTTTGGTTGCTAGAATCACTATTTAAGTGTAGTGTTTGATGTTTGGTTGTAACCCGGGGGCTAAGCATTATAGTTTTCAACTAAATGCTCTAAGGTTTTCGAATCTGGGTTGGTTGGAAGGTAAGCTTTCTTCTCAATCCAGTAACTCCATGAATAAAGTTACACATTTGGGTTGATTGAGCTAACAGTCACAAAACCTTGCATTTTCAAGTTGGGTGGCCCAACCTGTCAGTAATTGCCTTTCATAAAACATTTTTTTCTCCTTTCATAAAACATGTGTACTTTTAGTTGAGATACATCTATTTGAAAAGATACGTAATGTTTTCTCAATATAAATTACCATGTCTTCGTTTTCATTTTATTGCTTAATTGAAATGGTGAATTGATATGTATTTTTGAGTGTGATCTATTGTTCACTAATGACTAAACCAAATATAACCTGGGTCCGTATAAGATTATTGCGAACAATAAGATTATTTTATCGGTGCTTCAGCATTGTGTTATTCTAAATATGTTTTGGATGATTATTTAATGTGTAGTCTCTTTGATTTTGTATACTCGTGAGAATGAATCATTTTCTTTTAGTGTGGTTCATAAATGGTGGCCAAGACAGCACTCCTTTTCCTTTGTTCTAGGAAAAGAGTTCAATTTCATATGTGCATATTTTTATATAGTTTAGGAAGATTAGAAACCCGTTTGAGATTCACTTAGTATGACCGAATCTCAAATAGTCCCCGTTTTGGGATTGTTCCTGTATGGTTCGATCACTTAGGTCAGTGTTAACGACTTGAGCACGTCTTTATATTTTGAGAATTTTCGGTCACTATATATCTCTTGATATTCTTCGGGTGCATATTTAGACTACGATGTTTTAGTCTATTTCGTATACTTGAAGACCATGGGGAGGTGCTGCCGAAATTTCTTGAAATTTAAAAATATGTTCAAGTTGTTGGCATCAATGGGGCGACACATCCGAGAATGAGATAGAAGCCTGATCCGTTAGAGTGGGAGATGAAGTTAGGAAACTCATATGCATGCATATACATTAACCCTCTGCCTTGATTGTGTTTTGATTTTCCACATATATAGCAGCCTGTTGTTAAAGATATTTGTTGATTGAAGTTGGATGAAACGTAGGATAGCCACAGATAAGAGTGGGGCTTAGCTCTGAGTACCGTAGTGAGGTTAAACAGTTTCTCAATTTTGCATTGGAGCAAGTCTGCGGCGATAAGATCAGATGCCTTTGTAAGAGGTGTTCATGTGGAAGGAAAGAAGTGATGTCATGTGACCTATTTGCGTATGGGTTTAAGTAGGGTTATACCAAATGGATCTATCATGGGGAAACCTGGTTGAATGAATATGAATCTGAACCAAAATCCAAAGGTGACAAAACCTTTGACTTACTAACATGATAGTCGAAGTTGCTGGTTCATTCTTTCAATGGAATACGAATAGGGATGACGGTAGCATCGAGCAAAAGTCGGATGACGGGGATAAGGGTTTCTATTAGTATTAGCAATGCTGTTGTATGACGGACACGAAAAGCACATCGTTTTATCCACAGTGACTAAGCTTTTACACTTCAAGAACAAGCATGACTGCAACGAGGTTTTAATAAACTGCTCAACATTGTAAAGGAGTTTTTACCGGCATACAATAAGTTACCGGACTAATACTATGATGTGAAAAAATGGTCAAAAGGCTCAATCTAGGGTATGAGAAGATTGATGCTTGTGATAATGACTATATGTTGTATTACGGTGATGACAATAAAGATAAGATGTCATGTGATATCAGCGATACAAGTAGATACTATGAACAACATAAGAAAAAGGGAAAAGACGGGCCAAGAAAGATCTTATGTTACTTTCCCATTGCACCGAGTCTTCAACAATTGTTCATGTTAACACATACCGCCGAGTATATGAGGTGACACTCAACACGGGACATAGTCGAAGGTCAACTGACGCACCCGGCAGATGGGTTTGAGTGGAAAAATTTTGACAGAAAGCACCCCTCGTTTGCTAAAGAGGTTCACAATGTTAGGCTTGGACATGCTACGGATAACTTTAATTTGTTTAATGGCCTTGCACCAAGCCCTACTCAACTTGGCCAGTGATTATTGTTGTGTATAACCTCCCACCTTCGATGTGCATGAAAGATCCCTACATTTTCATGCCTTTACTGATTCCGGGTGATAAGAGTCTAAGTAAAGACATCAATGTCTACCTCAGGCCATTAGTTGATGAGTTGAAGATGTTGTGGGATAAATGAGTTCAAACTTATGATGTATCTCTTAAACAGAACTTTGACATGAGGACAGCTTTACTATGGATCATAAATGACTTCCCGGCGTTAGAAATAATCAGTGGATGGTCGACTCAAGGGAGCTTGTCATGTCCCATGCGCATGGGGTCAGTAAAAGCTACGTCTCAAACATGAGGGTAAAATTAGTTTCTTTGCAACTTCCACACAGTTTTTGTCGATTGAACATCTTAATCGACGGATGAGTAGACAATTCAATCGAAAAATAGAGAAACGTCAAGTACCTGACCGTCTTTTTGGGACATCATTGTTGAGTTGGATTAGTCACTTGAATTTTCCACTTCCAGGGAAGAATCACAGATTACGAGCTTATGGTTATGGTCAGGTTCACAACTGGACACATGTTGCATATTCTTTGAGCTGCCTTATTGGGCTACACTTTACATCCGTCATTGTTTAGATCCAATGCATACCGAAAATAAAGTATTTGATAACATTTTTTTATATAGTCCTAGATGCCAATGGTAGGACAAAGGACAACAAGTCGAGGCTTGATTTGGTAAAAATGACCATTAGGGAACATTTGTGGCTGTATCAGGAGGGTGGTAAGACAGTAACACCTAAAGCTGATTATACTTTGACCAAGGAACAATTGATATTGATATGTAATTGGATCAGTGGACTGAAGCTCCCAGATGGATATTCTTCAAATATAGTAAAGTGTTGTAAAGTCGAAGAACTGAAACGTGTGGTTGAAGCACTAACAAAACTTTCTAATTTCTTCAGAGATCTATGTTTGATGGAGCTCCAGCTCAGAGACAGAGATAAAATGGAGGCAAATAGTGGAAATAATGTGCAAGTTAGAAATGATCTTCACTCCATCGTTTTTTGATTCAATGGAGCATTTGTCTATTCAACTGCCATATGAAGCCAAGTTTGGTGGTCCCGTGCAATATAGATGGATGTATCCATTTGAGAGGTAATGACATTAATGTTTTTAATACGCTACAATGTTCATTCTTGTTTTCTAATGTATAAATGCATATACAACACATAGGTATATGCAACGTCTAAAGCAAAAGGTAAAGAATAGAGCCCGTGTAGAGGGGGTCAATTGATGGAAGTTATGTTATGGAAGAGCTTGTTAATTTCTACTCGTTCAGACGAGGCACAATCGCTTACATCAGAATGAGGCTGTTGCACACGAGGACAATGGAGAATTAACGACCTTTAGTCATCATGCACAACCATTCGGCGGGAAAAAAGACGATTCTTGACCGATAGTGAGTATGCAGATGCCACATTGTATGTACTTGTAAACAAGAATGAAGTAGCGTCATACATTAAGTAAGTAGCCATAACTATGTCGTTTGTAATTGTTAAAAGTTATTTGCAAACACATAAAGTTTATAACTATACTGCAGTCAATATGATGCTGAGATACGTGAAGCGAATCCGATTATATCGGACAGGGATTTGCAAAATTTGAGAAAGAGAGAATTTGTGCAATGGTTTAAAGATGTAGCAAGTCTCATAAATTAATGTCTAAATGCATTTACCCTCATGAATGAATCTTATGGCGTAATTAACTTTAGAATATATTGTGTTACTGTACATTAGGTCCTCATAAATGATAAAGCTGACATTCAACTAAAGATTATAGCTGACGGCACTGAAAGATCTGTAGATACTTATATATGTTGCATTGTTAATGGTTACAAATTTATGTGCTCTGATATTGGGGAAGTCGCTTTATCTGATTCTGATGTTGTGGTTAAAGGTAGCTAATACGATAATATTTGGGATTACTGGTATGGACGATTGCAAGAAGTAGCCGTTCTCAAAATATTAGGGTCAGAAAGAGTTAGTTTGATTCAATTGTCATTGGTTTGATGTTGAAAATGGAGTTAGAGTAGATAAAAATTCATGATTGGTAACAGTAAATGTTGTCAAAACTAAACTCAAACGAGCATTTTATTTTAGCAAGTCAAGCAATGCAGGTGTACTACGCACGGAGTGTTAAGACTCCTGCAAGCTCATGGTATGCTGGTATAACCACCAAAGCTAGTGGTTTTCAAGGCACAGCTTCTCGTCTAGACAATGAACCTTTACAAGTCGAGTCTACTAGTGTCACAGCTGCTGATGTACAGTTATTAGTGAGTCTAGTGAAGACGAGGATGATGTCGTCGCTGTCAAAAGTGAAGACGATGTTGTTGAGAAGTAAGATATAAATGAAGAAATCGTTGAGGATGACGAAGATGGTGATAACAACGAGAATGAAAAGTTACTGCTCGAAGATGACGATTCTGATATTGATGGCTTTAATGATATAAATTATTAGGAGTATGTACTATTTATGTCTTTTTAGTCGTATCCATATGTAATAGTTTGTAGTAGTGCAATCATGATGGTGTAACTTATATTATTCTATTAATTAAGTGAAAAATTATTGTGATTTCAAATATCTTATAATTTCCTTTCGATGTACTTATAATTATATACATATGGCCCGTACACCACATGCAATCGTGGTGGGCGTGCTGGCAGTACAGGCCGTGGGGGCCATGGAGGGAATGAGCAGGGCGGATCCTTGGATATAATTACATGCTAAGTTTTTTACATCTTACTGTATTTTTATATAGTATTATCATGATATTCGTTTATATAAATTTATTCACATATTGCACTGCATAGGTGATCGCCGTAGGCCTCCGCGGGGACTAGCACATGGCTTGCTAAGGAATTCCCCCAGGCCCCTCTTATATGTCACGTCGGGAGTAACAGGTAATTTTAGAATGTGTAACATTTAACATTTGTTTTACATAAAATCTTGCATGTATATATAGTTTAGAATATTCAAATGTATTATTTCAATTGCAATATCCTTGACGCGACTCCAAGGAACACGTTGCTTGGGATCGTGCGCAACCGATTCTCAAGCGTGTGGATGAGATGGGCGGACGTGGATGACCGCACACGCCAGTTCATTCATATGTTAGTTTCCGATGCCATTTGCATGTTATTATTAATCATTGACATGTCGGTTTATGTTGTCTACTAATATTGTAATGTGTAATGTGTAATGTGTAATGTGTAGAGATATTACCGATTTGAGGACGATCAGGAAGCCCATGGCATAACCGTTCTTCAGGGATACTTAGAGATGAACTGACATAAGTGGGTCCACGACTAGAAGAAGAAGGCCCCTAGCAAGATGGCTGACAGACAGACACTTAGAGATGTCCGACCAGATTTTATCGGTACTGCGATGTGGGAGCAGATGTGCAACATTTGAGAGGGCTCTGTTTTTTAGAAGATATCGGTACAACGTACAACAACTTGACGGTAGAGTCGTCTGCCACACTGCATGGGGTCTCAGTCCTACGACTTTTTCAAGGAAAGACTCCAGGATACTCTTAAGCGACCACATTCCTGGTTAGAGTTTTTGTGGCACGCTCACCAGAAGAAAGGTGAGGGTGGTTATATCTCACTTGAGGCAGAGGGCATTGATGCAAGTAATTTTATCCTTTTATTTAGTTTGTATTTTAATTCATATAATTTGTATTCATTTTCTTTAAACAAATGTGAATTTCATCTTTGTGTGTTTTTCAGCGACGATTTGAGAGACTTATTGGGGAGCGGAGCAACCAAAGAGCGGATGACGACGTACCATCACGGATCTACCAACTTGCTCAGATCGTGCACAGTTCCCATAGATCTACATCATTTAACTCTCGGGGAGATCGGAGGAGGTTCCATAGATCCTATGTCACCTCGTTCCTCCACGATTAAAGCTCAAATCTAAATATTTATGAGATTTATGTATATCCAATTTTAATTATATTGCTTATTCTATAGTTATTTGCCTTATTGCCTTTCATCTGTAATTTAGAACACGTTACAACTTATGGGACTCGATTCCAAGATCCAGAGTTATCCGCTCGCTTTCTGAACTTGCATAAATTAAAAAAAACTTGAAAAAATATATGACATAAAACCATAGACATAACACCTCTTAGATATTTGAAACACGTTATAACTTAGGAAACTCAATTCCGAACTCCGGATGCCGAGTTATCAGCTCGTTGGCCGAATTTACATATATTAAAGAACACTTAGCACAATATAGACCAAAACTCGCCCTAGGCGTCGAAATGACACGAACCATAGGCGTAGCACCTCTTAGATATTTGGAACACGTTACAACTTACGGGAGTCGATTCCGAGTTCCGAAGACCAAGTTATACGCTCGTTTGCCTAACTTGCATAAATTAAACACTTGGAAAAATTTACGAAAAATAGACCAAAACCCGCCTCGGGTGTTGAAACGACATGAAACCATAGGCATAACACCTCTTATATATTTGGAACACGTTACAACTTATGGGACTTAATTCCAAGTTCCGGAGGTCGAGTTATCCGCTCGTTTCCTAACTTGCATATATTAAAGAAAACATATAAAAATATACGAAAAATAGACTAAAACCCGCCCCGGGCTTCGAAACGACACAAAACCATAGACACACACCTCCTAAATACTTGGAACACATTACAACTTACGAGACTCGATTCCGAGCTCTGAAGGCCAAGTTATCAGCTCGTTTGCCGAACTTGCATATATAAAAGAACACTTGACACAATATAAACCAAAACTCGTCCCGGCCGTCAAAACGATACGAAACCATAAGCGTAACACCTCTTAGAAATTTGGAACACATTACAACTTACGGGACTCAATTTCGAGATCTGGAGGCAGAGTTATCCGCTCGTTTTCCGAACTTGCATAAATTAAATAAAACTTAGAAAATATACAAAAAATTGACCAAAACCCGCCCCAAGCATCAAAACAGCACGAACCATAGACATAGCACCTCTTAGATATTTGAAATACGTTAGAACTTATGGGACTCGATTCCGAACTCCGGAAGCCGAGTTATCAACTCGTTTGCTAAACTTGCATATATTAAAGAACCCTTAGAACAATATAAGCCAAAACTCGCCCCTGGCGTCGAAACAACACGAAACCATAAGCTTACTACCTCTTAGATCCAAAGTCTGGCAACGAAAAGGAACATTAACATCAACCAAGCAACAAGCTAATAACTGAACCATTAAATTAATACTTTATGAAGAAATAATATGAACCATGTCATGACATTAACACAAAAACGAAATAATAAATTCATACCTCTGAAGCGTGATAAAACTTTTGGTGCGGAAAGCTTTCTGCAATTGATCGTCATCTGCAACCCAACGGTGTCTCCAAACTACGATACGAGAATGAAACCCAAATCTATGATACGAGAATGAAACCCAAATCCACGATTCGATTCATAACAGTTAGGGTTTGGTCTTTGTTGGGAGAGGTTACTGATAAAAGTTTCTACGGTCTTTGGGCCAACTGAATTAATCGTCGATTAACTGAGAAGAGGAGACGTGAGTTTTATAGGCCGAAGTAGTTGAACCACTCCCCTACAATCTCTCTAACTCTCAGTTACGTAATTAACTTAGGTGGTGTTTGATAAGGTCTTAATGCCTCTTAATAGCTTTGCCTCTGATTCGGTCAGAGGCAAAACTTGTTTGTTAAAAAATTTATTGCCTCTTAATGCCTCTTAATTGTTAAGATTCAAAAACAATTCTATACCATTCAGACTCTCTTCTTACCGAATTTATATTTTTTAGGACAAAAATAACCTCGGCTATATTACAAAATCCCACTTTTGTCCACAATATAATCTGAACCCTATTATCTCCTCTCCGTTTCATTCACTTTCATCCGCCGGTTTTATGCATTTGCACTTCTCCTTCGCTCAAATCCATCTTTGTTCTTCTTTGAAACTACAAGTGCGATTTCTTTGAATCTAAAATTTCTGTTTTGTGATTTCTTTGACGCTTCTTAGTGCGATTTTGTTTACGAGTTTTGTGATTTGTTGATCTTTTTTGTTGTGGTTGCTTGAGATTTTATTTTAATGTGGTATATTTTGCTCTTCCCCATTAAAAAAAGCTTTCTGTGTTGGTTTATTTTTGATTCTACTTCTTGATTTTCTGGCCTTGTCTCTGTGATTCCAATACTCACTCGTTCTATTGGCTCTGTGATTCCAATTTAAATTTTTGTGCTGAAAATGTCTCTATATCATCCTGACGAGGTACATACCAGGACTTCTTACTATAGCTCTTTTTCATGAAATTTCATTATAAATTTGAAAGTTACCTTTATATGCATCAGTATTTGTGTATCTTGTTTTTGCCTTGTGAGATATACCTTGAACTTCTCATGAGAACTCTCAGGGGATTGCTAATAATATGGAAATTGTAATAATATTAAAAACTATCCTTTACTCACAAGGGGATTGCTGCATCTTTTTATTTGCTTTGATGACATCAGTTTCTAGTGCATTTAACATTCTCATGGTACTTAAACCACATATTTTGGACTCCAAAGCTGGTAGACCTCTTTGGGTATATCTGAAGTCGATTTGGTGATATGATATATCTTTGAATTACATAGACTAGATTTAAAACATGGTTAATAGAACTAAATTATTTGTTTAAATGCGCTTTGTTTAATCAAAGGGTCTACATAACAATCACTGCTTCTTGAATTAATGGTTTGGACTTTTGGACATTGGCGGTCAAAATCCAAAACTTCTTGACATTTCTCTTTGCTCAGGTTGACTTGATGACATTGCAATATTAGGCTACTCCTACCTCTACTTGTTGCTAATTCCATATGGATCCACCCCTTAACAAGGAAATCTGGCCTTAGCTTCAAAACTCCTATGTTTTAGTTGTGAACCATGTAGCAAAATAGACTAGTTAATAGTAAAATCTGACTAATTATATCTTTTTTCCATAGACTAGCCAAGTGAGTTGATTATCTTTTTTCATGCAGTTTTCTCTCTCATATGTTGTTTGTTATATTTTATGACTCATGAGAATCTGCTGATTTAAAACAGCACAAATATATTTTATAACTATTTAAATGTTTGTTATTTTATAATCTATGTACTTTAGGTATGGAACAAGCCAGTGAAACTCAAAAACAAAAAAGGACTAGAGTGAGTTGGAGGAATGAAACATTAGTGAAGACTTTTTTAGAAGCTTGTATTCGTGAGGTTGTGGAAAATGGTAGGGAAGGTGCAAGCCTCAAGTCACAATCATGAAGAAGGGTGGGAGAAATATTAAAAGATACCTACAACTTGATTGTGGATCAAAAACAAATGAAGAATCGTTATGACTACTTGCGAGGAAAATATTGTGCATGGTGCAAACTTAAAAGTAAGGCAGAAATGAAATGTGACCATTCGATTAATAGGTTCAACCTTTCGGATGAGGAATGGATACAAGAGATAAAGGTGTTCTTTTAATTTTGTTACCTTTCAAGTTGATTAGTGATAATGTTAAAAATAAGTTATAACATGTTGAACTTACACTTACTATTTGAATACAGGCAAATAAAATGGTAGAAACTTTGAAGACCTCTCCTCTAATCTTCCTCGACCTGTGTGTTGCATTATTTGATGGAACCGCAGCAACGGGACATGATAGTTGGGGTCCTAGCTGTGAAAGAGTTAGGACTAAAGATACATCTTTGGACTTGGAGGTTTTTAGTCTTGAAGACATTCCTTTTAGCACACAAGGTCAAGGGTCATCTATTCCATCTCCTAAGTCGTAACTCCCGGTACACAATCTCATGCTTCTGCTCCTAGTTTTGAGGGAGAAAGGCCAAAGAAAAAAGCTAGGCGTTCATCAAAACAAACCAACAACACTAACATAGATGAAGAGATGTCCAAGGCCTTGAAACTTATTGTTGAAAAGAATAGTGGACCTTCCGTGAAAGAATGCAAAGATAAGTTGGAAGAACTTGGGTGGGGAGCGGAAAATCCACTACAAAAGATGGCTCTTGGAATATTTTGTGAGAAACCAAGCTATAGAGAAGCATGGATGATTCTAAAAGAGAATGAGGTTGAAAATTGGGTAATGATGGTTTCACGCAAATTAGGATACATTGCTTAGTTGGTGGATATATTTGGGCCTAGGTGATATATATTTTTTGGTACAAACTTCTTATCTTTGGGGCTAGGTAATATTATATTTTTGGGATACAAACTTGAATATGTTGGGGCTTATTTGCTAACTATGGATGTGACATTTTCTATTACTAATTATGGATGTAATATTTGCTACATATGCTTTTGAACGTGTATGTGTTAAATTTATAATATATGTCCTTTATTATGATTTTGATTTTGCTTGATTAGGAATAATTTGGTTTTGAGTACTTAACTCTTCTTTTATTAATTGTTAGAGTATTTTAAAATTGTTATGTTTAATATAGGTAATATGGATATCGTGGATCAAATTTTATGTTTGATGATTATATATTGGTATTTGAAAAGATGATATTCAAGGAGAATACCAAGGATTATGGATAATACTTGACATTGGTAAGGCATGCTTACACATTAGAGTTGTTAAATGGATCAAATACACAGTGTCGAGAATTGATGCGTCTTTCTCGTGATGCATATGTGCGTCTATGTGAACACTTCAAGGAAAAACAATGGGTACACATAACACAATAGTAGATACATAACAGTTGAGGAGAAGATGGCAATCTTCTTAACCATCATAGGCCATAATGAACGCTTTAGAGTTATAAAACGCAGATTTCAACATTCTACCCAAACAATACATAGATATTTTCATGAGGTGTTAAATGGGATGATTGAGTTTTCAAAAGAAATTATAATGCCTACATCATTTGATCCAAATCCAGATATTCCGGGGAACCATAAAAACTTGCGACAAATATTTTCGGTAAGTGACATACAAATTCTTTTCTTTTTTACTTTTATTGCATACAATAAAATACTTTGAGAACTCTAAGTTTTTTAATGCAGGGTGCAATAGGTGCATTAGATAGTACTCTTGTACATGCAGTTGTTCCTGTTGATCAACAAACGCGTTATAGAGGAAGAGGAAGGGGTGAATGTTATCAAAATGTTTTAAGAATATGTGATTTTAACATGATATTCACATTTGTTTGGGCTGGATGGGAAGGGATTGCACACGACTCACGAGTGCTAAAAGAAGTTGCATTTGATCCATCTTCTGGTTTTCCATTTCCTCCCCCGGGTATATATTACAATTTCTTTTACCATTTTCAATTATTATTTATTTTTATCATAAAATTTCATCATTCAAGTTATTAATAATAATCATTATTTTTGTCTCAATTACGAGATAAATATTATCTTTGTGATCTTTGCATACATAAACACTCGAGGATTTTTATCTCCATATCGCAATACAAGGTATTGGTTAGGCGATTTTCGGCCTTGAGACGCTTTGAATAAAGAGGAAAAATTCAACCATGCTTTCATGTATACTGACTCGTAAAATGTTATCGAGCGTGCTTATGGTGTGTTGAAAGCAAGATTCCCAATTTTGAAACGAATGGCTCCTTATCATTTTACGGTACAAAGGGATATAGTTATCGCTTGCTTTGCAGTCCATAATTTCATAAGGAAGCATAACATTGAGGATGAATTGTTTGCTCAATATGATCGAGATAACATGTTTGACAATGAAGCAGAGCAAAATGAAGGAAATGAAGAAGAGGGACAAGATGAACCACAATGGGGTGATCAAGGCGTAGAATTTATGGTTAATCTACGTGAACAAATTGCACTTCAACTCTTAACAACTGTTTGAAGTTAATTTAATTTGTATGGTTGAATTATTATGCTATGTTTATATTTTTGGGACATGATACTATGTTTTAAGTTAATTTAATTTGTACGTTTTCATTTTTATTTTATCATACTGTGGTCAAAATATTATAAATATGTATTTAAAATACTATTCGGACCTTCCGATTATCAAACGCAGGTTTTATTTAAAAGCTGCTCGGAGGTTAAAATAGTAAAATCATTATTCGAACATTTTGAAAAAATTAATTATCAAACAGCATTTTTTCATTCGAACAATTTCTATTCGGATCTTACTCTATATTATTCGTAGACGTCTAAACTGTTCAGGTCTTAACACTCAGTTTTATCAAACACCACCTTAGTCAATATCACAAGTTGCTAATAAACCAAATGGGTCGGACCCTCTATGGGCGCCTCATTTGGATACCCAAAATCCAACACTTTATAGTAAACAAATTTGAAAGGGTTACTGAATAAACTAAAATAAACAACAATAATAACAAAACCCAAAACAGTTTTGTTGAGATGACTTTAAACCAATTCGATTTTCAAATTTTATATGTTTATGATGCCGTTCTCAAATTCATAACCAACAATCTACAAATTAATTAGTTAAATATAGACAAAACTGGAATAGATTAACGAAACTGACCAAGATCATGGTGATACTCGTAAGGGTTCCTCATCATTCTCTTCATGGCAGTGTTGTACTCTTCCAATTTGTTGGTTGAACTCCTTTGGACTCTCCTGTTTGTGCCATTATTTTCTTCAATCCCGTCCTCAGATAGTTTACAAGAATACACTGCGTACCGTTTCAATCTCCCACTATTAGAACCCATCTCGAGATAGCCCTTTTTGTGCGACGTATTATTTCCGAATGGAGATAGGAAAACAGGTGAAGTAGAAGAAGAAATGCAGGTGATGTTTCTTACTGATTCCATTTTCTCCTCACGTCTTGCTATTGTTTTGTACCTCCTGTTCTTGGTTTTTGCTTTTGGGTGATGGCCAATTTAAAAATTTGTTCTAGTTCACAACTTTCTTGAAGAATGAATTATCTATTTTTCCCTAACTTCTCTTACTGCCCAAGAAAATTTTAATTATTAATTCATGTCTAATAAATTAAAACCACTATTATTATAGAATTGATGTACTTTAAGTTATTATTGGGCCAAAATACCCTTTGTTGATTTCAAGTTTCAACTTCCACAACGAGTCGATCGTTTTAATGTTACCTATTCGGAGTTGGATGATCGAACGCCCTGGACCAAGACACTACAAAGTCTAATATCTATCGAGTCATGTTATAAGTTGCCAATATTTTTAGTTGAATTATAATTGTGATATATGTGCATATTTGATATCGGTAGGAATTAAAAATGGGTCTTACCTAAATTTATCTTCCATGTTGGTCGCAGTTCAACCTCATCATAAGTATATTATTTTCCATATTTAAAAGCACGACATTCAATTGTCATTCAATATTTCAGTTGATCGAATTAATTAAAATGAGTTAACAATTAGTCAATGCTCATTAAACTGAGTTCGAAATGAGTTAGTAACGAGTTGTGGAGGTTCGTTTTGTGGAACGCTTCACCTCTTCCTTTTTGTATTACAACTCTTTGTTTCTCCAAATTACATACCATCTCTTTGTTTTTTCTTCCCGTATAATCTTTAATGTGACTCTTTCTTTCTTGTGAACCCTTCTTCTCCCAAGTTAATTAGTATAAATTATTTAATCCTAAATTAAAGAAGGTAAAAGCAATATCCTAAAATAAAATGATTGATGCAAAGTTGAGTTCATGAGCTCGCAATTCAGTTCAAATATAAGATGAAAACGCCCACTAATTATTAAAGTCATGAACATTATAACAGAAAATCTTAAAAATAGTATCTATATGTTACATACAATTGTCAAAAAATAAAACTATTATTGATTAAAATAATAGCGATATTAACAAAAAAATTAAGACTGTTATCTCAAACTAGTCCGTCCCTCGCACGGGTTATCAAAAATTGTAAAGTCTATTTTATTAACATTCGCGCCTAACCAATTATTAATGTAGTGAATCACTTTGATCTGATCCTGGTTGATATTTTCACAAATAAAATGTTAATTTCACAAGTTGCTATTCACATAAATAGTAAGTGTGTCCACTCTCGTATGAGAGAGGATCTTGTAGAACTACTGCCCCCGTTTCTTAATATAAGTGGATTTAGAGAAATGTTTTTGTTCCAAATAGTAGTAATATAAGCCGTTTGAGTATTTTAGGTAAGCATTAATTATTTAGTTTCCAATATTACCCAAGTAATAAATATAACTTTGGATCTCTCATTATTTTTTTCTTTTATAAATAAGCATTATTTCTCTTTTTTTTCAATCTGAAATGATATAGATAATTGATAGTATATTTAATGTTTTACAATCATTTCCTTAATATTTAACGACATATATTAAGAAACGGAAGGAAGGAGTAAAATATTCATTTATGAAATATCAATTCCCTTTACTTTTATCACTTGAAAACTTGTAAATTTGTCATTTAGTATCCCAAAATGATCCAAGATATAATAGTTTCTCTATTAAAAGCATAATTCAGCCCTGACCCTAAAATCAGCTCAATGGTCAAAAAAATTGTCTCTTTGGGGTCAGCTTCAGAAAATCCTTAAAGTTTGAGACAAATTGTCATCTTTAGAGACATGTCTAAATATTTATTTGATTGTAGAAAATTTTAATATTAAAAGTACTCTCTAAATAATCTATGACCACCAAGGGAGTGTGAGAAGTAATACTTCAAATTATTTCTACAAATTGATACATTATGACCCTCCGTATCGCAACTTTTATATATATATATATCTAATATTTTAAATTCTTTTGACAACTTCTTTTAAGCAACTTTTCAAATTTCAATATCCTGGAGATTCTATTTGGAAAAGATTTTATTTTAAAATCAGCTTTTATCATAATAAGCTACTAGTGGTTAAAAAATATTTTTTTAAAAAACACTTCTTAAGAGATATGTTTTACATCCTTATAATAAGTTATATATACCTTAGTTTTATAAACTCAAATCTCAATTTTTTTAAGTAAAATTTAATATTACGGATAGAAAAATCATGCAAAAATATGAGTAAATATTAATATTTATTTAATTTAAAGTTGTGTAACATTATTATTATTATAATATTGTAAAATAAGTATATTTTTTACGACCAAGATTATTTGAACTTTTATTACTATAAAGTCTATAATATAGCTCACCAAATCATATGAAAATTCTTGTGTTTAAATATTTTTTTATATGTTCTTTGAATATTAGTTAGATATCATCTAGAATATATTCATTTTCTACAAAAAATAATAAAATAAAATAGCATGTTCTATTTACATAGGGTATGTTAGTAAAAAGGCAAATTATTATTTCCTTTTCTTTTCAACTCCTATACAAACTAAAAAAAAATTAATCTCATTATAGACAAAACTAAAAGAAAAACTATCCCAATTCCACAATGAAATGACTGTTATACCCCAATTCCACAATTAAATTTCTGATAAAGGAGTCAATTCGATTGATTGATGCAGCAAAACCTTAATCTTAATACAGAGAGTCAGAGACCATCAGTTGCAGACGATTGAATTGCATAGTCGGGTGAGCAGGTCAGGATGATGGTGGTAATATCGTGGAGAGGTAGGCTTTTTAAACGTAAAACCATTACTTTATTGAACGCTTCCGATTCGTTCCGCCATTTACATACGAGAAGTCGTCCAGAAGTGCCCCCGATTATGATGCGATTACGCTCATTTAACTCCTTGGATATCTATGATGATACGCCAGCCCCCTTGAGCGTTGGCAGCGTCACGTCAAATCGTCATTTCGGCCGATCTCCTGATAGTATTGTCTCTAACTCCAGCTACCGAGAGGATGGTGAAAGATTGAACGGTAGGTGTTCCCCTCAGAAAAATCATCCTCCAAATCCCATACCCAATAGGCCCTTAAGGGCTGAGAAACCTATCTACCAACATGAACAACAACAGCGTCTTCCTGGGAAACATTTCAATGGCGGAGGTCGTGGAGGAGGAAAAGCAGGAACTGATTTTAGTAAGGGTGGATATGAATTTGACAGAACCCGGCAGCAATCCAGCCGCAATATTTCCCCACCTGTTACTGTAAAGAATCAGGGGGAATCTCCGGATTTTCTTGAGAAATTCAAGCTTGGTTTTGATAGAGGAGGGAAACAACCACTCATCTCACAAATGGAAAAGCACCAAACAGCCCCTGAGCCACAATTGACTCCACCTCAAGGTGCAGATGAAATTTTCAAGAAAATGAAGGAAACTGGCCTCATCCCCAATGCTGTGGCAATGCTCCATGGCCTCTGTCAGGATGGGCTGGTCCAGGAAGCCATGAAGCTATTTGGTTTGATGCGTGAGAAGGGTACAATCCCTGAAGTTGTAATATACACAGCTGTTGTTGAAGGCTTCTGCATTGCCCAGAAACTGGACGATGCTAAGCGGATTTTTAGGAAAATGCAGAATAATGGAATCTCACCTAATGCATTCAGCTATGCCATCTTAATTCAGGGTCTATATAAAGGTAAAAGCTTGGATGATGCCCTCGACTTTTGTTTGGAGATGCTTGAGGCTGGTCATTCCCCTAATCTTGCTACCTTCACGGGCTTAGTGGATGGTCTTTGTCGGGAGAAGGGCCTAGAAGAAGCCCAATGTATGATTGCAACAGTGAGGCAGAAAGGTTTCTTCTTTGATGAGAAAGCTCTAAGAGAATATTTGGACAAGAAAGGTCCATTCATTCCATTGGTTTGGGAGGCAATATTCGGGAAGAAAAGCTCACAAAAATCTTTTTGATTTTTTCCGGTCTAGAGTCTTAAATCTTAATCATGTAAGCTTGTCTCTCACTCTTAAGTTGTATCTTTGCCATTCTCTTTAATAATTCTACATTCTTGTGCGTATATGTTTTATATGGCATTGACACATTTTCTCAAATTTCTTTGCAATGAAGTACTTGATCAATGTCACAATAGTTAGTAGTGGCAGGGTTGTAATTTACTTTAACTGTGAGGTTTATGGTTCAAGTAGGATTGGTGGTTTATTAGAATACTATCCTATATATATCCTTGCAATCTACAGAAGGGGGAATGAATGAAATATCAATTTTCCTATTTCCTTCTTTTCCTTTATCATTTTCTTTATTGTTATTTTTCTTTCATCTTGTTCAATGTCAATTCATTATCCTTGCATGACTGGTTATTTGGATACTTCGAATCCATTTTCTTACCATTATACTTCCATGACTGAGTCACAAGCTCTTTCCTGCCTTGATGATTCGGCAGTTATGAGCTCAAATCGTGACAAAGTGGTATCAAAGCAGCTGTTCCTCGGCAACTTCCGACCATGGGAAAGGGAATATAATTCATCAATGATATTCTTTGCATCTAACCTTTCAATTCAGCACTTCCATATCCAAAATACTAGCTCTCTCTCTCTCTACTTATTTACCACCAACTTTTGCTCCTATGACTAGGGGTGTTCATCGGTACCGTACCGAATACCGATAGTAGCTAAATTCATGCACCGATACCGGTACCGATTAAACCGGTATCCCGAACCGGTTACCCGGTTATTTACCGGTTCGGTACCGGTTTATACATGGTTTGTACCGGTTTATTCATGTTCATGTACCTGGGCAGTGATTCAGTGAATAATGGACCCATTCTGCCATTCATGACAACCACAAATCTCATCACACAATTAAGCAAACTAAAACAAACATTAATGACCTGTGAGCCAACATAAGATTAAACATAAAGTAGTCATATATGCTGCAACTTGCAAGGCAGTGACCACTTACCACTTACATAGTTACATACTTACATCAACTTACCACTTATGTACATGAACTTGACCACTTACCACTTACATAGTTACATACTTACATCAACTTGCAACCTGTTATGTACATAAGTGGTAACCACTTACCACTTACATAGTTACATCAAGTCATCAATACAGCTAGATGATTAAACAACTTCTCCAAAATAGGACATAACATGAATATTATACAAAACAATACTTCTCCAAAATAAGACATAATATGAAAACAAAACAATAAAAGTAGTAGTAATAAAACAGCCAGTAGTCAGCAGCACTGCAGCAACATGCCAGTGTCATTGTGTTGGCAACAAAACAGGCTAAACAGCTCAGCCACCAATCAGATGTCCATTAGTCCATGTCCATTACTGCAAATATTTCCACTATGTTAGTCCATTATGTTAGACAAATCCAAGTTCTACATGATCATATACATCAATGCCTATGCTTTGAAGCACCTTAATGGACACTTTCCACTAATTACCCCAAGTCCCCAATGGCAGTAGACCATCAATCATATAATCAAAATAACTCAACTCAGAAATCAGAATAAAACAAATAACAAAAAGAAACTAAAACCTTACCCGTGCCAAGTGCCATATCTCCATTAAATTCCGCCATCCATATCTAAAACTTCCGCAAATTCTAAGAAGATCAAAATAAAATAATATCAGTTAAAGAAAGTCATGAATATATAAACATTATAGATGAAAGCTAAATAATTTAAAATTAAAGATTACCTTTCTCAATTGTTTCAAGTGAATCTAAGTTCTCCTCTACGGACATTGGTTGTTTGCTTGAACGAAGCCAATCTTGAGAACAAATAAAAGCTTGTACCATTCTAGGAGTTAAAGAACTCCTAAATGGATCAAGTACACGACCACCGGTGCTAAATGTCGACTCAGAAGCAACGGTTGACATAGGAACCGCCAATACATCCCTAGCCATTTGAGAGAGAATGGGAAATTTAGGAGAATTATTTTTCCACCAACTCAAAACATTATATTTTGAAGTTGTTTGATCAACATGCTCACTCAAATACTTATCTAATTCGGTATTATCCCCTCCTTGAACATCCGTTATGTGTTCTACAAATTTTTCCATCCTCCTCCTCCTTGCCCATTCTCGACCATGCCCATCAAAACCATCACTAGACACGTTAGACAAGGACATTGCATAATACACAAAGCAGTGCAGTCATTATGCAGTCAATAACACAAGTACATCACTCAATAGGCAGTGCAGACTGCAGTCATTAACACAAAGCAGTAACCTTAATTCTTAAAGCAAGACAAGGACATTGCATAATACACAAAGCAGTGCAGTCATTATGCAGTCAATAACACAAGTACATCACTTAATAGGCAGTGCGGACTGCAGTCATTAACACAAAGCAGTTACATACTTACATCCCATGAGCCATGACCACCAAAATAAACAAAAACCCCTAGCAAAAAAAAAAGCCCTAACAAAGTAACAAGACACACTGTAACACTAACACCCAGTCACCCATATGCCATATATAGACAAATCGACATAAATAGGAAGAAATCAATTAACTAAATCTCAAAATAAACTCAAAATTACCTACGACAAAGGAAAATTCCGGAATCTAGAGACTAAAGTTGGAGAGGCAACTGGCCGACTGCGATGCGGGCCATGCGGCGACTGGCGAGAGGTTGGCCGGTGGCCGGTGGGGAAGAATGGATGGATCGTCGAGGTGGAGAGTGGAGACTTCGACTGGGTTCGCCGTTCGCGTTCGACACTTTGAGATGGGACTTGCTGACTTGGGATGGGAGAGAAAGATTTGCGTGTTTAGGAATAAAGGGAAGAGGAAGACTGAAGTCAAATATGAAATAACTGAGTCTGAGATATTTTTATGTTTTAATATTATTAAATAAACCGGTACAAACGGTCCGGTTTGGGATATACCGATCAAGCCAAATAGACAACCGAAACCGGTCCCGAAAACCCGGTATATACCGGTTCTGTGTACCGGTACCGAACCGGTTCAATTTTGCACCGAATCGACCGGTTCGAACCGGTTCGGTTTCCCTAAAAACCGAAAAAACCGTTTGGTTTGAACACCCCTACCTATGACTACATCACCACTTCCAATCTCTAATCTCACATGGCCTGAACCTAATTACTTTATGTTACTTGGAAATCAACCAACCACTTCACCTTGCATCTTCAATTCATCTCACCAAGTTGTTCCTACCTTAGTTACGGAAACAACATTTGAAAATCACTTGGGTTCTTCGTCTATGTCACTTCAGCAGTTAATTTCAGCATCTCAAATTGCTCAAATTCAAACCACTACTAAACCAACAATTCCCAAGTCCACCCATTTCAAAATTCCAAGTAAATCCACTAATTCATCTTGTGAGGCTAAAGTGTTCGATGAAATGCCTCAAAGTGGTACTACAACTAGTAAGGTACATGATTTGCCATGGAGCACTCATTCATGTGACCAATTGAGTGGAGTACCAACAATACATGATTATAGTGTTCCTTTCTCCGACAGTGCTCCTTATGGATTTATTCAGGGCTATGAAGAATTTTTCAAAGTGAATCCTATGATTGAAGTAGATATGATTCAATATGTAATCCAGGATTTTGAAGGAGAAGCTAGAATGGTACTATCAGTACGTTGAAGGAAAGTTTTTAGATACATGGACTCCGGACTGTTGGGAAGACTTTGTTATCGAGCTATATAGAAAGTTTGCATGTGAGCACCAGGTGTTTGTTGAAAGGTCTGAAACAGAAATGGTGAAGGTTGGTGAATCAAAATATGTGGGGAATGAGCTGAAGTTGTGCACAACTTGTTTGCTAGAATGCTTGAACTAGTCAAAAATATAGAACAACAAAACCTTGGAGAGAAAATTGTGGAGGATGAGGGGGTCCGTTCAAAAATCAAATGCGAATTCAACTTTCTACAAACAATGGTGGAGTATGTTAATCTTCACCAAGCTTTGAGGTGTGATTTTGATCTTTGGAATTATAGGCTAAATAATGGTTTAAACTTTGGATTTGACCATGGAGATCTGCCTAAATGGGTTAAATTTTTATGGTCCAATCCTCATATTCTAATCAATATTTTTCAATATGGCTTCAACAATAGTAAGTGCAGCGTGAGATCTTGTGGGATAAAATTTTTAGATTACTATAGTTTATGTAACGCTATAGAAACTGATGTTGCAATTGGTATTGGTCAAAGCTTGCAAGTTCAAGTCCATGTGAACGAGTATGGATTGGGGTATAAAGTATACATACATAATACTCTAGTTCATTTCCATATTCACGGTGGGATCTTTGAAAATGCGCCTAAATTGCTTGATAAAGTATCTGGAAGAAATGTTAGTTCAATGAATGTGAAATGGCCCCTATGTGTGGAAATGAGTTTAATGGAATTAATGAGACGGACTTGGTTGACTGTGGAATCTACCATAAAGGATACGAGGGATGTTCTACAACAACTCATGTGTTTAGTAGTTCATTTACTCATACATATCCTCATCACAATGAGTGTTGAAGATAATGGAGATGATGAAAGACTGGAGTTCCAAGACGGGGTTCTTGTTTTCTCAAAAATTCGAGGAACGACAAAACTTAATGATGGAAAGTCGCGAAAGGTCATTAATGTAAGGCCATATTCTTTCAGCCATGAAGAGGATACTTCAAATTTGATTCGACTCCTATGTGCATTAGTCAAAAAGTCAGTAGGAGAAAAGATAGTTCCTGCTACGGATAGCTGAAAACAGTACTGCAATAAAGCCAAAAGAGAAATGATTGAAAACAATAGGAAAGATATAACAGTCTCCATGATGAAGAACTACCCGCTGCTCTTGTGAAAATACGTGGTTGACAATGCAAAAATACCGTCACTAGTTGAGATCGTAGTTCATATGAATATCAAGATTTATTCTTTGAAGAGACATGAGCAGAACTTCAAAACTGTTCTGAAGCTCATGAAAGAGGCATTTTTTAAACATGGTGAGAAGGATGCTCTCAGATCTTGTGTAAAGGCTATCAACTTCTGTTTTGCTAAAAGTCAGGGAGAGCTAAAATATTTTGCCCAAAATAAATTGAAGGAACTTGAGGATGAGCTGATTGCTAAGCTTAAATCTGCAATAAAAGAAGTTTCGGACGGTGATGATGAGTACTTTCTTGTTATTTTGAAAGATTGTACAAGCTTCAGTTGTCGAAACCAATACCAATTGAAGGTGCATATGAAGACATTGTAAATATTCTTCAAAATTTCAGAAACATGGACGATGAGGTTGTCTTGCTTCTCACTATGTATTTGCATGTTGCGTGGTGTCTGCACTCAATTATAAACAACGAGACCATCTCTAAGGCATCTATCTCTTCCCTTTTGGATAAACGAAATACCTTGTTTGTGCTACTCGAGCACTATATGCAACCCTCATCAGACGTTCAGGAAGGGGGTAATTGTGGAAATCTTCTAGCATGTCGGGTATGTACTATACTTGCAGAATCATGGTGTTTGTTCAGGAAGACGAACCTTAATTCAACAAAGTTGGAGAGTCTAGGATATTGTCCAAATGTTTCTGTTCTTCAAAGATTATGGGGACTATGCGAGAAACATCTTAATATTTCAGATGAGACTGAAGACGAAGATGCTAACAAAGAGTATGTTGAGGAGACAAATCGGGATGCAGTCATTATTGATGTTGCTAAGTTGGTTGCTATTGATGCAGTTCCTAAGAAGTATCTTGGTCCAGAAATTATTTCTCACTTTATAATGCATGGAACAAATGTGTTCATCTAAAAAGAAAAGGATGACAATGTCTCTTATATATTTCTAGAAGCATTGAAAAGGGCATATCGGCGACATTTGGTGGTACTCTCCAATAGTAATTATGAAGAAGACTTGTCAGTTAAATCATTTCAGGAGTGCAAAGATCTGGCTGCTCAGCTTTCTGGAACTGTTGTTGGTGCTGCTCAAAGCAAACATAAAGCAGATATTTTGAAAATTGTGAAGGATGGTATTGAGTTTGCCTCTCTGGATTCTCCAAAACAGTTGTCATTCTTGGATGGTGTTGTTCTTCACTTTGCATCCAAACTTCCTACACTTGATATACTGGACATTCTGATGGATGTCCAAAAACGAACAGAAAATGTGGACACAGATGAAGATCCCAGTGGCTGGCGGGGACCCTACTACAGATTTGTAGATGGCCTGAATGAGAAGTATTTCAAAAATGAAGGTATACAAGATGAAAAATCAGTGGCTTCTGTGAAACGTCGTGGTCGTCCTCGCAAAAAGTGCAATATACATGGAAAGAAACTTTTTGATGAGCACAGTTCAAGTGAAGAAGAAGATTCTATCAGCACGTTTGACCATGATGCTCAAGATGAAAATGACCAGCAAGTAGAGGAGGAAGAGGAGGCTCCTTTAATACATTCAATTAGAGCGTCATTGAAGCTCAAGTCATTGAGAGTTTCAAGAGAGGAAAACAAAGGACAGACAAGAATGAGACATTCTGGCAAGCTACAGAGAACTGGGCGGCTTCTAGAACAAAGGGGTATCGAGCAAGAGATGACAGATATTCACATTTTGGCCCATATGGGGAAGGTTGTATTGTCACTTGGGTGAAGCAGTCTAAGGTCTTGAACTTTAAACCATTGAACAACCTTTGTGATGCTCACATTTCAGTTTTTAAGACTAAACTCAAGAAGAAACTTGAAAATGTTTAGGTGTTAGTTGTATATATCTTGCATTCCTGGAATCTTACATGATAGCAAGTCGCAAGCTAGATGATGGTTCTGACTTCTGAAAATCAGCCTTTGAGGACAAGGCTTTCTTTAAGGGATGGGTAATGTCACTATAGTTAGTAGTGGCAGGGTTGTAATTTACTTTAATTGTGAGGTTTATGGTTCAAGTAGGATTGGTGGTTTATTAGAATACTATCCTATATATATCCTTTCCTTGCAATCTGCAGAAGAGGGGAATGAATGAAATATCAATTTTCCTATTTCATTCTTTTCCTTTATCATTTCTTTTATTGTTATTTTTCTTTCATCTTGTTCAATGTCAATTCATTATATACTAGTTATTTGGATACTTTGAATCCATTTATTTACCATTATATTTCTATGACCAAGTCACATGCTCTTTCCCGCATTGATGATTCAGCAGTTATGAGCTCAGATCGTGAGAATCAATTACCTGTACAAAGCTAGTGGCAGTATTTACTTTCCATCTTGCATTCTAAAAGAGACTCGTGCAGTTGTCACGTCAAATTAAGATATCGTGTTTCTTTGTATGAACCAGAATCTTTGGCCGTTGGATAATGGTCTAAAGTACCACTAAAGACGATTAGTGATGTGAATGTTTCAATTGTAAATAGCATTAGATGGGCCCCTTTTCCCATAATTTAATTGTCTTCATAAAAGCATTTCTATGAGTTCCATTGTTCTAAAAATAGTTTGACGAACCTAGGCGGCGGATTAGGCGTTTTCTTAGATAATTTTATTTATTTATTATGCATACTTGTTATACAATTCAAAACATTTAGTATATATAATATAATATTTTTTAATTTTACTTACCAAAAAAAAATCTTTTAAATTCATTTAAGTATTGTAAAGTTTTAAAGTAGAGGTTTGATTTTGTGTAGGCGGAGGCCTAGGCGCCTAGTTAAATCAAGGCCGTAGAGGACCGTCTAGCGCCTAGGTGGAGATTAATTGGTCCAAGACGGAGAATTTTAGAACGAGTAGAATCTGCATTCTGCAAATTGAACTTATGGAGAGTTAGATTTTGGTTAGGTAACGACTGAGTTCCTAATAACGGTTTATACATGTTCTCAAATCTGAATTCTCTGAAACTACATGTGCTAATAATGGTTTATACATGTGCTCAAATCTGAAATCTCAAATCTGAATTCTCTGGTTTATACGGTTAACCATTACCATGTTAGGTCTTATCTGACCCAACTCGGTCTTTAACTAATTAACAAGGTTCCCATGCTAACAAAAGTGGCTTGAACCTAGATAAGGAATATAGTTATCACAACTTTTTCTAAACCACAAAGTTTGATAACTCAAAATATTTCCCACAACATACATCATTGTTAATTATTTGATGTTCTGATTTTTTTTTTTTTTTATCATATATCTGACTTTCTTTAGACTATTATTTGTGGGTACGACATGTTTCTGTAGAGCGAGTACTCTTAAAAACCCAATAGTGATCTTAACAATTATTCGAACCTGAGAAAAAAAAACATCGAATATGCCAGAAGGTTGGGAGATAAAGAATGGGCAGAAAAGGGGAAGGATAAAGGTATAGAGAGTCATTCCATGCGATAAGCTAGAATGCTTCAAGTCTGCATATTCATATATCAAAAAGCTTTTTAATGTGAAACATGTTCTCTTCTACTTATAAATAATTTGAATAATGTCCTAGTTATAATGTTTGTGCAATATGTAGTAAGATCACAATTATGTGCCCAAAAAAACTACTCGCCAGATTACAGTAGTATGTATACAGATAAGGCTGTTGTGTCTCCTTCATCAATCATAACCCAACGACACATTAAAAGCTCGAAGATCCCAATTTCAGCCATCAGATATGGGTTTATTACATACATATATACTCTAATAAATTACAGAATCATAAACTCTTTCATTCACTCCTTCCTTTGTTTTCATTCTGCCATTGTGCAAGTCAAAAGTTTAAAAATATCAGAAAGTTTGGCAAACAAACCCAAGGGTGGGTTGGACAAAAAAAATAATGAACCAAACTAGTTCCTTCTACCTTTGCTCCGCCTGGAGGAAACAACTGTCCATCCGTCGTCTGCTTCAGCTGCTTTTACGGGGCTTGGCTCCTCAACCATCATATCATTTTGATTAATATTTGGCCTGGATTCAGGGGCATCAACTGCCATTTTTGTATCACCATCCCCTGACATCACATCATCGTCTTCATCACTTGCAGCCTAAAACAGTTGGGAAGAACTATATAAAATTTGGGTATACAAAAGAATATAAGGGAAAAATACCGACAGTATTCCAGGTACTAGCTCAGTGCTTACCTTTTGTACAAGTGAGGCATTTAATGAGCAACTATATCTTATAAATACATTTATTTGTACTTGAACAATATTTTTTCCCAAGACGTACTTTGTATTAAGCCTTTGATTTCTAAAGGGAAAGTGGAGATAAATTACATATATATATATATATATATATCTAAAATATCTTTGACCCGAGCCAGTAGCTGCAGCCCAATTGAAAAGTTCAGGAATACATCTGCCAGCTATTTTAAAATGACTCTGCCAAGGGGAATGCATCTCTCGCTTTTTTTATCTACATATTTTTGTAGGATTAGTAAAGAAGTTGAGTTACTAGATCTGAAGCTTGATTGCACCATATAAAAAGTAAAAGATCACGTCCCTTATTCCCAATTGGCATATTGCAATCTTAGCAAGAACTCAATTAACAGGTTGAAAACCACAAGTGTTTTTAGAACTCCCTTAAAATGCCCACATTGTCACCTTTGCAAAGCAAAGTGGAGGTGTTACAGTTCACCCTCAACTCAGAATCATGAGAAGCAGTACTGCTTGAAGGATCGGCAGAAAATGTGATAAAAATAAAAAAATCACCAGATATTCCATAGGCATGTTTGTTTGTAAGAATTGACTTGGTAAACAGGTAATATCCTCTTAAAATCCAGCCAGCTTAATATACTACTAAAAAGAACTCTAATTCCACTTGGAACAATTAAAATTAGCTAAACTAAGAAAAAAATATTATATATAAAAAGAATACACAACTTCAAATCTTAATACTACATCAAGAATTTGTAACTTATCCATACTACATCAGGAATTTACTTTCGGTCTTCTCTTCAAGGAAAGCTCACTAAAAGACCACACGTTAACAGAGCTAAACAAATATTGAATTATCATAGAGTAGGTTAACTAAAATACTATTATCTTCCATAGATGGAAACCTATAATCAGCACATCAAGTTAAAATGACAGCAGAGTAAATTAAAAGTTGAATATCCAGTTAATGGTTGTGAATAGGGAGATTTAGCCACTGTGCCTAATCAAAGATGAGCAGTAGAGGTTAAAATCCATTATAATGGTAAAAGTTACCAAATAAGCTTTCCTTTTTAAAAAGGGACAAGATTCAGAGTCCGTACCTTGATAAGTTTTAGAAATGAAATAACGTTAGTTTGGGTTCATATTTGAAGTCGAGAAATACACTAAGAATGACACTTCATTTAACCAAAGAAGGGCATTTATAAGCAGGGACATGTTGACTAAAATTTAATACATCCTATGCGTAACATACAAGAAGACATCAAACATCTTTGTCCTATTTGATGTATAGAAAGTACTTATTAAATAGAATTCCCACAAAATGAAGTTGCAGTTGGAATTTTCAAAAACAGGGAAGGAAAAAACTCCCTCCATTCTAAAATATAAGATATTATTGACTATTTGAAAGATTTCAAAGTCAAAATTGATTTAAATTCATTTAATTTTAGTTTATAAATATTGTAAAACTATATATAAATTACTACTGCTTATAAGATTTATTTTTTTATAAAATTAAATGAATCATATCTATTTTGAATTTGAAATCTCTCAAATTAACTTTTAAAAGTCCATGCTGATTTTATATTTTGTAAGGGAGGACTGTTGAATGAATTCCAAATTGCCTGGCCTTATTTTCAAATACCCGGATCACAAGTGAGAAGCATCATTTTGTTTGTATATTTTGTATACATTTTCAGTTTGTATATAACTACTTTTGATGAATAAAATAATCATCTTCCAGTTGATGAAATGGCACAAGCTTAAAGCCCAAAAGGTATAAAATGTTATGGAAACAGTGAAATCATATTACTATTTACAATATATCAGATTGATTACGATAAGATTTGTTTCGAAGAGCAGTTGCAAATTTAATTCCTGAAGAGTATTTTAGTTAATATATATATAAATGGTTTCAAATTTTTGGGATTAGTAATAAATTGTATATACTTTCTTTTGGTTATACTCATACCTATATTTTAGCAAAAATAATAAAAAGATCCTACTTAAAAGTCAAAATTGAGCGATTAATTTGGGACTTTACAAATTTTATCACGTGTCCTACATAAGCTTTCCCTTTACTGTGTTAGTCATCACAAGACTACTATTATTTTTTAATGTAATGAAGAACATCTTTTCAGAAGGAAAAGAAGATATACTAGAGAAGGAGGATGATAAATCCAACAAAAAACTAGGATTGCAATTACCTGTCGGATATGAAGAACAGAAACCCTAGGAGCATCCCTTAGTCTTTCAATTGACATGAAATTACCTTCCAAACATTCTTCGTGCATAATCATTAACTTTTCCGATATCTGCTCAAAATCATTGAATTAATAGTTAAAAATGAGTAAAAGATCAAATAAGGAAAGGTATGCACACCAACCACACAATTATAGGTTTTTCAAAGCATAATATGGCATGCAACACGCAAAAAAGCATTGAAAATTAAAAAAAAAATAAAGAAAGAAAAAATAGGGGCAAACAGCACCATTCTCTTTGCTTGCTCCATCCCAGATATATTTAACAACACAACTACACAAATCATCACCAAGGAATAAGATAGACACAAACATCTGTGTGTTTAAGTAACTAGGTGAATTGCCTTCCAATAGCATTTTCAATCCTGTTTCTGTTTTCCTTTTTTATGTTCTGAAGAAATATTTACAGAAGAAGGCGACTTCACTAGACGTTTTCAGGAACTTTCTAAACAACATGATTAGACAAAAATGACATAAAACATTCTCAAATTTACCCTGCAATGCGAAATACTGTGAGACTGCTAAGCCAGAAATTAACTGTGGGGCAATTGAGGGTCAATGTCTCCATGATAATCTTAACTTAATCCTATTTAACTATTTTAAGAAAAAAGATGCATTGTTTTCATAACATTTGTCATAAACAAGAAGTTCATTTATTGGCATCTACGACAAATTTAATTCACTCTTTTCTCTTTTAGGAAGAATGGTCAAAATGTCTAAACAACAGGTTTCATGTTCTCATTTCAAAAATTACAGTAATCTAAATGCAAAGTAGTTATTGAAGTATATGAGGAAAATTGCATACACAAGTAAGATGAAGTTGGAGTCTCTATTTTATCGATGAAATTGATAGTTTCAATAGGCAACAATAACATGTAAAATACATGTTCCAAAAACCTTATGTTTACAAACTATTTCGTCTTTTCTCTCTTTTAAGGAAAAACCATAAGACATTTGATTCCAATCTTCTAACTCTCTTTTTTTGTATTATTTCCTTGATGTTAATTTACCTGTTGTCTTTTGATAAACAAACAGATGTCTTTTGATAAACAAACAATACACAGACTCGTCAATACAAAACGTACAAGATGAGGAAACTAATGTGTTATAATTTTTTCCATATATATAGGACTCTAGGTCTAGAAAAGAGTCACAGTTCAACACTGACTAAATTCTATAATATATATATATAATATAACAATTACGTATTAGATAAAATGAGGATATTTCTCCAAAGTTTAGGATGTCAATTGCCCTCTCAGGTCACCCCTGATGCTGCCCCTGGCTATGCATTTAAGTAGTAAAGATGTACGTTTCTTAATTTCTTCAATACTTTCAAATGAGTAATTTTATTTATTAATAAAAAATGAAAAGGAAAACTTGAAATTTTAATCGAACACGTTCATTGCCCAAAAAAATATTCTAAACAAGCCCATCGCAACTCGAGGCTTCTTCAGCTGAAGAGTTAAGCACATTTTGAATGTTTGTTAAACAGAAATGAAAATAAGAAAACAGTGTTAATTGCCATGTTTCTCTAATTGCCTAACATGAACCTATAGCGACAATTCAAGGTTTAAATTAAGAAAAGAAAGCATACCTCCTCAATGCTGCCATCATCGATCTCAGTATTGAGAGAAAGCATGAACTCATCAAGCATATTCTCCAAATCATCAATATATATCGGTTCTGGCACCCCCAAAAAAAACCATAATAAACATTATTAAACAACATAACTAAGTATAATAACTAGTTTTTACAAACCGAAATAACAAATTTACTAATTTATCTAATAAAAAAAATCCCAATCTCCCATAAAACGCTCACTTGGGGACTTTTTACTCCAGCTGTTCCAAGATAACTGATTTGCTAATTTATCTAATAAAGAAAAATCCCAATATCACGTTTAAAATTGTAATTTCTATCCATTAGCTCATTCACACTCAAGCCAAAGAAGCTCAGAAGACTGTTTCATGTGGAAAAATGAAAATGAAGCTTTATCTTTTATTCAAGAAACCCCGTCAAATATATTACACCCAACATACATAACACAGTAAAGTACCTATTTTCTACCCCAAAAAAAACCTGGGGGATGCAAAAAAAATAAATTAAAAAAATACAATATACCCATTTGGTACAACAGAAGCGCTGGGAAAAAAAACTACCCATTATTAGTTGGTAAACATATGAACCAAAAAATGATTAGTATTATAAAAACATGAATTTTGTATACAGACCTTTCGATTGGGTGAGCAAAGAGAAGAGGTCGATGGGTAACTGTTGGGATTTCTGGCTAGAATCACGCCCGCCAAACCCGTTTTCAACTGCAATCTGAAGCGCCGACCATCGGGAAAGTAGCAAATTTATGCCATCCTGCAATTGTGTTGCCGCCTCTGCAGATAGCTGATGGTGCTCCATTTTTGTAACTCCCTCCAAAACCCTAACCTCGCAATATAGAATATTGAATTCTAATATATTTGTTTCAAGAAAGTGTAATTCTAATCTATACTTTGATATTGTCCCAGGTCGGGTTAAAGCAAACCCATCAAAATTTTATTTTAGTAGTCCCTAGATTCCAAAATTAAAAAGTATATACACTGTCTTCAAAAAATGATAAAAGGACAATTTTTACACAAATTAAGGTTCGGATCTACATCCCTATGAAACAAACTCCTATATCTATAATATACCATTTTTGACAACTATATTGCAAGTTAAAGTTTTATGTTTTAATTTTCTCCAATATTTCGAATTTGTCTACACATATATTCGGTCATGCCAACTTAAAAGAAACAAAATTCATTTGCTAATGCTTAAATAACATTTTTTATTAACCTATCACACAATTATGATTGCCACAACTATCAGCCTCTATCACTTATACAATTGAGTGTAATCATTATATAAGAATGAACTATCTTCTTAACTTTACAACATGCTAACCAAATGATTTGACTGAACCTATGAGCTAAAAATCAATTAATATTTTAATTAATTACAAATAAAAGTAGTTAGGTTTAATAAATGAAAAAAGCTAACAAACTAGATTCTCAGACCCTAAAAATCAATCTTCAGCATCAATAATTTTCTCATGCAGCAAAAGTAACCAAAAAAAAAAGTAAAAGGTCTGTCTAATATTTCTTTGTACAAGTTTGTCAACTAGTATAACCGCTGGATGAAAACATATACTTCCTCCGTCTCCAAAAGAATGGATTAACGATAAATTTCACACAAATTAAGATTGTAAAATAATAAGAGAGGATAAATATACTTTTCATTGTCCTTGTATTAATATGTGCGTACTAATTGTGGCTCTTAATTAAGTTTGTGGAGAGAGTGAATTAATTTGATTATTCATTTGTTATGTGACTGATTTATTTGTTGGTTAAGATATAGTAAAGGGTAAATTAGTCAATGTAAAATTTTATTTAATTAACATATGTAGTTTAGCCATAGCTTTTAAGACAAATTTTTTTTGTCACTTAAATCATTAATCTTTTGGAGACAGATGAAATATATGCTACTAGTAATTGCCCGTGCCTGAAGGCACGACGAAACAAAAAATTAGATTAAATTAGATGCACTCATAATAGGGATTACAAATTGAAAGAATGAGATGCACTCACAATACTATGATAAAAATTATATGTTAAGCAAAATTATTTTCCAAATAAGAATGAGATGCACTCACATTTATACTATGATTTGTAAGTAATTATTTCAACCAAAATATAGATCATACATTTGTCATACATGTGGGATAGATCATACTTTTGTCATACATATGGTTAATATACTTAAATTAAGGTTACTATCAATAGTACCGATGTCAAAATCTTTTGGGTGAGCTTATGATGGATCAAGATGCCCCAATCTTTTGGGTGAGCTTATGATTAAGGTTACTATCATATGTTTATTCATGAACTACAAATGTTTCAATATGTTCAAAGACTCAATGTTACTCTTGGGCTCAATGTGACCTTAAATCAGGGCTGATACTGAATTTGCAGAACTCATTCAGGGCTGGGATCGGTTTTTAGATGCAAGATTGACTGGTATGCTACCAGCAGTAATGCAGGCATGGGGTTGGGATACCAGATACCATACTAATGAATACTTCTCACAGCGCTTGACTGTGATACATTATATCTTTCTGTGCTTTATTATTAACCCTAAAATCAATAATTCTTTCACATACCTTATGAATTCCAATATCTAGTTAATGGTAGAAACAACCTGGGATGGTATACCCATTGAAGACTTTGTAGTTTGTGCATGAACACATTGTATGCAAAATTTTGTCCCTGCACCATTTAGTCTCCCTATAGAACAGGTATCACCCAAAAGAAAATCCCAACTGATAGCTGGAAATGAAAAGTTTTCATCACTGATGGCATTTTGATAAGGCGTCTATGCATATGATTTCTATGAGGCTAATGTTTGGTAGTTGCTAATTTTCATTCTTCTGCATTTTACCATTTTGTGGTTTACTTAATTTTCATACTCTGTATTTCTATATCCCACTGTATTTACAAAACAGTCCATTATCTCCACCAATCCTAATTCGTAGCATTATTTGGGACTTGGGAGTGCATATAAATCTCAATAAAAGCAAATCTAACAACACAAATACACAATGACAAATTATAACACATAAACAAACATAGATCGAATTGATAACACCTCATATCAACAATTTTAAACCCCAATTTGTTTCTGCACATACATAATATATATATATATATATATATATACTGATATATACAAATTAATTAGAGAAAGAAGATAGAAATTAGTACCTATAAAAAGTAGATGAAGACTTGAAATAGAGATTGAATAAAGTAAAGAATCTCTACTTGACTACTTTCATCTTCAAGCTGGAAACCAGGGAGGCAGCCGGCAGAGACGAAATGGAATGGCGAGGAAATTAATGTGCAGTCTATCTTCTTTTCTATTGCAGCCGCGGAAATGGAATGGCAAGGGTTAGGGCAGAAGCAAAATAGGACTTTGTTTGTTAGTGTGCAATGGAGATAATCGAAATGAAATGGATTATTTTAAGGGCAGAAATGAAATGAATTGCCATAAAACCCATACAAATTTAATCTCACATTTAAGTGGGTGGGCCTTAATACTTAAAAAATTTTAAAATCCCCTGCAGTCTTAAGCCCAGCTCCGTCCTGTCCTCAAACGACTTACATTAGAGACAAAAACACTTTTTATATAACGACTTTATATTAAAGGATAAATGGAGTATAAAAACTATTAAAATACTTGTAGTTGAAGTCTAAAAACAAGAGATATTGACTACAAATAATAAGATTGATCTTAGCACCTTTCTTAAATAATTTTTTTTTCACTTTTTCATTTGATCCATTTATTTTATTTTTTCTTTTTTTCTTTTTTCACAAATGATAAACAAAGGTTGAATTGAAGATATACTAAAATTATTATTTAAATATATCTGTTTCCATTTATAAAAAAATTTTGTGCTTTTTATTGTTTTAAAATATTTTAATCGATTTAAGTATTAAAAAATATAAATAGATAATTATATTTTGATTTAAAATGTCAACTAAGATACACATGATTATATTTTGTGAAATGATATTTTTTTTCTCTTTAATATTTTTTTTTGAATTTGCCCCTACTGAACGCCGAACAGGCTAATTGGTTCTGCCATGGTTCTTAATGTTGGAATTTGAGCCTAAATTAATATAGGTGTCATTAATTAATTTTAATGTTTTAATATATTAATGTGTTCTACTCCATGAGTATATTAAATTAAGTATTTGGAAGCTCAAATCCATGGAGTAATGAATGAGATATTAACTCCCAAAGATCATAATAAAAGATAATAAATACATGTGAGAAAAAAAAAAGTCGCACATAAAAGCAGGAATTAAATATTTTATATGTTTATATCTGAGGAAAGTCTTTCTTGGGTTTGGGCCCAAGGGCACCCCACTTTTAATGGAAGGAGAGGACTGGCAAAGTTAGTTCGAACCCACACACGCCATCAATCCGTCCGTCTAACTGGCTCAGGCTCGTGGCACGAGGGTCGTGGGTGCAGGTCCCGGGTCCTGATATATATCTTTTTAGACAAAAATTTATTTAAAATTTTAATTAAAATTTATTTAAATTATATTTATTTAATTCTATTACATCAGATGATTATATTATCAAAACTGTGGTCGCTTTTGAGAAGCGGTATAATCAAAAGCGTAATCGTTTTGAGGAATCGGTATATTATATTTTGAATAAAGCGCCAAAAAACTACATCGTTTTGGTCGCGCTTTTCTACTAAAGTAAAACTACGTAGTTTTGGTTCAATGAATATTAAAACTACGCCGCTTTACATGTCCCGAATGGACGCGCTTATATCTGCGTATGATCAAAACTACGTCGTTTTGACGATGGATGTCATATATGCCTTTTCGGTGGCATCCTATGCCTTTTCAAAGGGCTGAACACCTTTCAAATGGTCACCAACTCTCCTATAAATAGATAGGAGGGCGACCTTCATACTCACTCAATTTCTCAAGCATCTTAGTATTCATTATTATTTAAGTTCTGCTTTTCATCATTTTCATAGTTACAAAAGAGAGAGAGAGTTAGAACATTTAGTTTGGTTCGTTGTGTATATATCTTTTGTAGTCTTTGCTTTAAGATATAAGGAGTCATCAGATATCTGGGAGACAAGTCTTGTCATCAACTCGAAAGCACCATACGGAGGCATAATTGTCTTAAGGACATAAGTACAAAGTACTAGCCTTGACAAATCAATTAATGTAAGATAAGTTCATTTAAATATATATATATATATATATATATATATATATATATATATATTTTCCTTATGAGGTTACTTAACAATCTTAAGACAATTATTTATATATATATATATATTTTGCAAAAATATGGATACCAATTACATTACTATAATTGGTTCTTCTTCTACACCTTTCTATACCAAATGTTCCTTGAACCATGGTGAAAAACCGTAAAAGTTCAATGGAACGGAATTTAAAAGATGGCAACAAAAGATGTTGTTTTATCTTACAACTTTGAACTTGGCGAGGTTTCTTCACGAAGATCCCCCTGTGCTCAAAGAAGATGAAATGCAGAATTCTCAAGCAAGTTGTTGTTGCTGAATAGATGCATGGAAACATGCAGATTTTTTGACTATGGAGTTATATCCTTAATGGATTAGATAACACATTATACAATGTGTATAGTTCTCTTAAAACAAAGAAGAGAATTATGGGATTCCTTGGATAAAAGTATAAAACAAAAGATGCCGTACGAAGAAATTCGTGAGTTGGCGTTTTTGATTACAAGATGGTGGATTCCAAGGCGCCATCAACCAAGTCCAAGAATTACGTAATCCTGCATGAAATACATGCGAGAAGGCATGTCTCTAAGTGAATCTTTCCAAGTTCTTTGCTATTATAGAAAAACTACCACCCATGTGGAAAGATTTTAAAAATTATCTCAAGCATAAACGCAAAGAGATGAAACTTGAAGACTTAATCGTAAGATTAAGGATGAAGAGGACAACCGAGCCTCTGAAAAGAAAAAAACAGAAAGGCCTTTGTAGAATATAAAGCAAACGTGGTGGAACAAGGTCCAAAGTCCAAAAAGAGGAAATTCTCCTGAATGGGCCTCAAATAGGGGAATAAATAAAAAGTTCCAAGGCAAATGCTACATCCGTGATGCCCAACATAGGGCAAAGGATTGTCGAAAATGCAAAGACCGAACAAGAAGTCTCAGCATAAGCGATGTAACTTCAAGTGGATAGTCTTCTTCAAGATGTTTCTGAAATGAACCTTTCAGCGGTTGTGTCAGAAATAAATATGGTTGAAAATCCAAGAGAATGGTGGGTGGATATTGGAGCAACCCGCCACGTGTGTGTTCCGACAGGAAGTGTTCTCCACATATCAAGAAATTGAGAATGGAGAACATCTATACATGGGAAATTCTTCTTCATCAAAGATAATTTGGACAAGGAAAGGTGATTCGAAGAAGATGACATCCGCAAAGGAACTCACCTCAACAACGTGCTCCATGTGTTCGATATTAGGAAAAATTTAGTGTCGGGATCCCTTCTTAGTCAAAAGGATTTAAATTAGTCTTTAGACGTCGATAAATTTGTATTAACTAAAAATGGGATGTATGTGGGGAAGGGTTATATGAGAAATGGGCTCTTCAAAATGAATGTAATGACTGTTATACCTTCCAATATTAATAAAATTACATCTTCTGCTTATATGATTGAGTCATCTAATTTATGGCATGGTAGATTAGGACATGTTAATTATAATACTATACGTAGATTAATTAATATGGAATATTTGCCAAAATGTGAGATTAACTCTAATCATAAATGTGAAATTTGCGTTGAGGCAAAACTTAGGAAATCTTCTTTTAAATCAATTGAAAAAGATGTAACCTCTTGAATTAATACATACCGTAAGACCCCAACTTATTATTAATGAAATTTAATTTTCTCTATTTATTATTTTGAAATAGTAAGGGTTGATTTGATTAATGTGGATATTTAGGGTTAAATACGCAAATATTTCAAAATAAGCAAGTAGTTATAAAATATTCATTGTTGTTTGGGAATATTCGTTTGGTCGTGGAATATTCATGATCGCTTGGGAATATTCGATGCGGCCGCAGTACAGACCATGTGTGGGCCCCATAACTGAAAGCGATTGGATGAAGAAAACGACAAATATAAGTTGGTTAAGAATAACTTGCGTGAGTTATTCTACTGGTTAAGACCGTTGGAATACCCGTGGTTAAAATACGATGTACGCGTGGTTGCATAAAGAAGCACTACCAGTATTGCATGATTGTTGAATTATTGATCCTTACGTAAGAATGCACTACTACTCAATAATTTTCACGGTAGTTATTTGCTCAATATTTTATTTTATTGATTAAATAATTGTCATACGTTGATATTTTATATTATTGTTGTTCAATAATTGTCACCGCATTATCTCTCCATTATCGATCAATAATTCATATTATTTAAATAATATTGTTAGATAAATTATTGGCAATGTCTTGAAAGTTCTCATCGAGGAGAGGTTTGGTCACCTAATTGCGGCGCCAAGAAGAGAAATCCTTATCTGAAAGCCCCTTCTTTCTGAGGAACTACCGTCATTGTCATAATTGTGATTCTGTAATATTATTTGTGAATAATTAATTATTGATTTATATGATAAGAAAATATTTATAAATGATGGATTTATTTGTTTTATGTGGTTATAAATTGAATGATTTAATGTTGAGGTGTTTTATCGCAAATTTTGTTTGAATGGAGGTATTAAAAATCAAATCAAGATTTTTACGATATATTGTGTGAGTTATAATTTTAATCCGACCGTTGGATCGTTGTAATTTTTGGATATGTTATACATACATAAGTTGAGTATATGTCCACAAATTTTGAACCGTTAAAGAAGAAACGAATGATTTGTTATGAATTTTAAGAGGTGACCGATTCGAAATTAGGTTTATAATTGATTTTGGTGGAAAATTCTAGAATTGAGTGGGCCCCACTTGTGGTTGGTGAAGAAATGTGCTGAATTTTATTTCAAATGTGGTGGGTGGGAATAGTAGCAGTAAAGCCATCAGTTCTTGAGTTAAGTCTGTTTCGTGCGTCTTAACATTTTCCTATAAATAGAGGGCTAAGTTAGAATTGAAAATCACACCGTAAACAAGTTTTCTCTTTCTCTCTATATTATCGAGCGTATTCTTGTGAGTATTTTGAGTATACTTTGAGTATTGTTAGACGGTCAAGTTCCTTCAAAGACTATATCCCAGGTGTTTTCAACTGTAAGTCTTGCTTTTCGAGGTAAGGGATGTTATTTTCTTCTCAAATGATATTATTTCTTCAATATCATTATCTTTGAAATATTGTTGAACTTTTTATCAAATTTGGAACTTTTTTTCATGTCGTGGTTACTATTCATGAGTTACTATTCACGAAGTTACCATTCATGAAAGTTACTATTCACGAAAGTTACTATTCACGAGTACTATTCATGAAGCGTGAAGATGTTTTTTGTGGAATTTCTATCTTTTGGTGTCGAGTTACTATTCACGATACTAAGACTATTCACGATATCTGACCTATTCACGAATCACTAAGATTATTCAATTTAAAAAATGAAAATTTTTCTTTTCGTCTAAAATATCTATTCTACGGATACTAGCTTTGATTGTATCCATGTTTTGATCATTCTTGAATTTTACACCACTATGATTATTTTTGAGGTATTTTTGACGTGGATAAAACCAAGTACTGAATCCTTAATCCTTGTCATTTTGTTTCACCGGATTCGCTTTCTTTAAAAATATTTTCATCATCCTCGGTCTTAAATGATGATATTATTGAATATCTTTTGGCCCGGTAGTGCAAAGATGAATGATTCTCAAGAAAATCTTTGGCCCAGAAGTGAAAAGATGAACAGTGTTTAAATGAATACGACCGATCATGAATATCTTTGGCCTTTAGTGCAAAAGATGAACAGTGTGTGAGATGAACATATTGATCGATGAATATCTTTGGCTCAGTAGTGCAAGATGAATATTTGATTTGAGATGAATATTGATTGATGTTACAGGATAAAATATTGATGATGGATCGTTAAATTCATAGATTATAGTAGATTTCATTCTCTACGTAACTCTTCTATGAATTATTATTTCACCATGCGAATATTGATCTCAAAACTTGTTGTATTATCAGATTCTATCGATTTTTCCTCGTTGAAGACTAACGATAATTTGTTCTATATTATCTTAGTCATAACATTCTTTTTATCGGGCTAGTTGAGCTCACCCTTTTCCTTTTTGTTCCATTTTTCTTCTCGGGAGGCAAGAATGTAATGCAGTAATAGCCTCGGGTATGGAATGAAGGTTCTAGAGAGAGTTGTTTAGTAGTCCTCACCATTTTTATAAAATAATGTATCAATAATTATGATGGGGATTTATTTATGTGGATATTGTCTAGATGACAATATCTCAGATTTAAACTCGTAGTTTCTATGTTGTAATAATAAAGTTGTAGTTGTTGTTTTGTACCATGTATTGGCGACTCGTAATGGGTTGGATGGAATGGACCTATTTTGGGGTCGCCACAGCTTGGTATCGAGCTTAGGATATGATCTCTGGCGAGATCGGGGAATAGAACTAGGAGGGAGAGACGAGTAAATCCTTCGCTAGTGTGTCCTACCTAAGCTTATTTGTTAGTTGGTCGAAGATATAGGATATTATGTGATATATTGATTTCCTTAATTAACCCTTGTTTTACGACAAGATTTGAGAATGTCGATCGAGAATATTAACAATGGAAATGAGACCGTAGAGACGCTTTACTCACCAACGAGGAGAACGTGCAACAGTCGGCAATGTTCCTCCTGTAAAACAACACCATCGAAAGCGTATGATGAACGAGGGGATGTTTAGAAGTTTTTTGCGCTCATGCAAAATCGATTTAGGAGACTCGTGTTCAAAATACGAGAGGAAATGATAGTAATTTATGGGTGGTCACAACAGCAAGGCTTCAAAGAGTTGGTACCACCGTAATTCAGGGAAAGCCAGATCCGATCACGCCAAGAAAACATGGGTCAAGCAAATTACCAAGATATTCGATGTCTTGGGATGCACGGAGAACGAAGGTTCCATTTGCCACCTTTATGTTCCGTAGAATGAGGCAAACCATCGGGTGGGAGTCTCATGAAGCGCACCCATCCACCGCACTCAAAGATGCGTCATGGGAGACGTTTGAGAATAGTTCAATGACAAGTACTTCCTCGAAAGTATTCAATATATGAAGGAGGTGGAGTTTATTAGACCGGGAGCGAGAATAACATGACCAGATCCCAAAGACGAGGCGAAGTTCGCGAGTTATCCGTGCTCGCACCTCATTTGGTGGAGAATGAGGAACGATGACGCGATGTTTCGAGAGGTTTGAAACTTCGGATACGTCCAAGATCTCTTTCTCATAAATTTTCTCTCTATTCAGGATGTTGTCAATGTGGCTCAAATTGTTAGAAATGAGATAACGAGTACGCTCAACCGAGGGACCATAACCGTGGATCATACCAAGATAGCATTCAATGTAATAACGATAACCGGAGAAAGAAAGAAGAATACGGACAAAAGGCGGTAACCACTCGGTGGTAATCATGGCCATGAAAATAGAAGAAGAGAGCTCGGAGGAGATTTTAAAAGAAGAGATTCAACAACGACCATGTGAAGACGCCGTCACGCCAGTAGTAGAATCGGTTCCAAAGGAGGAGAAAGACCATCGGTATATGTTACAAATGCGGAAAGAGGATATATCATTAAGCAACCGCCCACAACAGTTTAAGGTATGCTATAATTATGGAAAAGAAGGACATATCGCCGAGATTAGACGATATCGAAAAACAAACCAAATGAATGGTGACTCAAAAGGATGTCCCGTAAAAAGTCAAAGTCAACGATTTCGGAAGAGCGTTTATCGTGACTTCTATTAAAATACGAGGAACCCGAACGAAGTTAAGCACGGGTTAGTTAATTATAAATTCTTGCAAAGTTTATACCTTTTACTAGATACCTTCTACCCATTCTTTTATCTCTCTTTGCTTTGCCAACGCTTGAACTTGACTACGGAGAAATTAGACTTTGACCTATTTATGGAGAATCCGTTAAGAGAAACTTTCATTACATCTGTTGTTTAGAAATCTTGCTTGATTCAAGTTGGCACTATCACATTACCAAGTAACCTTATTTCTATAGAGATATTTGCTTTTGATGTGATTTTAAGGTTAACTACTCATCACGCCAAAATTGATTACTTTCGTAAGGTTATTAGTTTTCATATTCCTAAGCAACTCGTTATTCAATTCAAGCAATCAAACCATTGTAATCAAACATTTTCATATCAAGCCATGAAGTCATTCGTTTATTACGGATGTCAAGTTTTCTTAGTCCATGTTATGGATTTGAATAAAGACACGCCGATTTGAATAATATTCTTGTTGTTATTGATTTTTCCCGACGTATTTTCTGAAGAATTTCTTGCTTACTCCCAAAGCTCTCGATATTAAATTTTGTATCGACTTTGAACCCGGACAAAACTCATTTCTAAAATCTCATATCGAATGGCTCTATTGAACTTCGTGAGTTAAAAATTCAATTATAAAATTTGGTACTGAGCCTTTATCTTGTGACTTCCTTTGGAATTCACCTAAGCGCAACTCTGTAGGGGACGTCATATTCGCAAGCGATAAGAACCGATAGGTGTCATTGTGACGTCTATCCAAGGTTGGGATATGAAGTCACAATTGAGAACAACCTAAGTCGATGTCGAAATACGTAGCTTTCAGGCTTAGTTGGTTATTATCGGAGATTCGTTGAAGGATATTCTCGAATCGCTATTCCATTAACATAGTGACTCATAGAGATACAAAATTCAAATGGAGCAAGGAATGTGGTAAGAGCTTCAAGAACTCAAGAGGAGACTCATTTCAAAGATATGTTCACGACCATGCCATCCTCGAAAAGCGAACGTGGTAGCCGACGTGTTGAGTAGAAGATCGTATACAAGCACGAAGTACGATATTGTCAAAGACTCATTTCAGATAATATACAAATAATAGAGATGGAGATGAAAACTCTAGGTACCCACGTGATGATATACGAAAGACGATGATATACGAGTATAATCGACTTTTAATCGATAAAGTTAAAATCGTTTCAAGCTACACACCGAGTGATGAATTTGAAGAAGGAGGTGCAAGAAGTTGTTATTTCAAAAGCGAGAATCGGTGAGGTGAGGAAAGCTCAAACCTTCGATTTATTAATCCAAATTGAAATTCTCGATCGAATAGGAATTGTGGCCTATAGACTCGCTTTCCGCCAAGTATGACGCGTGTTCATAACGCTTTTCACGTGTCGATGTTACGTAAATATGTGGAAGACCCAACTACGCTATTGAAGTTAGAAACCGGACGAGATAGCCAAGACTTAACGTATGAGGAGGTACTGTCAAGATTTTGGATAGGAAGGAGCATGTCCTACACGCAAAGGTCATACCACAAGTTAAAGTTTTGTGGAGGAATCATGCTATGAGGAAATGACACGGGAATTGAAACGGAAATGAAAGCGAGGTATCCTCATCTTTTCAAACACTGTAATGCGTCGTCCAATTTCGAGGACGAAATTTCATAAGGAGGGAGGTTGAAGACCCCAACTTATTATTAATGAAATTTAATTTTCTCTATTTATTATTTTGAAATAATAAGGGTTGATTTGATTAATGTGGATATTTAGGGTTAAATACGCAAATATTTCAAAATAAGCAAGTAGTTATAAAATATTCATTGTTGTTTCGGAATATTCGTTTGGTCGTGGAATATTCAGACTTTATCGGGAATATTCGTATTTACTCACGCAGCGATGTGGGGCCCCATAACGGAAAGCGATTGGATGAAGAAAACGACAAATATAAGTTGGTTAAGAATAACGGCGTAGTTATTCACAAGTAAGACCGTTGGAATACCCGGTGGTTAAAATACGATGTCTGCGGGTCAGCACAAGAAGACACACCAGTATTGCATAAAGATTGTTGAATTATTGATCCTTACGTAAGAATGCACTACTTCTCAATAATTTTCACAGAGTTATCGCTCAATATTTTATTTTATTGATTCAATAATTCTTTGCGTTGATATTTTATATTATTGTTGTTCAATAATTGTCACCGCATATTATCTCCATTATCGATCAATAATTCATATTATTTAAATAATATTGTTAGATAGCATTATTGGCAATGTCTAGAAAGTTACATCGAGGAGAGGTTTGGTCACCTAATCACGCCGCCAAGAAGAGAGAAATCCTTATCTGAAAGCCCCTCTTTCTGAGGAACTACCGGTTGTCATAATTGTGATTATGTAATATTATTTGTGAATAATTAATTATTAATTTATATGATAAGAAAATATTTATAAATGATGGATTTATTTGTTTTATGTGGTTATAAATTGAATGATTTAATGTTGAGGTGTTTTATCGGTAATTTTGTTTTGAATGGAGGTATTAAAAATCAAATCAAGATATTTTTACGATATATTGTGTGAGTTATAATTTTAATCCGACCGCTGGATCGTTGTAATTTTTGGATATGTTATACATACATAAGTTGAGTATATGTCCACAAATTTTGAACCGTTAAAGAAGAACGAATGATTTGTTATGAATTTTAAGAGGTGACTGATTCAGAAATTAGGTTTATAATTGATTTTGGTGGAAAATTCTAGAATTGAGTGGGCCCCACTTGTGGTTGGTGAAGAAATGTGCTGAATTTTATTTCAAATGTGGTGGGTGGGAATAGTAGCAGTAAAGCCATCGTGTTGCTTGAGTTAAGTCTGTTTTGGCGTCTTAACATTTTCCTATAAATAGAGGGCTAAGTTAGAATTGAAAATCACACCGTAAACAAGTTTTCTCTCTCTCTCTATATTATCAAGCGTATTCTTGTGAGTATTTTGAGTATACTTTGAGTATTGTTAGATTTGCAAGTTCCCTTCAAAGACTATATCCTGTGTTTTCAACTAAAGTAATCTTGTCTTTCGAGGTAAGGGATGTTATTTTCTTCTCAAATGATATTATTTCTTCAATATCATTATCTTTGAAATATCGGTTGGAACTTTTTATCAAATTTGGAACTTTTTTTCATGTCGGGTTACTATTCATGAGTTACTTATTCACGAGTTTACTATTTATGAGTTACTATTCACGAAGTTCTTATTCACGAGTACTATTCATGAAGCGTGAAGATGTTTTTTTGTGGAATTTCTATCTTTTGGTGTCGGAGTTACTATTCACGATACGGCCTTTATTCACGATACTGACACTATTCACGAATCACGGCACTATTCAATTTAAAAATGAAAATTTTTCTTTTCGTCTAAAAATATCTATTCGATACTAGCTTTGATTGTATCCATGTTTTGATCATTCTTGAATTTTACACCACTATGATTATTTTTGAGGTATTTTTGGACGTGGATAAAACCAAGTACTGAATCCTTAATCCTTGTCATTTTGTTTCACTTGATTCGCTTTTTTAAAAATATTTTTCATCATCCTCGCCTCTTAAATGATGATATTATTGAATATCTTTGGCACAAGTCAAAAGATGAATGATTTCTGAAGAAAATCTTTGGCACAGAAGTGCAAAGATGAGCAGTGTTTAAAATGAACATGGCCGATCGATGAATATCTTTGGCCTTTAGTGCAAAGATGAACAGTGTTGAGATGAACATGACCGATCGATGAATATCTTTGGCCAGTGCAAAGATGAATATTTGATTTGAGATGAATATTGATTGATGTTACTGAGGATAAAATATTGATGATGGATTTGTTAAATTCATAGATTATAGTAGATTTCATTCTCTACGTAACTCTTCTATGAATTATTATTTCACCGCTAATATTGATCTGAAACTTGTTGTCTATTGTATTCTATCAGATTTTTCCCTGTTGAAGACTAACGATAATTTGTTCTATATTATCTTAGTCATAACATTCTTTACTGGGCTAGTTGAGCTCACCCTTTTCCTTTTTGTTCCATTTTTCTTCTCAGGAGGCAAGAATGTAACGAGTACTAGTCGGGGTATGGAATGAAGGTTCTAGAGAGAGTTGTTTAGTAGTCCTCACCATTTTTATAAAATAATGTATCAATAATTATGATGGGGATTTATTTGCGTGTGGATATTGTCTAGATGACAATATCTGTATTTAAACTCAGAGTTTCTATGTTGTAATAATAAAGTTGTAGTTGTTTCTGTACCATGTATTGGCGACTCAGAATGGGTTGGATGGAATGGACCTATTTTGGGGTCGTCACACATACTGATATTTGTGATTTAAAGTATATACAAACAAGAGGAGGTAAGAAATACTTTATCACTTTTATAGATGATTGTACAAGATATTGTTATGTTTACTTATTGAGAAGTAAAGATGAGGCTTTGGAAATGTTTAAACATTACAAAAATGAGGTTGAGAATCAACTTGATAAAAAGATCAAGATAGTTAGAAGTGATAGAGGTGGGGAATATGAATTTCCTTTTGTTGAAATTTGTTCACAACACTCAAGATAATACACCAAACAATCGCACCTTATTCACAACAACAAAATGGTGTTGCATAGAAAGAAAGAATAGAACTTTAAAAGAAATGATGAATGCATTTTATTAAGTTACGGGCTACCTCGAAATTTGTGGGGGAAGCAATTCTTTCAGCAAATTATATTCTCAACCGAATACCTCAAAAGAAGTCTAATGTTACACCCTATGAATTATGGAAAGGACGTAAGTCGTCTTATAAACACTTAAAAGTGTGGGGGTGTTTAGCAAAAGTAATGGTTCCTCTCCACCCAAAAAGGTGAAAATAGGACCCAAAACAATATCAGTATATTCATAGATTATGCTAATAATAAGCGATGCTTATAGATTTTGGTTAATAACTCAAAAATAGAGGAAATACATGAAAATATGATTATTGAGTCAATAGATCTTGAATTCTTTGAAACAAAGATTTCCTAATAAAAAGGAACAAGAGCCAAGTTTTAACGAAACAAGGAACAAGTTCAAATAAAAGAACTTATGATGTCAAGTATCGACAAGAATCATGGTTTAGAAGATATTGATGAACCTAAAGACGTAGTAAACGTGCTAGAACATCAAAATCTTTTGGTCCGGATTTTCTAACCTATTTGTTAGAAAATGAGCCTCAAACCTATAAAGAAGCAATATCGAGTCCTGAAGCTCCATATTGGAAAGAGGCTATAAATAGTGAAGTGGAATCCATTTTGCATAATCATACGTGGGAATTAGTAGATCTCCCACCAGGATCTAAACCTCTTGGATATAAGTGGATATTCAAGAAGAAAATGAAAGCAGATGGATCTATAGACAAATATAAAGCAAGACTTGTAATCAAAGGATACAGGCAAAAGGAGGGTTTGGATTATTTTGATACTTACTCTCCTGTGACAAGAATATCCTCAATTAGGATGTTAATAGCCATTACAGCTATATATAATTTAGAAATACATCAAATGGATGTAAAAACAGCTTTCTTAAATGGAGATTTAGAAGAAGAAATCTACATGGAACAACCAGAAGGATTTATTGTTCCAGGACAAGAAAGGAAAGTTTGCCGGCTTGTAAAATCTTTGTATGGATTAAAACAAGCACCTAAACAATGGCATGAAAAATTTGATAATGCAATGTTATCAAATGGTTTCAAAATAAATGAGTGTGACAAATGTGTGTATGTCAAAGACATTAAGAATGGGTATGTTATTATTTGTCTTTATGTAGATGATATGCTCATTATGGGTAGTAATAATGATATCATTAAAACTACTAAAAGAATGTTAAATAATATATTTGACATGAAAGACATGGGTGTTGCTGATGTAATATTAGGAATTAAGATTTCTAAAACATCGAATGGATTAGTGTTATCACAATCACACTATATTGAGAAAATACTCAGGAAATTCAATCAATATGATTGTAATCCTGTGGGAACACCAGTAGATATAAATCTACACTTGTCTAAAAATAAAGGAGAGATATCACATACACAACCTCGAGTATGCACAAATAATTGGAAGTCTTATGTACTTAATGAATTGTACGTCGCCCCGACATACAAGTTTGTCAATAAATTGAGTAGATTTACAAGCAATCCAGGATAAAATCACTGGAAAGCGATTATAAGAGTTTTAAGGTATTTAAAATACACTCAAAATTTTGGATTGCATTACTCAAGATATCCAGCAGTACTTGAAGGATACTGTGATGCGAATTGGATATCGGATACAAAAGACTCTAAATCCACAAGTGGTTTTGTGTTTACACTAGGTGGAGGAGCAGTATCATGGAAATCTTCTAAACAGACATGCATTGCTCGATCAACGATGGAATCTGAGTTTATTGCATTGGATAAGGCTGGAGAAGAAGCTGAATGGCTTCGTAACTTTTTAGAAGATATTCCTATGTGGCCTAAACCTGTGCCGCCTATTTGTATTCATTGTGATAGTCAATCAGCAATTGGAAGGGCACAGAGTCACATGTATAATGGTAAGTCTAGACATATTAAATCGTAGACACAATACCATAAAACAATTGCTTCTCTAACGGCAAGATTATGTCTATTGAGTACATAAAGTCGAAAAGAAAATATAATGGATCCGATTGACTAAAGGTTGACTAGAGAGCAAGTAAAAATAACTTCGAGGGGAATGGGTTTAAAGCCTATAAACAAGGATCGTCATGATGGAAACCCAACCTAGTTGACTGGAGATCCCAAGATCTAGGTTCAAAGGGACAACTAAATTGTGAATGATTCAACCAAATCACTATGAAGAAATGTATTTTCTTCTGCTCATTCCTATGATACGAGATAGTGATACCTGCAGCGGTTACAGGATAAGCTTTGCTTTTAATGATTCTTAAATCTTGATAAACATGTGGAGTATGGAAGGATACTCTTATTAAAGAATCACCTATGTGATTGTGAACTGGGCTAATTATATGAGAAGGATAAGGCTATACTTCTCTAAAGCACTCATAAATCCGGGATTGTTCGGGGCCAAAATGAACAAAATCATGAGAACCAAATAGTGTCTCGAAAGATTCTGTGTGAATTATTATTGTCTCGGTTTACACAAACGGTTGGACAGTTCAAGACATCACGTTCACTGGACAACCAGTAAACCCGATAGTTTTCACAAGGGAAGGTTCAAAGCCAAAAGCTACCTCTCTCAATACAGATGATTTCTAATTCTGTCTCTCTCTCAAAGTCTGCATAACATTTGCATAAGGCTGGCAGTCAATATCATTCATGTGGGGGATTGTTGGAATCTGAGCCTAAATTAATATAGGCGTCATTAATTAATTTTAATGTTTTAATATATTAATGTGTTCTACTCCATGAGTAGATTAAATTAAGTATTTGGAAGCTCAAATCCATGGAGTAATGAATGAGATATTAACTCCCAAAGATCATAATAAAAGATAATAAATACACGTGAGAAAAACCAAGTCCCACATAAAGTTAGAAATTAAATATTTTATATGTTTATATACAAGGAAAATGCTCTTGGGTTTGGGCCCCAAGGGCACCCCACTTTTAATGGAAGGGAGAGGACCTAGCTGAAGGCTAGGTTCGAACCCACACGCTGTCGTCACGCCACCGTCGTCCCACGTACCTACCTGGCCTCGACTTCTGCTCGTGGCACGAGGGTCGTGGTCGTCCTCCGGGTCCCATATATCTTTTAGACAAAATTTATTTAAAATTTTTAATTAAAATTTATTTAAATTATATTTATTTAATTCTATTATCAAAACTGTGTCGTTTTGAACGCTGTATTTATTATATTATCAAAACTGTGTCGTTTTGAGAAGCGGTATAATCAAAACTGTGTCGTTTTGAGGAATCGGTATACGTATATTTGAATAGGCGGCCCAAAACTACATCGTTTTGGTCGCGCCTTTTCTACTAAAGTAAAACTACGTAGTTTTGGTTCAGTGAATATTAAAACTACGTCGTTTTACATGTCCGAATGGACGCGCCTATACTGCATATGATCAAAACTACGTCGTTTTGACCAATGGATGTCATATATGCCTTTTCAATGGCATCCTATGCCTTTTCAAAGGGCTAGACACCCTTCCAAATGGTCACCAACTCTCCTATAAATAGATAGGAGGGGGCAACCTTCATACTCACTCAATTTCTCAAGCATCTTAGTATTCATTATTATTTAAGTTCTGTTTTTCATCATTTTCATAGTTCTAAAAGAGAGAGAGTTAGAACATTTAGTTTGGTTCGTTGTGTATATCTTTTGTAGTGCTGCTAAGATATAAGGAGTCATTGTATCCTGGGAGACAAGTGCTGTCAACTCTGAGCACCATACGGAGGGCATAATTGTCTTAAGGACATAGTACAAAGTACTAGCCTTGACAAATCAATTACTGCAAGATAAGTTCATTTAAATATATATATATATATATATATATATTTTCCTTATGAGGTTACTAACAATCTTAAGACAATTATTTATATATATATATATATATTTTGCAAGAAATATGGATACCAATTCTGTTACTATAATTGGTTCTTCTTCTACACCTTCTATACCAAATGTTCCTGTGAACCATTGTGAAAAACCAGAAAAGTTCAATGGAACGGAATTTAAAAGATGGCAACAAAAGATGTTGTTTTATCTTACAACTTTGAACTTGGCGAGGTTTCTTCACGAAGATCCCCCTGTGCTCAAAGAAGATGAAACAGACCAGCAAGTTGTTGCCGCAATAGATGCATGGAAACATGCAGATTTTTTGACTATGGAGTTATCGCAAGGTGATGGGCAAGCCAGAGGTCTCAGGAAGATTAGCAGTATGGACTGTTATCACAATTTTTCATTGAATATCATCCCCGAACTGCTATCAAGGGTCAAGCCTTGCCGGAAACTTTATGGTGGAATGTTCATTCACCGGCAGAGAATCTTGAATCGCAAGAAGCGAGACATCCGATCGAAAGCGATTGCTTCTTCTTGGTCGTCGAGCGCATGGACGCTGTATGCAGATGGATCCTCTACGATAAATATCAGTGGGGCAGGGATTATCTTGACCAGTCCGGAGGGATTCAAAGTACAGCAAGCCATCAGATTCGGGTTTAAGGCGACAAACAATGAGGCTGAGTATGAAGCGGTGTTAGCAGGAGTTCGGCTAGCGAAGTGTCTAGAAGTTCAGAAGATAATCATTTACAGTGACTCTCAGTTGGTCGTCAAACAACTGTCAGGAGAATATGAAGCTCGCGGGACGAGGATGATCAAGTATTTGGCAGAGTTGAAAAACAGTCTTCAGTACTTTTTCTCTTATGAGTTTCAGGGCATCGAGCGTAACGATAATTCCATTGCCGATGCACTGTCGAAGCTGGCCACTACGGATGCAGATGTTTTCAATGGATCGGTTTATTTGGAGGTTTTGCAGCAGCCGAGTGTTCAGCATGAAGCGGTGATGTGTATCGAAGCGATCTAACTGGCTTGATGACTCCTACATCGAATATTTGGCGACGGCGTCCTTCCTTCCTGGATCGAGATCTTTGCAAAAAAGATCAAGTACAAGAGTGCCAACTTCGTTCTAATTGATGGGGATCTTTATCGAAGGGCATTTTCGTCGCCACTATTGAAGTGTCTAATCCCGTCTGAAACTGAATATGCCCTTCGGGAGGTTCATGAAGGTATCTGCGGCGATCACATGGCTGCTAAGTTATTGGCATATAAGGTTCTTCGGCAGGGGTACTACTGGCCAATGATCTTCAAGGAAGCTACCGAAGATGTGAAGAAGTGTGAGAAGTGTCAGCTCAACAGTCCGATCCCACATCATCCACCAGAAGAGATATACTCGATTCTATCTCCTATACCCTTTCTTTATCTGGGGGTTAATATATTGGGTCCGTTGCCAAAAGCTAAGGGACAGGTTAGCTTCGTAATAGTTGCTATTGATTACATGACCAAGTGGGTAGAGGCGAAGCCACTTCGGTTGATAACGGAGCAAGAATGTTTGAAGTTCATGAAAGAGTCCATAATATTTCGCTTCGGAATTCCTAAAGTGGTGATATCAGACAACGGACGCCAGTTCGTGGGATCAAAATTTGAAGGATTTTTGAAGGAGTCGAGGGTTCAAAGACAAGAAGACTTCTGTGGCTCACCCACAGTCAAATGGGCAAGTTGAGGTGACCAACAGGACGCTGCTGAACGGGATCAAGCGCAGACTGGATGAAGCTAAAGGAAGATGGCCAAAAGAGCTGCTCAGCGTGCTGTGGGCTTACCGGACTACACCGAGGACCACCACAGGGGATTCACCTTTTCGACTGGCCTATGGTACTGATGCCTTAGTCCTAGTCAAAATTGGATCTCCAAGTCTTTGGGTCAGTCAATTCAAAGAGATCTACAATGACGAAGGACTGAAGGCCAACTTGGATCTGCTAGAAGAAGTCAGAGAGGTAGCTTTGCTCAAATTGGCTGCTTATCAACGAAGAGTAGCTAAGCATTACAACAAAGGGGTCAAACTTCGTAGATTCGAAGTAGGGGACTTCGTCCTTAGAGAAGCCGAAACATCTACACCTCAAAACACAGAAAAGTTAATGCCGAACTGGGAAGGGCCGTATGAGGTGATCGAAGTACCAAAGCCAGACATTTATCGGTTAAAGGCATTAGATGGGTCCGAGATCAAGAACACCTGGCATGCAGGAAGACTTCGAAAGTATTTTCAATAGAAATCGAGTTAATTTACTGGAAGTCTGTACATGACCGTCCATTATCAATAAAAAGTCACTTTTTCACAAATGATCTTCTTCCTATTTGTCCTAAGTTCACAATGGTGTAAGGAGGTATGGTAGGACTCGCTGGCCATTCGATGGCAGCCAATTTATTTGTTACCCCGTGTGGTAGACAAATCCTATGATCCTTTTATATTGATTTTACCAAGGGTGGTAAGTCAATGGGCACCGAAGTAAGGAGGTATGGTAGGACTCGCTGGCCATTCGATGGCAGCCTTTTTGGTAGGAGTGTCCTTATGGCTTTGATTTACCGCGAGTGGTAAACAAATTCCATGGTCCTTTTTTAATATTGTTTTTACCCCGAGTGGTAAATCAATGGGCACCGAAGTAAGGAGGTATGGTAGGACTTGCTGGCCATTCGATGGCAGCCTTATTGTCAGGAGTGTCCTTATGAATTTGTGACCCCGTGTGGTAGACAAATTCCATGGTCCTTATATCTTTGTTATACCCTGCGTGGTAGACAAATGACCTTATATCTTGGTCCTTATATAATTGTTCTACCCCGAGTGGTAAACAAAGGTCTTTATATACTTGTTCTACCCCGAGCGGTAAGCAAGATCTTGTTGTTGCAAAGAGGATCAGCCGAATTCACCTTACACATAATCGATCTCACACTTCGGTACCGATAAGTATACATTACTTTATTTTATTCAAGTGTTGAGTTCAGTTCATTCAATTCAGTTCAGTCAAATTCTGTCCATAAAATTCAATTCACTTCATTTCATAATTAACTATTATATGCCTTAGCTGATTCACTATCTAAGTTCAGTTCATTGATATTGAATTATTGACAAGAAACTAACCAAAACAGAAGTCATAATCAAGAAAGTTGAAGATTCATTGATAAAGTAAAACATTCATTCATTCGATTCATCCATAACATTAACTAATTACACAAGCATATAAATACTGTCAAAATCCTTACATAAAGTTTCAAACAGTCCCAAAAACATAAACAGTTTAAATAGTTAATTTTTACATAGTCGAATAAAGCGGAAGGACATTCAGCACCACCTTCTGTCCTGAGTTAAGAAGAGCCGGATCCAAATGAAAGCAAATAGATAAGTTCTTGTGACGCCCCAAAATAGGTATACATCACCCATTCCGAGTTGTCGATACATACGATATGTAAACCAACTACAACTTTATTATTACAACAAGAAAAAGCGTGAGTTTAAATACAAATATTATCTTCTGTAGACAATATCTATACTCAAATAAATCCTCATCACATTTATTGATACATTATTTTATAAAAATGGTGAAGACTACTAAACAACTCTCTCTAGAACCTTCATTCCATACCCCCCGACTGCATCGCTTATATTCTCGCCTCACGAGAAGAAAAATGGAACAAAAAGGAAAAGGGTGAGCTCAACTAGCCCGAGAAAGAATATTTTGACTAAGATAATATACAACAAATTATCGTTAGTCTTCAACAGGAAAAATCTAATAGAATACAATAGACAACAAGTTTTAAATCAATATTCGCAATGAAATAATAATTCATTAGGAGAGTTAAGTAGAGAATGCAAACTACTATCTTCTATGTATGAATTTAAAAGTTCATCGCTCATCTTTTATCCCTCAGAACATCAATCAATATATATCCGGAATCAAATATTCATCTTTGCAGACTACGTGCCAAAGATATTCATCACCGTCATGTTCATCTAAACACTTATTCATCTTTGCACTACGCCAAAGATATTCATCGAAATCATTCATCTTTGCACTACTGTGCCAAAGATATTCAATAATATCATCATTTAAGACCGAGGATGATGAAAAATATTTTTAAAGAAACGAATCCAATTGAAACAAAATGACAAGGATTAAGGATTAAGGATTCGTACTTTGTTTAATCCATGTCCAAAATACCTCAAAAATAATCATAGTGGTGTAAAATTCAAGAATGATCAAAACATGGATACAATCAAAGCTAGTATCCACAATAGATATTTTAGACGAAAAGGAAAAATTTTCATTTTTGATGAATAGTCAGATTCGTGAATAAAGTCGATAATATCGTGAATAGTCAGAGTATCGTGAATAAGAACTCGACACCAAAAGTTCCAAATTTGATAAAAACTTCAGATCAATATTTCAGCATAATGATATTGAAGAAATAATATCATTACAAAAAAAAAAATATCCCTTACCTCGAAAGATCAGTACTTCTAACTAAAACACCGGATATAGGATATGACTTGAACTTGCACCGTATAGCAATACTCAAAATATACTCAAAATACTCACAAGAATACGCTCGATAATATAGAGAGAAAACTTCAGTTTCTAGTGTGATTTTCAATTCTAACCTAAGCACCCTATTTATAGGAAAATGCTTAGAACACCAAAGTAGAAAATTTATTAAATATTATTATATTTTTCCAAAATCTCATACGCACACTTCTTCCAACTGATTTCAGCCTCTATCACATGTTACATAAGGGCCACAAAATGAAAAACACGTTTTTGTAATTAAAAATATTTTAAACTTCCAAAAATCAATTATTTCGGAGCTTCGGAACTTCAATAATTCATAATAAATAGCCCTTTTGTCAGAAAATTCGAATCTCGCAATATTTTATAGGAAATTCCATTATCTACAACTTTGCAGAAAGAAGTTTTTCCAAATTCCAAATAGAAATTGACCGAAATCCACAAACGGGACGATTTTACAGGCTATAATCAAATTTCAGTCAAGAAATGGGGTCCACCGACACATAAAACATGCTTTAAATATTTTTGGTAACAAAAATACTCCTCCTCCACATATACTCATATATCCCACATTTATCGTAAAAATATCATCATTATTATATTATTAAAATATAATAATATATTTAAATGAATTATTTTATCAGAAAAAGATAAAATTTCAATTTTCAACAATTGTCACATTAAAAATTTTCTCCATCTATATCCACATAAAATCAATATTTTCCTCATCATATGAATCAATAATTAATTATTCACAAATAATATTACAGAATCACAATATTGATAACCGCGCGCTTCTCGTGAAGAGGGGCTTTCGATAAGAATTTCTCTTATCGAATAAGAATTTTATTTTACAGGAAAGAGGCGTTGATATTTTATATTGCTGTTGTTTCAATAAGAATTTCTATCCTTAGACAGAACTTTCTAGACATTGCCAATAATGTTATCTAATAATATTATTCAGATAATATGAATTATTGCTTCGATAATAAAAAATACTTTGTAATGACAATTATTGAAACAACAAAGAATATAAAATATCAACGCAAAAGAATTATTAAATCAATAAAATATCGAATAAGAATTATCAGTAACCATTATTGATTAGTGCCTTTCTTACGTAAGAATCAATAATTGGTGCAATACTGCAGTCTTTATTGTGTTTTTTAACCAATTTAGTATTTTAATAGTATTAATTGTGAATAACTACGCCAAGTTATTTTTAAACAACTTATATTTGTCGTTTTCTTCATCCAATCGCTTTCAAGCATGGGGCCCACAAAAGACTCACGTGTCGCATTTAATATTCCCGACAAAGAAGAATATTCAACGACCAAATGAATATTCCCTAATGATAATGAATATTTTATAACCACTTGCTTATTTTGAAATATTTGTGTATTTTACCCATAACTATCCACATTAATCAAATCAACCCTTACTATTTCAAAATAATAAATAGAAAAATTAAATTTCATTAATAATAAGTTGGGGTCTTACAACCTCCCTCCTTATGAAATTTCGTCCTCGAAATTGACGTACGACTGTGTGTTTCAAAAGGTGAGGATACCTCGCTTTCATTTTCGTTTCCAATTCCCAGGTCATCTCCTCTATAGCCTATTTCCTCCACAAAACTTTAACTTGTGGTATGACCTTTGTGCGTAGGACATGCTCCTTCCTATCCAAGATCTTGACAGGTACCTCTTCGTGCGTTAAGTCTTCTACTATCTCGTCCGGCTTCTAACTCTATAACGTGGTTCTGGTCTTTCACATATTTACTGAAATACAGATATGTGAAACACATTATGAACACGAGACATACTTTGAGGTAACGCGAGTCTATAGGCTACATTTCCTACTTCGGTCAATAATTTGAAATGGACCAATAAATCGTGGATTGAGCTTTCCTCTCTTCCCAAATCTTGTAACTCCCTTACGGAGCAACTCGCAACAATACATGATCCCATATACTAAATTCCACGTCCTTTCGATGAAGATCCGCATAACTCTTTTGTCGATCTTGTGCCGCTTTGTATCGTTGTCGAATCATTTGGATCTTTTCTGAGAGTCATATCGTCTTAACTCGGGTCCCAACAATGTTGCTTCACCCACCTCATCCCAACATATTGAGAGCGACACTTTCGTCCATATAATGCTTCAAATGGAGCCACACCTATACTTGCTTGATAAGCATTGTTGTTGTAGGAGAATTCCACCAATGGTAAATACTTATCCCAATTGCCCTTGAAGTCTAGGACACGAGTCTTAATAGATCTTCAAGAGTTTGAATAGTCCTCTCGATTGTCCGTCTGCTTTGAGGATGGTATGCGTAACTAAATCGCAAACTGTGCCCATTGCTTTTTGCAAGCTAACCCAAAATCTTGAAGTGAATCTTGGGTCACGATCTCAAACTATGGATACAGGCATGCCATGCAACCTCACAATCTCATTCACGTACATACTAGCAAGACGTTCAAGGGAATAAGTCTCCCGTATCGGCAAGAAATGAGCAGACTTGGATAATCTATCAACAATAACCCAAATAGCATCGATGCCTTGAGAAACCGTAGGAAGACCCGTAACGAAATCCATGGTAATGTGTTCCCACGAAACAAACAGCCCTATGTTAGATTCCACATCATAAAAACTTTTTCAAATATTTATATATAAAATTGACCAATACTTACATTTATGGTCATATAACCATGCCTGCTTCGAGAGGAGTCCATACTTCCACTCCTCCTTAGGAAAATTGTCGAAAATCTCCATCATCTCAACTTCCCGTTCTTCAGAAATATCTTCGAAGTCAGCAGAGATCTTCTCGTCAGTGGCCCAGTTCGGTAAAGAAGAGATTTCAGGACCTTTGACGAAGAACCACTTCTCGTGCCATCCCCTATTGCTCGAAGGAGTGTTCACCAACGAACGCCTCTCAAACTTTTTCCCCGACTTCGGAGAGTGTTTGTTGAGAGCCTTGAACCCCTTCTCTCTGGACTGGACGATCTTGTACACAGTGAAAAAGAAGTCGAGAGAAGGCTCAACGCCCAACTCATGGCAGAAAGCAACAAAGGCCAAGATGTGAATATAAGAATTTGGTACCAATTGGGCGAACCCCACGCCCAGAAACCCTAGGATAGTCACTATGAAGACGTGTAGAGGGAAACGGACCCCCTTCTCAAGTAAGGTCACAGGGACGGCTGTCCAACCTTCTGGCCGTTGGTACATTTTCTCACCGGATCTGGGAGCCCTAGCCGCGTGAGTATCCGGGATGTGATATCGAGATCGAATCCTCTTTAACTCGACTTCAGTGACAACAGAGGGAGTGTTGGCGTGCGAGAAACGTTCCGTATTCCTATAATATTCAGAAGGAGTTTTGGGAATTTTTGGAGAGGATTCTTATCGATTTTCGTTCCTTTGGGATTCGAGGTCGAGGCTTCTTTGCGGGGATTAGGGTTTGGAGGAACAGTGTTGATCGGTGTTACTAGGAGGGGTGAACTTTGCTCGGAATCTTGAGAACCCATTTTTGACAGTTCGCAGAGGAGGAAAGAGAGTTCAGAGGAGAAAAAAACTCAAAAGGCGCTCGAATTTCAAATGGGCAGGTAAAACTGTCAAATTTGGTAAAGTTTATCTTTTATCTTGTGATTACCACGGTTATACAAGTGACGCACATTAAATGTTAGTAATGATTTAGAATTTGAATGGGAAGCGTCCGATTCCGGGTCCAGATATTTATCAGACAGGGCCTTTCTGATTTGGGCCTCCGGTTTCCTCTCATTTCATCTCATGAACCATAACCGGGTACATTTCGATTACTTCTCATTATGGACCTTTAATAAAGTATCATGGGCCATTTATAGTTTTCTATTAAAAATTTTGTTTAATAAAAAACTAGGGGGCAATGTTGGGTCATGATATTTCCCCTATTTGGGCCAAGTAAATTGGGCTCATTTATTTAATTAGTCTATGGGGCCTTCATTACTGAACCTTGAAAGTTATTGGGCCTAGTCTTCATATTATTGCCATTAAACCTTAGGGAACCGGGTCGATCCATTAGATTAACCCATTAGACATTTTAATATCTATTACTTTGACTTGCAATTATGAAAAAGCATGACAGTTGACTAAGACACCTGCCATGCATTAATGTGGATGGGATTATAGCCATGTACGTGACATAATGATGACGAAAGGTAGTGGGTAAGGTGCGTGCGATCGTGAGAGCCCATTAGATCGGTAATGTCGATTAGTAGTGGTTGTACGATGGCAAGGCGAAAGTATAACCTATCAACCAAGTCTTCACAACCAGGTACGTTCACATTCATATTCACACACACACAACGGAGAATTATTATCACTCTCTCAATACACTAGACATTACATCCTCCATTGTTAACCTTGTGAACACGTATCACGACTCTCACGCTGAAAGCTATCCCCACTCAGTCCGGTTGGCCGTCAAGCTTTTGGTGTCTTATCGTGTTTACTGTGCAGGATCAGGATGTCTTACGTGATTGGTACGTGACTGAAGATCTTGGCGTTAACAAGAGGTGTTTGTTATTTGTTAATAAAATTGTTTCTTTATATTAGTTGAATATACTTAAGCAGACATGTGATAGCAAGCAAACAGATCATAACATGTCTGTATAATTTCAGTTAACAGAGAATTTAAAAGTTATCATTGTTAATCAATTAAAGCATATTCACCTATCCACCCCCTCTCTAGGTGTGCAGTGGTGCAAGCGGTTGTAGAGATGCAAAAGGTTGCAATTGTGCAAAGGAGGCAATGGTGTCCAACATTGTTCAAAACTTCTTTGTAACAGGGAGTTTTTGTAATTGCTTAAATATTAAAGTTAATAAAAGAGTCTAATATCAATTGGTATTGTACGTGAATTAAGCCATTAGAAGTAAGGGTAGAACCACGTAAAAATCTTGGTGTTCTTATTTAGTGTTTATCATGTTTGCATTGTTTCAATTCCGCAGTTACTACTTAATTGGTTCTGCACATCATTTGAATGGTTTCTTTATATTAGTTGAATATACTTAAACAGACAGGTGATAGCAGACAGATCATAACATGTCTGTATAGTTTCAGTTAGAAGAGAAATTAAAAATTATCTTTGTTAATCAATTAAAGCATACTCACCTATCGACCCCCTCTCTAGCTGTGCACACCTAGAGAAGAAGTAAAGTCATTTTATGGGTTGGAGCAGGTTTTCAAGTTTTATTAGGCAGGTAGTTACTAGTGTTATGATTTTAAGGAAGATATGAAAAATATTGCGCATGTCAAAAAAGTGGGAATCAGAATTGTTTTATTGTCTTGTGCGATCTTGTGAAGTTTGATATATTATTGGTGTCAAAATTATTTGAGAAAGCTTATCTTATTACAAGAAATATTGAACCAAAGTTTTCTGATGCCTCATTGCAGTTAATCTCATGTATATATTGGTGTTTTCAGTCTAATGGAAGCCAAGTATGTTGCCATCAATCTGGCAGGCAGCAAATGAGTATAATACAAATAAATAAATATGGCTCCTATGCCCCCTCACAAAACTAAGGAGGTGATTGATTATCAAGCTTAATCAATCACCTTAGTGAAGAATGCATGCTACTATTTCTAACATCTACAGCATATCCTGACGCTAGCATACCCCCAAAATTTGCAAGGGAAATGGATCCTCGATCAACATCAATCCCTTTTTGATTCTCTTTCCGTATCACAAAAATAAATCATTTCTTACGACAGATTGTCATGCCATCACCAACGGGTACCTAGTAACAGAAACTTTGAGACGTTATGGGTAAAATGGATGGAGTTGGTGAAAAAAGTCGACAAAAGAGACACAACTTCATGCACCTACCATACTGGTGCCTACGCGTTTGTCCTCCATTAAACTTTGATTGAAATTCCTAATGCTAGCCGTCTTCAAGTCGTTTACCTGCTCAAAGATCCAAAAGACTCAAACCATCTATCCAATCCAATTAGAAATGTATACGCATGTTACTTCATTTACCAGTGGATCAGCAACTTTTCCATGCCAGAGAACATTATCGATTACAATGATACCACCAACCTCACCTGCAAAATCAGATAATAGAAATTAGTACACCTTGGTCAATTGCTAGAAGTAAAGTGAAAAATCTAAATTAAAGACCCTTTAAACTAGAGGGAACATTAGCTATTATGCATTATGTTGCTAACCAGTTGTAGCAGCAATTCAAAGTATTCCTGATACATTCTCTTTTCAGCGTCAAGAAATGCAAAATCATAGCTGCAGGGACCACAATAAACAATATTACACAATTCATTCCATTATTAGTTTATTATAAGAATTTGAGTCAAGTGGACAATGCTAAAGAAAGTGATGCATGGCTCGTAGAAACTGGTGCTGTATGAATTAACATTTACCTTTACAACAAGAAAATGACAACCTACAAGAAAGATAGAAATACGTAGAAAACATGACATATTAGTTAGAAGGCGTGCTAGTTTATCCTTGAATATATTCCTTTTCTTCTGATAAGGATTATATTTGGGATATATTCCTTTTCCTCTGATAAGGTCTATATTTGGATACTACGCAACGTTCTAGCAACCGCATTTCAGGATGCAAATGAACTTAACACTGATCAAGCTATCTTATTCTACACAAGTTTATTAAGATAATATAATAGAAATACTAACATGGTGTATGTTGGATATCATGTAATATTTTAAAATAAAAAATTCATGAATAGATAATATGAGTAATATCACTTATATTTTGGAAAAAAATAAATTGCACACATAATATACACTCTTTCTGTTTCAAAATAGAAGATCAATATTGACAGTTTAAAATTAATATGAGATATTTAAAAAATTAAAATTGATATAATTCCTGTAAGTTTTGCAAATAAGAAATCTTGTAACCTTTTAGATAGTTTCAAATTTTCATAATTATATTGCTTAAAATTAGATGAATTCATATATATTTTAAATTTGGAACATATGAAGTATTAAATAAAATTTAAAATAGTTTTTAATAAATTTAATTATTTAATATGTAATTATGACGTCATTGCTTCAATCACGGTTCGACCACTGGTTAGACCAGTCATCCACCCAGAAACTTTTTCGGTTTGATAACCGACCCGAGTCTAAAAACATTGGTTGCAAGATCTTAATTAATTTGAGGGAGTTTTTCTTACTTTTATTTTTATGTTAGAATCTTCCCATCTTCTTCTTCTTCTTTAATTATTAATTCTTGTTATTTAATTTCATTCAATCAGTAATAGTTATTTTATTTATTTTTACAGCTAGCTAAATTGTTAGATCTAGAATGATGATGATGATAATAAGTAATATCTCATTATGAATATTTTTCATCAAATCTATTATTCGTGCTGTAATAAATTAATGGTTCTGCACTCATTTCATTAATGAAATCCTTCATGCTTAGTTCTTATGTGATTCTCAAAATAAATTTAAGTTTTGATAAATTATCGTAAAGATACGAGTTTTTCTAATCCATGATTGCTCAAGAAATTTTAATGGTTTATTGTTAATTATTAAGTTTTCTTGCCTAAGTTAATTATAAAACTCACAAAATTAAAGGGAAGGGATATCAAAGGTATACTTGATTAAATTCAGACTGTAATTGATTTAATTTTCAGACTTTGTACACTTAACCTTTGGCATAGTTTAAGTTACAAGAAGAAAATAAAAGACTATTTGTTATCAATATTAGCTAGTGGGTTCGGATTTCTAGATTGTTTTCGTTTTATTAGTTTACATCTCTAATAAGTTTAATTGTTGGTTTACTCTTTATTTTAGATTTAGTTACTTATCTTCTCTATCTTTATTTTTATTCGCCTGAAATATAAAAATAACTCATCCCAATAACTTTTTTATTCAATTTGACATTATGCCCTTGCAGTTATTTAAAATTTTCACATAAGGTGCTTTTAATAGAAAATAAAGTCTCCGGTGAAAATCAAACTTGTGACTAAACTACAAGGTGTAATTTGTGATCTAGTCAAACTTTAGTTACTAATTTTTTTAAAAAAAGACAAAAACTAAAAGCCTTGAGATCAATTTATGTTGGACTTGTATGCCAAAATAATAAACACTTGAAACCATGCAGACACAAGGACTTGAGAAAAATCTAAACTAATGTTTGGAGTTGAATTTATCAGAGTGACCTAGCAGCATCCTAGGATTCCATGTTCGTCATCCAATTTTGGGTTTCCGCTTTTTGCTAAAAATAAAAGAAAATAATAAGCATAAAAAATCCTTTGAACTATATTATATTTTTAAATTGCTTGCAAAACTTGAAGCATCATGCATGATGAAACAAAATTTTAAAACATGAAGAACAAAACATTAATTACCGTAACCAACCTATTGAAGAGAAAAAGATGATCAAAGAACTCTAGAAACTTTGACTAAAAATTAACGAAGATAGAGAGACAAATAAAAACCCATTCAATCTAATATTAATTTTTGAAAAGAGCCTAATAAAATCTTCAAACATAATTTTGGTTTTACATGAGACTTTATTAAGTGTCGCATGCAAGCCTCATGTTGAGAAGTTTCACCTTTATAGTATATATTTTTTATGTGATTAGCTCAAGTCACACCACACTCAAAAAGGAGCGTTGAGAATATAACATCCCACACTGAGAAACCTCATTCGTCCCAGGGGCAGATCCAGGATTTTGGTTCAGCTATGCCAACTTCAGTTTAAAAAAATTACTAGAAAAAGATTAAAACTACAAATATGATGTGCATGTCTTTCAAGATAATTATATTTTTAGTATAGAATATATTTAAATACTACTCAGTTCTAAATTATACCTGCAAGCTTCTCCGTTCTGAATCATAGATTTTAAAGCATCTGCTGCAAGCCCATGTTTAACATCCACCTAATCTCACTTGTCAAAAAAACATCCACCAAATGTCAATTAGGTATTTTGGAGATGTAAAAAGAAAAGGAGAAAAAAAAAGAATACTAAAACTACGTAGTGATAAAATTATAAGATATTGCATGAAGTAGAATACAGTGAAAGAGGATAATCATGTTTGCCTCTTGCAAGTGGCTCGTCATTTTCTATTTTAGATAGAATAAGAAATTTATTAATAAATTAAGAGAATACAAGCACATGAGGGCAGAGTTTACAAACACTATAACAAGTGAATATAAACAAGGGTAAAATTCAGATGACCACCTGAATTTTGACCAAAATCTGACATCGCCACCTAATTTTTAAAAGTGAACACAAACACCTGTAGCTGTGACGTAAAGTCCAACTGTCAATTTTACCATCAAAGATAACAGTGCGTGAGCTCCACTCGAAAAGAGTGTGCATCTGACTAAGGGTAAAAAGTTATGCTGAATTGTCCAATATGCCTTAAGGAATCATTTTTTGAATTTTGTCCTTGCCAAACATGGCCCGAGTCCCTTAGTCTTGCATCTTCACATAAACCTGTAAGAATCTATACAGATTGACATATAAATATTCGGAACCGGTTGACTGGATTTCTAATAGAAATTAAAACCAAATTGACCGATGAATAGCAATTGAGTACAAACCAAAGACTAATTGAGCGGCGGGAGTCGAAAGACTATGACATCATGTTCTTTATCTTCTCTCTCCTCTAATTTAATTGTTTTGCTTCTGAAACCTAAAAGCTCCAGATCTTATTCTATCATTGCTGAAATTTGTCACAGCACAACCACCACAATTTTGCCCATTGGAGGTGCTTAAAACTTGGTGGGCAGGTACCAATCCTAAAGACCCTGCGGACGGAATATTTTATGAAATGATGTTTTGGTGGTTTCACTTTCACCTTAGAATTAATTGCTCATTCCTTTGTTACCTGATATTACATGTGGAAAGGTTGAGGCAAGAAGCATTGTAAAACTAGTCCGAAACATAATAAAAAAGGTAAAGTAAAGTTTTTCATGTTGAGACTTGTACACTAGAAAATTATTGCTCCACTGTGATTTCTTCTTTTATTTGCTCTAACCTAAGTTTGCTGATTGTGAATTTGTGACTTGAATTAGAATTGAATTGGAGATCCACAACACAGGATGAATTTTTGAGTGATTTTGGAAGATGCAAGTTGAAAGAAACAGACAAGGTATTTGATAAAATGTTAAAAAACTATGGAACAAGTCTGCTTTTTAAGGGTAAAATAATCATGAATAACTTTAATGGGTTATTTTCACTTAGCTACCTGAACTTTACACGTTTTTGCACATGGCCTCCTGAGTTTCAAAAGTCGACACATAAAAGCCTATAGTATTGATGTTAAATAAAACTATTACATTTTTCATCTAATTTAACTATGCGTGTGTATCCCTTGCTTTAAGTGCAGTGCGGGAGGCTTGCATATAATGATCTAATCCATTTAAATAATGTCCACAATGCCCCTATTTTAGTGCTTTGTTATAGAAATCAAGTTTCTTGATATTTTTCATTCTATCCTTAATTTCAAAACATATCTCACTAGGATAAAAAAAAACATTTTGTTATCAATTTATGCATAAAGCGCTTTAAAAAAGCCATGTACCCGCAGAACGGTTTACCGTACTAGCTAGTCACAACTAGCCGCCTCTAAGGGAACGAACCCTTATATAATTGAAAAAACCGGGTGAGGGAACTTTACAGGTTGCCTGAAACGAGGGTGTACCTTCTGTTCACATATATTCCCACACAAAAGCAATGAGTGACCAAATCGACCTAGTTTCAAAAGTCGACACATAAAAGCCTATAGTATTGATGTTAAATAAAACTATTACATTTTTCATCTAATTTAACTATGCGTGTGTATCCCTCGCTTTAAGTGCAGTGCGGGAAACTTGCATATAATGATCTAATCCATTTAAATAATGTCCACAACATAGTTGTCACGGCGCCACGGCGAGTCATGGCGGTAGCCGACTGCCTGGACTATCCTACATATTAAATATATTTATTTTTTAAAATTAAAATATACATATTTAATTAAATATTATATTTTATTTAAAATATTATATATAGTTAATAGTTAAGTTATATAGTATTTATTATTAGTTAATATCATAGTTATTTTTTATGTATTTATTTCATTATCATTAAAATTATTTTTTAGTATTTATTTTATTTTTATTATTTTTGTTTATTTAAATATATGTATATAATATTATTTTATTTTATCTTATTTTTTATGGTATCATAATTATTTAATTAATAACTATAGAAATTTATATAAATTTAATTATTTTTAACATATTATTTGTTATTTATTTAAATATATATTAATTTCTTTTTAATATATATGATATATATTAAATATAATATTTTTATTTTATTTTATTTTATTATATATATATATATATATATATTTATATATGTATAAATTTATACATATATAAATTTATATTATATATAGAGATTAGAGACCCAGTAGTATCTGAGACCAAAGAATAAAAGCAAAAGGCTAACAAAAAAAGGACAAGGCAAACAATAAGCAATAAAAAAAGGCTAACGTAACTCGCTTTCTTCTTGGTCGCTTTCTTCTTCTTCTCTACGATTCTTCTTACGAGTTCTCTGAATTATTCGATCGATCGATCGACTCTTCTAGTTCTAGGGCTAGTTTTCTTGTTCCAGTGAAGTCGAGCAAAGTCAGCAGACGAGCGAGAAGAAGTCGAGCGACGAGCAATCGCGACTCGCGAGGGTTCGCGATGAGATCTCGAGGCCGAGTCTGAGGTCGAGGTTCAAGCGTGCCATGGGCCTGAGCGATCGGAGGTTCAAGCGATCATGCGAGGTCGGAGCGATTGGAGAAGAAGGTCGCGCGATGAGGTCGGAGAAGCCGTCGAAGATCGCCTTAGCAACTATGTCCCAAGTCGAGCTTCGCCTTGCAGATTTCCCAACGCCTGGACGCCTTGGCGACGCCTTGACAACTATGGTCCACAATGCCCCTATTTTAGTGCTTTGTTATAGAAATCAAGTTTCTTGATATTTTTTCATTCTATCCTTAATTTCAAAACATATCTCGCTAGGATCAAAGAAAACATTTTGTTATCAATTTATGCATAGAAAAGTAGTACTCCCTCCGTCCCATAGTTATAGGCTGATTTCTTTTGGCACATAGTTTAAGAAAATCAGTTTTTAAGTTAATTTTGAACACAAATTTTCCACATATACCCCTTAATATAGAATTAATGAATACATTAATTACTCCTTACTTATCACATTGAAACTCTTAACTTCATTGATTGTTGGTACAATTGTCTTTTATACACAAAATATGTTAAACTAGTAAAGCCTAAAAAGTTGAATTCTTTTATTGAGAATACAACATTAAATGTGGTGATAAAAATAATGACATTAAAGGTTGTTTCTTCAAAAAAAGAGTAATAGTTGAATATTTATTATAAGGACATAAAAGTAAAATAATAAACCAACAAAATTTTATAAATAGTAAGTAGCCTATATATTAGGACATCTCAAAATGGAAAATCAGCCTATAACTATGGGACGGAGGGAGTATTATAAGTGTTGCACCCAAGGTGTTTGTTACATTACCTCAACTGAAATTTTAGCTTTTGTTGATTAGGACTCAGAGATATGTCTTCATCAAGCAAATGTTGTATGAGAGGACAACATAGTTGTTGAAGGGTGTATTAGGATGATTGTGTTTGTTGAAGTGGAGTTATAGCTCATCTCCTTCGTGAACATACCAGAACTTCTTTTTTACCTAACTATTGTAAACTTTATGATCATACTGCTAAATGAAATGCAAGCAACATCGACTCATTAGATACCCAAATAAACCAAAACCTGGGCCTGTACAATTGTTTAGTTCATATGAATAGAGTAGAATTTTAGGTGTTCAAATCTACGAAAAAAGGGGAAAAAGAAAGAAAGAAAGAAGTTCAGATATTATGTATATAGGTGTTCAAATCTACGAAAAAAGGGAAAAAACAGAGAGAAAGAAAAAGAAAAGTAGAAGAAAGGTGTTCAGATATTATGTATATTTTAGTCAAATCTAATTCATATAAATTTTATAGTCTAAGAAAATAAAAGAACATTTTAAAATAGGAAATGCTTATTTGGGATGGATGTTATATTCCCTTCCAACATAAAAATGAAAGACAAAGAAATAAGTAGTAATTTTCCCATTTCACAAAAGGATACAATTTATCAAATCTTAGATTCTAAATTTAATGTAATTTATACTTCTTCCATTCCAAAATATAAGATTAATAGTTGCTTTCAAAACATTAATTTGAAATTTTTATAATTTAAAATTGACATTAATCATTTATGTTTTTCAATAATAAGTTTTATATTTTATTTTAAGTTTAAAATTTCACAAACTTGATCTTCGAGTAAACATGTTTGGAATGAAGGAGTAATAATTTTACCATTTTGCCTTCTTCATTTATATAATCAATAGTGTCCCTCATAGGAAGATTTAATTCAAAATTTACTTCATCATTTAGGTTAAAAAAAGGTGTTCAAATCCATATTTCATTTAAAGATAACTGATGTACGAAGAAGATGAAGATGAATTTGCCCCAAATCACCTTTTTCCCTCCCTCACTTCACAAATCATCTAACGACGAACCAAGTAGAAATTTTTTTGGGTCAATGTTCAGTATATAAAGGAAAAATGTCAATTCATACCATAGCCGACAAAGTTAAGATGAAAAACGGATTTTCACTTACTTAGCCTCAATACCATAGGTGTTTATGTTTTGACTTTTGGTCGTGAAAAAAACGTATAAACCTCAAGTGGTTAAGTGAAATTTTCCCAACTTTAAGTCACGAAGTTAAAACGGAAAGCAATTTTGCACCTAGACTCAAAACTACAGGCATTAATGTGTTCACATTTAAAAGTTAGTTGGCAATGTGAGACTTTGGTCAATTCTCATATGGCCATCTGAATTTTACCCTAAAAATAAAATAGTAATAGTAATTAAGAAAAATAAAACCTCTATTAAGTTTATGGTTTAAAGTAGAACAGGCAATTTAATACCCAAACCATCAACCCGTCCATTGAATCCATGATTTAATGGGTAAAATTATCCATTTACTTAGATGGGTTTTAGATGGGTTAAATGTATAATTATAAATAAGCAAGTTAAATGGTTATTGCCCAATTAACCACATAATCAAATCTCAAACATCGTCCTGCCCGGTCTTCTAATTCTCTCCATCTCTTGGCGGACAAACTCCTTAGCGAAGAAAGAGAAAATGCAGAAACACGAAAGACTCAGAAACGGAAACATGAAATTCTTTAGGTGGGCCCACGTGGAATTAAGGTCTCTACATGCCATGTTTTCTTATCTGACATCAGCTACCTTAGTCCCTTACAATCTTTCTCTCTCCTCACTATATTTATATCTAATAGTTTTTTTTACTTTTTGATAATATAGATATATTAGAATAGTTGTATCTATACATTTAGTATTTTTTTAATCGATTAAATAATCTAAAATATTATTAAATGGATATATTTCTCAACACATTTTTTTCACCATAATTGAGCAACATGGATGACCATCGATCGAGGATAAGAGGAATCTGTGGTTCAAACTTTTGGGTTGTATACGGGTTGATGGTTTCAACCCATATCTATTTAAATTTATCCATTTTCAAACCATTTAAAATTAAATAAGTCTACTATCACATAAAACCGCTCACATACCGCTCACATGCATATTACTGTTTAAAATTATCCATTTATGACCCAACCTATTAATAACTCATTATCCTTGAAATTTTAGCCATTACCCATTTAATCAACCCATTCGCCACGTTTTGTTTAAAGTGAAAAAAAATTAGCTGGATGTTAAAATCGAAAAATACTTGATCGTTGGTTGGGTTTAGTCATTTACCCCGTCATCAAAATAAGCAACTACAAGCTTGCCAATTAAAGGGCGTAGCACCTCATAACGTAGCTTGTCTTGAAGGCAGTCTTCCAATCATCTCCCTCACGATTCTGGATTTATTGATAACCACTCTGCAAGTCTATATTGGTGAAAACCTAAGAGCCATTCATCATATTTAAGTATGTCATCAAGCTTAGGTATGAAAAATCTATACCTGATGTCGATCTTATAACGGTTCAATTATATCAACACATACTCAAACTACCATCACCAGGGGTTGAATAAGGCTAAAACAACACAAGGGCTAAGATTCTCTCCCACGAGACCCCTACTCAACAGCTCACCTACTTGTCGTCTGTAACAAATTAGGCAACGATGAATCTGACACTAGGCCAATAACTTTTTTTGTCCCTCCTAAGGGTAACCCCATGAAGGGCAAAACTAATGATTTAGCCATTGTAGTTGACAAGTTTTACTTGATACACCATTGAACTTTTAATTTTTCAAATTACCTCATCGAACTAATTATTATTTTAAAATTGAGCCACTCCGTTAAAAAAAATTAAACAAACGTTAAAATTTTATCTACGTGGCTTTGGAAAAAATATAAAAATATAAAATATTACTACTATGGCAAAAAAATAATAAAATAATCAACAACCACTTTTTTAATATTACATAGCTGCTTCTTTTTTTCATTTTTTTAATTATTTTAATTGGATAATAAAAGAATAATCTGGAAAAGTAATACAAACATAATCTCTTTTATCTTCAAATAAAAGCTTCGATTTCCTTTTGGTATCTAGAAGCTTCAGTCTTCCCTCTGTACTTCAAATGAAAGCTCCGATTCAATCTTCTCACTGTACTCTTTGATCGTTGCCACGTGATCAGCGTTGCAGCGAGACTCCTTCTGCTCATTCTCTTCGCGTGGTGTTGGTGTCGCCATTAATAGCGGTGTTCACCGAGGTGAAACCCGGATTGATAATCGAAAGTACCCAAAATAGGGTACAATACTGGCAGATGCAGGTTGAACCGATTATCTGAGGACGATTAGCGGTCCGATCACGAAACAGTTCTGGTTTTACCTTGCTAGAACCGCCCCATTTTTAAGCCAAAACTCATTGAAGTTTAAACCAAAACCGCCCAAGAAAGAAGCATTGAAGACTTGCTTTTAAGCTTTCAAGCCAAAAGACTTGTCGCCAGAGAAAAAATAAAAGACTTGGTAGTATTTTTATGAGGAAAACTTTACTTGGTAGTATTTTTATAAGAAAAACTTCCTTAAAACTTTTATAAATTAACCAATGTGGGACTTGGCTATAAGGTCTCACTTGATAGTATTTTTATAAGAAAAACTTTCTTAGACTTTTATAAATTAACCAATGTGAGACTTGGCTATTAAGGTCTCACTTGGTAGTATTTTTATAAGGAAAACTTCCTTAGACTTGTAAATTAACCAATGTGGGACTTGACTATTAAGGTCTCACTTGTAGTTTTTTGATAGGAAAACTTCCTTAGACTTTTATAAATTAATCAATGTGGGACTTGGAGACCACCAAGTATTAAGGCCTTCACTTATTAGTCTTTTTATAAGAAAAACTTCTTTAAATTTTTATTAATCAATGTGGGACTTGCAAACAACCATATTCTATCCAATTAATTAAGACTTTTATTCTAACTTTGGAGCAAATTTCTTATTAAAGTTGCAAGAGTGTGGGGCTTTCCCAACTTATTGATAAATAATTTAAGTTAATCTAATTTCTTTTACTTTTACCAATTTAATCAATATGGAACTTTTAAACCACCAACTATTAAGGTTTCCATTGGTACTCATTTTATAATGAAAACTTCCTTAGATTTTTACCAATGGAACTTGTAAACCAACAACTATTAAGGTTTCCCTTGGTACTCATTTTATAAGGAAAACTCCCTTAGATTTTTACCAATTAACCAATGTGGGACTTGAGTACTTGACCTTCACTTGGTAGTTTTTTATAAGGAAAACTTTCTTAAATTTTTATTAATCAATGTGGGACTTCCAAACAACCATATATATGTGTTCTCTTATCTTACCAATATCCCACATTGTCTAATTTGTGTTCTCTTGTCTTACCTCTATTTTATAAATAGGGGAGACCACCAATAATTTCATCAAGTCTTAAATATTCTATTATGTCTTTTCTTGTGTTATATTTCTATTTTATAGAAAAGACTTCAAGCAAATTCTACAAACCTGTAATCAAGATCTGAAAACCGGTTTATCTAACCTGGTTCCAAACCGATTTTTTTTGTCTTATTTAATGACCCGATTCGGATAGGTCCTGCTCACCTTGAAAACCGAAATTACCAGAATTGTTGAACAACCCTAGCCATTGATGGTAGTTTTTTCAGATCTGATATGATCTAAATTGATTGACTACTTTTTTATTTCAAATATTTCTCTATTTCTTCCCGATCTATTTTTTTTTCAAATCTTTCTCCAGATCTGTGTATTTATGATGTTGTTTGATGTTTGAATTTTTAATTAGAGATTTGAGGTGGGTGATAGTTGATTTGTTTGTGGTGGGGGTGATGGGGGGATGGGTGTTGGGTGGTGGTTGTGATTGTGCTGGTAAGCTGAGTGGTGGTGGTTGTGATTGTGGTGGTGGGCTTAGTAGTATTGGTGGTTGCAACTGTTTATGGGTTCAAATGGATTTATATTTTTTTTTTTTTTTTCAGATGAAGCTTTGTCAAGATATTGTGCAAAATTTGGCAAACAAAATTTGTTAAGATTGAATCTGTTTTTGGGCCAAACGACGAGTAATCGATTTTCCCTTTTGTGATGAATGCTTGAGGAATCGTGTCTAATAGTAATACTTGCAAAATTACAGAGGAAAGAAGAAAGGTTTTGATTGTGTTTCTCCTATTTTTTTTTAAAGATTTAGATTGTATTTATGTAAATTCAGATGTGAATTTTCAATTGATTCATGTTCTTGTTCTTGTTGAAGAAGGCCTCTTGTTAGACTTTAATTTTTTTGATTGATTGTAAACAATCAGATGTGGATGTTCAATTGATTGCGGTTTGTTCTATTTTTTTGTTGAATTGATTCAGATGTGGATGTGTTTTTCTATTAATTTTTTGATTGTTTGATTGTACAAGGTTTTGATTTAATTTATTTTTGTTTGATTCAGATGTGGATTTTCAATTGATTTTGATTCTATTTTTTCTGTAAACCATGTCATTTAATTTTTTTTCTTTTATTTTTAACGTTCACGTTGGATAATAGCTGAAAGGATTTAATAGCAGTGAGTCTAGAGTTAACAGAATGACCCAATTTTAAAATAATAATTAGTTCAATGGGGTAATTTGAAAAATTAAAAGTTCAGTGGTGTATTAAGTAAAACTTGTCAACTACAGTGGCTAAATCAATTAGTTTTGTCCCCCATCAAGTAACTAACTAGACATCACGTCTGAAAATCTTTTAAAACGTGCCTAACATCACTAGGAATACAATTAACACTTGTCTCAAGAACATCCATAACTTTCTTGGCTACGACGACATACACAACTTTCTCCCCCAAAGCACTTTTCTCAAACTCTTTCTTGTTAAAGATATGGAGAGCTTTGGCTTGTTTGGTATGGTTGTTATTCTCCTTCAGTTGACCCTTGGGAGCCACTTGCGATCTTATAGGTGCCAATGTTATCATTTGCCCCTAGTGTGTAAATGCACAAGTGATCTGATCATTCTCCCATAATGAGTCACATCAAGATCATACAACCAAGGCCACCCTAGTAGAATATGTACAACATGTATGAGAAGAAACCACACCACTCTCCCCATAACCCTGAAGGCTGATTGGAACTAGACACCTTGTGATGCAGGAAAATATATCTTTTTTAACCCAGGCAACACAATAAGATTTGGGGTGTGGCTTTGCCTTTAACTTCAATCGGTCTACAGCTACTACTGACTTGGCAACCTCACATACACCTACCCCCATCAATGATCAATCTAAAAGAGACCACCAACTTTGTTTTGGATTTGGAATATGGTGGTCCGTCTCAAATCCTCCTCCTCCTAAAAATAGCAAAGATGCATCTCATAACATTCATAGTTGGTCAATATCATCAAGATTCCTCGTCAGCTTCCTCATCCTCCGTGTCATATATACCTTCAAAATCTAGTTTACTTCTCTTTTTGAGACACAACACTTCTAGATTTGAAACCCAAGGCGTAGGTGGCGGCTGGATTTTGTGGGTTTTTTGTTTGCAGCAGCGGATGGTTGAGTTGGAAATGGGCGTGGTGAACTCTAACAAGACAAATCTGGTGATTGTCCAGCGATCCTTCGGTTGATAATTTCGATGAGGCGAGATGTGATGGGTATGGGTTAGGTAAGGGTTCTTTTGTATGGCAGTGGGTTCCTTGGTGGTTATAGGTTGATTGTTGAGGATCTATTGTTAAAGATGATGATGAGGTATTTTTTTAAAATCTGGTTTGCTAGAGGATTAATAATAGTGATTTGTAACGGTTATTGTGGGCTAGGCTTCTGACAAAGTAAGCGGCGGATTAGGGCTCTGGTGAAAGCTCAGGCGGAGATAAACAGTGACTTAGTGTCGCGAAAAACAATTCCTATGATATGAATTTTTGCTCTAATTTCAATGCGATGAGGATGAATTCATGGATGAATATTAGCCAAAAAATAATAAAAAAATAAAAGTTTAAACTAGTGTAGACTTTCGCACTCCAAGGATCCTCAACCGCATAAGAGTAGAATTTATTGCAATTAAATTTAGGCCTCAATAATATTCTAATAATCTGTAATTTGCGTCTCCCAGTAGGATCATGTATATGGAGAACAGAACCCTATTTGGATTTGGACCCAATAAAATAACTAATGACTTGAAGTTAAAACAGCCCAATAAATAAAAACAGTAGTTACCAATATTCTAAATATAAGGTCTAAACTATTAAATAACATAAATAATTAATAAAATTATCCTGTCGACAACGCACGGATCAATCCCCATCAAATTGTGTTTGGTGATTTTTTTGATAAGAGGAGTTTCTGGCCTTACGACTAGTCAGTCTCCCCTCCCCGAACAAGACTTTCGAATCAGGCCTAAACTTGCGGTCCGTGTCCCCTATAGTGCTTCGAGTGGGAGTTGAACACAAGTCCTCCAGATTTACGGCTGATCTCAAGTCTTCCTTAAACCACCAAGGCAACAGGCGGGGTTTATGAAACTTTTATCATGGTGTTGGAAATTTTTCTCCCTATGCTCGTTCAAGATAATGTACCTACACCTGTTTTTCATATGTTAATTGCTTGTACACCCTTTCTGTACTCTATTTAATAAAATTTCTCCTTTCATCTAAAAAATTATCTTAAAATGACACAATATCTTTCCTAGGTGATTAAGAATTTAAGTTAGGCATATCTCTCCTTATTGCAACAATAAATATAATCGAAGAATCAAGGATGGAGATACATGTTTAGAATTGTTGATTGGATCCACCTCCCGGGATTTAGGGTTTCTCATGTACTTATTTACACTACAAATATTGAATATCAGCCTGCTCAAAGTAAAAATTAAACTCAAAGTGGCATTCTTCGTAAAACAAAGTATAAAGTATGGTGCTCAGCAATAGCACAATGTAAAGACAGACTATAAGTTTCAAAAGAAAGCAATTCTAGATTATTAAAATTACTAAGGAAATACTCATCACCTTGTGTGAAACACCAGCTTGCTTATAATACCTTTTCGCAACCTCAAGAGACTTTTCATCTTTTTCACAAGCAACTAAACGACCAAATTCTGGTAGGACTAGAGCAACAGCTAAAGATGAGTATCCCTGGAAAGCATGAAGTAGAAACAACTGTTCATCAGTATGTCATTAAATTTCTAGAATTTGAACTTAATTATAATCCAAAAAAAGAGTGTTGTTATAGATACAAAAACACTCTTACAAAAAGTAACTTAAAAAAATGATGTGTCTAATGTGATTAGTTGATGATGCACTCATGCACCATACATGGGCGGAGCCAATGATCAACCACAACCTAACAAGCCATTGTGTATCTATTTTTGTATTCATTCTTAGTCACCAAATCACTATTGGTGCAAACCGTAGAATACTAAAAAACCCGGTAGAAAAAACCTTTATTGCGGAACTAGATAAACATGGTGCAGATTGTACAGTTACAATGATAACGATAGTCTAAAAGTAATATGCTACATAAATATGAAGAAAATCCAATCATAAGTAACAGATTGTTGGTAGTCAAAATTGTTCAAGTCATGTGGAGTAACCACCTTACGCAAAGGGGATCGTTTATATCTTTGACTGGTCAAAGATAGGACTCATGTCGAGTAACCACCTAAAGTAGATCATTTATATCTTAGACCGGTAAAAGGTGGGACCAATAGCTTATGTGGCTTTGAATGAAGGGAAAAGAAAAGATTAAAATAGTACAGGACAAATGATTCATTGGATATCCCTGAGGATGAACGGCCTTAAAGGTGAAATTATTTGTGATTGGGCCCTACAGAAATGTCATCAGGCCCATTAAATGATGGATGATGGAGCCCAAGGCTTGAGCAGGCCTTGAGGCATTATATCTAGAGTAGTACTATTTGACAAAGAGTATAAAAGGCCCATTCATGAAAGAATTAACACAAAGTCCATCATAGGAAAAGGAAATACAATCTTTCATTGATAAAGATTTTATTATCCCTTAAGAGTGTGTTTGTGAGTTTTAATTTGGAGGGAAAGGATGGGAAGGGAAAGTTTTTCCTTCCAATTTTTTTGGTAGGAAGGGAATTGGAAGGAAGAACTTTCCCTTCCTATCCCATTCCTTCCCTTCCCCCCAAATCAAAACTCACAAATAGGCCATTAAGGACATGGTAGGGTTCCATTCATGAAGGCGTCATTGGTTTTAGAGTGACTTTTTGGATGTGGGGAGGAGGCCTTTATATTATATAACATGGCCATATCCCAAAGATGGGTCACTTAACAAATTTGGTCCAAGGATAGTGGCAATGGGTTGGCCAAGACATCTAATGTATCGTCCGTAAAGAGAAAATCAACATGTTTAACCACCAATAAAGAGAAAATCAACATGTTTAACCACCAATTTATTGTTCGTTGCTCTGTTCATATTTGGGGTCAAAATCAAACTTAACCTTGATTTCTTCATAGTGAATTATCTTTGAATCTTCAATTTATTCAACAACTTAACATCCTCTTCATTTTTCTCACGAGCAGCAATATGTAAATACTCCCTCTTCTTTATTCTCACGAATTTTGTAACCTGTGTCAAATTCAAAGTCCAAATCAAATAAAATCATAACAAGTGTTCAATTCACCGTCCCAATAGTATCTTCTTAGTCATCTTAATCCGCCATAAGCTCGCCCAAAAGGTCATTACTAAATGTTTTAGTGATAGTAACTTGAGTCCTTATATACACATCAAAGTATCCCACGTGTTTCGATGTTGGACTGAGGTGTGTTACAAACTCTCCCACTTAAATATTTGGCATTCCCGTCAGGCCGAACACACAGACACAGCCCAAAAACTCTTTCAAGCCATTGTAGAATAATATCAGCAGCCTTTGTGTCTCCACCTTTGATTATCTGTCCATTATGGAATAATAACAACTACCTTTATATCCCCACCTCCGGCAATCCGATTGGATGACCTGACCCGAGCTTTCAAGAGTCGGTTCTTATCAAATCCCGAGTCTGAATTAAATCAAATTGTACCAAGGACTCAATCTACTATCTCAATACCATAGGCTCACCAAAAAGATCATGATTGAAGGTATGAGTGATATATATATATATATATATATATATATATATATATATATATATATATATATCTCAAAAATCCCACATGTTTTGACGTGGGAGTGGGACAATGGTGTTACAAACATCATGTTGATTATTGATAAGATTACCTAAAAGAGTATTGGAGTGTTGTGATGCACTCATCAATTGATTCAATTGTCTTGTAAGACTATTCCTTGTGGGTCTCCTCTCAAAAACTTTACGCCCAATTACGTTAAACAACTTTGTGAGTTTGAGCATAACACGGATGAGTATATCATGTGGATACATACCCATATTGATCCTTAAAATTCACTATACTTGTTTCAGATTATTCCAAGTTATCGATTAATTTCCGATACTCAACCATACGGATAAACCCATTTAATTTCCTCATATGTAACAAAAAATTGATGCTCAAGTCTCTTTTTATTAGCCAAAAGGAAAGGCTGAATAACACTTTTCACCCTTCAAGTTGCCACTCATTTTTAAAATCGTCCCTAAAATATATTTTATGTCAATTGAATCCTTAAAGTGACATTTTGTGTTACTTCAGTTCCAATTTTATTGTAACCCGACCAAAAATTGACCCGACCCATTTTTGGTAAGGGCAAAACTGTCTTTTACATGTTTATAATTATTTATACTCTTCTTCATCATCGTTTCTCATCTTCATCTTCTTTGTTTACAGAGTAAGCTCCTACTCATCTTCTTCCTCGTTTCTCAAAATCAGATCGGAAGAGGAGAGATTGTGTTCCTTTTAATATGCAAATGCAGATCTTCATGATACATCATCACTGGAAAAAATAATTGCAGCCATTACCCAATATCCAAACTCCCACAATTTAACCTATTACTATTCCAAAGAAGCAAAGTCAAAATCTTTGCAGAAAATAGAGCAACACAATGACATACATCTGCATATATTTATATATAGATCAAATTGGTGGTATCCAAATTAAACAAAATATTTTGAAGCCTAAATGTAGATCTTCATGTTTACACAAAACAGTCTATTATAATAAACCTAGATCTAAACACACAGAATTCAATTTGATCCTCTGGAGGTTTCCAGATTGAACAAAACTTCTAAAACCCAAATGCAGATCTCCACATTATACATAAAATTATTTGTTCCAACACCACCACAATTCGATCTCGCCGTAGCTGCACGCTGCGCGCCGCGAACCTCCGACCCAAATAAAGAAAGAAATGGACGCGAAGAAGAGTCGCTACTACTTGAATCCGCCACTGTTTGGATTCGCTGCTCATTGCTACTCCTAGATCTGGTACTCCTTTCTCATCCGTTGCCTTTTTCTTTTCATTTGACATCAATTTTGAATTTTAGTCATTCATTAAATTAAAATTAACAATAGTAGTTAGTGTTCTTTTTTTTTGAAATTTGAATTAGCTTATTAAAAAAATGGTTTGATATTATAATAATGTGTTAATTTGAATTAGTTAATTTGATTTTTAATTTTTAAATTCTATAATCTGAAATATATCTATAAAAAATTTGGTTTGGTATTATAATAATGTGTAAATTTGAATTAGGTATTTTGATTTTTAATTTTTAAATATTGTAATTTGATATATTTTTATAATACTGATCATAATGAGACACAATTGTCCTTAATAAAATGGGTCGGGTCAATTTTTGGTCAGGTTACAGTAAAATCGGATAAAAGGAACATAAATGACACAAAATATCACTTTAAGGACTCAATTGACAAAAAATGTACTTTAGGAACGACTTTCCACTCACTTGGAGGGGTGATAATATGAGCCATTCAGCCAAAAGGAAATTTTGATGTTCTAAATAAGACATGACCTAGCACTAGGTGACTTTTTTTGCCTCCACTCTCTTGTATTTAATTCCGTTAAACATTGTGCATTGAATTTTAAACTTTTAAATCATTTCAATAAATTGAGTATTCAAATACGACAAGGGATAAGGTTCAAAAATGCCCCTAACTTTTACCTCGATGTCTACCGAGCACCCTATACTTTTTTTTCTTCCAAAAATACCCTTAACGTTACATTTTTTGGGTCGCCCATGCCCCTGCCGTTAACAGAAATGCTAAATAGACAAACGAGGTTACATATTTGATGACGTGGCTGCCACATGGAAGTCAAAATACTAAAATTCAAAACATAACATATTTACATCAAATACTAAAAATATTAATTACAAAAAATACTAAAATACTAATTAAAAAAATACTAAAATACTAAAAAAAATCAAATTAAAAAATTAGTATATTTATATTTAGTAAATTTACATATATGTATATTTAGTATATTTAGTAAATAATCAAAGAGAAAATTTCAATTCCATAATCGTAATTAAAATGCTTATTCTTCTATAATCATATATATTTAGTATATTTAGTAAAATACTAATATTTTAGTAATATATATTTTACTAAAATACTAAATATACTGAATATTTTAGTAATATTTTAGTAAAATACTGAATATATTTAGTATATTTAGTAAAATACTAATATTTTAGTAATATATATTTTACTAAAATACTAAATATACTGAATATTTTAGTGATATTTTAGTAAAATACTAATTTATTTAGTATATTTAGTATTTTAGTAAAATACTGAATATATATATAAATATCTGAATATTTTATTTACTAAATATACTAAATATACAAATATTTTAGTATATTTAGTATATATAACTAGCCTATGAAGACCGAGGTCAATTGGCGGGGCCGAGTCCACTAATGGCCATCGGAGGAACCGAGGCGAGGATGAGTTTGCCGCCAGGGCCCGTAGCTTGACTGGCTGCAGGAGGAGGGAGAGGAGTGAAGAAGGATGGTGAAGCGGTGTCGATCTTGGATTCGGTGAGACAATTTGAGGAGACGTTATCGACGGAAGTGACGCCACCAGCAAATCTGCTCGAGTGTGGTGTCTTTGATGCGGTTCTGATTTACTACCAGGGAGAGAAGGAGGAGGATTGTGATGGTGCGGCATTGTGGTTGGAGATTTGAAAGTAGAATCCTCTCTCTTCACTGTCATCATCTTCTTCCTCCTCCAAATTTCAATCCAATTTCTCTCTATATATATATATATGTGTGTATATGATTATAGAAGAAAAAACATTTTAATTACGATTATGGAATTGAAATTTTTCATGATTATTTACTAAATATACATATATGTAAATACTAAATATACTAAATATAAATATACTAAATTTTTTAATTTGATTTTTTTTTTAGTATTTTAGTATTTTTTTTAATCAGTATTTTAGTATTTTTTTTAATTAGTATTTTTAGTATTTGATGTAAATATGTTATGTTTTGAATTTTAGTATTTTGACTTCCATGTGGCAGCCACGTCATCAAATATGTTTTGAATTTTAGTATTTTGACTTTCATGTGGCAGCCACGTCATCAAATATATAACCCCGTTTGTCTATTTGGCATTTCTGTTAATGGCAGGGGCATGGGCGACCCAAAAAATGTAACGTTAAGGGTATTTTTGGAAGAAAAAAAAATTATAGGGTGCTCGGTAGACATCGGGGTAAAAGTCAGGGGCATTTTTGAACCTTATCCCAATACGACAACTCTTGTTGCAAATCGTGCTTTCGTCTTGAATTGGGATGCCAGGTTCTCTACCAAATTTCAATATATATTATGGAGGTCAAGAAAATTTGGATAGAAGGAAATTGGGTAAACTGAAAATATACCAAGAATTTTGGTTGTGTTAACAATTAATGTAGGACTAGGTGAAAAAAGGAAAAAGAACACTTATTCCCTCCAGAGAATCGGTAGAGAAACACACACAAAGCACAAAGCACAAAGCACAAAGCTTTAATCTAAAATCACAATATATTATAGTCTCCAGAATAATGAAAGTTACAATGCTTAAATAAAAAACCTAAACCTCAAGAATAAGTAATAGTCCTAAAAAAAAGGAAACTACTTCTAATAATACTCTACTACCTTAATTCTACTGTTGAATATTCAACTTAAATCTAATATAAATACAACTAAATAAATAATTATGCATTTATCTCTAAATAATATTTTTTTTAAATGATAATTAACATTTCGCATCATTCTCTCTTCCAAACCAATAAAGCTAGTCCAACATAATGAATGTGACAACCCGAATTTTCAGAAATTATTAAAATAAGAATTTAAAAAATAAAATTCTTATTATGAGATGTTTTATATATTTTGAAATATGTGATTTGGTGTTAGAAAATTAAATGGATATGGATTTAACAGTTAAGTAAACTATTAAAGAAAATGAAGAAAGTTATTAACTGAATAATAATGATTATTATTCCTCGATTGGCAATTATATGAATTAAGTTTCAGAAATAATGTGGGTAATTCACTTAATTGAAATAGTGAATTAATGTGAATATATTTGTTTTAGTAATATGAGAATTAATATGTTGCATATAGTGTAATGGCTTAATATATTATATTATGCCAAGGAAAAATGGATTGATTTATGGGATGAGAAAGAACCAATATATTTATAAATAAATATTGGTGTTAGGGTTAATGAATTAAATTAATATTTAAGTAGTGACTAGATTTACAGATTAAATGAATTGTCTTGGGACAATTTATAGAAAGAATTAAATTAATATTTAAGTCGTGAATTGTCTTGCAATTTATGTAGGATAATTGGAGAATGTGAATTGTAATTTTATAGCTTACGCACGAGGCAAGTTTTCTAATCCTAAACTTTCTTTGAGCAAGTTTCCTTACTCTATCATAATTACAACTACACAAGTTCTATAACTCTAAACTTTCATTAAACAAGTTCTTAAACCTTATTATTATTGAGCAAGATTCATATTCTTATTTCGAACTATTCAAAGCTTAATTATGCTTCATATTCTTATTCCGAACTGTTCAAAGCTTAATTATTCAAGTTCATGATTCCAATGTTCATTCAATTGTATAGAGTTGGGATTCAATCTTTGATTTAAATATCGATTACATTATCATATTAAAACCTTGAATGGCTAGGGAATCCTTATTGATTCGACTAATCCATGATTTTTTTGAACTCTAAATTACCCTTGAAGTTAATCCAAACCAAACATCCTTTGGTGCGGACTCGAATGTCAAAGCTGAGATGAACAACCCTGTTACGGGGGATTATATTACACGATAGCGTTAAGATGTTGTGCACATGCATGATACCAATGGCTGATCCCCTTAAGTACGAAAAGTAAGGTCCATATAGTCTTGTGACTGTTAAAGGTTTAAAGTAGAAATACTTGATAACCTGGGACATAGTTCATGGTCTAGTGACCCTCCTCAGATGTACTTTTGATTCATGTTCAAAAGTCGAGCTTTCTTTTGTTCAATATCCATTGTTACTCGCATGTTATTATTACTACCATTGTTAAACTTGTGGGCAATTGTTGCTCACTCTTGCATAATAACATTGCAGCTATGGTTGAAAGAGTTGATGAGCCATCTAGCAAACAAGTGATGAAGACTTGTTTATTATTTAAGAATGTTGATGTTAAGACTATTTATGTTATGTTTAAGACTTATTTAGAATATGTTATGTTTTCGCATTGATGTATTAAGGTTAGATTACCTGGAATTGATTTGTTAAGTTGTTGTAACCCTTTATTGGGAGGATTTCTATTTCAGTTTTATTGTATCTTTATTATGGGTAGTTAGATGTTATTTATTTTGATGAGTGAACACCGAATCTGTGGGAAATTCAAGTACCTGGATTTGGGAGTGTCACACTTGTTATGTGAACTGCATCATGTATAATATGTCAGTTTAATGATTATAAGATGTATGTTGAGCATGTTATTATATGCTACGTGGTACATGAAAACGGTTAGATTTGTTGGGCTGTCGAGCTCAATCTTGCAAATAACCACTTTTACAGATTAAGGATTCAAGGTAATGCTACGTGTTACTTGAATGATAAGAATCAGGAGTAATGCAAGGAGATTAATTGCTTTAGATGAAGTTATTATTTTTAACGATGTTTTAAGATTTTGATAATGTATGATGTTTAAGAGACGTTGAGTTATAAAGTTTAAATTTATCCAATGTATAAAGGGTATTGAACCTGGATGTAAGTTTTATTTATTAACTCTGATGAAGTGAATCATAAAATACAAATTTGATTCAAGGATATGTAAAAGATAAAGGTTGTGATTCAGGAAATTACAGAAAGAAGATAGAAAAGTTTGAAATTATTCTATATTTTATTAATTTAAGCATCAAATGATGATGTAAAATTCGTAGTTAGACGTATTGTTAATGACCAAAGCCGAGAGTTGAATTGTATGAATTTTGAGGTTGTTACAATGAACATAGTTGTTAAGGTGCTAAGTCGAGATGAGTCGGTGGCCGACCGCTTAAGCGACTAGGCGCCCGACTAGTTGTCCATAAAGCGATAAATTATTTACAACGTTAATTTTATACATGAAATATATAAACCCACACACACACACACACACACACACACACACACACACACACACATATATATATATATATATATTTAGATATTTCAAATTCACATATACACTAAACATAAAAAAAAGTCAGGTATATTATATATACCAATTATATACAATTAATATTACAAAACAAGTTATAAACTCAAACATATACTAAAACAAAAATACGCAGAGATCATCAATAGACAAATTTAACTACAATAGTAAAATAAAAAAATTAAATTACTTGTTAAAATATTAAAATTATAAGTTAAAATTATTATTGATTATATTAAATAATATTTATTTCATGAATAATAAATTAAATATATTATATTATACTAATATAGTAAAACATAATAAATAAAAAAAAAGATAATAGTAATTTATTGTGCTACTGAACTGAAATATTGAGCTACTGATATAATATTAATATTTATTTATCATGTATATAATATACTATTAATATAAACTATTTGATGTAATTTACTGTATAAATAATTTATTATACTTACTACCATTTAGTAGTATACAACTAGTTTGGTTGAGTGGAATCTGCTGAGTTTACCACATGTCTCATTTACATGAATGGAATAATACTATGGGCCACATGTTTAATGTTTTAAGTGCTAGGAATAATAACATGGGCCACATGTTTTAACTTTTGGGTCTTGGGAGTCGGTTACAACAAGTAAACCCATTCAGCTTTATCTATCTTCCACTTAAACTACCACTGTCAGTATCGCAGTAAATATCTTCTTGGAAAAGGGGAACGAAACAAAGTCCAGCAGTCACAGTGAATCTCTCCCCTAAGGTTTTGCATGAGCAGCGAACGAAGTCTCTCTCTTGGTTTAATTCGAAGCTCGTTAGCTAGGTAGCAGACAGCTCATTCTCTCTCTCTTAGGATTCAAAACAAAACCCATTTAGTGCAGACGCTTATGTGTACGCCTTCCTTGGTAGACGTCCAAGGCATTGCTTAGGCGACTCACAATGATGACTACCTAGCCAAAGCGCTCGCTTTTGCAGCATTCTCTAAGTCGTGACAACGCCTTGCAACTTCTGAACCGCTTGGACGACTAAGCGTCACCTAGGCGACGACTTGACAAGTATGATAATGAATCATACTTTCATGCATATAACCATCTCTAGAAACTCTAAACCGTCTCTAGTAACTCTAAACCATCTCAAGTTACTCTAAGCCATGCCTCTTTAGTTTATACCATGAAGTTTCTTATTAGATAGACTAGCTCCACACACTAAATTAACATGATGTTGAGTTAAGCATTTCTCATGGAGGTAATCGAAGATGTAAATTCTGCAAGCAGTAACGTCAGAAAATTCCACCAAAATGGGTAAGCGATACGACAGATTTGCCACAATCTTTTATAGGACTCGAGCCTTTTCAAAACGAAAAAGATATGAAGAATAAATTTCCTTGTTGCTTCTTAAGGACAAGTGAAGATAATGAAACTAAAGTGCAAAGATATAACAAGTTAAATAAATCAAATTAGAATTACAATATACATACAGTATAGACACCAACTTCAATGCACTTTTCTGCCCCTAGAATCTGGACTAGCATTGCAAGTAGTTGTGCTTGATCAGGAGATACCTATTAATAAAGCACAAGTATGTCAATCTCATAAAGATGATGATTATAATTTAATTGTCTAATACAAATTGAACTGTTCAAAAGAATTGTTCATTTTTCTAGTCCAAGCATAACAAAATTTTAAAATGATGAAGAAGATTTCAAAGTTAAACGTCTCACTAGACATACATGTGAAACAGTTCTTTTTTTTTCTACCATACATGCTTTAGAATTATCCATGCATACCGGAATGGTGTCATGTACGCGGGAAAATGGGGTGGTAAAAACAAAAAAAAATTGAATTTAAGTTCGTCTTTCTAAGGAAGTCCAACAACAAAATATTAGAGCAACTCGCCCCCGATTGGGAACCCACAACCCAAAGGATAAGAGAAATTGCCACCAGAAAGGAATCCACCTACCGGGATAAGAGTTGCAACAAGAAGAAACCCACCTTAAAATAGTATCACCCAACTGAACTCAAATTTTTAAAAACAGTCATAGGACTTAAATAGATGTGCTAAGAACATCCCTCCAGTTATAGGTATGCATTCAAGACAACCTTACACTTTTTATGTGTAACTTTCAAAATAACAAGTATAAGGAAATGTAAAGAAGTAAAGAAACTGTGGCCATATTTATCCAATTATTCGAAGGGGAACTTAGGGACTTGAAAAGGTACCAAAAGAGACCTAACCAAATACCAAGAATTAAAATTGGGGTTGTCGGAGTGATCAACAAGCTAAAAGCATGCATTTCAGACAGAATAGTCAGCCTGGACAATATGTGGCAAAACAGCGTAGCTCCGTGAAAATAGCAAATCTTGCAATGTTTTCTTTTTAATTAGAAAGCACACTTCCAGCTCTTTTCGACCATATAACGCACAAATTCTAATTCATTGTAGACCAGTCCAATTAATTCGCCAAAGTTGGACCAAAACTGCTGACTACAACTTGAATTCAACTTCAATAATTTCTCCTTGGGCCAACGGACCGCGTCTTAGGACCTTTGCTATGGTCCTAACTTAGGAAAATGGTTACAGAAAAATTAAGGGAACAAGATAGAGGAAGTATGGTAGAAATCAGCAGATATCTAAGGGAGAAGATGAAGTAGGAGGAGAGAATGAGAGGAAGGAAAGCTGACCAGAATTTAGAAGAGGAATTGGAGAAGTAATGACAAGAAGAAGAATAAGAAGTAAGATATGCAGAATTTTAAGAGAAGAGGAAGAAGAATAAGAGAAAAAGAAAGAGAAGGATACAGAGTCACAACTTCTGCTCTTTCTAAGATTCTCATTGAACAAATTTTCATATCAATTACATGAGACTATCTCACTATTATACTAGTAAATAAGCTTACAATAGAAAATAAGTGAACATGCACCAACTTAAACTGGACTACAACTAATTGGCTAAGTACTCACATGTCCTATGCCGTTTCTAGAAGCTAACTAACTTGATTTATCCAAAATAGTCTGGGATTGATAACATGAGCTGGATTTTTTGAAATAGGCCTGGATGCTCCTGCACGACACCCTTTTCGTTCCCTTTTTAATAAATTTATAATTATAAAAAAGGATTAAAAATAAATTATGCTAACACTGTTAATTTCCTGTAAATTCCACTAACCACCCGTTATTTTTTGTGAGGTTACACAGACCTAAAACAAGAACTGCTTTAAACTTCTAAAATTTTGATTTTGGCAATACATTTTTCCCTCCATAAAACATACTTAAGTGACTGATAAAAATGTTAATGTCGCGTTTAATATTCCTCTAAAATGACCCTGTTTACCCTTCATCGATCAAAAGGGCACCCAAAAGAATTTTATTGAGTCAGCTTGTCAACAAATTAGAAGGCAAATATATATAGCAGAAAAAATTCTCACATTCCCAAGTACCCCAGAAATCACAAAAGCAGCACACCTCCACAACATTTTGCCATCCTTCCTGTTACAAAACTCCCAAAATTTGATCCGTTAGAAACTAGGAAGAGAAGACCGCCAAACCAAGCTTCATGAAACAATTCAAAGAATATTCTTGCTCACCATGAGGAAGAGATGAAAAAGATGAGCATGGGATCCAAGTTTGCTTGAACAAAGTGTTTAAAAATTGGTCTAGGCGCCAGCCTAGGGGAAAGTTAGGATAGACTTGGCAGAATTACTTCACTTTGTAGGAAAAGGAAGTGAAGCTCGAGCACTGCTAGAGGAATGTCTGTTGATCACTGGAAAACATAGAGGAGAAGAGCATCCCAGCTCAGTTATTTACTGATAAAGGAAACTGATGCTATCCCTATCATGAACAATGAACTTAAAGAGAAACTTGATCTAGAGAGAGCTTGTTCAATCAAATGTACTGGGAGAAGGGCAAAATTATACTCTGCAAGTTATTCATATTGGTTTTTGACTAATATTCCAAACAAATATCTCAAGTTTATTATACACCATAAGAACAATCTTGCGGATGATGCTACTTGGGGAAAATGAAAGACATTGTGCTTCATTTTTCAAGTTTTGACTTGCATCCACGAGGACGTGAATGGTTTGAAGGGATGGAGTTTGTTACCACAGAATAAGTGTAACAATCCGGGTCAAATCCCGTGTCCATAACAAATCTCGGGTCAAATCCCACGCCCGAATCGAATCAAATTCATCCAAAAAATACCTTTAACCACTGGCCCAATAGTACATTCTTCGGTCATCCTAGCCCACCACAGACTCGCAAAAAAGGTAATTATTGAATATACTATTGTTAGTGACTTTATTTTTTAGATAAAGACAAATTCTTTCTCACGTGTTTCGATGTGAGATTGGGGTATTACAAGTGCTCTAAGTCAATTAGGAGCATGTGATTTGATAGTTATATTGTAAGTGGGTATAGTAGATTTATTTTCTGTTCAGCTGGCCTATAAATAGGAGTCAGTTACTTTAAAATGTTCCGTGTGTGAAGTAATAGGAGATTTCACTCTTTATTTCTTGCCCCTCTTTTTCTCTTTAAACTCAAATTCTACTTCTCTCTGGAATTCTCTCTTTATCTATATAAATCTGATCTCCATCATCTCTCTCTCTCTTAATCTCTCTATTTTTCTAAATATCTCCTTGATCTATCCGATTTCTACCTTAATCACCTTCTTCTATTGAAGTTTCTTCTAATATCTATAAGAAACCCCAAGTTACTATCCAAGAATGTAACAATAGTCCTGTAGTATCACAACTTTGGAGCAAGTTGTTTGAAGCTACTTGTAATCCCCATTTGCGAATTTCCTTGGTCGAGAATTTGTTTAAGTGCAGGCCACCACGGTTTTGAAAGGCGGAAAGTAAATAATCTTTTGCAGAGTGCCAATTTTCATGTTTCAATTGAGCAGAATGTTAGAATTTATATCAATACCTCTTTTCTCATTTTTATGGGAAATGTTGGCCTTTTCACAATATTTAGGTGTCAGTCACGGGTGTTTTTAAAGGAATTTGGCCAAGCAGATGTATGCCTTACTTTGCGTTTCTAGGAACTTGTTTCATTCGCTGACTTAGAAGTGAAAGAAATTCCAGGAGATGCTTTGGAGAAGTAGAGCTTCAAATTATCTATTTAATGCTAACTAGGTTTCAGTCATGGGTGGTTTATTGTCAAGGACATATACTTTGTCGTAATTTGTGTAGTCATTTGTGGTTGGTCCATTATAAAACATTGCTAGTAGACAGTCGAAATTATTGAAAATATTTAAATGTTCCTGTACTTTTTCCCCCACTTATCCCCCATATGCTACTCCTATTCCAAAATCAAAAAGGGGCATTAACACAATAATGATAACATCCGGGCACAACTGAAATGGATTTTACAATCCATAAAACTTGCCAGCGGTGGCGACAAGAGTGAGTTGGGAAACAAAAATTAGCTAACGAGTACCTGCATCTGACTACCTCGCATGGTCGCAGTTTCCTCTCTAAGTTTCTGTAGAATCTGAAATGCAGGACCAGAATAAAAATAGAAATAGAGCGTACAGAGTAGCAATTTTTTTTCAATAATTAAAGACAGACACCACAGATAAGTTTGTTTTACCTTTGGTTCTCTAACATTAGTTAGTAAGTAATCATAAAGCCGCGGAGTAACGCTGATAACCTGTTTGCAACCGTACTTGACGTCAGAGGCTGAGGCTGAGTTGATTGCCCTCCGCCTCCTAACTGAGATAGAAGAAGCACCATTGGCGGTACGAAAGATGCTAGTGGAAAATCGACGGCCAAATATCAAAAGGGGGTTAACCCAAAGACACGGCAAAGACTTTGTCATTGAGGATTTCGTTATCGAGAGACAAAGAAAAGTATCAAAATAGGTGCAGAATTGTACCAGCAGTCTTTCTCTCTGCCCTTCTTTGATTCTTTCCGAGTTAAATACACTTTTTGCTGAGACCCGAAAAAAAATAATTAAATAAAAAAAAATATTTTATTTTAAAACATATTAATTGGACTATGTTTTGTCAAATTGTATTTATATAATACTATATGATTTCTAATTGTATATATCTAATTGTATTTATATAATACTAATATGATTTCTAATGGTTTTGGAACGAGGTTTTGGGCCTTGCTGAGGAATGGAAGTAGGGGAGGAGAACCTGAGGGACTTCGTAGCGGGGTCTGTGCCAACAGTGTACTACGTTCCAGATTTCATCACAGATAGTGAACAAGACCAAATCCTCACTAATGTTTGATTTCCTTCTCTCTTTTCTTTCCGTCCCGGGGGTTTTAAAATCTAATGATACTGCTACTTTTGTTTGCCCCATGACTTCAACTGAATAATCAAAATAGCTCCAACTTTTTTACCTTTTTTTTTTTTCAGATTTACCGAGCTCCAGTATCGAAGTGGAAATCTTTAAAGAACAGGAGACTGCAAAATTGGGGTGTGTTACTTTGAGCGGTGACATGACGATCTATATATGTATTTGGACCTTTATGAAGATACAGAACAAAGTAATTACGGAAAACATACCAAAACAATTTTGGGCGTTGCTGATTTTTTTTCTTCTTTTTGGTTTGGGTTTGCCATCTTAACAGGAGGCGCCGTCCATGAGAAAGGTCTTATAGCCCAAGAATGTAAGTTTTAGAATTACACACCTTCCTACGTATGTTATCATTCTTAGTTTTATTCTGCTCTCAAATCGTCTGCAATCTACATAAGTGCAACTATTATTCATCTTATCAATGAGTTCTAAATGTGGCAGTTAATGTTGTTCAATGTAAGGATTTTTTTAGACATCTCTTGAGTGAGTGTTTAATTAAACTATTTCGATTTTTTAAGTTGGGTCATCTAATATTTTGTTGGCTACTCCAATAGATTTTTTTACTAATTTACAGCATTTAATGTTAATTGTATATGTAATTCTTGTGATAGATGATCTTGGTAGTGGCTCTATTAAAGATTTCATTCGTTTTGGATGGTTCTATTTTGCTGTAAATTATGAAGCCCTTCTCTTTGCTTGAAATAATGGATTATATATACCTTTTAATTGAACCCTTTATGGGTTTGTTTGTTCAGTAAATTCAACCCTTTTAAAGGGTTTGATTGTTTGATCAGTAGATTGAACCCATTATTAGTTTGTTTGTTGGTTCATTCAGAGACTTGAACATGATTGTTGCGCTGGTGGTCGTTGCTACGACTTCAGTCGAGCTTGAAGAAGATGACAATAAATTGTTTAATTCTATAGTTTACTAATACCAAAAGAAAATTGTATAGCTTGTGCAAATAAGTTCTTGTCCTTAACTTGATTTGGTTTATTACATTTGTCTCCTCAAAATTAGTTTAATTATTAATATATTTTCATTTTAAAATCATATTTTTACACTTCAGTGTTGATTTACCACCTGGGCTGTCCACATGAGCATTTTCTGACATTGCAAAATCAATTATACAAAATTGGAATAAATCGAAAGTCTAATCACCTGATTGAAAAAATTTGAAACTAACCAAAGTGTAATTACTAGTATAGTTTAGGGTAATAATATACTAATATTTAATTAAGCTTTACTTTTTAGTTATTGCAAGTGTCATTAATATTGTTCTAAAAATCGTTAGGTGGCTGAGGGGGGCCTAGCGCCTAAACTGTCCAACTATTTTTTATTTTTTTTATATTTGTGATAAAACTTAGGTTTCTAGTATTTATACAAGCAAATATTCTCCTCCAAAATTACAGTTGTACTTTTTTTACATAATATTTTACCTCATGCAAGGAAAGCGAAGAGATTTAGCTAAAAAGAATACAAAAAGTATTGAGTATCTGGCAATACTTCTAGTTGTAAAGTGTAAATTATAAAGCAATGTTCATTACACAAACTATGTATATCTAGAAATTCTGAAAGTTATATATACATAGTTACATTTAAGTATGTATCAACTATTGACCTCATAACTTAATTAATATATTAAACTACTAGTTATTTTGTATAACAATTCACAATCACCCAATAAACAAACTATATTAATGTTAGCTCCATGAAAGTTGACAAATCACAGTCACATAGTTCACAATCATATACTTAATAATTTCCATATAAGTTAATGTCCGACTCGCCAAGCTGCCGGATAGCAGCGGCTAGCAGCTCTAGGTGATTTTTGAAGCGCCTTGGACTGAGAAAATCGACAGCCCTCCACCAATGTCGAGTGGCCGCATCAGACGATTTATAGAACAATGATCATTAGAAGAAAAGTTAGTTACGAGTGTGTGAGAGTGTAGGATAAGAGTGGTGAAGTGAAAATATTATTTAACTGCAAGTGCATAGTGTTAAATTGAAGAAACGACTATAAATTAAAATGGAGAAGATGAATAACTAAAATTTATACTAAAAGTAAAACAATTATTAAACTCAATAGAGATTAATACTAATAAAGAGAAAGCAATTTAGGAGTTTGAATCCACTAGACAATATTCATAATAAATAATCTCAACTTTTCTTTTTATAAGTCGAACTATGTCACTGGGTTGGTGCACAAAGTTCGGAAAATAAATGAATTAAAATCCAAATTAAATTAACTATACTTTTGATCTCCCTTCCTCTAATTCAGTGACTTTATAATTAGTTTGGGATGACATGCACTATGAAAATTTGAGGATTAACAATTACCCATCAAAACTTCTTGAACAAACATAGATTATGATTATGAGAAACTCATATCTTAACAATAATCTTTCAAAATTTCTTCATTGACTTTCACTTATATACCAAAATTGTTCCATCTCCTTCTTTTTCCTTTTATAATCTTCAATCTTGTAGGATCTTTCCTTCCATGAATTAGAACATTAAGTATTTCCTGATCACCAAGATTGTGTCTTTATGTTAACAAAATATTAATTCTACAAAATAAAAAACACGTTAATTAAATAAACTAATACTCTGCTATGTTTAAAAGTACACAAGTTAAATATAAAATTAGCCTAGAGACTAGTTTATCTTCAAAAGTTTGCTAAAGTGGGGTCCACTATGATTAAAAAAGAAAACGATTTATTAGTGTACTTGTATGGGGTCCACCATGGGCAAAACTGTTAATTGTTTTATACTCTCTCTTCTCCTTTAGTTTTCTTAATTTGTGTGAAATTTGTACTACGGACATTCTTTGAGGACGGAGGGAGTATTATAAAAAAGACAAAATAAGGGATAATAAATGTATGAATTTTGTATCTATCTAGTGGGTCAAGTCGGTGCTGAGTAGTAGTTTATCTAGAACTAGTATAAATACCTTGGAATGTCATTTTATTTTTAACTTTTTGAATGACTTGAGAATCAGATTAAGAGCTGTTGTTCAAAATTCTTGTATCAAATTTCCTTCCCTCTGCTCCTATCTTCTGTCCAATTCATCCTCCCTAGATTCTATTTCTATTTCTGTTAATTCTAGTTGCTATGAACCTTTAAGTTAGAGCTCCAAGGTTATAAAATGTAGTTCCATTCCTTTCAGAATTTGAGGTGTGCAGATTTTTCAGAGGACTTTTAAAGCTTTGAGGTCTCGCCATGATTGCTATATGAAATCCCAAACCAAGGCCTGATGCCAATGTGTGTGTCTTCTTCTCCTTAGGTTTTATTTTTATTATTATTAGTTTTCATAAAAAGGATGTTTTTTCTGTCTTCTTCTTCATTCTTACCTAAATAGAGTTTGGCATAATTTCAAGCAACCTGAATCCAGAGATTTTTGTAGCCTCTCATCTAAAATCTATATAATAGCTCAATGCCTTTTGTTCCACTCAAATGACACAGAACATGCCTATCTTCCTGGAAATATTAACCATTGCTTAAGTAGCCCATCTCATATCTTATTGTTTCCGTGTCTAACTAAGCCTCAATCTTTTATCCTTTTTCAGTTCTGCAGTTTACAAACCCTAAATCTTTCAAGCTAGCTTTTAGCCACCAAACCATTGTTACCAACTTGACATAAACCTTAGAACACCCACAACCACTACAAGTATTCTCGAGTATATATTATCCTACTTCATCTTGTTCTGAAATTGAATGAATTGGGTTGCTTATATGATTTTTACATCTTCTCACAGATACATGGGAATACTCTCTTTAATAACTGCTCAATGGTGTAGACCCCTCATACCACTGCATGAAGAAAAGATGCATGGGCCAAACACTCTTATGTTTGTACTGTTTGACCAAACCGTCCTTCATATATCTTGTTCTATTAATGGGTCATTATGGTTATTTAGGCGATCTCACGAGTCTTGTCTTGATGTTGTTCAACTTTTTTTTCCCTTTCCTGAATCCCATTTTGAGCATCACATTTGCCTGTTGCATATAAATAATTTATTTATTTATTTTGTTTAAACAGCATACATTATTCTTTTTATCTATATTATATTTTCATCTCTATATGTAACATCTTGAGATGCTTTAGCGTTTTAGGCTATAGCATAATTTAAATGTATGCCATAAAAAAATGTTGAAGAGGCATAACTTAGTAATATCTGTATCTCATGCTGCAGTGCCTGCTTGGCTAACAAGAATTACGCAAAGAATATCTGATGAATCAAGGTTGTTTCCTTCAGCAATTAATCATGTGCTTATCAATGAATACCTTCCTAATCAAGGAATAATGGTCTCTGCTGAAGCCTCACACATTTCAATTTATTTAATTTAATTTTTTTGTCCATTTACTTCCTGTCCATTGCTTAATCGTTCCCTTTCTTATTTATCACTTGGTACTAGACATTTAGTCCCATGCTGTAAAGCATTTCTTGTCCATATTATGCTCTGAACTGCTGCTTGCTTCCGTATAGTTGCAACAATGAATAACAAAGGGAAAAAGTCTGAAATTAGCTTTTCCTTGGCAATATTTGGATATGTTCCTCTTTTTTTCTCCATAGTCCATCCAGTCTTAAATTGAATAATGTTTGGCAACACAGTGGGTTTGCTTTGCTCTGCTGATAAGTTTTATGTACTCCAGCCTCACCAAGACGGTCCTGCTTACTTTCCAGTAGTGGCTATTGTGTCTCTTGGATCACCTGTTGTTATGGACTTCAGTCCCCATTCAGGTTTGACACTTTGTACAAACACATTCAGAAACAACATAGAAGACAAAGTTTCTGACAGAGGAGCTAGGGAGGCTGAAAATGATACTCTGCTGGAAAACCACTACCCCTTCTCTGTTGCATTGATGCCTCGGAGTTTACTGATATTCAAAGATAAGGCATACTCAGGTGATCCTTCAATTACTTTTTGCTCTTGGACTTGTTCTCATCTCCGTTTGACTGAATTATTGAGCTTACCTTTTTATCTCCAGATTACTTGCATGGGATAAAAGATTGTCCTGTGCAGCAATACGATGGGGTAAGATAAGCTACCTAATGTGCAAGTCAAAGCAATATGTGATGTTTCTGAAATATGATATAAGAAATTAAACACGTGGATGCCATTCTGATGGTTAAAATCCCAAATCCTCATGTGTTTGCATGGTTCCCTTTTTACAGGCTGTGAATGTTAGTGAAACTAGGGAACATCTGGGGGTAAGTCAGACACTTCCAGGCTCAGAAGATTCTAATAGTATTCACAGAACTACCAACAGGATCTCACTGACCTGTCGAGTAGTATCCAAGGTTCACAAAAATTTGTTCAAGTTTTAGATTTCTGTCAGATCTATTAAGACTTTGTTATCATGTTAATTTCTTTGTGCAGAGTCTATTTTGACTTTGAAAATTAATTTTACAAGTTATTTGAAAATACAATTCAATTTATGGTAGTGATGGACTCTTGCAATAGAAGAATATGGTGCTCATCTTTGCCATCATTTTGTTTTGATTTAAACACGTCGGAGAAGTAAAACCTCTGATTTAAGTGAATCATTATTTGTGTTCACTTTTGGTTCAGAGGTGATAGGGCTGTCTAAGAGGTAGGAGAAAAACTAGAAGAGAGTGAGATCCAGAGAGATGCAAATGTTCTTCCAAATACTCAATTATTTTGTTGGGCTAAAAGGGCATTTTAGTGTCATTGAATGATTCGTCTTTTCAAAGTTCATGTCCTCAAGGTTGAGGTTCAGTGATCTAGCTTGAAAACTTCAGTAGATACTCTGGAAACATGGACCGACCATATCACTTCCTCCAGCATAAAAAACTAGCACTAACCACTTGGGTATCAGCCTCCAACTCCCAACCACCCACTTCTCTTGCATTACCTGCATATGAGCAACCATATTTAAGTGCATGTAAATTCCTAGCAATGACGGAGGGGGAGAAGCAGAAACAGCTGTTTGATTGTGAAATCAGAGACATGATCTCTGTGCTCACTCATTGCCTTGCAGACCTCAAGTATGTGTGTATATAAATATATTCCTCGTGGATGAGAATTTTACTTGACAGTGAAATTACATGATACATGCAATAGTTTTTCGTATATATTTTAAATTAATGCATGGTTGGTCAATTTGATTGAGGACTCTGCACAAGCACCTCCTTGTCCATCTCCACACTTTAAATAATTATGCATAAGAACCTAAGGAATGATCATCACACACACATATACATATATATTTACCCTTTTTCATAATTGTTATCTGTTTTTAGCAAAATCTGCTTTCTGTTACAATATTCTGCTGCTTACATTAAGTACTAGTATATTTGCTGAAGGTTCTACAATATTATTACAAGTTTATAACCATGCCCTGGACAGTGATACAAACATTCACCTAACTGAAACTTTTATGTCAGCTTAGTATTACAAAAAATCAATTTATGCTAGCTAGATAACCCATGAATGATCGATGGGGTGGAAAATAGAAAATGAAAAGAAAGAAAGAAAGGTGTTAATTAAGACCAAAGCTAGTGATTTACTTGATTCAGTCATCGAATTGAATTAGATGGTGTAAGGAGGTGGCATGGGCAAGCCCTTGACAATGCCGCACAACAGGGAGTTGTCAGGAATGTTGTACTCATCCCTAAGGGAGCGTCCAGGAGAGAGAATGCTGATGTAGAGTTGCTGTCCGAGGTAGAACCTCTCCCACATGTCGGACCTCAAGCTCCACTCCACATACCTGCGTTGTCCAGGGTGGTCATGATGGCCGCCCATGAGTTTGGGTAGACGTGGATGGTGTGCCTGCTCACTCCATCCACCAGGTTGTAGCTCTTCCTCTTCTCCGGGCTCCACTTGCCGGTTTCCATGCCAACTGCAAAGAACGAATACCCGTCCAAGTGCCATGCCTGGATCGTCTTCTCCTGGTTCTCCAAGATAATCTCCACAAAGTTTCGGAAGGTTGCGTTCACTTCTCGTTCTCCAAGATAATCTCTTTCGAAGGTTGCGTTCACTACGCGCCATCAGTACCTTCTTCAGGTCCGCTGGGGGAACGTCCCCGATAATGTTGTACTTGAACACATCCTTGGCCTTTCCAAAGTACTCCGCTAGCTTCAATGGGGTCTCAGCATCCACGTGAGAGACTCCGTTGATCCCGAAGCGGAGCTTCCCGTCCACAATGGTCCTGTTGTTGGCCTGCTGTTGGCCAGCTGTATGGTGCGGGTGATGTTGATGTTCCCATAGTGGTAAGATCCCTGTGGGTTGGGGCGGGTAGCACTGGCAGTCAAGTTCCATCTGAACGAGTGGAACTGATTGATCGACCAGGCGATTCCGACAGTGTTCTCCGGTGGCGGTGCTGGGAGTTCCAAGGATGCGGCTGTGGCTGCTTGGTTGCCATTGGTGTTGCTGTACCGCATGACAGCAACAGTGCTGAGTGGTTGCTTGGTGAACCTGGCGGAGGCAACCAAGTAGTAATCCTTGGGCTCCTTGTCCGCGGTGATCAACACAGACATGCACTGTCCCACGTGGATGTCGAGGGAATCGTAAATGTTCTGAACGGTGTGGGAGCCCTCCAACTCAACCAGCTTCATGGGGTGGCCTTGGAACCTGAAGTTGATGGAGGTCCTCATTCCGGCGTTGCATATCCTGTACCTATAGGTCTTGCCTGCTTGCATGGTGAACATGGGCCGAGCGTGCCGCCGACCTTGGCTGACTTGCCGTTGATGTGGATGCCATCAGGCCTGCCTATGGAGCGGCCGTTGTCCAGGAGCCTCTTGAGGGACTTGTGAGTACCCTTGTACCAGTCCCCAGCGAGGACATTGTACTCGTCGGCGGGGTTAATGTTGAAGGGGATTGGGATGAGGGCACGGCTGTGGATGTTGATAGGACCAAACCCACCAGCGGCCTTGAGCATGCCGGTGGTGGGGAAGTAGACATAGCTACCAATTTGGTCTTTGACCTGGAATCGATAGGTGAAATTTGTGCCGGGTTGAATGGGGCACATGGTACCGGCAGTACCATCCTGCCATGAGTTCTTCCTCTGCTGAACACCCGCCCAGGTGAAGAGCAGAGGCTCGTCAAGATTATTGAAAACATTGATGACGATGTTGTTGTTGGAGGTGCAGTTAATCCTAGGACCCGGGAACTGACCGTTGATCAGGATGCCTTGCTGGGGGTCGCCCAGAGGAGAAATCGTCCCGTATCTGACATCCCAATCCATGAAGATATAAGGGTCCTCCGCAAACACCACCTGACCAGCAGCCGATAGGCACAGCAACATTAATGCTGCCGCTGCCTCCGCTGAGACGGAGGTACATCTTCCCATTGCCTGCTGCTGATGATGATGATGATGATGAGGGGGTTTATTTCCCCTTGAGCTCCCAACCCCAACTCTCTTTTTATTGTTTATTTATTTATATATAGGGGGCTTTGTTCTTTATTTACCTTTTCATTTGTTTCTTTGTTTTTAGTTGATAATACCAACTACTAGAAGGAACAAGTTGGGGGGGGCTCTAACCCACGTACAAACTTTTTATAGCTGCTGGGAACTACTCGACACAAACAATCAATCATTGGATAACATGATATCTTCTATCCAAGGTATTCGTGGGCAACTAAAAACCACAAGGACAAAACAATTCCATCCAACTATCCCCTAAAAAACTGGCCTAAATAACAGGCCACAGAAGAAAAAGCTAAATTAAGCACTCAAATCTAAAGATAATATTTTGATTCAGACTTTCAAAAACAACAACTTTTTTTTTTTTTTAATCGACAAGAATAAATTTTATTAAAAGATATATGTTAACGCACACGTGGGATAAGTCCAAAATATATAATTGGAGGACATTAATTATTCAAGCATGAGTTACAGGACAAATGACAAATGTACACATACAAATTGTATGAACAGAGTTATATTATTCGTGAATGCATAATGTACATCTTTTAATGAATGGATATTTATAAGCTATAAATTGAGAAGGAAGTTGCAACCTCTTTTTTATGGAGTACTTTTTAACAAACATTTGTCTTGTTGAATATATTAGTAATAAATAAATAACTCAATTGTTGAAATATTTGAGAAAACCAAAAGTTATTGAGTTATGTGGAAAAATGTAAATTATACTAGTTGTTATCCATCAGTACTAGTATGGTTGTAGCAGTGCTGATGATGATTATTATGAGAAGGAAGAGGGAATAACTAAAGCAGGATTAGTACTTTCCATTGCTTCATTGCATTTCTTCTCTTCTTTTTTTCCATCCTGTGATCCGCCTCTCAATAAGGAGCAAGTAGTATGATATCTTCTATTATATTTAATATCTATCTATCTTATACAAGTAGACGTTCTATTTAATTATATATACTTAATTAATTTATTACTATGAACTTCCAACATCGATACATGATCTGTCTAAAGAATTGTTAAAATTATTTAATTGAAAGTAAGTAGGCCCCATTATTATTTTATAATTTGAAGAATGTTGTTGAGTATATGGTGGGAGAAAATGAGATGTAAAAGTGATGGGTGTGTGATGGGTGTGTGAGTAGAAAATGGTGAAAAAGTGGTAGTGTGATAGTGATGTGTAAGAGTGTAGTGAATTTAATTATTGGATGGGTGGGTGGGGGATTGATGTTGGTTATGGGGGAGAAAAATTAAGTGGTAGATATATATATTATATATATATATATTTATTTAGCATGTGTTTATATATATATATATATATATATATATATATATATATTATATTTTAATTTTGCTTGCATCCTATTGGTTGGTTGATTGAATTTTTGCATTAGTGTGATATCAAAACATTGATACGTATATCTCAGTAATTATTTCATCCATGAAACAAAGTCATTCCATTTTCCTATAAATAAAGCTCATTCCTTCATTATTTCTTACGAATTCACCAAACTCCGTAGAGAAAAATTATAGAGAAACTATAGAAAAGTATTCTCGCTACTTCCTACTCTTCTTATATTCGGTTTTTTTTACGATAAGGGGTGTTATTCTTTCTTATTCATGAAGAGAATCTGTTGTTATTCCATTTCTTATTATTCTGCTTGGAATAACTCAGATATCTGTGATCACCCTATACTTGGTGACATTCTTCTATTATTCTGTCTTTATTATTACATTGGAATATCCTCGGTTATGTCATGTTTTTACACCTTTGACAGGTTCCATTATTTATTATTCAGTCTTTATTATTTTGTCGGAATATCCCGTCTGTGTGTTTTACACCGAACATGGTTCCATTATTTATTATTCTCGTGAATATCCTCTCTGTGTTTTTACACCTACCTGGTTCCATTATTTATTATTCCGCACTTATTATTCTCATTGAAACATCCATTGCTTGTGAATTTCACCGACTTCGGTTCCGTTATTATTATTCTGTTGGAATAACTCGCCTATACATCTGCAATCTGCGCATGCGTGGTGATTTCTTTTGTTATTCCATTCGTTATTATTATACTCAAATTGGTTAAAATTTTGACTTCTATACTCCATGAAATTAGTGGAATATTCTTGATATTTGCGCTTCATCCAATATTTTTAATGGAAATATTTTTCTGAGCATTCTTAAATTTTACTCTACAAAGCAGTATCATGTTCACAATTTGGACGTTATTAGTTCCTGAATAAATTAATTCGTGAACTTGTTTTATTGAATTCTTATATCATTGTCATCATCCTCATGTTTATATTTTTTTAAAGTCATCTATGGCATGTAGAGCATGGGATGGACTTGGTATGATTATGACTGAGGATTATTCTTGTAATCACGACCGTAATGTAACAAGTGATGTGGTAAAAGTCCTCATCGTCAGTAGTGCATTGATGGATGCCGATTGTTGGCATGATCGATGATCATTGATGAATACACAAATATCCTCGGCTCAGTGGTGCATGGAATTTGTGGTCGTGACCCTAATGAATATCCTCGGTAGTAGTGCGAGGATGATGTGGATTATTTATTAAGCTGAGTCTCAGCAATAAAAGTGATAAAAAAAAATTTAAATCATAAAAGATAATAGATTCTGTTGGGAGAATGCATAGCATGATTTGATGTTTTAATGAATATGCTCATGATTATTTGTAAGGTCCTTTAATGAATATATGTACAAGGACTTAGTGATAGATCAAAATTGTTAGGTTGATCTAAGCTTTCAACGTGTACCATTCTGTTTGGAATGAATCAATAGAAAGATCAAAACTGTTAGGTTGTTCTTGAGATGTAATAGATTAGTCTTGAAGAAATCGTAGTGCATTAATCTGATCAACTTTGCAGAAGTCAGGGCAGAAATCGTAGAGCCGGAAGATCGTAGTGTGCCTGCCTTGAAGGGGACTCTTCGGATATCGTAGAGTGGTCCCAACGTTTGCCGAGCAAACTTCACGATCGTAGTGTGATGAAGGAAACATGAAGTATATAAGTCAACGATCGTAGTGTACTCTCGGGAACGTAGAGCTAACAACACAAGCAAGTCAAGATCGTAGTGTGCGAAGGCCTAAGGGAAATCGTAGTGTTCTCGACTGATAGCATCGTAGTATGCAAAGTCATCAAGACACTACGATCTGAATTGTAGAATACCACGATCCAAATCGTAGAGCACCATCTGTCTTGTATGAGAAAACAACGAGCCTCGAGATCTGTGCAAAGGGAGATCTTAACAAATGAGGAATGGATTCTAGACGTTGCAGTACTCATCAGTCCCAAGAATAAGAAATATCCTTAGTATGGAACAAAGAAGCGTATTGTAGAAGTCAAGGATAGTACCATGGGAAAAAGGGGCAAAAATACCTTTTTAGGTGTTAGGTGAGAAAGCAGACTGCAGTGTCAGTGGGCCAAAATGCAGAATTCAGCAGAGGTAAAGAAATGTCTCCATCAAAGTTCAGAAAGTTCAGAAGCATTTAAGGCCTCAACGGATGGATCCAACGGCTAGTTTTCAACATCACATTTATACAGATCAGACATATGAGAAAAGATAAGCAAGCATAAACATACAACGTGAAGAACTCTCTAAGGCTCAACTCTACGATCTGAGATATTGCAAAAGCTTGCTTTCACCTACTCGGGCCTTCCTTCAACCAAAGGCTTACACAAAGAATCGAGTAAAGAACCATCAAGAACTCAACAACTATCAACCAACTGAAGAAAAAGTACCAAGTCTGCTGGATTTGAAGAGTTCATATTGAACTATAAGGAAGCCAAGTCTCTAGACTTGAAGAGTTCAAGAATGAATCAAGTTCCTGAGATCACCGTCTGAAGGAATCTGTGTGATTCGTGGTTGTAAAAACATCCTTAGTGGATATCCTACTGGTTGAGAGAAGAGTGGACTAGAGCTTTAAGTGTTCAACCACTTAAAAACGATTGTGTCTTTTATATTCATGCTATAACCGCCATAATCGCTATAATAACGCTCACACTCACTCACAACACACCATTGCTTGGTAAAGAAGATTAAAATAAATACTTATTCCGCTAAGCTTTAATCACTATCAAAGAACAAAGTTAAAGCGAAAAGATTTTTAAATATCTATTCAACCCCCCCTTCTAGATAACTATTGTGCCAACTAGAACTAACAATTGGTATCGAAAAGCGGTGTTCTATTTTACGACTTACACGCTTTAGTAGATCCAATGGCACTGCATCAAGCTTAATCCAGGATCGGGGAGGCAAAGAAGCCACCAATGTGCAACAAGGACAAATTTGCTAATCGGAAAGTCAGGATGCAAGCTTACATGGACTCAATAGATGAAGATCTATTTGTGACTGTTCTTAATGGGCCCTATGTACCAACAAAGCTTGCACCAACCAAAGGACGATCCAAACAGAGTTCAAATCAAAGTTAAAGAAGAATGGATGACATAGAAGAGAGTCATCCAACTTGACAAAAAAAGGCGAAGAATATCCTGCTCCAATCCTTGAGAGGACGATCTGCTTTGAAAACGCTAAAAACAAAGAAAACAAATGCAAAGAAGTTTGGGAAGCATCACGATCACGCACGAAGGAACTCAAGAAGTCGAGAGAACAAATGGTCTCTTCGACACAAAAGTAGTATGAAATGTTTACTCATGCAAGCAAGGAGAAAACGGATCGCAACCTATGAAGATTCAACGCTCGCTTCAACTCTCTACGAGCGTATGGGAAGATCTATCCTAACAAGGATCTAACCATAAAGTTCATGAGAGCCATACCGAAAGCAAGTGGGATGCAAAGACCACTTAATAATAAAGAGAGTCAAAGAATCTTAATGAGATGACGCTTCAAAGAACTATATAGAAATCTCCCGACCTACTTAACCGGAGTCGACCCAACGTCTCAAACCGTATCGTAAGGAAGAAGAAAAGACAAGGGTGTTGCTTCTCAAAGCAAATGAAGGTGCATCAAAAGTCATCACTAAGACCGACTGGATGATGATGAAGACGATGATGATAAAGACTTTTCTATGCTAGTAAAGAGACCAAGAAGGTTCAATGCGACAAGGCGTAACCAAAGAAGCCAAAGAAAGTTAAGAATTACGCCACCAGAGCAAACGAACAATCTATGCTACAACTGCAAGAAACCTGGTCACTTCATTGCAAACTGCAACAAACCTATCAAAGAAGAACTAAAGAAGAAAACTTATGAAAAGAAAGAATACAAAGGTACCAAGAGGCCTCAGAAAAGAGACAAAGGTCTGGTTGCCGGAGGATCGTGGAGTGACTCAGATAATGACTCAAATGCTGACTCCGGAGATGAAGAAGAACCACAAGTGGCCAATCTGTGCCTTATGGCCAAACATGCAAAGAACAACCAAAACCTCAACATACATGATGTAAGTCTTGATGAGGTATTTGATTTCAATTATCCTGATGTAGATATAAGTGATTTAAGAACTGCTCTGCATGGCATAACCACTGATCTGCATCAATACATGAAGTGGTTCAGAGTCTTGTCTAAGGATCATTCTCTTCTTCAAGAGGAGAAGAAGAAAGTTCAAGAAGAGCTTGAAACAACCCTTCTAAGTACTAATCTTCTCTCCAAGCTTGAGGCTGAGAATGAAACGTTAAAACAGACAAACACACTCAATGCACAAAGAGAGTCTAAGCTAACCTCTAAAATTGAGGATCTAGAGAAGACTATCTCTGCATGGAACAAATCCTCATCATCCATTGACTACCTGCTTTCTAGTCAGAGAAGCACACTAGACAGAACAGGCTTAGGTTTTGGGGAATCCAACTCAGAGCTATGTGTGGAAAAGACAATGGAAATTAGCACTAGTAATGCCTCAAGCTTTGGTAGAGGCATTGTCTTTGTGAAATCCTCACAGTTGGAATAACCAAGTCAACCTTGTTTTACTGTCTCTAGTTATACTCAGAGAAGTAAAAGATCTCATGTTGGCCTGGGCTTCATAAAGGAGAATAGTAACTCAACCTCCACTTACCCACCTCGAAGAATCGTAGAGTCAAGCAAGACCAACTCTACGAATCGACTGGGAAAGTATAGTACAGGCAAGGCACACTTATCGCCATTTATGAAACCTAAGGACACGTGGAAGAAAGAGAGTCAGTCTAACAAGAAAGTGACTAAGGAACCACACAAGTTCAAATGGAGGATAAACCATCATACACACAATCCGCACGCACTATGATAGATGTCTCATATCTGATAAACACGGTCATAGGGCTACTAAATGCTATCATAACTCCATGCATGTGAAATCCAAAATTAGACAAATTTGGGTCCCCAAAGGCACTAACAAAGAAGGACCCATGCAAATATGGGTACCAAAATGAAGGTTCAAATGTTTTGACAGGAAAAGAGCTCCACATGGTATCTGGACAGTGGATGCTCAAGGCATATGATAGGGAACAAAACTCTACTATCTAACTATGTAGAAAAGAAGGGTCCCTCAGTCATCTTTGGAGATAACAGCTCGGGCAAGACTAGAGGATATGGCTCGGCTGGCAATGGTGCAGTATCCTTCAGCAGAGTAGCTTATGTGGAGGGTCTCCAACACAACCTTCTAAGTATCAGCCAACTCTGCGACAAGGGTCACCAAGTAACATTTCTCAACAACCAATGTCAAGTCGAGATTTGACGACATCTGCCGCAAAGCTGACCGGATCAAGAAAAGGAAATGTCTACACTATAGATCTTGGTCAACTAAGCTCACGATGAGACAAGATGTTTTCCGCAAAAGCATCCGAGGAAATGAACTGGGCTATGGCATAGAAGGTTGTCTCACTTAAACTTCAAAAGCATGTCCAAACTGGCATCAAAAGACCTCGTAGTTGGCCTTCCCAAGTTCAACTTTGTGAAGGAAAGACCATGCAATGCCTGTCAGTTTGGAAAGCAAACCAGAAGTTCTTTCAAGAGCAAGACTACCAACTCCATTGACAAGCCCCTGCAGTTGCTCCACATGGATCTCTTTGGGCTAATCCCAACAACCACCTAGAGGAAAAGATACTCTCTGGTCATAGTTGACGACTACACCAGATTCACATGGGTATTCTTCCTAACATCAAAGGATGAAACGAGCTCAGAATTAATCAAGATGTTCAGACTGGTGATGAACGAGAAAGGAGAGAAAATCAAGGCTATAAGGAGTGATCATGGAAGAGAATTTGATTTCTCAAAAATAGACAAGTTCTCGCCGAACAATGGCATCACCATAACTTCTCAGCTCCACGAACTCCTCAACAAAATGGAGTTGCTGAAAGAAAGAACAGAACCCTGATAGAGGCTGGAAGGACTCTACTAGCAGCAGCAATTGTCTGCTCAATACTTTTGGGCGTAATCGCCAACACCGCATGCTACACTCGAATGTATCACTAATTCACTCTACGATCAAGAAGACGCCTACTTAACTATGGAAAAGAAGAAAGCCAAGTGTCAGCTACTTCCATGTCTTTGGATGTGCATGTTATATTCTCAACAATGGAAAGCAGTATCTGACAAAATTCCAACCCAAGTCAGACGAGGGGATCTTTCTTGGATATGCCACAGACAGCAAGGCTTTCAGGGTGTTCAACAAAAAGACGTTGAATGTCGAAGTCTCAATACACATCATTTTTGATGAAACTAACTTAGACAAAGCAGTGCCTCAAGACACTACGACCGATAGTGCAGACACTACGAATGAAGTCGTCGAGGTCAACACTACGATCGTAGTACCAGACAGTGAAATCTTAGAGCATGATAATGTGATCGTAGAGAGGTCCATCCAAGACAGTGAGCCTCCACTCCAAGAAGAAGAGATAGACCTTGAAGACTTAAGACAAGAAGGCATCAGACGTATGTCCCAACCGGCGTGAGATGGGCAAGAGATCACACTCGGATCTAATCATTGGAGATCCGAAAAGCTAGAGTCAAAACAAGAGTCTGCTACTCAGAATGAATGCTTCTATCTAAGCTTCCTGTCACAAATTGAGCCAAAGAAGATAGAGGATGCAATGGAAGACTCCAGTTGGATAGAAGCTATGCGAGAAGAACTCAACCAATTTGAACGAAGCAAAGTGTGGAAATTGGTGCCAAGACCAAAGGTTCATCCAAAGATAGAACTAAGTGGGTCTTCGTAAACAAATGGATGAAGATGGGGTCATTACCAGAACAAGGCAAGATTAGTGGCAAAAGGGCTATTCTCAAGAAGAAGGTATCGACTACGACGAGACATTTTCACCCGTTTGCATCAGAAAGCCATCGTAATCTTTCTTGCCTTTCTTTTACACATGAGTTCAAAGTCTTTCGATGGATGTAAAGAGTGCATTTCTAAATGGAGAACTTCAAGAAAAAGTCTATGTAGAACAACCTCCGTGTTTCATCAATCCATCACTTTCCAATTATGTCTATAGATTAGATAAAGCCTTATATGGTCTTAAACAAGCACCTGAAGCAGCATGGTATGAAACACTAACTAACTTCTTAATAGAAAATGGATTCACTAGAGGTAGAGTAGACCACCACACTATTTCTTAGAAAGCATAAAGACAAAGTCTTACTAGTTCAAATATATGTTGATGATATCATTTTTGGTTCTACATGACGAAAAGTTATGCAAGAGATTCTCTAAGCTAATGCAGAAGCGAGTTTGAAATGAAGCATGATGGGTGAGTCAATTTCTTCCTCGACAAAGCAAGTAAAGCGGTCGGTGAAGGAATATTCATCAATCAAGCCAAATACATCAAAGACTTATTAAAGAAGTATGGCATGGAATCAGCCTCTCCCATGAAAACACCAATTGCTCCTGCAACTAAGCTTGATAAGGATGAGAATGGTAAAAGTATTGATATAACTCAATACAGAGGTATGATAGGTTCTCTTTTATACCTAACTGCCAGTAGACCAGATATAATGTTCGTAACATGCATATGTGCTAGATTTCAGGCTAACCCTAAAGAGTCACATTTGTCTGCTGTAAAGAGGATCTTCAGGTATCTCAAGGGTACACCTTACTTGGGGCTTTGGTACCCCAAGGAATCCTCTTTTGAACTAACAGGATATACAGATGCTGATTTTGCAGGATGCAAAATAGATAGAAAGAGTACCAGTGGCACCTGTCAATTGCTAGAAACAGCAGAACAGTGTCCCGGTTCAGAAAAAGCAAAACTCAAAGGTCCACTTCAACCGCAAAAGGTTTAATACATTCTTTGTTGGCAAATTCAACAAGTGCTCGAGATCCTATGGATGAGAAACCAGCTAGCTGACTATGGGTTTGATTTCAAATCTATACCCATACACTATGATAACACAAGTGTCATAGCAATAACTCATAATCCTTTTATGCATTCTAGGACCAAGCATATTGAAATAAGGTATCACTTCATTAGGGATCATGTGCAAAATGGAACTATATCGCTACAGTATATCCCTACTGAAAATCAACTTGCAGATGTTTTTACAAAACCACTAGATGAATCCAGATTTAATAAGTTAATAAGTGAGCTAGGTATGCTAAATCTTCAACCATGAAATATATGCTCTAGATCAGGCTAACCATTATGTATACAAAAGGTCGAACTCAATATCATGACATGATCAAGGAAAGTCCACGATCGTCGAGTTGAAAAGACAACTATTTCAACGATCGTAGAAAGACTCAACCTTCGTAGTAGGCGTACTCAACGATGACAAAAGCTCCATCAACAAGTCGTTTTGCAACTCACGGTGATGACAAGCTTCATAAACAAAGCAATCTCTAAGAGGTGCCTCGTGGACAAACCTAACCCTCTTGAAACACCAAGAGGTTGGCCCTTCCTGAGATACCTTAAAAAGGTGTGCTTAGTCAAAACTCATCACAAGGATTAGGACTGACTCGACGATCGTAGAACAGACTCAACGAATGATGATCAGACTCAACGATCGTTGGACAGACTCAACGAACAAAAGACTACCTCTACGATCGTAGTCTTCCTAAGGTCTCGACTCTGAAGACGCAAAGGGCAAATCAGTACATTTCTATACAGTCAAAATCATAGAGCCAAACAAAAAGCGACACCTGTCCCACTAAGTGAAATAAAAAGAGGGAAGTTATAAGTGCAAATTGAAATAGTTTTTTTGAAATCTGAAGTTAAAAAGTCTCTCTCTCTCAAAGCAAAACCCTAACTCAGCAGAAAGCTCCGACTACAGAATCAATGGCTGCTTCAAACGTAATCTCAAAGCTACTGACTGCTTTTACGAATTCAAGATCGCTCCACCAAAATTTCACAAAACCCTAGCTTTCTTTGAAGAAGGCAGCCTCAAGAGGCGCTGAAAGACCGACACTCTCTCATCATCCCCCCAAATTGGTGAAGGAATTCTACAAGAATGGTATATTCGAAAACAACATCATCACTAAAGTAAAAGGAGTAGAATTGAATCTGAAGGAAGAGGACTTCAATCTGGCCCTATGCTTCAAGAATGCAGGGCATCCATTCTTTGACAGCATAGACTTTCTTGAGGGACTAAAGAAGATGCATCACAAGAAGAACCCCTCTGTGAAAGGGTACAAGAAGAAGGAGTTCCCTCAAAAGTACGAGTTTCTGGCAGACATTATTGGAAAATACATCTGCTGCAAGAGCTTAGGCCATGACTCGGTTAATGAAGTTCAACTGAAGCTCATGACGGCCATGACTCTTGGCATTCAACTCAATTATGGAGCCATACTTGTGAGACCCCGAATTTTATGAAATAAAAGTGTTCAATTTTTCTATTTTGGTGAATAGTTAAATTGATAAAAGTTTAAAGTTAAGGGTGATATTTGAAAATTTTTCAAAGTAAGTGATGATGAAGTTTTGTTTTATTAGTATTATTAACGTAATAAACATAAACATCTTTTTATATAAAATGTAATACTTTATTAAAGTTATTCTATAAATAGAATATATTATATTCTATCATGCGTAGTGTTTTTGCATAGTAAAATCTTTTTATATAAAACAAAATACTTTATTAAAGTTATTCTATAAATAGAATATATTATATTTTATTATGCATAGTGTTGCATAGTATTTTGCATAGTAAAATCTTTTTATATAAAACAAAATACTTTTATAAAGTTGTTTTATTTTATTAAGCAATAATTAGAATATATTATATTTTATTTAAAAGATTTTGTTTTAAATATGGACCATCGATTAAAGTAAATCAATCTGACCGCTTCATGGATTGTTACTACGCAATTCCATTTTCCTATAAATAGAAGCTTAGTTAGAAATTGAAATCACACCGTAAGTTCGAGAGAATTCTCCTTCTATAATTTTGAGCGTATTTCCTTAAGAGTTTTAAGAAACTTTGAGCGAATAACATAGTATAAGTTTTCTTTAAGAAAATCCTCACCCTATCAAATAAATATTCTTCTTTTTACTGTAGGGGGTGTTATTCTTTCTTATTCATGAAGAGAATTTCATTATTCCATTCTTTATTATTCATTTGAATAACTCAGATATCTGTGACATACTATATACATGGTGATCTTCTTTTGTTATTCAATTCTTTATTATTCTCATTGGAATAACTCAGATGCTGGTTTACCCTATACTTGGTGGAATGACCAGATATATGCGGTTTACCCAATACTTGGTGATCTTCTTTTATTATTCCGCATTTACTATTCTCATTTAATATCCCATGCTTGTGAATTTCACCGACTGGTTCCATCATTTATTATTCAGTATTTACGATTTTGTCGTAATATCCCGCCTGCATGTTATATCTTGGACTGGTTTTATTTTTTATTATTCTGCTTTTATTATTCTCGCTGAATATCCTCATCAGGTGTTTTACACCGACCTGGTTCCGCTTTTTATTATTGGAATATCCTCATGCATGTATATCTGTTGGACTGATTCCGCTTTTAATTATTCATTTATCCTGTTGAATATCCTCATCAGCATCTATACGCCGGACTTGGTTCCGCTCTTTATTATTCTCATCTTTATTATTACATTGAATAACTCGCCTACGCATCTTAAGTACCGCATGCATGGTGATTTCTGTTGTTATTCCATTACTTATTATTCTGTTGGAACATCCTGTCGGTGTGAATTTCACCTGACCTGATTCCGTTATTATTATTCTGTTAGAATAACCTGTCTATGCAAAGTACCGCATGCATGGTGATTTCTTTTATTATTCCATTCTTTATTATACTCAGTTGGTTAAAGTTTTGACTTCTATACTCCATGAAATTAGTGGAATATCCTTGATATTTGCGCTTCATCCAGTATCTTTTCATGAAAATATTCTTCTGAGCATTCTTAAATTTTACTTTACAAAGAAGTATCATGTTGACAATTTGGACATTATTAGTTCCTGAATAAATAAATTCTTGAACTTGTTTTATTGAATTATTATGTCATTGTCATCATCCTTATGTTTATATTGTGTTGAAAGTCATCTTTGGCTTACGTGCATAGATGGACTTAGTATGATTTTGACCAGGATCATTCGGTATAATAATCATGAACCGTGATGTTATAAGTGATGTGGTAAAAGTCCTCGGTGGCACTGTAATGCATTGATAGACGCTTTTGGTATGATTATGACCGAGGATTATTCGGTATAGTCACGACCTTTGATGATTTAATGAATATCCTCGGCTCGTAAATGCAGGGATGATTAGAAGATGTGGTTTATTTATTAAGTGAGTCTCAAATGATAAAAAGTTGATGAAAACATTTTAAATCATAAAAGATAGTAGATTTTATTCTCTACTTGACTCTTTTAATGGATTACTTGTTCCGCTGCAGTTAAACTTGATGTCTATTATATTTTATCAGTTTAACATTGTTGAAGACTATTGATAATTTATTCTGCATTATCTTAGTCATAACATTTCTTACTGGGCTAGTTGAACTCACCCTTTCTTTCAATGTTCTCTTCAGGAAATGAGAATATAGCTGGGACGAGTCGAGGAAAGGAGTGATGGTCCAGAAGATAGCATTAGTAGTCCTCACTATTCTGTTAAATAGTGTAACAATAAATGTAATGAGGACTCCTTGAGTATGGATATTGTCTAGATGACAATATTCCTATTAGAAATCTCGGTTTATGTATTGTCGTATATTACACGATATTTGTATAATTAAGTTTGTATTTGTATTTTGTACCACGTATTTGGCGACTCAAGATTGGTGATGTATACCTAATTTTGGGGACTGACACGTCTACCGCTGAATGGATAAAAAGTGGATCGTCAACTCAAGAAGTCAAAACCCCCGTAAAAATGTTGTATGGGAGGTTCATAAGCATCATCCTGCAATCTGCACTGGGTGGCAGAATTGGGGATGAAGAAGGAGAAGCTATAAACAGAAACCGAAGAATGACTCAGCAGCTGTTTGAAAACTGGAAGAGAAACCCTGCTGAGCATAGAAGACTGATGACTGAGTCCAGTGGAAGAACTGGGGAACTAAAAGAAGCTAGCCTTCCTGGTGATGTGTTTGCCATCAGGGAAGAAGAAGAAGAAGAAGAAGAAGAAGAAGAAGAAGAACCCCCGCCTCGCCGAGAAGAACAAGGCAAGAGGAAGCTAAAGGCGATAATCAAGAGCCTCAAGGGTCTACAACTAACTTACCCATAGAGTCCTCTGATATAGAGACTCTGAGTAGGCTAAGAAGGAAGGAGCAGCAAAATGAAGCTGATGAGGACCAGGCCACCATATCATAAATTCTGAAGAAGAACAAAGCCAAAACTCAAGAGAGTCCTGAAGTTGTGGCTAAACCCAAAAAGTTGAAAAGAAAGCTGGTCAAGAAGTACATTCTTGAAAATAAAGAAGTGTTGAGAAAGGAAGCCAAGAAAGTGGCTGCAAAAGAAGAACTGCCCCAAGCAGATATAGAAGTCTGTGCTCCAGCTGAGGGGGAGATCCCTGAATCACTCATGATAGAGGCTACACCAGCTGAGGGGGAGAAGTCTGCAATTAAAAAGGACAATCATGCTGAGGGGGAGCCTCATGATATCCAAATGGCAAAAGAGGAGGTCACTGCCCAAGACAAGGTTGAACAAGTGCCAGATCATCCAGAGACCATTGAGATAATGGAATCTGCAGAAGAAATCAAAGAAGATGATGATGATGATGAGCTGGAGATCACTGCCGTGGGTAAAGATGGATACAGAAGCTATCTGTCCAATCTAATGTTCTCTTACCTACCTATGATGGCATTTCATCAAGCTCAAATCCACGAACTCATGGGATCACATGTTCGAGCTTCAAGAATATCCAAAGCGGCCTCGATTACGCTCATGGATTTCCTGGGAAAGTCATTTTTGCCAAAAAGCTCCTTACCAACTATTCCTCAACCAAGGATAAGCTTGAGGTATTGACTATCCCTAAACTCTTCCAAGTGAATCACTTGCCATCATCTTCATTCGAACAATTCTATGAATTCCTAGATGGTTGGAAGTGACTCTTCACCCACTAAATCACTTCGATTCTGAAATCCCAAAATTACATGAATCAAGAACCAAGAGAAGTCAACCTTGCCCAGCTCCCACAAATCACCAGCTCTACGATTCCAGACTCTAGTCACATCGTAGAGTCACATATCAAAATCGTAGAGTCACATATCCCAAACATCCAAACACAGGCCCCTCCATCAGATATTCCTTCCTCATCGACAAATGAATGCTTCAATCTTGAACTTGCTCTCTGCTCACTAAAAGAACAATTCAACAATACACCACCTTCCTCCTCAAAATTTCCCCAGTTGGATGAAATCCTTTCAGAATTGTCTACCAAGGCTGATCTATCAGCTATGTTTGAGGAAATGGTCAAGGAACTGGACGAGAGTCTTGACGATCATCTGCATTAATCTGACTAAAGATCCGACATCCATGATCAATGCTGCCAACACCCTTCCAAGATCCCTGAGCTCTGAACTGTCTAAAACACTCAAAGAAATCATCAACAAATGCTACAAAAGCATAAAGGATGAGGGATGATATTCACTTCCTTTGCCCAAAACGACATAGGGATCTTGTCTTGATTTTACAGAAAACTCAAGAATCTCAAAACCATCAGATGATACAAAGCATTCAAAATCTTCGATCTTTGTCAAAAGAATTTCAACAGTCCTATGTCAGTAGTGGTCAACAAACAGACAACATTCTCTCCATCCTTCAGCAAAGAGAAGCTAGGTCTGAAGTTCTCATCGAAGAAAATAGAGAAGACATTGCTCAGACCAAGAATCAGCTCAACGAACTTGTCCAAGGAGTTGCTCGTCTGTCCGAAGACATTCGAACTCTTGATGCTGACATAAAGGGGGAGAATAGAGGCAAGGAAGATCGGGAAGGTCAAGGAAATAAGGGAAGAGGCAGAGGACAATTCCAACGATTCCAAACTCAAAGTATGAGGAACCCTCCTGCAAGGCACTCTCAACAGACTCCACGATCAAGCTATCAGACTCCACGATCTGATCAGCAGGAAGTATTGGTAGCTCAACCATTAAGGAGTTTAGGGTCGACTACTAGCTCACATGAAGTAACCGCAACAGGCCTAAGAATGCCAATTGGAGATCCCAAGCGTTCATGAATAAAGCATGACCACAATCCAAGATTAAGCCCTAGTGAGCTCAAGATTTGGCTAGAGAGATGAAGCTAGCGTAAAAAGAAGAAGAAGCGGAGGAAAAGGCAAACCCCCAAGGAGCAAAAGGCCAGGAAATAGAGATAAGTTGAATTTCATTTCTTATTGATGTATTTATCTCAAGTGTAACATCTATCTTTATACATCAATAAATTCATGTTTATTCTCTGAGAAATTTCAAATTCTTTTCACCAAAATACCAAGTCATGTTTATTTTTTTTCTCAGATCGCGTATAGAAATCAATAATCATGACAACAAATCTCCTTAGTTATGTCAACATCAAATAGGGGAGATTGTTGGGAGAATGCATAGCATGATTTGATGTTTTAATGAATATGCTCACGATTATTTGTAAGGTCCTTTAATGAATATATGTACAAGGACTTAGTGATAGATCAAAATTGTTAGGTTGATCTAAGCTTTCAACGTGTACCATTCATTTGGAATGAATCAATAGAAAGATCAAAAGCTGTTAGGTTGATCTTGAGATGTAATAGATTAGTCTTGAAGAAATCGTAGTGCATTAATCGATCAACTTTGCGTGGTCGTAATCGTAAATCGTAGGCCTAAGATCGTGGTGTATGCGCCTTGAAGGGGACTCTTCGGATATCGTAGAGTGGTCCCAACGTTTGCCGAGCAAACTTCACGATCGTAGTGTAATGAAGGAAACATGAAGTATATAAGTCAACGATCGTAGTGTACTCTGGGAACGTAGAAGCTAACAACACGAAAGCAAGTCGAAGATCGTGGTGTGCGAAGGCTATGGAAATCGTAGTGTTCTCGATCGATAGCATCGTAGTATGCAAAGTCATCAAGACACTACGATCTGAATTGTAGAATACCACGATCCAAATCATAGAGCACCATCTGTCTTGTATCAGAAAACGACGAGCCTCGAGATCTGTGCAAAGGGAGATCTTAACAAATGAGGAATGGATTCTAGACGTTGCGAAGACTCATCATCCCAAGAATAAGAAATATCCTTAGTATGGAACAAAGAAACGTATTGTAGAAAGTCAAGGATAGTACCACTGGGAAAAGGGCAAAACACCTTTTTAGGTGTTAGGTGAGAAAGCAGACTGCAGTGTCAGTGGGCCAAAATGCAGAATTCAGCAGAGGTAAAGAAATGTCTCCATCAAAGTTCAGAAAGTTCAGAAGCATTTAAGGCCTCAACGGATGGATCCAACGGCTAGTTTTCAACATCACATTTATACAGATCAGACATATGAGAAAAGATAAGCAAGCATAAACATACAACGTGAAGAACTCTCTAAGGCTCAACTCTACGATCTGAGATATTGCAAAGCTTGCTCAGCTACTCAGTTCCTTCGAACCAGTGCTTACACAGCAACTGAGTAGCAACCATCAAGAACTCAACAACTATCAACCAACTGAAGAAAAAGTACCAAGTCTGCTGGACTTGAAGAGTTCATATTGAACTATAAGGAAGCCAAGTCTGCTAGACTTGAAGAGTTCAAGAGTGAACTGAAGTTCCTAGACTGCTGGTCTAGAAGGAATCTGTGTGATTCAGAAGTTGTAAAAAGACATCCTTAGTGGATATCCTACTCGTTGAGTAGAAGAGTGGACTAGGAGCTTTAAGTGCTCCGAACCACTTAAAAACGACTGTGTCTTTTATATTCATGCTATAACTGCCATAACTGCTATAACTGCCTCACACTCACTCACAACACCATTGCTTGGTAAAGAAGATTAAAACAAATACTTATTCCGCTAAGCTTTAATCACTATCAAAGAACAAAGTTAAAGCGAAAAGATTTTTAAATATCTATTCAACCCCCCCCCCCCTTCTAGATAACTATTGTGCCAACTAGGAACTAACAAATTCTATTCTCTACTTGACTCTTTTAATGGATTGTTTGATCCACCGCAGCTTAAACTTGATGTCTCAGTATTTTATCGGGTTTAATATTGTTGAGGCTAATGATAATTTATTTTGCATTATCTTAGTCATAATATTTCTTGATGGGCTAGTTGAGCTCACCCTTTCTTTCACTGTTCTCTTCAGGAAATGAGAACATAGCTGAGACTAGTCGGGGAACGGAGTGATGGTCCGAGATGATGTCTTAGTAGTCCTCACTATTCTGTAAAATAGTGTGATAATTAATGTAACGAAGACTCTATTTGAGAATGGATATTGTCTAGAAGACAATATTTGTATTTAAACTCACAGCATGTGTTTTGTCGTATTTTACACGACTGCTGTATTATTAGTTTATATTTGAATTTTGTACCAAGTATTTGGCGACTCAAAATGGGTGATGTATACCTATTTTGGGGGCGTCACAGTTGGTATCAAAGCTTAGGAATATGATCCCTGGCTGAGATGTGAGACAAGAACTAGGAGGGGAGAGATGAGGAATTCCTTCGCTAGTATGACCTACCTAAGTTTATTTGGTATTTAATTGGTCGGTCAGAGTATAAAGATAATATGTGATATGTTAATTAACCTTTGTTTTGTGGCAGTGTTTGAAAATGGCATCCGAGAATGTTGAAAATAGCAATGGAGCACAGGAGACCGTTGAGTCTCCACAGATCAATAATCAGGACAATGAGGAACAAGATGGCGATAATCCTCCTGTAAACAACAACACTGATCAATTGACGAATGACGATACGTTTAGGAGCTTTTTAGAATTCATGCAACATCAGGCGAAGGCGGCTCCTTTTAATAATGCAGGTAAAAATAATGACAACCCACGGTCGGTCACCGCTAAGCAATTCAAGGAGCTGGGACCACCGGAGTTTTTGGGAAAGCCAGAACCACTTAAGGCGGAGACATGGTTAAAGCAGATAACTAAGATATTTGATGTCTTGGGATGCTCCGAGGAGCAAAAAGTTTCCTTTGCCACCTTTATGTTGCGTGAAGAGGCATATTACTTGTGGGAATCTGTAAAACGTACCCAGCCTGACGCACTCAAGATGTCTTGGGAGAAGTTCCAAGAGTTGTTCAATGACAAGTACTTTCCCGAAAGTATTCATCACATGAAGGAGGTGGAGTTTATCAAGTTGGAGCAAAACAACACGCACCGTGTCGCAATCGACTGCCAAGTTTGTTTAGAGTTGTCCCGATTTGCGTCCCATTTGGTTGATAATGAGGAGCGAATGACGCGAATGTTTCTAAGAGGTTCAAACACGAGATACGTCAATTTCTTATCTCTCATAAACCGTGTTTGTATTCGGATGTTGTTAATAGGGCTCGCTTATTGGCGCGATAATGAGTCAACCCAACCAAAAGAGAGCGAGACAGCAAAATGATAATCTGATGGATACTTGATCATCAAAGCGGTGATAATAAGCATGGAGGGAATCAACATGCCAAAAATGGTAATCACTTCGGTGGTAATCATGGCCAAAACAATAAAAATGGACATTTCAAGAAGAGAAGGTTCAACAATGACGTGAAGACGTCGTCACCAGCACCCGTTTCAAAGGAAGAAGAACGACCACCGGTCGTATGTTTTAAATGCGGACAGGAGGGACACATCCGTCCAAACTGTACGCAGCAATCCAAGGCGTGTTTTAATTACGGAAGAGAAGGTCACCTAGCTCGATTTTGTCGTATGGTGAAGTCAAGTCCAGCTGGGATAGTGATGCCAAAGGATGTCCCAGACAAGCCAAAGCCGGTAGTTTAAGAGAGAGCGTTTTTTTTTCGTGACGAGGAACCCGAATAAAATTATCACGGTATGTTTGTCATAAACTCATAAGTCTATACCGTGTCTGAAGTGTTGAATCTGGGTTCTACTCACTCTTTTATTTTACCTAGTTGTGTACAATGTTTGAAGTTAACTCCTAGAAGTTAGACTTTGATATATCTGCTTTAACTCACTGGGAGAAACCTTCGTTACCTTCACTATTTATAAATCTTGTTCAAATCAACACTTTCACGTTACCTGTCGATCTTATCTCTTTGAAAATACTTGCCTTTGAGGTTATTTTAGAAATCGATTGGTTAACTACTTATCATGTTTTTCGTAAGGTTATTAGCTTTCATATTCCTAACCAACCTGTTATGCGAATTCTAGCAAACAAATCCTAAAGTCAATCATTGTCATTTCAAGCCATAAGTAAAGAGTCCGATCCTTTCGTTGTTAACTTCCTTGTGTGGAATGCACCGAAACCAGACTTTCTGTAGGCGACATCGTGAATGAAGATGGCAAGTTGATAGGTATCAATGTGACGTGTTATCCAAGTCTTGGATGAGGGTCACAGTTTTGAATGATATTTCTATCGTTAATAAAGTTCTTGACGTATTCTTGAAGACTTCCTAGCCTACCCCTAGAGCGTGAAATCGAATTTTGTATCGACCCCAGTACAAAACCCATTTCTTAAACCCTCAAATATTTATTCAACTAAAATGAACGTATCATGCGCCAAAGACGTTGACTCGAGCTGTTGAAGATTACGATCGTCCATTCAATATCATCATGGAAGAGCGAACGTGGTAGCTGACGTGTTGAGTAGAAGATCGTATGCGTTTACGAGTGCGATGTTGTTAACATAAAGACTCATTTCGTATAACTTACAAATGAAGAGGATAGAGTTAAAGACTCTAGGGACCCACATGAAGATAATGAATATACGAGTAGAATCGACTTTAATCGATAAAGTTAAAGTCGCTCAAGCTACACACCCGGAGCTGATGAATGTGAAGAAGAAGGTTCAAGAGGGCGTTATTCTAGAAGTAAGAATCGACGAAGATAGGAAATCTTAACCCTCGATTTAATTGGCCCATTTGAAATCCTCGATTAAGTAGGAACTGTGGCTTATAGACTCGTTTTACCGTCAAGTATGTTGCATGTTCATAATGTTTTTAACGTATCGATGTTACGTAAATATGTGGACGACCTGAACCACATTATTAATTTAGAACCGGACGAGATAGCGGATGATTTAACGTTTGGGAAGATACGTGTTAAAATCTTGGATATGAAGAATCGTATTCAATACTTAAAGGTTATACCTCAAGAGTTAGAATCTGACGAAGTGTCCTCATCTGTTCGACATACCAAGTACGTACGTAAATTTTGAGGGCGAAATTCCATAAGGAGGGGAGATTGTGAGACCCCAGATTTTATGAATAAAGATTTAAATTTCTCAAAATATTTTTTTGAATATTATGGTATGGATTTGATATAGGGTTATAGTTGTGGGTAGTATTTATAAATTTTGCAAAGTATGCAAGTTGTTGTATTATATTCGATTGGTCGGGGAATATTCGTTTTAGCAGGGAATATTCGTACAACAACGCAATCATTGGTGGACCCCACGACAGAATTATTGTCGGATTGAGAAAACGACAAAAAATTTTTTATTGAAAATAATGGCGGAAGTTTTACTGATTAATCTTGTTGAACTACTCTCGGTAGTAAAAATACAAATGAATACGTGTGGTTGCATAAGAGCACACCAGTATTGATTATTGATGCTTACGTGAGAAGTCACCAATTTTGTTCAATTATTGCTATAGTAATTGTTGACAAGATCTCGCGTTATTTGGTTCAATTATTGTCGATATTTTATATATTATTAAATTAATAATTGAAATGACGAGTTATTAATATTATAATTGCAATATTAACGATGTCTCGTAAGTTCTCGCCAAGAGAGAGTTTGGTCACCTAATTGCGGCTGATAATGAAAAATCCTTATTGAAAGCCCTCTTTCCTGGGAACGACCTGGTCGATTAATATTGTGAATTGTAATAAAGATGATAAATGTTGTTAAAATTATTAAGGTGATTTTTTATGAAGTCTGCTTATTTTATGGATTCCTATTTACCCATTTTTCAAAATAATCGGTAAAAAAATTTTAAAGGTGGGGCCCACATATGGGGCCTATATGTGTTGAGAAAATGATTTTGGAAATGGAAGAGTATACGTATGGAAGTATATGTGTGTATTGAGTATATGGTGGGAGAAAATGAGATGTGAAAGTGATGGTTGTGTGATGGGTGTGTGAGTGGAAAATGGTAGAAAAATGGTACTGTGATAGTGATGTGTGTAAGACCCCAACTTTTTGAATAAAGATGAATTTTCTATAAATGTCATTTTTAAATATTAAGGTATAAATTTGAAATAATATTATAGTTGTGGGTAATATTTATAAATTCTGTAAAGTATGCAAGTTGTTATATTATATTCGATTGGTCGGGGAATATTCGGTTTAGCATGGAATATTCGTACAAAGACTCAATCATTGGTGGACCCCAATAACGTAATTATTGTTTGATTGAGAAAACGACAAAAATATTTTATTGAAAATAACGGCGGAAGTTTTACCGTTATCTTTGTTGAACTACTCTGAGTAAAGTACAAAGAATACGTCTGGCGTGGTTGCATAAGAAGCACACGGTATTGATTATCGATGCTTACGAGAGAAGTCACTCAATTTTTGCTTATTTTGTTGGACCCTCATTTACCCATTTTTCAAAACTGTCGGTAGAAGTTGTTTCAGTTTATATATATATATATATATATATATATATATATATATATATATATACGTATTATATATATTATATGTCACATGTTTTAAAAGGGTGGGGTGGGGTGGGGTGGGGGGGGGGGGGGGTTCACAGGAAAGCAAGAAAATGGAATTGGATTGTCTGGTGGATTTTTGGCAGGTTTTGGAATGAGTTTTCAAACTTGGTCATTATTTGGCCAAACTTTTCAATCAATTAATTGATAGCTTGCATTCTAATTGGACAAGGCTATGATAGTAGCATGTGTTATATATATAAATATATTATATTATATTCGGTGTAATCATGACCGTAATGTTATAAATGATGTGGTAAAAGTCCTCATTGGCTCGTAGTGCATTGATGGATAGTTGTTGGCCATGATCATGACCATTGATGAATACACAAATATCATTGGCATGTAGTGCATGGAATTTGTGGTTGTGACCCTAATGAATATCATTGGTCGTAGTGCAGGGATGCTGTGGATTAATTATTGTTTGAGTCTCAAATGATAAAAGTGATGAAAAACTTTTTAAATCATAAAAGATAGTAGATTTTATTCTCTACTTGACTCTTTTAATGGATTGCTTGATCCGCTGCAGTTAAACTTGATGTCTATTATATTTTATTAGTTTAACATTGTTGAAGGCTAATGATAATTTATTTTGCATTATCTTAGTCATAATATTTCTTGCTGGGCTAGTTGAGCTCACCCTTTCTTTCACTGTTCTCTTCAGGAAATAAGAACGTAGCTGGGACTAGTCGGGGAACGGAGTGATGGTCCGAGATGGTGTCTTAGTAGTCCTCACTATTTTGTAAAATAATGTGATAATAAATGTAACGAGAACTCTATTTGAGAATAGATATTGTCTAGATGACAATATTTGTATTTAAACTCACAGCATATGTTTTGTCGTATTTTACACGACTGTTGTATTATTAGTTTGTATTTTGAATTTTATACCATGTATTTGGCGACTCAAGATGGGTGATGTATACCTATTTTGGGGGCGTCACAGTTGGTATCAAAGCTTAAGGATATGATCCCTGGCTATGGTGTGAGACAAGAACTAGGAGGGGAGAGACGGAGAATTCCTTCGCTAGAATGACCTACCTAAGTTTATTTGGTATTCAATTGGTTGGTCAGAGTATAGGGATAATATGTGATATGTTATTTAACTCTTGTTTTGTGGCAGTATTTGAAAATGGCATCCGAGAATGTTGAGAACATTAATGGAGCACAGAGACCGCTTGAGTCTCCACAGATCAATAGTCGATATCTGCATCGTCGAAGGCGACAATCCTCGTGCAAACAACAACACCGACCAAATGATGAACGATGGAATGTTCCGAGGCTTCATGCAATTCATGCAACACCAGGCGAGAGCGGCTCCGCCCAAAATGCGATGGAAATATCGGCAACTCTCGAATCTGGCCAAGCGCTTTAAGGAACTGGGACCACTGGAGTTTTTGGAGAGCCAAAACCACTTAAAGGCGGAGACGTGGATAAAGCAAATCAACAAGATATTTGATGTCTTGGGTTGTTCAAGAGCAAAAAAGTTCATTTTGCCACCTTCATGTCATGCGTGCGAGGCGGATTCATGGTGGGAATCAGAAACGTACTCAACTCCGCCAGACCAAGATGTCTTGGGAGAAGTTCCAGAACTGCTCAACGACAAGTACTTTCCGAAAGTATTCGTCATACGAAAGAGGTAGAGTTCATCAAGTTGGAACAAAACAATACGACCAGTATCGCAATCTGAAGTCAGTTTTGCCGAATTATCCCGGTTTGCGTCCCATTTGGTTGATAATGAGGAGAGAATGACGCAAATGTTTTTAAGAGGTTTGAAACCCGAGATACGTCAATATCTTATCTCTCATAAACTGTGTTTGTATTCAGATGTTGTTAATAGGGCTCAGTTATTGGAGCGTGATAATGAGTCATCCCAACCAAAAGAGAGCGGTAATTTAAGAAAAATGATAATACCAAAGAGAGAATAATCATCGAGCGGTGACAACAAGCGTGGAAGGAATCAACAGGCCAAAAATGATAACCACTTCGGTGGTAATCAGGGCCAAAACAGTAAGAATGGACATTTCAAGAAAAGGAGTTTCAACAATGATGGAAAGATGTCAACACCAGCACCCGTTGTTAAGGAACAAGAACGACCACCTATTATATGTTTCAAGTGTGGAGGAGAGGGACACATCAGTCCCAACTGTGCGATGCCATCCAAGGCATGTTACAATTGTGGGAGAGAAGGTCATCTAGCCCGATTTTGCCGTTCGTCAAAGACAAGTTCAACTAGGATGGAGGCACCAAAGGCCGTCCCAGAAAAGTCAAAGCCGGTAGTGCAAGGGAGAGCGTTTGTTGTGACCTCCCAGAAAGCAAGGAACCCGAACGAGGTCATCACGGGTAAGCTAATCATAAACTCTAGCGAAGTTTATACTTTATTTGATATTGGTTCTACCCACTCTTTCATTTCTCCTACTTGCACTCAACGTTTAAATTTGACTTCGGAGAAATTGGAATTTGATTTATCTGTTGAAACCCCGTTGGGAGAAACCTTCATTACATCCACAGTTTATAAGTCTTGTTTGATTCAAATTGGTAACCGCACGTTACCTGTCGATCTTATTTCTTTGAAAATACTTGCATTTGATGTGATTCTAGGGATTGATTGGTTAACTACTCATCATGCAAAAATTGATTGTTTTTAAATAAGGTTGTTAGCTTTCATATTCCTAATCAACCTATTATGCGAATTCAAGCAAACAAACCATTAAAATCAATCACAGTCATCTCAAGCCATAAAGCTATTAGTTTATTGAAAAACGGATGTCAAGCTTTCTTAGCTCATGTCACGGATCTAAACAAAATATATGCCGGCTTTGAATGATATTTCTATTGTTAATGAATTTCCGACGATTTCTGAAGAACTTCGAGCCTACCCAGAGCGTGAAATTGAATTTTGTATCGACCTTGAACCCTAGACAAAACCCATTTCCAAAGCCCCATATCGAATGCCTCCTATCAACTTCGTGAGTTAAAGACCCAACCGCAGGAATTATTAGACATCGGCTTTATTCGTCCTAGTACTTCTCCTTGGGGTGCTCCTGCTCGCTCGTAAAAAAAAAGAAAGACGGGAGTATGCGACTTTGTATTGATTATCGGGAGTCAATCATGTCACCATCAAAATAAAAATTACGCTGCCGCGTATTGATGACTTGTTTGACCAAATATTAAGGAGCCAAATTCTTTTCAAAGATCGATCTTCGTTCCTGGATATCACCAATTGAAGATTGAGAAAGCGACATTCCAAAGACTTTTCGAACTCTGCAGACGGGCATTATGAATTCCTAGTCATGTCTTTTGATCGACTAATGCTCCTAACCGCCTTCATGGATATGATGAACCAAGTATTCAAGGAATATTTGGATCACTTTGTGGTCGCTCTTTATTGATGACATCCTCATATATTCCAAAACCCGTGAAGATCATGAAAGCAACACTTGAGGTCGATATCTCCAAAAGCTTCGTGAATATAAGCTTTATACCAAGTTGAAGAAATGTGAGTTCTGGCTTGAGGAAGTAGCATTCCTTGGGCACGTAGTATCAAGTCATGGAATATCCGTGTTGACCCAAAGAAAGATCAAGCTATTCAAAGTCGGGAGCAACCTAAATCGAATGACCAAAGTACGTAGCTTTCTCGGTTTATTTGGTTATTATCGGAGACTCGTGGAAGGATTTTCTCGAATCGCCACTCGACTAACTCAAATTGACTTTCGGAAGATACAAAGTTCGGTTGGAGCGAGGAATGTGAGAAGAATTTTCAAGAACTCAAGAAGAGACTCATTTCAAAGACCTGCTCGACAATACCATCCGCCTCGGAGGGATTTGTCATCTACATGATGCTTCGCAAAAGGTTAGGATGTGTTCTCATGCAACATGGAAAAGTCATAGCCTTTATGCCTCACGACAACTCAAAGAATATGAGAGGAATTATCCTACTCACGATCTAGAATTAGCAAATTGTTGTCATCGCACTAAAGATTTGGAGGCATTACTTGTATGGGGAGAAAATGGAGATCTTTACTGATCATAAAAGCCTCAAATATTTCTTCACTCAAAAGGAACTCAACACGCGACAAACGACGTTGGCTTGAACTGCTTGAAAGATTATGATCATACCATCCAATACCATCCCGAAAAGCGAACGTGGTAGTGGACGATTGAGTAAAAGATCATATGCCGATACGAGTGCAATATTGTCAACGCAAGGCCCATTTTGTATGACTTGCAAAGGATGGAGATAGAGATAAAGACTCCAGGACCCACGTGATGATGGGTGAATATACTGAGTAGAATCGATTTTAATTGATAAAGTTAAAGTCGCTCAAACTACGGACTGGAGCCGATGCGTATGAGGAAGAAAGTGCAAGAAGGTGTTATGCCAAGCAAGAATCGATGATGAAGGAATACTTGAGTCAACTCCGGACTTTGTGTTCTAACGATCCCGAAGTTAAAGTATAAAATCATGATGGAGGCGCACAACACACCATTTGCAATCCATCTTGGAGTACCAAAATGTATCGTGATCTTCGGCCATACATTTTGGTGGAGCAATATTAAGAGAGAGATAGCGTTGTTTATCTCAAGGTGTCTAACTTGTCAACAAGTCAGTAGCGGAGCATCAAGTACCAAAAGGTCCATCAGAACCACTTGAAATTTCGAATGGAAGTGGGAGCACATTACCATGGATTTCAAGCATCGGTCTTCCCAAGGTTTCTCAAGGCATTGATGCAATTTGGGTCATTGTTGATAGATTGACCAAGTCCGCTCATTTCTTACCAATACGAGAAACTTATACACTTGAACGTCTTGCTTTCGTCAGATGTACATAAACGAGATTGTAAGATCGTATGGTATGCCAAAGATCCATAGTTTCGATCAAGACCCAAGATTCACTTCACGATTTTGGGTTAGTTTGCAAAAAGCTATCGCACAGATTTACGATTTAGTTCTAGAGATATCATCCTCGCATTTGGATGGACAATCGAGAGGACTATTCAAACTCGGAAGATTTATTAAGATTCGTATCCTCGACTTCAAGGGAAGTTGATAAGTTCTTACCATCGGTGGAGTTTTCCTACAACATAGTTATCAAGCAAGCATCGACACGGCTCCATTTGAGGCGCTTGTATGGAAGAAAGTGTCGCTTCTCGAAGATCTTTGGGATGAGGTGGGTGAAGTAACGTTGTTGGGACCGGAGTTGGTACGTATGACTACGGAAAAGATTCAAGCGATCCGACAACGTATAAAGACCTCACAAGATCGACAAAAGAGTTATACTGATCTTCACCGAAAGGACGTGGAATTCGATATAGGAGATCATGTGTTGTTACGTGTTGCTCCATGAAGGGAGTTACGAGATTTGGAAAGAGAGGAAAGCTCAATCCTCGATTCATTGGCCCATTTTTAATCCTCGATCGAGTAGAAACTGTGGACTCGCTTTCCGCCAAGTATGTCTCGTGTTCATAACATTTTTCACATATCCATGTTACGTAAATATGTGAAAGATCTGAACCACATTATTGAGTTGGAACCGGACGAAATAGCGGAAGACTTAACGTATGAAGAGATACATGTTCAAATCTTGGATAAGAAGGAACATATTTTACGCTCCAAGGTTATACCTCAAGTCAAAGTTTTGTGGAGAAACCACGATGTTGAGGAAATGACCTGGGAGTTAGAATCTGAAATGAAATCAAGGTATCCTTACCTCTTCGATATACCAGGTATGTACTCTAATTTCGAGGGCAAAATTTCATAAGAAGGGGAGATTATAAGACCCCAACTTTTTGAATAAAGATGAATTTTCTATAAATGTCATTTTTAAATATTAAGGTATGAATTTGAAATAATATTATAGTTGTGGGTAATATTTATAAATTCTACAAAGTATGCAAGTTGTTATATTATATTCGATTGGTCTGGAATATTCTTGGTTTAGCGAGAATATTCGTATAATGGCTCAATCATTGGTGGACCCCACAACAAAATTATCATTTGATTGAGAAAACGACAAAAATATTTTATTAAAAATAACATGGAAGTTTTACCGTTATCATGTTGAACTACTCTAGTAAAAAATACAAGAATACGCTGTGGTTGCATAAGAAGACACACTCAGATTGATTATCGATGCTTATGAAAGAAGTCACCAATTTTTGCTTATTTTGTTGGACCTCACTTACCCATTTTTCAAAACTGCTTATAGAAGTTGTTTTGATTTTATATATATATATATATATATATATATATATATATACACGTATTATATATATTATATGTCACATGTTTTAAAATGGTGGTGGGGGGTTCACAGGAAAGCAAGAAAATGAAATTGGATTGTCTGGTGGATTTTTGGCAGGTTTTGGAATGAGTTTTCAAACTTGGTCATTATTCGGCAAACTTTTCAATCAATTAATTGATAGCTTGCATTCTAATCGACAAGGCTATATAAGAAGACGTGTTATATATATAAATATAATATATTTTTGTTTGACTAAGGAGGTTACCTTTTGAAAATAAAGCGATGTTGATTCAACAAAATTCAAATTGAAATTTTCTCTCAAGACATGTTATATATATATAAATATATAATATATTATATTTTATTTAAAAGATTTTGCTTTAAATATGGACCGTCAGATTAAAATAAATCAATCTGGACCGTTAATGAGTTAGTTACTATGCATTCCATTTTCCTATAAATAGAAGCTCATTCCTTCATTATTTCTTACGAATTCACTGAAACTTCAGAGAGAAAAATTATAGAGAAACTATAGAAAAGTATTCTGCTACTTCCCTACTCTTATATTCAGTTCTTTTACGGTAATGGATATTATTCTTTTGTATTCAAGAAGAGAACTTCTGTTATTCCATTTCTTTATTATTCTGTTGGAATAACCTGTATAATGGGCTACCCTATACTTGGTGACATTCTTCTATTATTCTGTCTTTATTATTCTGTTGGAACATCCTGTCTGTGTGTTTTACACCCGACCGGTTCCGCTCTTTATTATTCTCGTTGGAATATCCTGTTTGTGTGTTTTACACCGACCGGTTCCGCTCTTTTTTATATTATTCTCATTGAATAACTCGCTCATGCGCAATCACCGCATGTACGGTGATTTCCGTTGTTATTCCATTCTTTAATATACTCAGTTGGTTAAAGTTTTGACTTCTATACTCCATGAAATTAGTAGAATATCCTTTTTATTTGCGCTTCATCCAGTATCTTTTCATGGAAATATTTTTCTGAGTATTCTTGAACTTTACTCTACACGTAAGTATCATGTTGACAATTTGGACGTTGTTGGTTCCCCGGACAAATTAATTCTTGAACTTGTTTTATCAATTCTTATATCATTGTCATCATCCTCATGTTTATATTATGTTGAAAGTCATCTCATGGCTCAGAGTGCATATGATGGACTTGGTATAATTATGACTGGGATTATTCAAAGGTAATCACGACCGTAATGTTACAAATGATGTGATAAAAGTCCTCATTGGCCCGTAGTTCATCGATGGATGAGTTGTTGGCATGATCATGATCATTGATGAATACACAAATATTCTCGGCCCAGTAGTGCATGAAATTTGTGGTCGCGTGGCCTAATGAATATCCTCGTCAGTAGTGCGGGGATGTGGATTAATTATTGTCGAGTCTCAAATGATAAAAGTGATGAAAATTTTTTAAATCATAAAATATAGTAGATTTTATTCTCTACTTGACTCTTTTAATGGTTTCGCTTGATCCACCGCAGCTTAAACTTGATGTCTATCAGATTTTATCGCTTTAACATTGTTGAAGGCTAATGATAATTTATTTTGCATTATCTTAGTCATAATATTTCTTCATTGGGCTAGTTGAGCTCACCCTTTCTTTCACCGTTCTCTTCTTGAAATGAGAACGTGAATGGGACTAGTCGGGGAACGAAGTGATGGACCGAGATGGTGTTTTAGTAGTCCTCACTATTCTGTAAAATAGTGTGATAATAAATGTAACGAGGACTCTATTTGAGAATGGATATTGTCTAGAAGATAATATTTGTATTTAAACTCACAAAGATATGTTTTGTCGTATTTTACACGAATCGTCAGATTATTAGTTTGTATTTGAATTTTGTACCATGATTTGGCGACTCAAGATGGGTGATGTATACCTATTTTGGGGGCGTCACAGTTGGTATCAAAGCTTAGGGATATGATCCCTGGCTAAGGTTTGGTCACCTAATTGCGCACCAATAGGGAGAAATCCTTATTGGAAAGCCTCATCTTTCCTGAGAACGACCTGGTCGATTAATATTGTGAATTGTAATAAAGATGATAAATGTTGTTAAAATTATTAAGGTGATTTTTTATGAAGTCTGCTTATTTTATGGATTCCTATTTACCCATTTTTCAAAATAATCAGTAGAAAATTTTTTAAAGGTGGGGCCCACATGTGGGGCCCATATGTGTTGGAAAAATGATTTTGAAAATGGAAGAGTATACGTATGAAAGTATATGTGTGTATTGAGTATATGGTGGGAGAAATTGAGATGTGAAAGTGATGGGTGTGTGATGGGTGTGTGAGTGGAAAATAGTGAAAAAATGGTAGTGTGATAGTGATGTGTAAGAGTGTAGTGAATTTGATTATTGGGTGGGTGGGGGATTGATGTTGGTTATGGGGGAGAAAAATTTAGTGGTAGATATATATATATATATATATTATATATATATATATATATATTTAGCATGTGTTTATATATATATATATATGTCTTATATTTTAATTTTGCTTGCATCCTATTGGTTGGTTGATTGAATTTTTGCAATAAGCAGTGATATCAAAACATTGATGCGTATATCTGCAGTAATTATTTCATCCATGAACAAAGCCTTCCATTCTCCTATAAATGTAAGCTCATTCCTTCATTATTTCTTACGAATTCACCGAAACTCGGAGAGAAAATTATAGAAACTATAGAAAAGTATTCTCGCTACTTCCCTACTCTTATATTCGGTTTCTTTTTACTTGCAGGGTTTATTCTTTCTTATTAATGAAGAGAACTGTTGTTATTTCATTTCTTATTATTCTGTGCTGAATAACTCAGATATCTGGCTCTCTACCCTATACTTGGTGGCATTCTTCTATTATTCTGCTTTATTATTCTCATTTGGAATATCCTCGTCTGCCTGTGTTTTACACCTGACCGGTTCCATTATTTATTATTCGTCGAAATATCCTGGCTCGTGTGTTTTACACCTTGACCGATTCCATTATTTATTATTTCGTCTTTATTATTCTCGAATAATCACCTGCGTGTGTTTTTTTACACCTAACCGGTTCCATTATTTATTATTCCGCACTTATTATCTCTTGTGAATTTCACCTAACCCGGTTCCGTTATTATTATTCTCATTGAATAACTCGCCTATGCTAAGTAATCGCATGCATGATGATTTCTTTTGTTATTCCATTCGTTATTATACTCAACAAGTTAAAATTTTGACTTCATACTCCATGAAATTAGTGGAATATCCTCGATATTTACTCTTCATCCAAAGATTTTTCATGGAAATATTCTTCCGAGCATTCTTGAATTTTACTCTACAAAGCAATATCATGTTGCCAATTTGGACGTTATTAGTTCCCTCGAATAAATTAATTCGTGAACTTGTTTTATCAATTCTTATATCATTGTCATCATCCTCATGTTTATATTTTTTAAAGTCATCTATGGCACGTAGAGCATGGATGGACTTGGTATGATTACGACTGAGAATTATTCTATTGTAATCATTAATAGTAATGTAACAAATGATGTGATAAAAGTCTTCATCGTCAGAGTAGTGCATTGATAGACATAGATTGTTGACATGATCACGACCATCGATGAATACACAAAATATTCTTGGCCGTAGTGTATGGAATTTATGGTCGTGACCTAATGAATATCCTTGGTCAGTAGTCTTGGGGGATGATGTGGATTATTTATTGTCGAGTCTCAAATGATAAAAGTGATGAAAACTTTTTAAATAATAAAATATAGTAGATTATATTCTCTACCTGACTCTTTTAATGGATTGCTTGATCTGCTGCAGTTAAACTTGATGTCTATTATATTTTATCAGTTTAATATTGTTGGAGGCTAATGATAATTTATTTTGCATTATCTTAGTTATAATATTTCTTCTTTGAAATAGTTGAGCTCACCTTTTTTTTCACCGTTTCTTCGTGAAATGAGAACGTAGTTGGGACTAGTCGGAACCGGAGTGATGGTTCGAGATAGTGTCTTAGTAGTCCTCACTATTTTGTAAAATAGTATGATAATAAATGTAACGAGGACTCTATTTGAGAATGGATATTGTCTAGAAGATAATATTTGTATTTAAACTCACAGCATGTGTTTTGTCGTATTTTACACGACTGTTGTATTATTAGTTTGTATTTGAATTTTGTACCATGTATTTAGCGACTCAAAATGGGTGATGTATACCTATTTTGGGGGCGTCACAAATGTAATGTGCCACATCGACTAAACATGTGCACAAATTAAGTGACATCTCATAACTACCATTAAAAAGGTTAAAAATTAACTAGTGTTCCAAAATTAAAATTAGAGATACATTCCGTGTAAGTAAGTGACAATGAGAAATTAATTTAATTTTGGATAACATGTTTTATTTTTATTATTTTAATCTTGGAATGAATTCGAAGACTGAGAGGGAGGAAACTAAGCATACCTTGAACCTAAGAACAAGTATAGGAAATTAGGGTTGAGAGAAGTTAGCCTATGATATGAATTCGAAGACTGAGAGGGAGGAAACTAAGCATACCTTGAACCTAAGAACAAGTATAGGAAATTAGGGTTGAGAGAAGTTAGCCTATGATGTAATTTGATATCCATTTTACTCTCTTGTTTTTTTTCTTCTTTTATTTCTTATAAATAAAACGAGGTAATTTGAGACAATGAATAGTTTTACTTATCATAGTGAAAAGCCATATTATCTCCTCCGATCCATCAATAGTTTCTTTTCTTCTCACTCTCACTCAATCTTTTTTTTTTCTTTTCTGTGCGACAGATGTACGTACTCATGTACATATACTAATTCGTTCAAGTCTTTAAAGTGGGTAATGATAAAAGATTTTGTTAAAGTGAGATTGTTAATTATTTTTAGAACAATGTTACTATCGCATAAAAAAAAATTATATAATGCTCACATACACACACGTATGTATGTGTATGTGAATATTATGTAACCCTTTTTATGTGATAGTAATATTATTTTTATTTTTATATACATACGCAGTCTCTATTTCAAATTAAATATAATATTTGATAACGTCCGAATTTGTTAAGGATATATATTAATCTAGAAGGGGAGGAGAATGGATTAATTGACCTTTTTTATAAATAAAAAAAAATCCAACTCCAAGCTAGTCCCAATGTGAATTTGTCAAAATATGTTGCAAATAAAATAAAGATATGAAATATTAAGATATATATATATATATATATATATATATATATATATGAGCGAGATCAAGTCATCATACCCTTTATCTTACTTACTTGCATTTTTACTTTCCTTTAGCGATTTTTGACGTGACGATTTGGGTCATACAACTGTCGTCTATACTTTTAGCGACGGACAACATATAGCGTCGCTAAAAGTATAGACGACGGTTGTATGACCGAACCGTCGCCGAGTTCGTCGCTAAAGGGTGGTGAGCACGGATGAGTAAAATAAAGAGTATGCACTTGATCCGGACCATATATATATACACACACCTACTCCAGTCCCCCCGCCCAAACTCCTCTCCAGAATAATAAAAACTTTATTATGTTATGTCCAATTAATTTGTTTATGGCTTATATATATATATATATATATATATATATATATATATGTGATTTTCATCCACAAGAACCCATTGTTAGGAGAATCCATTTTTACACAAACTGCCACAATCAGTAGCTATTATAAAAAAAAAAAAAACTAAGTAACAAGCCGCTACAACCTCTAACGGCCGACTCAAAATGGGTTGCTCCCAACAACCGATTGCTCTGGATGGAATCCCTATATATATATATATATATATATATATATATATATGTTGGTCAAAGTCTTGGTCAAGTCTTGGCCCTTTGAATTTGGCCTTCATTTTTTCGCCTTCCCCATTTTGCCTTCTCCATTTTTTTCCAACTTTCTCATTTAATTCTCCTCCCCTAATTTTTCCTATAGAAGGGCAGCTAAAGCCTAAAGATTAGACACACCAAAAACAACAAGCAGCTTAGCAAAGCAAGAGAGAGTTAGAGAGTGAGAAGCTCAGTTAGACCATTCTGAGAGTGAGGGTGTAGAGAGAAATAAATAGTTAATTTATTTCTCAGTTGAGAGCTTGTAATCTCCATATTATTTTCATAGTGAATTTCTGAGATCTCTCCCCATGGTTTTTCCCAGTTGGGTTTCCACGTAAAATTTCTGGTGTTATTATTTTATATCTCATACAGTAGTGTGTTTGTATTTATCTTAGTGTATATGTGTGAGCCTGATTTCTCAATAATTGGTATCAAAGCTCTTGGTTCACACCAACGATCAATTTAAAGAGAAATTAGGAAGGTCACAAATACGAAGATGGCAAGCACAAGTGCGAGGTATGAAGTTGAACCATTTGACGGTAAGTCAAATTTCAGTATTTGGCAGTGTACAGTCAACGATGTATTGGCTCAACAAGGATTGACAAAGGCACTAGAAGGGAAGAAACCAGCGACTATGACGGATGAAAAATGGACAGAACTTGAAGCTAAGGCCGTGGCAACAATCAGATTGAGTTTGGCGCCACAGATCAAATATCAGGTTTTGACAGAAACCTCTTCGAAGGACTTGTGGGAGAAACTTGAGAAAGTTTACAAGTCAAAGTCTCTGTCAAACCGGTTGTATTTTAAGAAGAAATTATACCGACTTCGGATTAAAGAAGGGTCAGATTTGGCCAATCATATTAATGAGTTTAATAGATTGGTGACCCAACTAACCAGTATTGATGTGAAGTTGGACGAAGAAGATAAAGCCTTATTGCTTCTTGTCTCTCTACCAGATTCATACTCAACTCTCCAGACTACACTCCTTGTAGGGAAGGAAAAGCTTGCAGTTGACGATGTGATGTCAGCAGTCCTGGACCAGGATAAGTTCAGGGGCACTACTTCCAGAGATCAAGGAGACAGTCTTCTTGCTTTTTCAGATGGGCGTGGCAGGGGTCCTAATCGAAAGAAGTATTCCGGCAAGGAACGAGAAAAGTCTCAGGCGAGACCAGGCAAGAAGGATAAATCTCAGGTTGAGTGTTATCATTGCCACGAGAAGGGCCACTACAAAAATCAGTGTCCATTATTGAAGAAGGATAACAAGAAGAAAGGAAAGCAAATTGAAAAATCTGCTAATGTTCTTTGAAAAGCGAGATGTGTGTGCGATGACGGAGAGTTATACTACGATGAATCGAAAATGAAGCTTCACAAGGTGATCTCTTATCTCACTAGAGAGCGATGATGACCTTACTGATTGGTACATGAATTTGGTTGTTCTTTTCATATGTCCCCTCATAGGGATTGGTTTGATACTTTTACATCCTCATGAATGGTGGTACAGTTTTTATGGGTAACAATGCGATCTGCAGTTATTCTTGGGATAGGCACCATCAAAATTAAAATGTTTGACGGTGTTGTCAGAACATTGGGTGATGTAAGGTATATTCCAGAATTGAAGAAGAGCTTGCTATCGGTTGGAGTACTTGACTCTATAGGTTGCGATATCTCGATCGAGAGATGGTGTCATGAAAATTACCAAGAGTTCGATGGTAATTATGAAGGGCCAGAAGAAGGGCACCCTCTACAAGTTGATAGGGAACACGATTCTTTGGTGGAAGCGACAAAATTACATGCGAGGATAATTCCAATGGTGATAGCACGAATTATGGCACATGTGACTTGGTCATTTGAGTGAAGGTGGAATGAAATAACTTCAAAAAGGCGATTCTTTGAAAGGTGTCAAAAGCGTGCGATTTGGAATTTTACAAGTTTTGCGTGTATGATACAAACAACGGAGGGTCGACTTTTCAAGGCGAGAGAGCACATACCGAGTAGAATGTACTTGATTATGTACATTCGGATGTGTGGGGCCGATCAAGCATACGTCAATGGATGGAGCCCATTATTTTGTTAGCTTTATAGATGACTACTCCAGAAAGGTGTGGGTGTATTTTATGAAACAGAAATCCGAGGTTTTCAGAATCTTCAAGCAGTGGAAAGCTAAAGTAGAGAACCAAATAGGAAAGAAGTTGAGTAATTGGATCGATAATGGCACAGATACAAGGACGGTCATTCCTACGATTACTGCCGGGATGAAGGTATCACGGCACTTCTCGGTCGAAAAGAACTCCGAGCAAAATGGGGTTGCTTGAGAGGATGAAACAGAACTCTATTAGAGCGTGCGGATGTATGAGGTTGAATGCAGGATTGCCCAAGAGTTTCTGGGCTGAGGCAATCAACACAGCGTGTTATCTGATAAATCGATCTCCTTCAGCTGGAATTGATTACAAAATCCCCGAAGAGGTATGGAGTGGGAAACCAGTTGATTTTTCTGTGATGAAAATCTTTGGTTGTCCAGCTTATGCTCATCTGCCAGTCGAAGAGCGACGGTCCAAACTTGATCCAAGGTCAAAAGAGTGTATTTTCCTTGGATATGAAGATGGAGTCAAGGGATACAGGTTATGGGATCCAGTATCCAAGAAGAAGGTTGTCAGCAGAGATGTGGTGTTCAATGAGAAACACATGCTGAACAAGTTCGAGAATGAAGAATCTGCAGCAAGTGAGTTGCAGAAACACCCCGTTGAGGTGGAGCTTCCTGAAGAGATTGAAGATGATCATCCTTCAGATCCCCAAGAGAGGTCCTATAATCTTGTTAGAGATCGGGAAAGGCGAGTCGATGAAACCGGTCTGCGAGAGATATGGGTTTGAAGACATGGTTGCCTTTGCCTTGATTCTTTGGTAGTGGAGATCCAACTAGCTATCGTCGATGCTTATTCATCGATGATAATGATAAATGGGCGATAGCGATGGCGAAGAAGAGATGGAGTCTTTACAGAAGAACCAAACTTGGGAGTTAGTTCAACTTCCAAAAGGATCGAAGGCTATAGGATGCAAGTGGGTGTTTAGGAAAAGGAAGCACAGTCTGATAAAGAAGGTGAAAGATTGAGGGCCGATTAGTGGCAAAGGGATTCTCTCGGAGAGAAGAATCGACTTCTGATGAGATCTTCTCACCAACAGAAACACACGTCGATTCGGTTGATCTTATCTATTGTAGCATCACAGGATATGGAGTTAGAACAGCTTGATGTGAAAACAGCTTTTCTCCATGGTGATTTAGAAGAAAAGATCTACATGAAGCAGCCTAAGGGGTTTATTGAACAAGGGAAAGAGGGTTTAGTTTGCAGTTTGAAGAAGTCCCTCTATGGTTTGAAGCAGTCCCCAAGACAGTGGTATATGAAGTTTGACAACTTCATGGTGGCTCATGGTTACTCTCGTTCGGAGTATGATCCATGTATGTATTTCAGATCCCTTGATGATGGCTCTCTAGTATTGTTAACGTTATATGTCGATGACATGTTGATAGCAGCAAAGAGGAAGTCAGATATTCTTCAGCTGAAGAATTTGTTAAGCAGTGAATTTGACATGAAGGATCTTGGGTCAGCCAAGAAGATACTAGGTATGGAAATTCACAGGGATCGTCAGGAAGGAAAGTTGTGGCTAACTCAGAAAGGATATGTGCAGAAGGTCTTGGAGAGGTTTAACATGAACAATGCTAAACCAGTTAGCACTCCGTTGGCAGCACATTTCAGGTTATCTTCACAGTTAAGCCCACAGACAGAGGATGAGGTGGAGTATATGTCCAAAGTACCGTATGCAAATGCGGTGGGTTGTTTAATGTATGTCATGGTATGTACTGAGGCGGATATCTCACATGCGCATCGGTGTGGTTAGCGGTATATGGCAAATCCAGGAAAAGAGCATTGGAATGCTGTAAAATGGATTTTCCGTTATCTAGCAGGTACAACCAATTACGGTCTTTTGTTTGATCGTGATACCGCAAGAAGTGAGGTTACAGGGTTCGTTGATTCGGATTATGCTGGAGATCTAGATGTAAGGAGATCTACGACAGGGTTTGTATACACCTTTTGTGGAGGATGTATATGTTGGAGGTCAGTGTTGCAGTCTACGGTAGCATTATCAACAACAGAGGCTGAGTATATGGCATTGACAGAGGCAAGCAAGGAGGCTTTGTGGCAAGGGACTAGTTGAAGAACTAGGTTTCAAGCGAAGCGATATCCAGATTCAGTGTGATAGTCAAAGTGCTATTCATTTAGCAAAGAACCAGGTGTTCCATGCCAGAACCAAACATATAGATGTTCGATATCACAAGATTCGTGAGTGGCTGAACAATGGTGACATTGCAGTTCGCAAAGTTCACCACAAAGGAGAATGTCGCAGATATGCTTACAAAAGTCGATTCTGACAAGAGAAAAGTTCAAGCCTTTGCTTGGACTTAATTCACTTCGTCGAATCTTTGAGTTCGTGGTGGAGTATCCGAGGAGAGGATACATTCTACGACCTGAAAAGAAGTTCACACGATGTTAAAAATGCAAGCCAAGGTAGAGATTGTTGGTCAAAGTCTTGGTCAAGTCTTGGCCCTTTGAATTTGGCCTTCATTTTTTGGCCTTCTCCATTTGGCCTTCCCCATTTTGCCTTCTCCATTTTTTCCCAACTTTCTCATTTAATTCTCCTCCCCTAATTTCTCCTATAAAAGGGCAGCTAAAGCCTAAAGATTAGACACACCAAAACAACAACAAGCTTAGCAAAGCAAGAGAGAGTTAGAGAGTGAGAAGCTCAGTTAGACCATTCTGAGAGTGAGGATGTAGGGAGAAATAAATAGTTAATTTATTTCTCAGTTGAGAGCTTGTAATCTCCATATTATTTTTATAGTGGATTTCTGAGATCTCTTCCCGTGATTTTTTCCAGTTGGATTTCCACGTAAAATTCATGGTGTTATTATTTTATATCTCATACAGTAGTGTGTTTGTATTTATCTTAGTGTATGTGTGAGCCTGATTTCTCAACAATATAAGACAGAACTAGTCTACCCTAGTATGTATATATGTATCCTTTAAGAAAAGTAGATTCTTTTCCATTCCAAGCTTATTAACCCTTCCACCCTTTTGACCTTTCTAAGCTATTGGCCTCTCTTGAAGAATATACATACTTGGCTCTATCTATCCTTTTGTTAATAATTTGTTTGTTGTTTAAAGAATGACAATTTTACATCATCAATTTACAAGATAAAGAAGAGAATTGTAACAATCAAGTGTTAGTTCTTGCAAATCAAATATAAGACAATTAAACCAATGGTTACAAACAATTTAATTTAATTTAAGATGATCAATTTGGTTTGGTTGGTTGGTTATATATATATATATATATACAACACTACTACTTTTATAAGGTGGTGATCAGGTCGTCTATCTACACTCAACTCCACTAGTCCGGAATGTTAACTTTTTAGACCGACCGACCTCTTTGTTTGTTCCGGGACTAAAATAGCTAAATTTATGCAGCGTGGATCAAATCAAATGCACAGAAAAATCTGTTTTATATTAACTTCCAGGCGCATAAGTTGTTCCCCATAAATAATAAATCAGTAGTACGGCTATTCAGTGAAGGTTTATAGTTAGAAAAACAGAACTAAAGTTCTGGTTAATTTTCTTGTTTTTATTTGTTTGCTTGTTTGTTTCAAAACTCCAAATTTTATACGTTAATCGGAGATACTACTACTATATTATTCCAACTTAAATGAACAGATAATTACCGCCAATAAATTAAAAACACACCTAATTTGATTAAACTGCAACATTTGGTCTTGAAAGCCATTTCATCTCTCTTCTTAAGTAACTTGCCAAACTGTCACCAGGGATTCATGTCCACTGTTCTAACATTTGCACCACCAGCCATTCCTTCTATTCCATCTTTGGTAATCTCCACAAACTGACCCACCATTTCATAAAATTGCTTCAGCCCTGATAGAGGGAGAATGACGGAGGAGCGATCCGAACCTGCCACCTGCAATTTTTATACCATTAATGTTGTGCACGTCTATACGTACAAATGTTGCACTTAAAACTCATAAAATAGGGCACCCAAAAAATGGTCAACCTGAACCAAAATTATCTTTAGTTTATCATAATATTCCTCAACCTCGCACCTCAGATATTCTTAAGAAATGCCCCCTGTTGTTGCTCCCAAGATCAAAGAAGAATCTCTTTTGATCGGCCCTGATCACTTTTGAAACCCCCAAATTACCAATTTCATCGACCGGAGGCAAATCCCCTGATCTGTTGTCTGCATCCAGGTCAGATGCAGGGACAGGTTGAGAACTGTGGCCTGATATAAAGCCAACCCCCTACATCATCTGAAAGCCCAACCAGATGTTCTGAATACTCAGAATTTTTCTGCTTTGACACAACCACACACAGCCAATGTAAGAAAAAGACAAGGGAGCTAGTGAGGCAGTCTCTGGAGAGAATAAAAAAAATGTGAGGGAAGACCAAAAATAATGCATTGGTTTGGGAATAAAGAAACACCTGATTCGGCATGATGAAAAGGCTTGATGCTTCATGTATTTCTCCCAAAATGTTCCTAAATGCTGCCCAGCCTTCATTATGCGCAGTCCCTGCGGGAACAATAATAGTGCTACGGTTTCTGCTAACAGAAGCTTCAGATACCTGCAACAAAAATCTATTAGAGAAAGAGAATACAGACAACACGCTTGGAAATCCATTCTTATTACACTTCTATTTTTGAGTAGACATATTCTCAAGCAACGAAAAGCATTAGATAAATATGAAAGCATCAAAAACCATGAATACAAAATTTAGGAATCTGAATTTCCTAAACTTCCATGATTAATTGACAACAAGTTAACCTTATACAAATCGCAAAGACAATGAAACGGTGTATGTTCTTTTAGAAAAAGGATCGAGGACTGATACATATGCAGACGCATGGTTACGAGCCATATGGACTTACGAGCATGTTTGGCAAGGTCCGCTATGGCACTAGGATGAAGCAGTTGGGCAGTTAAAGCCCCAGATGGCAGTTTACTGAAGATAATTCTATACTGCAGCTAGGAGGAAAGTGACAAGATGGAAGTTTCAAAAGGTTTTTTAAGACAAAAAGATAGTTCAGATTTGAAAATAAGTCTTTGAAGAATTTAATGATGCACGAAAGACTGATAAGTTGTAGTCACGCGTCAGCAGGTCCAAGACCAGTCAAACTCTTTAATATAGAAAGTGTTAACGCCAAGATCTTTCCACGCGCCTCAATCACGTAAGACGTCCTGATCCTGTACAGTAAACACGATAAACACCAAAAGCTTGACGGCTTCGACCGTCGGGGGATAGCTCAGGTGTGATAGTCAGTATCGATGTTCACAAGGTTAACAATGGAGGATAATAATATCTAGTGTATTGAGAGAGATAATTCTTAGTCGAATGTGTGTGTACGTACCTCTTGCTTGAAGATTTCCTCGTTAGGTTATACTCTCTTGCCCGGTTTACCGTGCCACCCACTACCATCTGACACAGCCTCCACTCCTTAGTGATTTCTCCGATCGCATGCATCAGTTGTCACCTTTCTTCACATCGCTTATGCCGTCGGTATTATAATCCCATCCACATTAATGCATGGCAGGTATCTTAGTCAACTGTCATACCTTTTTATCATTACAAGTCAAAGATGGAGATATTAAAATATCTAATGGGTTAGTCTACTGACCCGACCCGGTTTTATAGGGACTTAACATAAATAAGATGGTGACTAGGCCCAATAACATTAACACCCAATAGTGAAGACCCAATGGACAAACCAAATAAGCAAGCCCAATCCGTCCAGCCAAATAAGAGAAATATCATGACCCAACATTGCCCCCTAGTTTTTTATCAAATAGGATATTTAATGGAAAACTATACACGGTCCATGATATTATAGGATTTACTGAAGGCCCATAATGAAAGAGAATTGAAATATACCCGGTGTGATCCATAAAACGAAATAGAAAGAGACCGGAGGCCCAACCTAAACGGCCCCTTCTGATAAATATCTGAATCCGGAACCGGATGTTGCCCATTCAAATTCTAAATCATTACCAGCATTTAATGTGCCGCCCTTGTACACCGTGTAACCGTCAGTATAAAAGGTAATTTCCCCCAAATTTGACAGTTTTACCTGCCAATTTGAAAATCTAGACTCTTGAGCTTTTTTCTTTTCTTTCGATCCTTCTCATTCACTGCAACCTAGCAACAATGGCATCTCAAGATTCTGAGCAAGGTTCACCTCTTCTAGTGACGCCAATCAATGCCGTTCCACCAAACCCAAGTCCCAACAAAGAAGCCTCGAGTTCCAACCCTAAAGGTGCAAAACCCAGTAAGAATTCGGTAACGAAACCCCTTCCCAATCCATCTGCTTTTTATAGGAGTAAGGAACGTTATGCTCATGCCAACACTCCCTCGACTGTCACTGAAGTCGATTTGAAAAGGATTCGAGCTCGCTGCCATATCCCTGATACTCACTTGGTGAGGGCTCCTAGGTCAGAAGAACGGATGTATCAACGACCGGAGGGATGGACGGCAGTCCCGGTGACTATCCTGGAGAAAGGTATCTGATTCCCTCTTCATGCCTTCATAGTAACCCTTCTGGGGTTTATTGGTGTGGGGTTTGCCCAATTGGTACCGAATTCTTATATCCATATTCTGGCATTTATCGCCTTCTGCCACGAGCTGGGTGTCGAACCTACACGACTTTTTCTTCACTGTCTATAAGATTGGTCAGTCCAGAGAAAAAGGATTCAAGGCTATAAGCAAGCATTCCCCGAAGACGGGGGAAAAATTCGAGAGGCGTTCGTTGGTGAACACTCCTTCAAGCAACAGAGGATGGCATGAGAAGTGGTTCTTCGTCAAGGGACCAGAGATCGCTTCCCTGCCGAACTGGGCGACTGATGAGAAGATATCTGCTGACTTCGGGGACATTCCTGAAGAACGTGAAGCTGAGATGATAGAACTCTTCGACAATTTCCCAAAGGAGGAGTGGAACTATGGGCTTCTTTCCAAACAGGCATGGTTGTATGACCACAAATGTAAGTATTGAACTGTTTTGTATAAATATTTGAAAATTAATGTGATCTGAATTTTGACATAGGGTTGTTTGCTTTATACAGTATCTCTGATCAGACCGAATTCCTCAAAAATAAAGGAATTTGAAGATTTTTTATCTGGGAAATCTTCGGAAGCTGTTGAAAATCCCCTGCTAGAAGCTGCTCTTGAAGACCATCCACCGGAAGATAACCCAACCAAAGAAACCCACACCGTTGACCCCCAAACAGACGAGCCTGAAACCGATGATCACCTTCAACCAGAAGAAACCCTTCAGTCTCGCCGCAAAAAGAGAGCCATCCGAAAACCCCGATCAACCACCATTCCAACTTCTGCTGAACTCAACCTTAAACCAACCAATCACTAACTCATTTTCCCCAAGGAGGTTTGCTTAATCACCGCCCACGATCGAAAAAATCTCCTTCGAGTTAAAAAGTTAACTAAGGTAACCCCTCCGACAATGAAGCATGGTTTATCAAGTCGTCGCTTAGCGACGCTTAATCGTCCGAGCGGTAGAATTTTTGAAGTCGTTTGGGCGACTTGGGCTGAGGTAAGTAAGTCGCGCTCACCATTAAAAGGCGACGCGCCTGGACGACTATAAAAGCGACTTGGACGACTTACTTATGTAGTACTGCACGTTCAACTTGGATATTATCATGGTCAATTCGGGTTAACTGGGTAAAAAATAAAAACCTAATCAATCGTTAGATCGATCGCTATTCACAACAAGCAGGGAGAAAGGGAGCAACAGAAAGGGAGAAAGGGATTACAAGTCTGCAATAGAGAGGGAGAAAGAGATTATCGACGTCATCTACTAGTCCCGTACTCCGGCAGCTTGCGAATCGCGATCTACACTTCTACAGGTATGCTTCTTTTACTCTTCTTCTTCTTCTACTCCTTCTACTCTTCTTCCTCTCTACTGTTCTTCTTCTTCTACTGTTCTTCTCTCTTCTGAGTTCTGCTGACCTTTTTTCTTTCTTTCTTTTATTTTTCTTTTTGGGTATATATTCTATTGTGTTGAGCGTGTTGACATGCTGCCCATTTTTTTTCTTTTTTTATTTCTTGTCTATTTTGCTTAGTCACTAGTCAATCGTCATGTGCTAATTTTTTGTTCTGCTTTGTTTAGTGTTAACTCACAACTCTTTGTTGACTTTCATTTCTTCATAACTTTGTTCTTTGAATATATAATATGACTTCTTAAGTCTCTGTTGTTTATTTGTTTAGTATATGTATAAATTATAATAGTATTTCGTTGTTTATTGGTTTAGTATATGTAAAAATTCTACTCATTTATATTAAATTTCAAAAATTTATTAATTATTCAGTTGGACTTGTTTATTCTATATTCTTTACATTGAAGTAATAAATGGGATCGATATATATGCATACCAATTTAATAGAGACTTAGAGAGTTAACATGAGAAGTAAATATTTTTGACTTTCGCTGTTTAAGGTAATTACCTAATAATTGGAGTTATTTTTGTTTCAAAGATTGCTTTAAAATGGGAAATGATATGTCTGAGTGCAGCCAACACTTTTCAAATATTCATATACAAATATAAAGCAATGCCATTAATTCAAAAATAGGTTAATCATTAATGCAATGTTTTCTTTTTTCAATGCCATCTATGTTTTTCATCAGAAATATAAATATATAAATATTCATATAAATGTTAATATATATAATTTTGTCGACTTGCGGATGACTAGTCGAGCGCTTTGTCGACTAAGCGCTTAAGCTCCCGGCTATCGCTTTGCCTCGACTTAACGCCTTGATAACTATGAGCTGAAGAGCTCAGAGTACCTCCCTCCTCAACCGAAATCCCTCCACCAATCCCGGTTGAGATTCAAGTGTCTGACGAAGAAGTTGAAATCGTGCCAACACTGTCCAAAAAGAGGAAACATCCTTCTGACAGTCGCCCAAGTTCGGCTTCGGCCCCATCACCACCACGAGAATCCATTCCAATCCGATCTCGATCGCTTGAGAACATTTATATGGACCCCTCCCCGATCCGTGACCAACCTATGCCTTCTCCCCCAAGGCCTTCATCACAAGAGTTTCAGAATGATGCAATGGGAACACCGACTATGTGGCCTCGGTTCAATGCCAATTTCCCATTTCATCTTTTTGACACCTTCGTTCGGGAAACCGATCACCGATTCGGTAACCATTCGGACGGGGATCTTCTTGAAGGCGCGTAAGCTATTTGGCGAGTAAGTGATGCTTTCTCACTTTCTACATTTCGCTTCGTTGAATATCTCAAATCGATTGGACATCTTTATTGAACATATGCGGTAAATGCGGTCTTGAGCGTTCGTCCCGAGACATATAAATGGCGAGGCCGAAGAGGATTTTTTTGAGACGAGAAAAAAATAACATCTTTGAAGGCGTCGGCTCTCGAGCGCGAAGTGAGCATTTAAGGCGTCCTTCATATTAATGAAGGTCTTTGGAGAGACTTAGCTCAATCCAAGGAGGATCTGAAGGCATCTGCCGAGGAGCTTAAGTCGACAAAGGAGGAATTGGAGGCGACTAAGGTCAACCAACAGTCTTTAAGCAGTATGAATGTTGGACTGGTTGAAGAGAATTTGGTCCTGAAGACCAAAAATGAAGAACTCGCCATAGCTAATCGAAGCTTGGCGATACAACTTGGTGAAACTCAGGCGAAGGCTCAGGACGACAAGGAAGCATATAGGGCCAAGCGTCATAAGCTTCGTCATAAGATAAAGGCGCTTGAGGAGCGAGGTCTTCTTCGATCAAGAGCATGCAAGCGATTCAGTGACAACCCAACTTCGACGAGTTAAATCTTTGAGATCCGAAGGTCTACAATCAAGGCTATGAGGTCTGCAAAGACCGAGGCAAGGAAAAGCTGGCTGCAGCTCAATTGGATCCAGCACTTCTTGACTCTGAAGATGAAGGTGCGACCTGAGTCTGACATTACCTCGTTTTAATATTAGGACTTTTTATTGTAAAAATTTATATCTTTTTGTAATCGGATAATATTATGAATAGTTAATGGAATATCAATTTTCTTTATCATGACTTGTGTTTAATTCATTTTTTGTCAATAATTCAGCATCAATGGACTTGAATGAACCTAACTTAAATTATGAGTCAGACAAGGCATATAACAGTTAAGTTAAGAGATGATATGAACTGAATTAAATGAACTGAACTGAATGAACCGAACTCAACACTTGAACAAATTAAAGTAATGTATACTTATCGTTTCCGAAGTGTGAGACAGATCATATATATAAGGCGAATTCGGCTGATCCTCTTTGCATCATCAAGATCTTGTTTACCACTTGGGGTAGAACAAGTATATAAGGACATTTGTTTACCACTCGGGGTAGAACAATTTTATAGGGGCCATGGAACTTGTTTACCACTCGCGGTAGAACAAATCCATAAGGACACTCCTGACAAAAAGGCTGCCATCGAATGGCCAGCGAGTCCGACCATACCTCCTTACTTCGGTGCCTTTTGTTTACCACTCGCGGTAAAGTAAAATTTAAAAGGACAGTGGAATTTGTTTACCACTCGCGGTAAATCAAACCCATAAGGACACTCCTACAGAAAAGGATGTCATCGAATGGCCAGCGAGTCCACCCCGTCCTCCTTACACCAATGAAGTTTGCATACCCCGAAGGGCCTGACAAATTCATAAGGACCACCTGCCAAAAAGGCTACCATCGAATGGTAAGCGAGTCCCCCCGTCCTCCTTACTCCAAAGGTGAACTTAGGGGTCGATAAGAAGATCGGTTGTGAAAAAGTGAATCTTTTATCATGATGAACCACCATTTACTGAGACTTAGATAAACCGACTCGATCTCTACTGAAAATATTTAAAGCACGCCAAACGATGCCAAGTATTCTTGATCTCGATCCATCCAATGCCTTGATCGGTAAATTCGGGCTTTGTGACTTGAATTACCTCATCGGCCCTTCCCAATTCGCGATCGCTTTCCCATATTACGAGGTGTAGATGCTTCGACTTTTCTGAGGACGAAGTCCCCCACTTCAAATCTACAGAGCTTAACCCCTTTTGTTGTAATGCTTAGCTACTCTCCGTTGATATCTTGCCCGACTTCAAGGCCACCTCTCCTCGACTTCTTCCAAAGAGATCCAAGTTGGCCTTGATCCTTCATCGTTGTAGATCTCTTTAACCGACTAACCCAAGACTTGGAGATCCAATCTCGACCGGACTAAGGCATCGATCAGAGTAAGCCAATCTAAAAGGTGAATCCTCATTGTAGTCCTCGGCGTGTCCGATGGGCCCATAATACATCGAGCGACTCCTCCTCCGCCATCTTCCTTTAGCTTCATCCGATCTGCGGCTTGATCCTGATTCGGCGGCGTTGTGGCGCCCCAAAATTAGGTATACATCACCCATTTGAGTGCCAAATAAATGATACAAAATACAAATACAAACTTAACTATCAAATTGTCGTGTAAAATACGACAAAACATAAAATGAGAGTTTAAACAAGAATCATCGCTTTCAGCAATATCCATTCTCAATGGAGTCCTCGTAGACGATATCTGAAACTCAAATTCGGTCCTCGTTACATTTATTGTCACACTATTTAACGAGAATAGTGAAGACTACTAATGCTATCATCTGAACCGTCACTCCTTTCCCAGACTCATCCCATTTATATTCTCATTTCACAAGAGAAACGGTGAAAGAAAGGGTGAACTCAACTAGCCCAATGAAAAATATTATGACTAAGATAATGCGAAATAAATTATCAATAGTCTTCAACAATGTTAAACGATAAAATACAATAGACATCAAGTTTAAGCTGCGGTGAATAAGCAATTCATAAGAAGAGTCAAGTAAAGAATAAAATCTACTATCTTCATGATTTAAAATGTTTTCATCAATTCTTATCATCGAGACTCGGTTTATTAAATAAACCGCAGCATCATTGAATCATCCACACCACTACAGGCTAAGGATATTCATTAAATCATCAATAATTAACGACTATCTTAGAATAATTCTCGATCATAATCATACCAAGTCCATCTCTACGCACGTAAGCCAAAGATATCTGACAATAAAATCAATGATCAACAATCCATCTTTTCACGTAAGCCAAAGATATACAATTCAATAATCAACAGTCCATCTTCGCACGTAAGCCAAAGATAACTTTCATCACCATATAAGCATGAGGATGATGACAATGATATAAGCATTAATCAAACTAAAACAAGGATAAATATTAAATACTTTAAATTTATCCAAATATTATCAATCACATAATAAATTCATAATCTAATATTGTTAATATCATAACAATGTTTTAATCACTACTTAAACTTATAAACAATTTATTTCAATTGTTTACACTTTACCAACTAATGCATCTAATCATTCAAAAATGTCATACTCATAAGATTTCATCACCAATGATCAAATTCCTCATCAACAATATGCATATAACTCATATAGGATTTCCAAGCCATAAAATCCTATTTTCCAAATTTGTTACTTCACATAACATATTTAACTCATATATTCGTAACTAAACCATTTTCATGAAAAATACCAAATCAGTCCCAAAAATATTTCTTTTCTGGGATTTAGCATAATATAGTCCCATAATGAAAATATATTTTTCTCGGAATTTTTAAAATTTATTTACTATTTTTCAAAAATTAATTTCCAATTAATTTCTTAAGAAATTAGCTACCTCAAGTTTAACTCCAAAAATTCCCAAATCTTGGCAGGACCTTACACATGTTAATGTGAGCCTCCAGTTTAAATTTCATGGTCATTGGAGTTGAAGAACTCCGGTTATAAGCGTTTTTAAATCGGAAAACCTAAATATAAAAAATGGTCAGAACTTGCTCATTTTAAGTCGGAATGAGCTCATTTTTGGACAGGATGTTCTTTATACCATATACTTTCATTTCCCAAAAGGCCTGAATTTTTCTCACAAAATAAGTGGCCGAAACAGCCCCTTCAAATTTTGGACAGCAACCTTTTGCAATTTCCAGCTTTTACATCCTTTACTAAAATCAGTCCACACAAAAATCTACAACATCTTTTCCAGTGATTCCACTTGGATAAGTTAGGTAACTCATAGATCTAACTCTAGGACTTGACCTCACTCAAAAATTCAAAATATACTAGGAGATATGGTCAATTGAATTTCGTGTTCCGTTTTCACCAAAATCTAATTTTTCAACCTTTTGTGGTTTCTAAGAAACTTTCATGTTTTCTCATAATAACCAATATAACTCATCAAAACACTTACTAATACCACATATACCCATGATTTTTATTAGTCCAACACTTATATTATGACACTCATCATAATCAACGTAACCAGATCATTTCTACAGTTTAATAAGGAATGAATATAAAGGATCATTCACCATGCATGTAGTAATCCACATAGACAGGTTATTCCAACAAAATAATAAAGAATGAAATAACAGAAGGATTCACCATGCATGCGATAGAGACCGTACAGACAGGTTATTCCCAACAGAATAATAAATGCGGAATAATAAATATGGAACCAGTCGGTGAAATTCACCCGTGCGAGGATACTCCGACAGAATAATAAATGCAGAATAATAAGTAATGGAACCAGGTCCTACGTAAAACACGAGACATGATATTCCGCGAGAATATTAAATGCGAATAATAAATATGGAACCGGTCGGTGAAATTACACAAGCGAGGATATTAAACGAATAATAAAGAAACGAATAATAAAAGAATTTCACCAAGTATGCGGTATTGGCATAAACAAAGTTATTCCAACATAATAATAAAGAATGGAATAACGTAGAAGATCACCAAGTATTGGGTAAACCGTATATATATCTGGTCATTCCACCAGTATAGGGTAAACCACGCATACAGCTTTATTCCAACGAAATAATAAAGAATGGAATAACATAAGGATTTCACCAAGTATAGGGTATCACAGCGTATCTGAGTTATGTATAGGGTATGTCACTTTTACAGGTTATTCCAACAAAATAATAAAGAATGGAATAACAGAAGTTCTCTTCATGAATAAGAAAGAATAACACCCCTTACCTTAGAAAGGAAGCAGACTTCTCTTCTTCTTTCTCTCTATAGATTTTCTCTCTATAGCTTCTCTCTATAATTTCTCTCTATAATAATTGCTCTATAGCTTTAGTGAATTGATGAGAAATGAAGAAGAATGAGCTTCTATTTATAGGAAAACATAGTTTCGATAATTGCACGTTTTGGGCCTCGAAAAATTACAGTACCATACCTCCAACTTTTTTTTCATTTTTAATTTAGTCATCCAAGTATTATCAAACTTGCACCAACTCCCCTAATAGTAAATCATGTGATATAATAGTAAATCATGTGAACAAATAGTTCTAGACATGTGAAAATACGAATTACAGTATAATACCTCCATCTATACCTCAATTTTTAACTTAGTCATGCAAGTATTATCAATCTTGCACCAACTCCCCTAATAGTAACAAGAATGTGAGTCAATAGTATCACATGTGAACAAATAGTTATAATCATGCGAAATAATAGCAATCAATTGCTCATTTATCCGGTTAAATACCCGATTGGTCAATATAACCTCCAGACATCAATTTTTATCGAAATAAATGTCGATTTTCACTAACACAAACAATTCCAACATGATGAAACTATTTTTATCAAAATATAAATTTTGAAATTTCAAAGTTTGACTTTTCCCAAAAAAGTCAACTGTTGACTTTTTGACCAAATAGTGAATTCCAGGAAAATTTTGTGTTTATAGACTATTTTACTAATTTCGACGTTAGGGACTCAAATATCACGTCGCGTCTCCAAATTCAACTCGAACAACATTCATCATTAATATTATAACTCATAACTCACAATATTTATCAACTAGGTCATTCCGAGAGAAGAGGGCTTTCGATATAAAGGATTTCTCCATATTGGTAGCAATGAATTAGATGACCAAACCTTTCCTCGATGAACTTTTAGACATTGTAAATATTGCAATTTAATAATATGAATAACTTTGTCATCTCAACTATTGATTTAATAAAATAACATATTATGCATACGATAATCTTTGTGACAATAATCGAATCAATAATATGAGAGATATGATGCGAAGAATTCTTGTAGCAATAATTGAGTATAACCGAGTGACTTATCACATAAGCATCAATAATCAATCTGGTGTGCTACTTATGTAACCACGCCATTCTTCAACTTTTACTACTTTGGGTAGTTCAACAAAGATCAACGGTAAAACCTCCGTAGTTATTTTCATAAAATATTTTTGTCGCTTTCTAACTACGACGATTACTTCCGCTAGGGGTCCACCAATGATTATGCCTTCGTAGGAATATTCCCCGACAAAAAAAATATTTCCCGGCCAAACGAATATTATATAACAACTTGCATACTTTGCAAAATTTATAAATACTACCCACAACTATAACATTATCTCAAATTCACACCATAATATTTAAAAAATATTTCGAGAAAATTAAATCTTTATTTATAAAATCTGGGGTCTCACAAGCGTTCTGTTTGTCACCTCGACTTGCCCATTCGACTGTGGATGAGCCACCGAAGTCTTCTTGTGCTGAACCCCTAGCTCTTTCAAAAATTCTTCAAATTTTGATCCCACGAACTGGCGTTCGTTGTCCGATATCACCACTTTAGGAATTCTGAAGCGAAATATTACGGATTCCTTCATGAACTTCAAACACTCCTGCTCCGTTATCAATCGAAGTGGCTTCGCCTCTACCCATTTGGTCATATAATCGATAGCAACTATGACAAAACTGACTTGACCTTTAGCTTTCGGTAACGGACCCAATATATCAACTCCCCAGACAGCAAAGGGTATAGGAGATAGAATCGAGTATAGCTCTTCTGGTGGCTGATGTGGGATCGGACTATTGAGTTGGCACTTCTCGCACTTCTTCACATACTCTGTAGCTTCTTTGAAGATCGTAGGCCAGTAGTACCCTTGCCGAAGTACTTTATAAGCTAGTGACTTAGCAGCCATATGGTCGCCGCAAATTCCCTCGTGAACCTCCCGAAGAGCATACTCAGCCTCAGAAGGAACCAGACAGTTCAATAATGGTGACGAAAATGCCCTTCGATAAAGATCCCCAACAATAAGAACGAAGTTGGCACTCTTGTACTTGATCTTCTTTGCCAGCATCTGATCCGAACGAAGGACGCCATCTACCAGATATTCAATATAGGGAGTCATCCAAATAGGTTGAACGCTTCGATGCACATCACGGCTTCATCTTTGAATACTCGGTACCGCAAGACCTCCAAATAAACCGACCAGTTGAAAACATCTGCATCCGTAGTGGCCAGCTTCGACAATGCATCGGCAATGGAATTGTCGTTACATTCTATGCCCTGAAACTCATAAGAGATGAAATATTGAAGCCGGTCTTTCAACTCTGCCAAATATTTGATCATCCTCGTCCCACAAGTTTCATAATCTCCTGACAACTGTTTGACGACCAACTGAGAGTCACTGTAAATGATCAGCTTCTGAACTTCTAGACTCTTCGCCAGTCGAACTCCTGCTAGAACAGCTTCGTACTCGACCTCGTTGTTCGTTGCTTTAAACCCAAATCTGATGGCCTGCTGCACTTTGAATCCCTCCGGACTTGTCAAAATAATTCCTGCCCCGCTGACATTTACAGTAGAAGACCCATCTGCATATAAGGTCCATGAGCTCTGACCATGCTGAAGAACTGCAACTGCTCGGTCGGACGTCTCAACTTCTGGAAGCTCAGCATCTGCTTCGAAGAACGAGCACTCTACCATGAAATCGGCCAAGGCTTGACCTTTGATAGCGGTTCGGGGATGATATTCGATAAAAAATTGGGATAATTCCATTGTCCACGCTGCTAATCTCCCCGAAACCTCTGGTTTACTCATCACCTTCTTCAATGGTTGATTCGTATAGACGACCAGGAGCCGACCTTGAAAATATTGCCGAAGCTTTCTACTAGCAATTATCAAAGCAAAAGCAAATTTTTCAATATTCGAGTACCTGATTTCAGCATCTCTTAGGACATGGCTGACATAATAAACCAGATGTTGCTTCCCCCCCTCCTAACCAAAATGGCTCCTTCGCCAACGAACTAGCTGCCAGATATAAATACAAGGTCTCAGATGTAGCAGGCTTCACCAATAAAGGAGCCAAAGACAAATAGGTCTTTATGCCTCGGAAGGCGTCTTCACACTCTGAAGTCCACTGGAACGTCTTTGCATTCTTCGGTCCCTTCAGTATACGAAGAATGGCAAGCATCTTTCTGCAGATTTGGACATGAACCTCCTCAAAGTCTGCAATCCTACCAGTCAGACGTTGAACGTCTTTGAACGACTGAGGAGTCTTCATGTCGAGAATAGCTTGGATCTTCTCCGGATTGGCCTTAATGCCCCTTTGACTGACCAGATACCCCAGGAACTTCCCCGCACCGAGTCCGAAGGTGCATTTTGCCGGATTGAGCCTCAACTTGTGATGTCGGACAGTCTGAAAGCATTCCTCCAGATCATCCAAGTGCTTCTGAACATGCATGCTCTTCACGATCATATCGTCCACATACACTTCCATGTTCCTCCCCAGCTGCCTCTCGAAGATGAAGTTCATCATTCTCTGGTAAGTGACTCCAGCATTTGTAAGGCCAAAGGTCATCTTCTTGTATGCATACACCGAACGGTGTGTAATGAATGCCGTCTTCGGAATGTCCTCCTTGCACATGGAAATTTGATGATAACTTGAAAAAGCATCCATAAAGCTTAGTAGTGCATACCCTAAAGTGGCATCGATGAGCTGATTAATATGGGGCAGAGGATAGAAGTCCTTCGGACAAGCTTTATTCAGGTCTGTGTAGTCAATGCAAACTCGCCATTTCCCGTTCTGCTTCTGCACCAACACTACATTAGCCATCCACTACGGGTAGTCGATCTCAAAGATGAAGTCAACAGCTATCAGCTTAGCAATCTCCTCATCAATGATCCTCTGACGCTTAAGTGCAAAGATCCGCCTTTTCTGCCGAACTGGCTTTTTTGTGGGATCGACATCTAGTCGGTGCTCGGCAATCTTTCGGCTGATTCCAGGTATGTCTTGTGGCTCCCATGCAAAAATGTCCGCATAGCAGCGAAAAAGTTCCATACGATTTGTCCGGAGAGGTTCCGGCAAACCCGAACCTATCTTCACTGTCTTGTCTTTCTTTCCCAGGACCAGCTCGATCTCCTCCGTCTCTCCTGCAGGAACAACCAATGGCTTCGAACTGCTTTCAGTGAAGGGCTTGATCTCAATTATCGTAGTTTTTACTTCGCTTCGACCCTACTCCCGAGGAAATAACAAATTCCAATAATAAATACGGGCGAATCCAAGTCCCCTGCCACCTCTCCAACTCCGTGTGTTGTTGGGAACTTGATCTTGAAGTGAGGGATGGAAGTTACAGCTTGGAGAGATGTCAGTGTAGGTCTTCCCAGGATGTGGGCGTTGTGGCCAGAATCTACACGCACAACATAAAATTTACAGTTATTTCTACTGCTTTGAGAGGAGTCGTCTCAAGACCACTGGTAGTTCAATAGTGCCTGCAACTCTGACTGGATCGTTGCTGAAGCCATATAGGGGAGCCTCTTGTCCGACCTCCATCTTTCGCCCATCAAGATGCATCCTCCGTAAGTAGCGTGGGCATCTGAAATATCCATGTAAGACCCGTTGTCTATCATCATTCGTTTCACATCTACTAAACCCACTTGTGTTGTGATCACCAATGCTCCTTCATGGGGTTTGATGGGCTCCGAAGGATAATCTGCATCGGTGAAGGATATAATTGATCCTTGAAACGATCGCAGCCGGTCTTGGGGAGCACTCGCCACGATACGTAATCAATCTAGATATCCCCTCCTCTTCTTCCCTACCAATTTCTCTGTTGTCCCACCGGTTATTACATCAACGACGTGCCTTGGTGGCTGATTCGGGCGGAGGGTTATGCAGACGGGGAGCCGTTTGAACCGTCTCGAACAATCTGGCCAATATTCTATTCTGCTTCTTCTTTGGTCCCTCCCTACCATATATCAACCAATAAACCGCTTTGAACCTTCCTTTCCACAAAATCTTTCAAATTGCAACACTCATTAGTGTCGTGACCTGCAGCTTGATGATAGCCACAATATTTCCAAGCATTGCCCTGTCCTGGCTTGAAGTTATCACGAGGCGGTTCGTAGAACGGTTGATTTCTGATCTGATCCAGAATCACTGACCTATCCGTATTCAGTTTGGTGTAAACCTTGTTCACCTTCCGAGTAAGAGCAGGGGGGCGATTATTTCACTGTCGCCACGAGTTGTTGTACTTCTTCGAACTGCCTTCTGGCCGATCATTATACCCTCCCGTCTTCTTCTGATCGCCTTCGGCTTTAGGAGCATCTGCCTCTTTCATTCGGTCCGAAGAAGAATGTTTCAGGCTATTCATAACCTCCTCTACTACAATATAACCCCTGCTTTGTCGAAAGCTTCTGCCGCCTCTTCGGATGGTGAAACATCAACTTCTTCACCAACTTTTCAGACTTCACCAAATCCAGGCCGTTTTGAAACAATCCCACAGCTTGAAGATCATTGAGGTCAGACACTTGACCGACTGCTTCCCTGAACCTCTTCACATACTGACCTAAGGACTCATTGGTGAACTGTCGAACCTGTGCTAAAGAACCTGTAGGCTTTCCTCTTCTCCGGTTGCTTCCAAAGCGGGCATGGAACTTGTCACAAAGCTCGGTCCATGAAGATACTGAATCTGCTGGCAAAGTCCCCATCCACTACCTCGCATCCTTTCTTAATGTTGTGACGAACGTGTGGCATTTGGCAGCATCGGTAAAGTCGTAATAATCCATCAGCCGGTCGAACGTCTGGCTATGGTCATAAGGATCCCCCGACCCATCGTAACTCTCCATGCGAGGCAACTTCTTGGTGGCATCTGCCTTCTCCTTAAGAATGTTTGAGGAAAAAGGGGACGCCTTCTTTCCCGGAGTGTCCTTCACCTGTTGCACCTCAGCCAACTGCTTCCTAAGCTCTTTTAATTCCCTCACCAGAAAATCCACACCTTCCGGCTGCGAGGAGACTTCTTTCTCCTGAATAACCTTCTGCTTCTGAGCAGATCGACCTCCTCTATCTGACTCCACTGCCTTTGTTGGACTTCTGGATCTACTCCGGCGTACAACTCTATCCTCATGATGAGAGTATTCACGTTGATGCCCTCTCCTTCTAGTTTCTGGCACGGTCTCCCTCGATCTACTCCTTCGTCTGCCACCATCTCGGCCTCAAGAACCGAAGACAACAAGTACTCCCTTCGAAGCCTCAGGAGTTCTGCTCCTCGACCTTCTTCGATCACGAGATCGGTCCCGAGACACATGTGTAGAATGCTCCACTCTTTCCCCTCTGGCCGTTGTATCTCCTTGTGCCTACTTCGTTTTTCGGACCGAACATGGCTGGACGCCTCGTCCTTCAATTCAGCCACCCAAAGCATCTGCTCAGCTATATCTTCTCTTTGCTTTAGAAGAACCTCCAAGGCTTTATCTGCCTCTTCGGCCATCCTTGCCAACTTGGCAGCTCTATCCTCTTGACCACTTCGATGATGAGTCTTGGTCGATGAACCTTCTGTCCGCCTTCGACCATGATCACGCTCTTTATCTGTATCAAAGACCAACCTCCGTCTGGCTCCACCGTGAATCTTCGGACGAAGACCCCCTGACTCGTGCTTGGAGGCCGTACTCTCATGAGTACTTTGGGAAGGACCCAAACGATCCTTTACTGAAACACGAGGCAACGACGAGCTCGCAGCCACCGCTTGCCCCTCTGGCGTACTATCTCTACTCCTCACCATTTTCCGAAGTAGGTTAAATGAATGTGATTGAAAACTCAATGACACTAGAACTCAGCCCTCCTTCTAGCGCCAATGTTAACGCCAAGATCTTTCCACGCGCCTCAATTACGTAAGACGCCCTGATCCTGCACAGTAAACACGATAAACACCAAAAGCTTGACGGCTTCGACCGTCGGGGGATAGCTTAGGCATGAGAATCAATATCGATGTTCACAAGGTTAACAATGGAGGATAATATCTAGTGTATTGAGAGAGATAATTCTTAGTCGAATGTGTGTGTACGTACCTCTTGCTTGAAGACTTCCTCGTTAGGTTATACTCTCTTGCCCGGTTTATCGTGCCACCCACTACCGTCTAACACAGCCCCCCACTCCTTAGTGTTTTCTGCCGACTGCATGCAGGTTGTCACCTTTCTTCTCCACTGTTTATGCCGTCGGCCAGCTATAATCCCATCCACATTAATGCATGACAGGTATCTTAGTCAACTGTCATACCTTTTTATCATTACAAGTCAAAGATGGAGATATTAAAATATCTAATGGGTTAGTCTACTGACCCGACCCGGTTTTATAGGGACTTAACATAAATAAGATAGTGACTAGGCCCAATAACATTAACACCCAATAGTGAAGACCCAATGGACAAACCAAATAAACAGGCCCAATCCGTTTGGCCCAATAAGAGAAATATCATGACCCAACAGAAAGAAATGCCTAATTTCTTAGTCCTCAGGGACGAGAAGATGTATCGGATCAAAGCATCACTAAAATGCATGACCAAATAATCAATCACTACAAGTTGGCTTGGAGAACATTAAGACAATATGACCAAGCAACTTTGGTGGCAAAATAATTTAATACCAAAATACACAATGGCATGATACAAATACTAACATGGCAGCCCCACCTTAACAACCCCGAAGACTAAAGTAAACAAAAACCTATAAAGCAAAAAAATCAATCAACTGTGGCTCTAAGCCCGCCTAGGCCCCGCCTAGCCCGCCTAGCCTGCCCGCCTACTTTCTTGGAGGAATTTTTTAGCCTAAGCGCCAGAGTGGGACCTAGGCAGCCGCTTTTTAGAACAGTGCAAGCACATGACAATATATGCTCAAGACTTGAGAATTAAAGGTAACACTGAAAAAAGGATAGCTCAAGCTATGGCATCTGGATTTGTTAGCCAACTAGGCCAGTCGTGGGATAATCTTGTCACACGTGAAGATCATGAAGGAATTTTTAAAGATCTATGAACAATTAAGCAACTTAAAGTGCAAGTCATTGGCAGATTTTAAATATTATAGAGATATGTTTCTTTCCAAAGTTTTGGGTCGAGCCGATTGCAAGTGACTATTGGAAAGAAAAGTTTGTTGAAGGATTGCCAACCCTTTTCTCTCAAAGAGTAAAGACTCATCTAAAGAATAAAAATGGAGTTATACCATGGGGCGAGTATACTTCCGGAGAAATTGTAGCTAAAATTGTTTGAGGGTGCTGATTTATGTAACACTCTAAAAATACAAAAACAATTATCATCGGAAAAGACTAAAAGAAAGAAAGCCTTAGGAGACTTCTGCAAACAATATGGTTTTGCAGAACTACCAAAATATAGTTATAAAAAACGAAGATATAAAGAGTAGAGATTTTAAGACTAAACGACAATTTTCTTTTGTCGTCCGATCCTAGAGAAGAAAGATATAAGAAAAGAAGATTCTCTAAAAGAAAATATAATTCTTCGAAACAACCTATCTATTATAAATGTGGAAAAGTGGGGCATAAAAGTCCTAATGCACTGCCAAGCAGAAAATCAATCAGTTGGTAAAAGATGAAGGGCTTAAGAAATAGCTCTCTGCAGTCCTAATCAATTCAGAAGATGAGTACGAGTCAACTTCTGATTATGATTTTAAATCTGAACACTCATCTGTAAATACTGACAGTGAAAAATATTTTTATTGACTAGAAGAGAAAATTACAAAGCATGACCAAGACAGGAAGTCCTCTCAAAAGAAAACTAAGAAAGCAAGATGAGAAAATTTTAATATTAATGAAAAACCCCCCGCCAATCTCTTTGAAGATTGGACAAAGAAATTCCTCCAAAAGCTCCCATTGCATGAGCCCAAAGAGAAATGAAGAAATATATTCTATCCCAAAGCACCTCAATATTTATAGTCCAATTGCAAAAAAAATTAGCATTCCTCTCGGTCCAAATTCCCCATAAAATAGTAAAACAAGCACATCTTCAAAGAATCCTCCTATCATTCGTATGGCCAAAACCCCTGAAGTTGCATAGCAAAAGATATGCGGACATATCCAACTTTCACCCATCACACTAAACAAACACCGCAACATATGCCAAGCCATCGAACAATAAAAAAATAAGTGAGAATGAGACTCTTTATCCTTCAAATGCAAAACACACATCTAGGGGCATTTTACGCTTGTCATATTGTTAAGTCAACCAAGGATTAAGGTCCACATAAAAGGCTTTAATTTTCTAAAGAGACATCATGGTCATGGTCATGATCATGATCATCACGGTCACACTCCACTTTCTCAATAGTGTATGTGGATGAAATCATGGACCCAACTAGCAATGATGTAAAAATTGTGTGGCAGAAGATCGTGCTTGTGAAGGACTTTGAAATTAAGAACCTTAGAAAACTTCTTTTTTTAGGTATTGCAGATAGCTCAATCTTCTAGAAGAGTCTTCCTCTCTCGGTGTAAATATAGCCTCTATCTTCTGCCAAAAACGGGTTGCAAGCCCATTGATACTCCTTTCTTGATTCCAATTCGAAGATTTGGTTTATAGGGAACCTGTGAGTCATCGTATATATTAGGGACTTGTGAGGATGCTTATCAATCTTTCTTGTGGCGTTTTTGGTTAGTCAAATATGCATAATTCATACTAGGAAGCTAAACCCCTAGCAGGCACGGTACGTTAAGTAAGGAACCTTCCCCCAAGGGGGAAGCGTAGCAAGGGAAATGCCTATCCGCTCTAACTAAGGCCGCTATTCAAGCCAAGTAATAGAGTAATGCCTTGGCCCGTCTGCCAACTATTGGCAAGTCACCAATCTTAGCCACCTTATTTTGAAAGAGCAAGCCAACAAGTCTTTCAGTGACTAATCTCTTATCACTACAAACCCCAGCCGAGTCTTCTTTCTCTGGTTTCAAAACCCCAACCAACAACCAAAACCTCTTCTCCTAAGGATGTTGTAATTTGAATTCTTAGCCACTTGAAGGGAAAACTTGATAAAAGATATTTTCTTCTAAAAGGATGACCATATAAGAGTAGAAGCCTTTACTAATTCTGACTGAACTAGCAATGCAGATGATAGACGGTCCACCTCTGGTTATTGCTCACTTGTCGGGGGAAACTTAATTACGTGGTGGAGCAAGAAGCAAGGACTTGTCAAGGGATGTGTAAGCTGATGTGGGTTAAGAAATTGTTAAGGGACCTCGGGTTCCTTGTTCATAAGCCTTTAATTCTCTATTACAGCAGTAAGTTAACTATAATTATTACTCGCAACCCTTTTCAACATGACATGACTAAGCATGTGGAGATTAACCTGCACTTTATTAAGGAAAAGCTAGACGCTGGCATATTTTGAATAAATGATCTGCACTTCACTTAACTCTTCAAATCAAACAGCAAATGTTTTACCAAAGTAATGAATAAATAAGTGTTTGATCATCATGTGTCCAAGTTGGGCACGTGTGACATACATACATATAGGGATTTGGTTGTAATCCCATAATTATCCCTATTTGGTTGTAATCCCATAATTATCCATATTTGGTTGTAATCCCATAATTATGGGGATTTTGATTGGAAGCCATAACTTTGGGGACTTGATTGTAATTCCATAATAATAGGGAGTTGATTGTTCTTCATTTTATTATAAAAGTAGATCGACTTCACCAGAAGGATCTATCCTATTCTCACAGACTTCAATTATTGATATTGAGAATTTATTCAGTTGATTGCGATCATTCTTACTCATCCATGGGTAATTTAGTGTGGAGCCTCACCCTAATTGTTTTACAGTTGTTCTTGTTTACTTTCTGCAAATTCAAGCTTCCATATTGTTGTCTTGCATCAATCATTAATTCTCTGTTGTTTTCTTTTGGACAGATGGTGTATGGCCATGGAGTTCTTTTCATTTTTTTGAGTTTATAGAAGAGTGTGTTGGTAATTTTTGTCCATGAGGAGCATATTCTGAGTCTCTGACTGCATAATCTTTTTTGGTCTTGATGGGCTTTAGGATAGTTGCTTTAGTTTCAGTTATCGTATACTGCTTCTTTAAAAGTTTACCCCCTCTATGTTATTATTAATGTCATAACACTAGAATAATAATACAAAAAATAACAAATAATCTCTTACAATTTTCGTGAGCATTCTTGATCCATTTCACATCAACTATTGCCATTGCCATTGCCATTGCCATTGCCATTGCCATCATGCAGAGGTGTTGAGTTCCCATTGTTCCCTTCATTTTTATTTGTCAAAGAACTCAACTATTTGTTTTGACTTTTCTTACACTTCTTTCATGAGTTGTTCACATGCCAAAACATATATTTATAAACACTTAAATTTATGTTAGGGATTAAAATTCACAGTATCTAGAAAAGAAAAGCACACTCTCCATTATGTATTCTTTAAAAACAAACTTTATTTGGTTTTCTTTTCTGCATCCTTGGAAGAAGGCAATATGGCCCCACTCAAACTCAAGATACATGTACGTTAAGGACAGCATATGAGTTACAGCCTTACAGGTAAGACAAGCTATATATAGTTCATCAACCCATTAGCTGGCACCTCCTAATTATGCTTTATCTTTTCTCGCTACCCTTATCATTAAAATTTTCCTTTTTTATAACCCACCTGTGGTAAAATATCCTAATTTTGTTAATACATGCAGCCAAAGTAAAATTTATTTAAGCAATTAAAGAGGTCAAATTGTAAAATGCTCCAAAAGAAAAGTTGCTATAAAATATGAGCAAGTGTAGAAGGGGATATACCTTTAAAAACCGACCCCTTCTATTCTCGCCAATGTCAAAGTAAAATACCTGTAATCAAGCACCCAAAGATGAATTTTTCTAATATATATGAATAAGACATGTATGTGTACAGGTATATTTGTAGCTATAAATGATATGATTCAAATGCCTTGGTATCCAGCTGAAGTTCTTTGCTGCAGGCATCCTGTTCATCGGAATTGACGTAGTAACTGAAGAGAACAAAGAACCCGGAGATGCCGTTGAAGGGTACGATAATGGTGGACCTAGTGGCAGACGTTTTCTCGGAAACCTTGAGGTAGCGACCGCGTGGATTCTCCTTCAGATCAAAGTAGAAAAGTTTGTGCTCCACTTGTAGGGTCTTACACAGCAGCTCCACATCATTCCCACCCCCGCCGCCGCCTGCGGCAACACCGCCGCCACCCGAGTTGCCTTCCATCTATTCTAAGCTTCTACGGCCAATGAAGCCCTAAAAAGAAATAAATTCCTGCGGTGGGTATAGAAGGGGTATGATGACAGTGTTAATTATTGTGGGGTTGGGAGGAAAAAAACTTCTCCTCTTGAGCTTAATTAGCTAGCTAGATAGCATTTGAGTCAAGCAAGCAGAGCACCAGTCGGATTGAGAGTTGTAATAATAGGTGAGAGCATAGAGAGAGAATCAAACCGGAGCAGATGGATCAATGGATGTAGATATATCAATCAGAAATTAAAATTGACTAAAAGACAATTTAAACCTCAAATTTTATATTGATATTTGATTTTTGCATTCTAAATTGAAAAAGCTGTTTAACTACACCCCAAATTCAATTAAAGGTAACATAAAACACACTTTCATCAGTTAACCGGTCAAAAGTGACCGACTAAGGCACACGTGTGGATCTGGAGAGGTGTTTAAGTCTTTTCTTTATTATCTTTTCCAACATTGAGCTGGAACACGCTTAAAGCTCAAAGTAATTCAGTAGCATTCGAACAGCTCAATTAGATTGTAAATCCAAGAAATTCGATCAAGAAAATTAGGGAAAATTAGGACTCGTGGATCAAAATTGTTGGTGCATGAAGAAATCAGAGATGAAGACGGCTTGGAGAAGCTCAAACAATGCCGGTAGAAGATTCCTTGGTTGTCCAGATTGGTGTGAAGATGATCACGGTGGTTGTAATTTTTTCGCTTGGGTTGATTTTCTAATGTGTGAGCATTCAAGGGTAGTAATACTTTGATTAATTAGAATATTAGAGATTTTGAATGTTGAAATCAAAGCTCTGAAATATGAACTGAAGGAGTGCAAAATTAGGGCAAGGATTGCAAAGGGTCTGTTGACTGCAACTTAGATTGTAATTTTTTATTTCATGTTTATCTCAACAAAGGATGAAACACCCCTCCAGACTTGTAAACAAGCAACTTGGTTTATATGTATTGGTAATAGTCTGACTAAATATGGTAACTTTTGTGGGCAATTAATGGGAATGAAATTTATAAGATTTGTGACGCCCCCAAAATAGGTATACATCACCTATTCTGAGTCGCCAAATACATGGTACAAAATACAAATACAATCTTAAACATACAACACGAGCTGTGAGTTTTAATACAAATATTGTCTTCTAGACAGTATTCAAACTCAAAATAAGTCCTCAATACATTTATTAACACACTATTTCATAGAATAGTGAGGACTACTAATGTTATCATCTCGACCGTCACTCCGTTCTGCTACGTTCTCATTTCCAGAAGAGAACAATGAAAGTAAAAGAGTGAGCTCAACTAGCCCAGTAAGAAATATTATGACTAAGATAATGCAGAATAAATTATCGTTAGCCTTCAACAGTGTTAAACTGATACAATATAACATACATCAAGTTTAACTGCAGCGGAATAATCAATCCATTAAAAAAGTCAAGTAGAGAATAAAATCTACTATCTTCTATGATTTAAAAATTTTGTCATCACTTTTATTACTGAGGCTCAGCTTAATAAATAAACCACATCATCCCTGCACTACGGCCAAGGATATTCATTAGTATCACAACCACAAATTATCCATGCACTACGGGCCAAGGATATTTATGTATTCATCAATGGTCACGATCATGCCAACAATCGGCCCATCAATGCACTACGCCAATGAGGACTTTTACCACATCATTTGTAACATTACTACCATGATTATACCGAATAATCTCGGTCATAATCATACAAAGTCCATCTATGCACTACGGTGCCACGATGACTTTCAACATAATATAAACATGAAATTATGACAATGATATAAGAATTCAACAAAACAAGTTCAAGAATTAATTTATCCAAGAACCAATAACGTCCAAATTGTCAACATGATATTGCTTTGTGGAGTAAAATTCAAGAATGCTCAGAAGAATATTTTCACGAAAAGATACTGGATGAAGCGCAAATATCCAGGATATTCTACTAATTTCATGGAGTATAGAATCCAAAACTTTAACCAACTGAGTATACTAGAATATATGAAACTACAAATGGATTTTCTCCCACCATGCGGTAATCCACGTATACAGATCATTTCTATAATTTAATAAGGAATGAATACAAAGGATCATTCACCATGCATGTGGTAATCCACATGTAGCGAGTTATTCCAATGAATAATAAAGAATGGAATAACGTAAGAATTAACCACGCATGCGATAAATCGCAAAGCAAAGTTATTCCCAATGTAATAATAAATATTGGAACCGTGTCACGCGTAGCGCCGCACGCATGTGATATTTCGGCGTAATAATAAAGAATGTAACCCGGTCATGTGTAAACGCATCGCGGACGTGATATTACTGACGAATAATAAAGAATGGAACCGTGTCACGCGTAAACGCGCACGCACGTGATATTCGACAAAAATAATAAAGAATGGAACCAGTGTCACGCGTAAAACGCACGCATGTGATATTCCGGCGAGAATAATAAAGAATGGAATAATAGAAGAATTTTACCATGTATGCGGTATTTGGCATATAGAGGTTATTCCAAAATAATAATAAAGAATGGAATAACAAAAGAATTTCACCATATATGCAGATTTTATTGATAGAGCGAGTTATTCCAACATAATAATAAAGAATGGAATAACGTAAGAATTTTCACCACGTATGCGATGCTTGGCATGTAAAAGTTATTCCAACATAATAATAAAGAATGAAATAAAAGAAAATTTTCACCATATATACGATATTGGCATGAAAGGTTATTCCAACATAATAATAAAGAATGGAATAATGTAAGAATTTCACCAAGTATAGGGTAGTCCGCGCATATACAAAGTTATTCCAATGAATAATAAAGAATGGAATAATGTAAGTTCTCTTCATGAATACAAAAAGAAATAATACCCTTTACCTTAGAAGAAACCGGATATAGGAGTAGTGAAGTAGCGAATACTTTTTTTCTTTCTCTCTATGTTCTTCCTGAAACCACCGACTTTATTTTTTTTGTATCCGCCTTTGGTGTCACTGTGAGACCCCAGATTTTATCAATAATGATTTAAATTTTGTCGAAATAATTTTTTAATATTATGGTGTGAATTTGAGATAATATTATAGTTGTGGGTAGTATTTATAAATTTTGCAAAGTATGCAAGTGGTTATATTATATTCGATTGGTCGGGGAATATTCGGTTTAGCGAGGAATATTCGTGCACTAACTCAATCATTGGTGGACCCCATAATGTAATTATTGTCGGATTGAGAAAACGACAAAAATATTTTATCAAATAACGGCGGAAGTTTTACCGCTTGATCTTGTTGAACTACTTTCTAGTAGTAAAAGTACAAAGAATACGTGTGGTTGCATAGAAGCACACCTGTATTGATTATCGATGCTTATGTGAGAAGTCACTCGGTTTGATTCCATTATCATTTTATTAATAATATGAATTATTATAATGATAATGACGTTTTGTTTTATTCGTATTATTAACGTAATAAAATGTAAACATCTTTTATATAAAATGTAATACTTTATTAAAGTTATTCTATAAATAGAATATATTATATTTTATTATGCATAGTGTTGCATAGTGTTTTGCATAAGTTGCGTAGTGTTTTGCATAGTAAAATGTTTTTATATAAATAGAATATATTATATTTTATTTAAAAGATTTTGCTTTAAATATGGACCGACCCGATTAAAGTAAATCAATCTGACCGCTCATGAATTAATTAGTATGCATTCTATTTTCCTATAAATGAAAGCTCATTCCTTCATTATTTTCTTACGAATTCAATTGAAACTCTGTAGAGACAAACTATAGAGAGAAAGAAGAAAAGTATTCTCGCTACTTCACCTCCCCAATATTCATTTCTTCTAAGGTAAGGGAATTATTTGTTGTACCTGTAAGTAAGTGTTTTTTCTTTTTATTCATGAAGAGAACTTCATTATTCCATTTATTATTATTCATTGGAATAACTCAGTAAAAATAGCATACCCTATACATAACTTTTGTACGCCAGATACCCTATACTTGGTGAAATCCTTTATATTATTCCATTCTTATTTATTCTGTTGGAATAACTCAGATACGCTGAATCCCCTATACTTGGTGATCTTCTTCATTATTCCATTCTTTATTATTACATTGGAATATCACGTGCGCATGTGTTTTACACCTAACTGGTTCCATTATTTATTATTCGCATTTATTATTCTCGCTGGAATATCCTCGTCGTGTGTTTTACACCTTACACAGTTCCATTGTTTATTATTATTCAACATTTATTATTCTGTTGGATCATCCTGCTTGGTGTGAATTTCACCGACTTCGTTCCGTTATTATTATTACATTGAATAACTCATACATCACAATTACTGCATGCGTGGTGATTTCCTTTGTTATTCCATTCTTTATTATACCCAGTTAGTTAAAACTTTGACTTCTATACTCCATGAAATTAGTAGAATATCCTTGATATTTGCGTTTCATCCAAAGATCTTTTCATGGAAATATTCTTCCGATCATTCTTGAATTTTACTCCACAAAACAAAGATCTTGTTGACAATTTGGACGTTACTAATTCCTCGGATAAAATAATTCTTGAACTTGTTTTATTGAATTATTATGTTATTGTCATCATCCTCATGTTATATTATGTTATCTTTGCTTACGTGCATAGATGAACTTAGTATGATTATGACCGGGATCATCTCGGTATAATCATGGCTTGATATAAATGATGTGACAAAAGTCCTCGATGGCACTGTAATGCGGTGGTGGATAGTTTTTGGTATGATTATGACCAGGGGTGATTCTATAGTCGTGACCATTGATAATTTGATGAAAATCTTTGGCCGTGGTATGCGTGGATGATTAGATATTGTGGTTTATTCATTAAAGTTTGAGTCTCAAATATAACAAAGGATGAAAAACCTTTTAAATCATAAAAGATAGTAGATTTTATTTTCTACTTGACTCTTTTAATGGATTGCTTATTCATTGCAGCTTAAACTTGTTGTCTATTGTATTTTATCGGTTTAACATCGTTGAAGGTTAATGATAATTTATTCTCGCATTATCTTAGTCATAATAATTCTTCTTTGGGCTAGTTGAGCTCACCCTTTCTTTTCACCGTTTCTCTTGTGAAATGAGAACATAAGCTGGACGAGTCGTGGAACTTAGTAATGGTCCGGAGGATAGCATTAGTAGTCCTCACTATTCGTGAAATAGTGTGATAATAGTTGTAATGAGGACTCCTTTTGAGTTTGTATAATATCTAGTAGACAATATTTGTATTCAAACTCACGGTTTATGTCAGTATTGTACATACCCATAATTATATTAGTAAGTTGTATTTGAATTTATGTACCATGTAAGTGGCGACCCAAGATGGGTGGCGATACCTAATTTTGGGGCGTCGCGGTTGGTATCGAGCTTAGGGATATGATCCCCGCTAAGATCCGAGATAAGAACTAGGAGGGAGAGCAGGGAATTCCTTCGCTAGTATGATCTACCTAAGTTTATTTGTTATTTAATTGGTTTGGTTGAGTATAGGGATAATATTTGATATATTAATTAACCTCGTGTTGTGGCGGTGTTTGGAAATGGCAAATTGAAAATATTCACAATGGAGTGAATGTGGCCCGTTGTGACACCTTTAATCACTAATCGAGTTAATGCAAAGGTCGACGAGGAACAAATTAGAGATATCCACGTAGTGAATGAAGAACTAATTGTTGCACCCGAGCTAGTTCTTGAGAGGTAGTAGCTAGAGAGTGAGGAAGAAGAGGAAGAAGAGAGGAAGAAGGGAACTTGAGGAGAATTGGTTAGAAGAAGTTTATGATCAAAACTTAGAATTACAAAATCGTGTTCGTGAGCTAGAAGAACAAAGTTGAAGAACGGCAAGACGGTCGTGGAACAAAGGGATACAACAATTCAAAATTGGGTTACCCGATATGTGATGCTCGAACAAAATCACGCTTTGGCGAGGGTGTAAGATATTAAAGTTGGAATCGAGAATTTAAAAATCAAAGATCACCGAAAGAAGAAACAACCGAATGAAGGAGAATAGGCGATGCATGGGTAAAAAGTTTGCACAACGCGTTGATAGTGTAGAAAAGACGTCCCGATCCAATAAAGCCAAAATAGATGAAATGGACTTTGCTTTTTGGACAAGAATTGAGAATTTAAACATCGAATTCTAATTACCACATGCATAGCAGATCAACCCGAATTCGATATGGATCGAGAATAATGATTCAAATCATGGATCGGGAATGTGAAGAAGCACTTAAGGGTGGAATGTACCCTATAGTAAAGTCAAACTTCGGTAATTTAAGCGAGAAGCGTTTATTTAGAAAAACCCGAACGGGTTATTACGGGTAAATTAATTATAAATTATTACGAAGTCTATACTTTATTCAATACAAGTTCTACCCACTTTTTTATTCTACCTAGTTGTGTTTAATGTTTAAATTTGACTCGGAAAAAATTAGACTTTGATTTATCTATTGAAACTTCGTTGGGAGAAACCTTCTCGATGAGAATACGTACGCGTGGATTCAAACAAGACTAAAGGGGCGTGGGGGATCAAGCAAGGCTAGAACAAAGAGGTTCAAACAAAGTCTCGATGGATTGATCCAAGATGTTTGAAATTTGAAGCTAACGTAAGAAAATCGAAGAGAGGCAAAAGAACATGAGACATTAATTTGGGTCAATTTAATACAAGCCCAATTTTAATCTTCTTAACAAAGTCAACATATTTACTTACTGAAGAGTATTATGAAAATCCCATGGTGAAGGATTTTATTTGGATTCTTAATTTTAAATTCTATTGTAATTAGGATTTCTTTTTAATTAAATTCCTTTTCCAAATTGACTTCTATATTTTAGGATTTCTTTTTAATTAAATTCCTTTTCCAAATTTCTAGGGTTATAGTTTATAAATTTCTATTAGGATTTGGATTGTTTTGAGTAGTATAAATAGAGGTGCAAGTTGATGTAATATGACACATTATCATTATTCATTATTCAATATATTTGTGAGGTTATTCTCTACTTTTGGTTCTTTGAAGAATTCCTAAGTATTTTTCTTAGTTATTTCTTTGAGATTGATTTGACTTATCATACAACAATTCATAGTTGTGTGTGGGCGTCTTCTACTGCATCGATAAATCGATTGTCTTGAGATTACCGCTTGATATAAGCGAGGGGTCAAGTGTCGTTGGTGTCCATTCAACGCGAATTTCGACGCGACAATTGTACCAAAATTACCGATCTACATATAGGCGAGGGTTAAGGTGTTGCAAGCAATTCACCCAACAACCTGTCTTAGAAAGCGATCGGCGACGACCACCTCACCTTGGTCGTGCCGTGGAGTCTATCATTTGGTATCGAGCTAAGCCTTTCTAGCAAGTTACTTATCTTTAATTTTTTGTGAAATATATATTGCAAAAAAAAAAAAAAAAAAAAAAAAAATCATATTCTATTATGCTAACCCAATTTTAGCACACCATCAAATCATCAAATTCTAACCAAGAGTTCATACTGGTTCCATCATCATCAATTACGAAGCGGACTACAATTTACGAGTCTGAAGCCTACAAGAGGTACAAGACAATCGATCGGTGATTTTGTGGTATTACGATAACTACACCATCTATATTTTTGTTTACGTGACAAGTAATTTGAATTGATTAGTAAAACCAAAATTTTGCTAGGGAATTCAATAAGAACCTATTAGAGAATATATTTGAGGTAAAAGGCTTAGTGGTGAGATTAATCGAGGGTAAAAGCCAATTATTGAGAGTATACAGAGTGGACCATTGATTGAAGCGAAACACGTAAGGGGAGTGGTGAGGAAGCTGTTTTCTACTAACCCTTATTTTGCGGAAATATGTCTAGCTCAAAGGATAAAGGAACTCATGAGGAACAACCTTGACGGTGAATTGAAATTCCGGATGGAAGCAATGCATAAAGAATGGGATCGGAGATTGAGAAAGACTATAGAGCAAATCTGAAGAACAATTAGAAGAGATGAGGTGTCTATGGGTGAGCTATCCCAAAACACTCTTGGGATGCAAAACAAGACGAGACACAACAAAGCGACGCAAGAAAGGAAGACCCTTACGGTGAGGACGATGAGTGTGCGGCGGAAGATCGTGAATCTAATTTTTCGATCAAAGACACGGAGAGTGCTTTAGGAAAGAAGAGGTCGGAGACGAGAGAAGATGGCAATTTGGATAGCATAAAATATGAAGATTCCACTTTCCAAGGCACGGGTGATCCACGAGGCTTATTTAGATTGGGTAACCAAGATGGAAGCGAATCTTTGGTATCACAACTATTCGGACCTCAAGAAAGTCAAAGCGGCCATTCACGAATTTTACGGATATGCATTGATATGGTGGGATCGGTTGGCATGACTAATCGGAGAAAGGTGTAATGACGTAGGATTACAACTTGGGCGGAGATGAAAGCGATAATGAAAAAGAGGTTTGTACCAACATACTATCAACGGAGGAGATCATTAAGTAATTTACAAACTCTTAAGCAGGGGAAGTCGGAGTGTGGATGAATATTACGAGGAGATGGAGATGTTGAAGGATCGAGCTAACTTGATTGAGAGACAATGAAACATCGATGGCTAGGTTCTCGGCGAGGATTGAATCGGAGATTGCAGAGACTTGGTTGAGCGACAACATTATTTAGAGTTGGAGGAAGCTGGTCCATATAGCTACTAAGATAGAGAAACAACTCAAGAGGCGAGTAGGACAACGAGGACAATCTAATGCTAGTTCATCATGGAGACCCAATTTGGCAAAGCGAGAGAGGAAAAAAGCAGTGCGTTCAAGCGAAGGTGGAACCCAAGCAAGGATCAACTAAGCAGAAACTCAAGTAAAGCCGAACAACCTTCTTTTGGTAAGTAATCGAGATATTGTATGTTTTAAGTGTCGAGGCGGGGGACATATTTCTAGCGATGTCCAAATCGAGAGGAAAATGTTGTTACTTGACAATGGAGATGTGGAGGCCAGGGGAAGATAAGCGACACCATGGATTCTATGCCACCATTAGAGGAGATAGGTGAGGATGCAATACATGGTGAAATTCTTTTACAAGAAGAGCACTTAGTACACAGAGTTAAGGAGGAGAAGCGGTGAGCAATGGGAAAATCTATTTCATACTCGATGTCTTGTGAATGGGAAAATTTGTTGCGTGAGTTATAGATGGAAGCATTTTGTCTGAAATGTGGCAAACACTACGATGGTGGAGAAATTGGGGTTACCTACTACCAAACATCCATGGGTAAATATCGTTTGCGATGGCTCAATGATAATCTGAGACATTAAAGTAACCAAGCAGTGTTAGTTCCATTTCTTATTGGTCGGTATATTGATGAGGTATTGTGTGATGTGGTGCCCATGCGAGGCGGGACATATATTGTTGGTAGACCATGGCGGTTTGATAGGAGGTTCAACATGGCGGGTTTACAGCGTATATTCATTCGTTTCACGACAAAGAAGAAGATCTCTTTCGTCCTTTGTCACCACAACAAGTACATGAAGATCAAATTCATTTGCGAAAAATTATGTACAAAGAAAAGAGAGTGAAGAAAAGAAAAATCAAGAAGAAAAAAAAAAAAAAGAAAGAGAAAAAGAAAGAAGAAAAAAAAAAATATCTTGGCAAAAAGAGTGATGTGAGAAGAGCTTTGATTTCTAAACAACTATGATTTTACTTGATATAAAAGGCGCTTTTTTGACTACTAACGCTAATGATTCTTTGCTGGTGTTGTTTCATCTCTCTTCTGAGAATTCAAAGATGTATTTCGAGGAGCTTCCTCATGGACTACCACTGATTCGGGAATTGAGCATCAAATTGATTTTGTTCCGGTCATGCGACGATTCCAAACCGTCCGACTTATCGGAGTAATCCAGAAGCGAAGGAGTTCTGAAAGGCAAGTTAACGGTGATGGAGAAAGGATTCGTGAGAGAAAGTATGAGCCCATATGCGATTCGGTGATCTAGTCTTAAAAAGGATGGAAAATGGAGGATGTGCATCGATTGTCGACGAATAAATAACATTACGGTAAAATATCGACATCCCATTCCTCGTTTAGATGACATATTAGATGAATTACATGGGTCTTGCATATTTTCAAAAATTGATTTAAAAAGTGGTTATCATCAAATTAGAATGCAAGAGGGTGATGAATGGAAAACAGCGTTTAAAACTAAATCTGGTCTTTATGAATGGTTAGTATTACCTTTTGGTTTAACTAATGCAAGAGCACTTTCATGAGATTAATGAACCATGTTTTCGTCCATTCATTGGAAAATTTGTAAGTAGTTTATTTTGATGATATCTTGATTTATAGCAAAAACTTGAAGATCATGCATTGCATTTAAAATCTGTTTTAGATGTACTTAGGAAAGAAAAGTTATTTCTTAACATGGAGAAATGCACGTTTTGTTGGATAGAATTGTTTTTCTTGGCTTTGTTGTGAGTTCACGAGTCCAGTTGATGAGGAGAAAATACGTGCGATCACGGATTGGTAGAGTCCAACCAATGTGAGTCAATCTGAAGCTTTCATGGACTCATGAAGTTTCTCTGACGCTTTGTTCGAATTTTTAGTGAAATTCTGACACCATTGGCCAAGAGGTCATCAAGAAAAGTGTGGGCTTCAGTGGGGTGATGAGCAGGAAAAAGCATTTAATTTGATTAAGGATAAATTGACAAATGCTCCTTTACTTATTTTAACTAACTTTGCTAAAACTTTTGAGATTGAGTGTGATGCTTGAGGTTTAGGGATTGGAGCATGTTGATGCAAGAAGGAAAACCGATTGGCGTATTTTAGCGAAAAGTTGAGTGGGGCGACTTTGAACTATCCTACATATAATGAAGAGATGTGCGCTTTGGTTAGAGCCTTGGAGACATGGCAACATTACTTGTGGCCTAAGGAGTTTGTGATCCACACCGATCATGAATCATTGAAATATTTGAAGGTCAACACAAGTTGAACAAAAGACATGCACGATGGATGGAATTTATCGAGACATTTCCATATGTTTCGATATAAGCAAGGTAAGGAGAGCGTCGTCGTTGCGGATGCTTTGTCTCGCAGGTATGTTTTGTTAAATACTCTTGATCTGAAATTGCTTGGGTTTGAGCGAATTAAAGAGTTATATGATAATGACCTTGATTTGGTGAAAGAGTTTAAAACTTGTGAAAAGAATGTTGTGGGTAAATACTTTAGAGTTGATGGATTCTTGTTTGAGAAAATAAACTATGTATTCTGCATGTTCTTTCATGTGAGTTGTTGGTTAGGGAATCACGTAGAAGCGGTTTAATGGGACATTTTGGTGTTGATAAAACTTTTCTTTGTTTTAAAAGAACATTTTATTGGCCTCGTATGAAAAGGGATGTAGAAAATAATATGTGATAGATGTATTACTTGTCGCCAAGCTAAATCTAAGTATTCGACCCCATGGATTGTATCGCCGCCATTACTATTCTAATGAACCTTGGATTGATCTTTCTATGGACTTTGTGTTGGGTTTACCTAGGTCTAAGCATGGTTATGATTCGATATTTGTGGTCGTGGATAGATTTTCAAAATGGCACATTTTATTCCATGTCATAAAAGCGATGATCGTCTCGTATTCTTTGATTTGTTCTTTAGGGAGATTGTGCGTTTGCATGGTATGCCTAAAACTATTGTTTCGATAGAGATACAAAGTTCTTAAGTTATTTTGGAAGACCTTGTGGGGTAAATTGGGTACTAAATTGTTATTTTCTCTTACTTGTCATCCTGGCCAGACGGTTAAACCGAAGTAGTAAATAGGACTTTATCGGCATTATTACGAGCTATCATTAAAAAGAATATCAAGCGATGGGAAGAATGTTTACCACATGTTGAGTTTGCATATAACAGATTACATTCATTCTGCTACTAATTTTTCTCCATTTGAAATTGTATATGGTTTTAATCCTTTGACAGTTGGATTTATCACCGTTACATTTTACGAATATACTAACATGGATGGAACGAAAAAGGCTGATCTTGTTAAGCGATTCATGAAAGAGCGGGCTAAACATTGAGCGGAGAAGCGGAACAATACATTAAGCACGCGAAACAAGGGGCGACATCAAGTGATCTTTGAGCCGGAGATTGGGTGTGGTTACATATCGCGGAAAGAAAGATTCCCGTTCAAAGACGTTGAAATTGCTTAGGGGAGATGGTCCATTTCAAGTTCTCGGCGTATCGATGATGATGCCTATAAATTGGATTTGCCGGTGAGTATAATGTTAGTGCTACATTTAACGTTCTTGATCTAAGTCCGTTTGATGTAGGTGACGATTTGAGGACAAATCCTTTTCAAGAGGAGAGAATGATGAGGACGTGACATGCGTGGATTCAAAGCAAGACTAAAGGGGCGTGGGGATCAAGCAAGGCTAGAACAAAGAGGTTCAAACAAAGTCTCGATGGATTGATCCAAGATGTTTGAAATTTGAAGCTAACGTAAGAAAATCGAAGAGGAGGCAAAAGAACATGAGACATTAATTTGGGTCAATTTAATACAAGCCCAATTTTAATCTTCTTAACAAAATCGACATATTTACTTACTGAAAGGGTATTATGAAAATCCCATGATGAAGGATTTTATTTGGATTCTTAATTTTAAATTCTATTGTAATTAGGATTTCTTTTTAATTAAATTCCTTTTCCAAATTGAATATTGACTTCTTTTCCAAATTGACTTCTATTTTCTTATAGAATTAGGGTTATAGTTTATAAATTTCTATTAGGATTTGGATTGTTTTGAGTAGTATAAATAGAGGTGCAAGAGTTGATGTAATATGACACATTATCATTATTCATTATTCAATATATTTGTGAGGTTATTCTCTACTTTTGGTTCTTTGAAGAATTCCTAAGTATTTTTCTTAGTTATTTCTTTGAGATTCAATTTGACTTATCATACAACAATTCATAGTTGTGTGTGGCGTCTTCTACGCATCAATCGTCGATTGTCTTGAGATTACCGCTTCAATATAAGCGAGGGTCAAGGTGTCGTTGGTGTCCATTCAACGCAGAAATTCGAACGCGAGACAATTGTACCAAAATTACCGTCTACATATAGGCGAGGGGTTAAGGTGTTGCAAGCAATTCACCCAACAACCTGTCTTTGAAAGCGATCGGCGACGACCACCTCACGCATGCGTCTTTTTCAGTAAGCGACGTCGTGATCAAGATGGCAAGTTGATAGGTATCATTGTGAGTCTTATCCGTGTTAAGGGATAGAAGTCACAGATTGGTATTAATGTGACGTCTTATCCAAGTCTTGACGAGAGTAATGATTTTGAATGATATTTCTATCATTAATAAATTTCTTGGCGTATTCTTGAAGACTTCTAGCCTACCTAGAACGTGAAATCGAATTTTGTATTGACCTCAAAGACAAAAACTCATTTCTTAAACCCTCAAATATTTCTTCAACTAAAATGATCATTTTACGAGGATTATGATGAAAGTCATAATAAAAGCATTGGACTAATGAAAATCATGGGTATATGAAGTATTAGTAAGTGTTATGATGAGTTATGTTGGTTATTATGTGAAAACATGAAAGTTTCTTAGAAATCACAAAGAGTTGAAAATCGATTTTGGTGAAAAAGCGTAATATGAAATTCAATTGACCATATCTCCTATTATATTTTGAATTTTTGAGTGTGGTCAAGTCCTAGAGTTAGATCTATGAGTTACCTAACTAATCCAAGTGGAATTACTAGAAAAGGTGTTGTAGATTTTTGTGTGGACTGATTTTAGCAAAGGAGTGCAAAGCTGCAAAAAACCAAAAAAGGCTTTGCCATGATTTTAGAGGGGCTGTTTCGCCACGTAAATTATGAGAAAAATTCTGGCCTTTTGGGACATGAAGGTATATGGTATAAAGTACCTCCTGTCCAAAAAATGAGCTCATTCGACTTAAAATGAGCAAGTTATGACTATTTCAATATTTAGGTTTTTCCTCCATAAAAAAAGCTATAACCGGGAGTTCTATAACTCAGATGACCATAAAATTTAAACTGGATGCTCACATTAACATGTGTAAGGTCCTGCCAAGATTTGGAAATTTTTGGAGTTAAACTTGAGGTAGCAAATTTCTCAAGGAATTAATTAGAAATTGATTTTTGAAAATAGTAAATGAATTTTAAAATTAGAAAAAATATATTTTCATTATGGGACTATATTATGCTAAATCCCGAAAAAAAATATTTTTGGGACTGATTTGGTATTTTTCATGAAAATAGTTTAATTCTGAACATATGAGTTAAATATGGTATGTGAAGTATGAAAGTTGAAAATAGGATTTTATGGCTGAGAATCCTATATAGTAGTATATGCATTTTTTTTTTTTTTTTTTATGAGGATTTGATAATTGGTGATGATATCTTATGAGTATGGCATTTTGAATGATTAAATGCATTATATGGTAAAGCGTAAACAATTGAGATAAATTGTTTATAAATTTAAGAAGTGATTAAAATATTGTTATAATATTAATGATATTAGATTATGAGATTATTAAGTGATTGATAACATGGGGATATTCTTGAATCTGGATAAATTATATTATAAATGTTTAATATTTATCCTTTATCTCATTTGATTGATTCTTTATATCATTATCCTCATGTTTATATTATGTTGAAAGTCATCTACATGGCCTCAGTAGTGCATAGATGGACTTGGTATGATTATGACTGAGGATTGTTTCGGGTATAATCATAACCGTAATTGAAAACACGATTATCTTTGGTAGTAGTGCATGGATAATTTGTGGTCGTGATACTTAATGAATACACGATTATCTTTGGTAGTAGTGCATGGATAATTCGTGGTAATGATATCTAATGAATACACGATTATCTTTGGTAGTAGTGCATGGATAATTTGTGGTCGTGATACTAATGAATACACGATTATCTTTGGTAGTAGTGGTATGGATAATTTGTGGTAGTATACTTAATGAATACACGATTATCTTTGGTAGTAGTACATGGATAATTTATGGTCGTGATACTAATGAATACACGATTATCTTTGGCCATAGTGCATGGATAATTTGTGGTCGTGATATTAATGAATACACGATTATCTTTGGTAGTAGTGCATGGATAATTCGTGGTCGTGATACTAATGAATATCATTGGCACAGTGCGGGATGATTCGATGATATGGATTAATTATTGAAATTTGAGTCTCGAAGAATGAAATATTAATTCATGGATGTGGTAAAAGTCATCTTTGGTAGTAGTGCATTGATAGACTTGGTATAATTACGACCAATGATTATTCCGGTATAATCATGGATCAGAATCGAAAACACGAATATCCTCGGCCGATAGGTGCATAGATAATTCGTGGTCGTGATACTAATGAATATCCTTGGCACAGTAGTGCGGGGATGATTCGATGATATGAATTAATTATCGAAATTTGAGTCTCAAAGAATGAAATATTAATTCACTGGATGTGGTAAAAGTCATCTTTGGTAGTAGTGCATTGATAGACTTGGTATGATTATGACCAAGGATTATTCTTGGTATAATCATGACCATAATTGAAAATACGAATATCCTCGGCCATTGGTGCATGGATAATTCGTGGTCGTGATACTATTAAGTCGCTGCCTCAAAGATTATTGGTTTTACAGTTGATATATCTTTGGCTGTGAGTGCAAAGATGAATTGATATCTTTAAATGGATTATTGCGAAGATGAATTTAATATTTTTTTACGATAAAGGTATTCAAGGTATCCTCACCTCTTATCATACCAGTATCGTACTCTAATTTCGAGGGCTAAATTCCATAAGGAGGGAGATTGTGAGACCCCAGATTTTATTAATAATGATTTAAATTTTGTTTAAATAATTTTTAATATTATGGTGTGAATTTGAGATAATATTATAGTTGTGGGTAGTATTTATAAATTTTGCAAAAGTATGCAAGTGGTTATATTATATTCGATTGGTTCCGAATATTCTTGTTTAACGGGGAATATTCGTATGCAACTACTCAATCATTGGTGGACCTTATTAATGTAATTATTATTTTGATTGAGAAAACGCATAAAAATATTTTATCAAAATAACGGCGGAAGTTTTACCGCTGATATTGTTGAACTACTCGGTAGTAAAAAGTACGATGTCACGTGTGGTTGCAAGTAGACACCAGTATTGATTATCGATGCTTATGTGAGAAGTCACTCATTTGATTCCATTATTGTCGATTAATAATATGAATTATTATAATGATAATGACGCTTTTGTTTTATTCAGATTATTAACGTAATAAAAGCGTAAACATCTTTTATATAAAAATGTAATACTTTATTAAAGTTATTCATAAATAGAATATATTATATTTTATTATGCATAGTGTTTTTGCATAGTGTTGCGTAGTGTTTGCATAGTAAAATGTTTTTATATAAATAGAATATATTATATTTTATTTAAAAGATTTTGCTTTAAATATGGACCGTCCGATTAATGTAAATCAATCTGACCGCTTATGGATTAATTACTATGCATTCTATTTTCCTATAAATAGAAGCTCATTCCTTCATTATTTTCTTACGAATTCACTCAAACTCTGAGAGAGAAACTATAGAGAAAAGAAGAAAAGTATTCTTACTTCACCTTGCCAATATTCAGGTTCTTCTAAGGTAAGGGGTATTATTTGTTGTACCGTAAGGGGTGTTATTCTTCTTATTCATGAAGAGAACTTCATTATTCCATTCATTATTATTCTCGTTGGAATAACTCTAAAAGTGGCATACCCTATACATAACTTCGTGATACGCGGCAGATACCCTATACTTGGTGAAATCCTTATATTATTTCATTCTTATTTATTCATTGGAATAATCAGATACGCTAAATCCCCTATACTTGGTGATCTTCTTCTCATTATTCCATTCTTTATTATTCTCATTGGAATATCACGTACGTGTGTTTTTACCGGACACGGTTCCATTGTTTATTATTCCGCATTTATTATTCTCATTGGAATATCCTCGTGCGTGTGTTTTACACCGACCGGTTCCATTGTTTATTATTATTCAACATTTATTATTCATTGGATCATCCTGCTTGCGTTATTAATTTCACCGACTTTGTTCCGTTATTATTATTACGTAGAATAACTTTTACATCTGAATCTGCATGTATGGTGATTTCCTTTGTTATTCCATTCTTTATTATACCCAAATTGGTTAAAACTTTGACTTCTATACTCCATGAAATTAGTAGAATATCCTCGATATTTGCGTTTCATCCAAAGATCTTTTCATGGAAATATTCTTCCGATCATTCTTGAATTTTACTCTACAAAACAAGATTGTTGACAATTTGGGCGTTCTTAATTCCTCGGATAAAATAATTCTTGAACTTGTTTTATTGAATTATTATGTTATTGTCATCATCCTCATGTTATATTATGTTATCTTTTGGCTTACGTGCATAGATGAACTTAGTATGATTATGACCGGGGATCATTCTTGTATAATAATCACGGCTTGATATAAATGATGTGACAAAAGTCCTCGATGGGCACATGTAATGCGAAGGTGGATAGTTTTGGTATGATTATGACCGGGGTGATTCTAAGATAGTCATGACCATTGATAATTTGATGAAAATCTTTGACCAGCGTAGTACAGGGATGATTAGATATTGTGGTTTATTCATTAAAGTTGAGTCTCAAATATATAAAGATGATGAAAAACCTTTTAAATCATAAAAGATAGTAGATTTTATTTTCTACTGACTCTTTTAATGGATTGCTTATTCCGTTGCAGCTTAAACTTGTTGTCTATTGTATTTTATCGGTTTAACATTTGTTGAAGGTTAATGATAATTTATTCTGCATTATCTTAGTCATAATATTTCTTCTTTGGGCTAGTTGAGCTCACCCTTTCTTTCACCGTTCTCTTGTGAAATGAGAACATAACTGGACGAAGCCTGGGAACGGAGTAATGGTTTAGAGGATAGCATTAGTAGTCCTCACTATTCGTGAAATAGTGTGATAATAGTTGTAATGAGGACTCCTTTTGAGTTTGTATAATATCTAGTATAATATTTGTATTCAAACTCACGCTTTATGTCGTATTGTATACGACAATTATATTAGTAAGTTGTATTTGAATTTATGTACCATGTAAGTGGCGACCCAAGATGGGTGACGTATACCTAATTTTGGGGGCGTCACAGTCACCGTCCCATCTGGACTTGATTTCGCTACAGGAAAAAATCGAGCTATGCAACCGTCTTTTCCACAACTAAAACTTACCTTAGAAGACTGTGGACAGTTTGATCTGATATGTCCCTCCCCTCCGCATTTGAAGTATATGATAGGTGGTCGTTTTCCTTCCTTAACAACGGGTGCTGATGCTGACGTCTTTCCATCATTGTTGAATCTCCTCTTCTTGAAATGTCCATTCTTATTGTTTTGGCCATGATTACCACCGAAGTGGTTACCATTTCTGGCATGTTGATTCCTTCCATGCTTATTGTCACCGCTTCGATGACTGTTTTCACTGTTATTATCATTTTGTCGTCTGCTCTCTTTTGGTTGGGTTGACTCATTATCGCGCTCCAATATCTGAGCCCTATTAACAACATCTGAATACAAACACAATTTATGAGAGATAAGATATTGACGTATCTCAAGTTTCAAACCTCTTAGAAACATTCGCGTCATTCTCTCCTCATTATCAACAAAATGGTACGCAAATCGGGACAACTCAAAAAACTTAACTTCGTACTGCGACATAGTCATGTTGTTTTGCTCCAGCTTGATGAACTCTACCTCTTTCATGTGACGAATACTTTCGGGAAAATACTTGTCGTTGAACAATTCTTAGAACTTCTCCCAAGTCATCTTCAGTGCGGTAGGTTGAGTACGCTTTATAGATTCCCACCAGTAATCTGCCTCTGCTCGCAACATGATTGTGGAAAAGGGAACCTTTTGCTCCTCAGAGCATCCCAAGACATCAAATATCTTGTAGATCTGTTTTATCCACGTCTCCGCCTTAAGTGGTTTTGGCTCTCCAAAAACTCCGTGGTCCCAGCCTTGAATCGCTTAATGCGGTGACCGTCGTGGGTTGCCATTATTTCCACCTATATTTTGAAGAGGAGTCTCTCTTACCTGATGTTACATGAATTGCATAAAGTCTCTAAACATCCTGTTGTTCATCATTTGATTGTTGTTGTTATTTACCTGAGGATTATTGCCTTCATGTTACACATTATCCTGATTATTGATGTGACGCCCCCAAAATTAGGTATACATCACCCAACTTGAGTCGCCATATACATGGTACATAAATCGAATACAACTTAATAATACAGCAGTCGTGTAAAATACGACAAAACATATGCTGTGAGTTTAAATACAAATATTGTCATCTAGACAATATCCACACGCAATTTAGTCCTCATTACATTTATTATCATACTATTTAACAGAATAGTGAGGACTATTAATGCTACTATCTGGACCGTCACTCTATTCCCCGACTAGTCCCGGCTACATTCTCTTTTCCTGAATTGAACAGTGAAAGAAAGGGTGAGCTCAACTAGCCCAGTAAGAAATATTATGACTAAGATAATGCAGAATAAACTATCATTAGCTTTCAACAATGTTAAACTGATAAAATACAATAGACATCAAGTTTAACTGCAGCGGATCAAGCAATCCATTAAAAGAGTCAAGTAGAGAATAAAGACTACTATCTTTTATGATTTAAAAAGGTTTTCATCACTTTTATCGCTGAGACTCAGCTCAATAATTAATCCACATCATTAAATCATCCCTACACTACGGTGCCAAGGATATTCTTTAAGATCACGACCACGAATTATCCATGCACACTACGCCAAAGATAATCGTGTTTTCATCAACTATCTCCGATCGTCTTTATAAAACAATTCATCTTTGCACCCTTGGCCGAAGAGAATCCATAGCCATAACCATACCAAAAATTGTCCATCAATGCACTACGGGCCAATGAGGACTTTTTTCACATTATTTGTAACGTTACGGTCATAATTATACTGAATAATCCCTGGTCATAATCATACCAAGTCCATCTATGCACTACAGGCCACAGATGACTTTCAACATAATATAAACATGAGGATGATGACAATGACATAATAATTCAATAAAATAAGTTCAAGAATTAATTTATCCAAGAACCAATAATGTCCAAATTGTCAACATGATACTGCTTTGTAGAGTAAAATTCAAGAATGCTCAGAAAAATATTTCCATGAAAAGATACTGGATGAAGCGCAAATATCAAGGATATTCCACCAATTTCATGGAGTATAGAAGTCAAAATTTTAACCAACTGAGAATAATAAGGAATGAAATAACAACAGAAATCACCACGCACGCAGATTGCGATGACAAAAGTTATTCCAACAGAGTAATAATAACGAAACCAGGTCAGGTGAAAATCACACCGACAGGATGTTCCAACAGAATAATAAATACGAAATAATAAATATGGAACCAGGTCAGGTGAAATTCACACCGGTCAGATATTCCGATGAATAATAAAAACGGAATAATAAAAGAATTTCACCAAGTATGCGGTACTTGGCGATAAACAAAGTTATTCCAACATAATAATAAAGAATGGAACAATGTAAGATTATCACCAAGTATTGGGTAAACCGTGATATACTGGTCATTCCACCAAGTATAGGTAAACCGCATATACAAAGTTATTCCAATGAATAATAAAGAATGGAATAACATAAGGATTTCACCAAGTATAGGGTGTATGTCACAGATACAAAGTTATTCCAATGTAATAAATAAGAATGGAATAACATAAGATTTCACTAAGTATAGGGTATACCACGATACAAAAGTTATGTATAGGGTATGCCACTTTTACAAAAGTTATTCAAATGAATAATAAAGAATGGAATAATAGAAGTTCTCTTCATGAATAAGAAAGAATAACACCCCTTACCGTTTTAAAGAAGAACTGAAATAAAGAAGTAGTTAAGTTGCAGAATACTTTTCTTCTTTCTCTCTATAGTTTCTCTCTCTAGAGTTCAGTGAATTCGTAATAAAATAATGAAGGAATGAGCTTCTATTTATAGGAAAATGGAATGCATAGTAACTAATCCATGAACGGTCCAGATTGATTTACTTTAATCTGACGGTTTATATTTAAAGCAAAATCTTTTAAATAAAATATAATATATTTTATTTAAAAAATTTTTTTTACTATGCAAACACTATACGGGCACTATGCAAACACTATGCATAATAAAATATAATATATTCTATTTATAGAATAACTTTAATAAAGTATTCTGCTTTATATAAAAAGATTTTACTATGCAAAAACACTACGCCAACTTATCGCAAACACTATGCGTAATAAAATATAATATATTCTATTTATAGAATAACTTTAATAAAGTATTCATTTTTATATAAAAGATTTTACTATGCAAAACACTATGCATAATAGAATATAATATATTCTTATTTATAGAATAACTTTAATAAAGTATTACATTTTATATAAAGAGATGTTTCATTTTATTACGTTAATAATACGAATAAAACAAAACTTATAAATCAACAATAATTGAATCAAATAATGTGAGATACTACGCAAGAACTATCAGTAGCAATAATTGAACAAAACCGAGTGACTTCTCACATAAACATCAATAATCAATACCGTGTGCTTACTACGCAACAACGCGTAGACATCGTACTTTTTACTACCGGTAGTTCAACAAAGATCAACCAGAAAAACTTCCGCCGTTATTTTTAAATAAAATATTTTTGTCGCTTTTTTCAATCCGATGATAATTCCGCCATGGGGTTCACTAATGATTGTGATGGTCATTTAATATTCTCCGACCTGAAGAATATTCCCCACCAATCGAATATAATATAACAACTTGCATACTTTGCAAAATTTATAAATACTACCCACAACTATAACATTATATCAAATTTTAAAAAAAATATTTTCAGATAATTAAATATTTATTCATAAAATCTGGGGTCTCACAATTGATCTGTGGAGACTCAATGGTCTCATGTGCTCCATTTCTATTCTCAACATTTTCAGATGTCATTTTCAAATACTGCCACAAAATAAGGGTTAATTAACATATCACATATTATCCTTATACTCCGGCGACCAATTAAATACCAAATAAACTTTAGGTAGGTCATACTAAATAAGGAATTTCTCGTCATCCCTCCTAGTCCTTGTCTCACATCTCAAATGGCATGGATCATATCCCTAAGCTTTGATACCAACCGCGACGCCCCCAAAATAGGGTATACATCACCCATCTCTAAGTGCCCAGATACAAGGTACTGAATACAAATACAAACTAATTATACAACAATCGTGTAAAATACGACAAAACATAAATTGAGAGTTTTAATAAGAATATTGTCATTTAGACAATATCCACACTCAATGGAGTCCTCAATACATTTATTGTCACACTATTTAACAGAATAGTGAGGACTACTAATGCTATCATTTGGACCGTCACTCCGTTCCCCGACTAGTCCCGGCTACGTTCTCATTTCCTAAAGAGAATAGTGAAAGAAAGGGTGTGCTCAACTAGCCAAGTAAGAAATATTATGACTAAGATAATGCAGAATAAATTATCATTAGTCTTCAACAATGTTAAACTGATAAAATACAATAGACATCAAGTTTAACTGTAGCGGAACGAGAAATCCATTAGAAGAGTCAAGTAGAGCATGATATCTACTATCTTCTATGATTTAAAATGTTTTCATCAATTTTTATCACTGAGACTCAGCTTAATAAATAAACCAAATCATCGAGTCATCTCTGCACTACGGGCCAAGGATATTCATTAAATCATCAATGGTCATGATTATACCGAATAATTCCTGGTCATAATCATACCAAAAACTATTCATTAATGCACTACAGGCCACTGAGGACTTTTACCACATCATTTATAACATTACAGGTCACGATTATACCGAATAATCCATGGTCATAATCATACCAAAGTCCATCTATGCACGTAAGCCAAAGATAACTTTCATCATAATATAAGCATGAGGATGATGACAATGATATAAACATTAATCAAACGAAAATAAGGATAAATATTAAAGACTTTAAATTTATCCAAATATTATCAATCACTTAATAAACTCATAATCTAATATTATTAATATTATAATAACATTTTAATCACTTATAAACAATTTATTTCAATTGTTTACACTTTACCAAATAATGAATTTAATCATTCAAAAATGCCAGACTCATAAGATTTCATCACCAATGATCAAATCCCTCATCAAAAATTTGCATATACCTTATATAGGATTCTCAAGCCATAAAATCCTATTTTCCAATTTTGTTACTTCACATAACATATTTAATTCATTTACTCATAACTAGTTCATTTTCATGAAAAATACCAAATCAGTCCAAAAAATATTTCTTTTCGGGGATTTAGCAGATTATAGTTCCATATTGAACATATATTTTTCTCGGAATTTTTAAAATTTATTTACTATTTTTCATATGGCCAAAACTGCCGAATATTTAGACATTTATCATAAATTGTACTTTTGTCCAAAAATTTCGAAATTTACAGGGTATACTCCTATTATATACATGTACTCCCAATAAAAATTTCACCAATTTTGGAGTTAACCACAAAGAGTTATAAGGGTTTACTTTTAAAATAGTCTTTTCCCATAAAATCCATAACTCATAATCTATACATCCAAAAATCGCTATTTTTGGACACAATCTATAAAACTCATCAAATTATCATTTCAAATTTTTCCATAATTTTTGACAGTTAGAAAAATAACGAAACTACCCCTTCCAGAAACCCCTTTTGAATGAAAATACTATTCATATAAATACAAAGGATCATTCACCATGCACGTGGTAAACCACATAGATAGGTTATTCCAACAGAATAATAAAGAATGGAGTAACAGAAGAATTCACCATACATGCGATAGATCGCACGCATGTGTTATTCTAAATGTAATAATAAAGAATGGAACGGTGTCACGCGTAATCCGCACCAATGGATATTCCAATGTAATAATAAATAATGGAACCAGCTTCATGCGTAGAACGCACGCATGTGATATTCCAACGTAATAATAAAGAATGGAATAACAACAGAATTCACCATGCAGCGATGGAATCGCATGCATGTGTTATTTTCAATGTAATAATAAATAATGGAATCGAAGTTATGCGAATACGCATTGCGGATAGGATATTCCAAATGTAATAATAAAGAATGAAATAATGTAAGAGTACCATGGGTAGATGGGGATATATTTGAAGAAAACTTGCACTACGCCAAAGCTTTCTTAAACTCTAAAGAAATACGCCAAGATTATAGAAGAAGAATTCTCTCCAACTTAGTGTGTTTTCAATTATAATTAAGCATCCTATTTATAGGAAAATTGAAAGGATATTATGCAATAAAATATAATATATTCTATTTATAATATATATATATATATATATATATATATATTTATTTAAATCTAATAAAACAAATAACTTTATAAAAGTATTCTGCTTTTATATAAAAAAAAAATACTATGCAAACACTACGCAGAACTACGCAAGAAATACTTCGAATAATGTAATATAATATATTCTATTTATAATCTAATAAAATGAATAACTTTATAAAAGTATTCTGCTTTTATATAAAAAGATTTTACTGCAAACACTATGCAGGCACTATATAAATACTATGCATAATAGAATATTATATATTCTATTCTAATAAACGAATTACTTTATAAAAGTATTCTGTTTTATATAAAAAGTTTTATGTTTTATTACATTTATAATAATAATAAAACAAAACTTATCACCTTTATTATAATTCGCAATATTAATCGACCAGGTTGTTCCCATAAACGAGGGGACTTTCCAATAAGGATTTCTCCCTATTGGCGCAATTAGGTGACCAAACCTCTCCTTGGCAGAACTTATAGACATCGTTAATATTGTAAATAATAATATTAATAACTTTGTTGTCTCAATTATTGATTTAATAATATATAAAATATCGACAATAATTGAATCAAATAACGTGAGATACTATATCCGCAATTATCTTTGTAGCAATAATTGAACAAAACCGAGTGACTTCTCACATAAGCATCAATAATCAATACCGGTAATACTACTTATGCAATCACGCCAGACATCTTGTATTTTTTAACACTGGGTGTTTCAACAGTTAACGGTACAACTTCCGTCGTTATTTTCATAAAATATTTTTGTCATTTTCTCAATCCGACAATAATTCCATTGCGGGGTTCACCAATGATTGTGTCGTTGTACGAATATTCCCTGTTAAACCAATTATTCTCCAACCAATCGAATATAATACAACAACTTGCATACTTTGCAAAATTTATAAATACTACCCACAACTATAACATTATCTCAAATCCACACCATAATATTAAAAAAAAATATTTCGAGAAAACTAAATCTTTATTCATAAAATTTGGGGTCTCACAAGATTGTTATTTCTAGCAATATAATGGTAGAAATTAGGACACTTATGGAATGTAATTGTTGGGCATCTTTTGTGGGAAATTTATTGGTTGTAATCTATGGATAATTTCTTTGAATGAAGATGTTGTAAACATTATTGATGTTTTATGTGTGAATTGTCGTAAATTTACATATTGTTTATGATATATATGCTATAAAATGTTTGGTGTGCAATTTATGATACCTGGTGCATTTCATAGGCACCCTGTATTAATGCACAAACCATATTGCTATAATAGCAAGCCTTGCATTAATGCACAAACCATACTGCATCATACACTACAATTGCCCAACTATTCTAATAACCACACAATGGTAAAAAAAATGTTATAAACTTTTAGGAATTGCTATTGCCATTCAATTAAGTAATTAATTCCCAGTACATTCCACAAATCAGAGATAACTCAAAACAGTTGTCTTAATGTGTGTCTCATAACAAAATGTATCATACACTGCAATTTACAATCCCAACCACACCTTCGCCCTAGTGCAACATACATACATCAATAATTCATAAGCTTAGGAGAAATTATCCGCAGAGAGTCCCAAAAAGACCCTAAACTGGATACATACATCAATAATTCATAAGCTTAGTACCCAAAAAGAACAAAAAATTTAAAAATCTCGTGTCAACACTATTTATCTGCAAGATGCCCCTCTCATGCGCGCCCCCCAAAATAGGTCCACACAACCCATTCTGAGTCGCCAAAATACATGGTATAAAATTCAAATACAAACTTCAATTATACAACTATTAATTGTCGTGTAAAATATGACAAAACATAAGTTGTGAGTTTCAATACAAATATTGTCTCGTAGACAAAATCCAAACTCAAATAACGTCCTCATTACAATTATTGTCACACTATTTTACAAAATAGTGAGCAGATCAAGATATATAACCATCTTGGACCATTACTCCACTCCCCGACTAGTCCCAATTACATTATCGCCTCCCCCGAGAAGAACAATGGAACCAAAAGAAAAGGGTGAGCTCAACTAGCCCAGTAAAAAATATTATGACTAAGATAATATAGAACAAATTATTCTTAGTCCTCAACAGGAAAAAAATCTCATAGAATATAATAGACAACAAGTTTTAGATCAACAACTGCAGCGGAACAATCAATCCATTTGAAGAGTCAAGTAGAGCATGATGTCTACTATCTTCTATGATTTAAAAGTCCATCATAAATATTTTATCCCTGTAACACCAACCAATAAATATTTCAAATCAACAAATTATCCATGCAATACGGGCCAAGGATATTTGTTTGTATCACCAGTGGTCATGATCATGCCAAACAACTGTCCATCTATGCACTACAGACCAAAGAGAACTTTCACCACAAACTTTATCTGTAACATTAAAATCATGATTATACCAATACACAATTCTTGGTCATAATCATACAAATCAACAAATCCATATTTGCATCATGAAAAAAAGATAACTTTCACCACAATATAAGAATGAGGACGATGACAATGATATAAAGAATCAATCAAATGAGATCAAGGATAAATATTAGAGATTTATAATTCAATTTATCAAGAGTTCAAAATGTCCAAATTGTCAACATGATAACTAATTGTGGAGTAAAATTCAATAAAGATATTCATGTATCAAAAATAATTTGACAGAAAAGAAAATTAAATTATGTTGTGAACAGTACTCATGAATAGTACCGTATGAATAGTACCCATAAATAGTACTCCGACATGAAAAGATAAAATTCAATAAGAAAGTTCAGACCAATATTCTAGTGAAATGACAATAGATGAAGCGCCAAACTAAAGGAATTTCTAATCATTTCAAGAATTATAGAAGCGATACTTACCATAGTAAGTTTAAATTTAGGAATATGAAATGAATTAATATCACTTACATAATATGAAGTATGAAAGAAAATGATATTTTTTTACTAGTATTGAAATAAAATAATATCATTTACGAAAAAAATAATATCCTTTACGGAAAAAATATAATATTCTTTACCTTAGTAGAAACTAGATTTGACTAGAATATCAGATATTATCTTGAGAAAATCTTGCACGAAAAGCTATATTCAAAGTATTTTTATACTCTAAAGAATTACTCACAATATTACAATAGGAAAGCTTGAGATTTTTGGTGTGTTTAGGATGGTGGTTGCCTCCCCTTTTATAGTGCAATCTAGGAGGAAAAATCAAATAATCCTGCCTAATTTCTTTCCTTTCTCTGCCTAACTTGCCTAACTTTCTCATATTTCCTTATAGGTGAGGATCCACATTTTGGAAACACCACTTTGCAGGAGAAGCGTCCACTTTGGGGGAAAAATGTGCAGGAGAATTGTGAACGCAATTGTTTTGGAAAAGGAATTCAAAACCAAAATGATAACATTCACTCTACTTTTATTCACATGTTAAAAATTATATATTATTATAAAAACATTACCATTTAAATTATTAAATTATCCTATTATATTATCACATTATACTATTATAATGTAATATTATAATAATATATTTGAGTGAATATTTTATCGAAGAAAATAATTGTGATTGCATAAAAAAATATGCCAAACTTTCAACAAATATTTTATGTTAAATTCCTTCATTTATATCAAAATTGAACCAATATTCACCACATAATAATTATTCACAATTAATATTATAAGCTCACTATATTAACAACCAGATCATTCGTAGGAAAGATGGGGCTTTCCGATAAAAATTTATCCTAATTGGTGCGCAATTATATAACCTAACCCTTTTTCTTGACATAATTTTCTAGATATTGCCAATAATGCTATCTAATAATATGAATAATTGTGTCATGTCAATTATTGATTTAATAATATAAAATATTATGTAGATGATACTGTGAGAATAATTGAATCAATAATATGAGATACTATGCAACAATTACTGTGACAATTATTGAATGAAACTTAGTGACTTCTTACGTAAGAATCAATAATCATAAATATTGTGCAATACCGTGTGCTACTGTGCAACCACGCGTATTAATATACTTTTATCACCGGGTATTTCAACAGTTAACGAAAAAATCTATGCCGTTATTTTTTATAAAAAGGTTATTTCTGTCGCTTTCGAATATTCCCCGACAAAATGAATATTTTATGACAACTTGCTTACTTTGCAAAATTTGCATATATCACCCACAACTATAACATTTATTAAATCAACACCTTACTATTAAAAATAATATTTAGAGAAAATTAAATCTTTATTCATAAAAAGTTGGGGTCTTACACCCTCCACTAGTTGATTTCCTAAATTTGATCTTCTCTTTTTTGGATATTGCTGCAGCTTCTAGGTCTCGTAGTGTTGTACATTGTTTTCCCTTCCATATGTATTCTTTGGGTTGTAATATATCATCTGAGTCATTTCTTTGGCTACCCTCATAATGGATTCTACCTAGCCACTTTGTAGAATTTCCTGCTTACTCTTGCTCAACATTCATTCCACCTGGCTGTATTGTAGACTCATGTGTTACTGTCATTGGTGGAGGTTGACAAGCTTGAGTATGAGCCTGAGAAGTCTTTAAACCTTTTTAGCCCTCTTAGCCTTTTGAGGGGGTTGAGATGATTGACTTTGTGGAGCCTGTGAAGAATGGGAAATCACATCTGGCTACTTATTCAGTTTCTAAAAACAAACAAACAAAAATGTATTAAACCCAATATAGGATATTGAAAAATCAAATAAATAAAAACACACACTTAACTTACTTGAGAACTCCTTCTTGAATTGTGACCCCATTCCTTGCAAAATTCCACATTTCAATGATGTTTCTTTCCTCTTCAAACTTGTACCTTCTGGATTTGATTATGGAATATCATTACTTTTTCTCCTAAAAACTTTAGGCCTGCCTACAGGAGTGTGTTTAACTGGTGGCAAAGGTGGTTCAATCCCAGTAGGATCCCACTCAAATCTGTGCCTTATAGGCTCAATGTTATGACTGTAAACCTTTAGATACATGTCCTTGGTTAAACATTCATATACATATGTGTATGGATCATGTCCTATTTTGTTAATGCATGACACAACATGAGCACAAGGTATTCCAGACAAGTCCCACCTCCTACAAGTACATGTTTTATTCCCCAAATCCACCACAAATGAATAACCCCCAGAAGTCATAGTCACTGTAAACCTCCCACCACCACCTGACCACAATGGAAATCCACCCCTGCCTGACCTTTCCATTTTTCCTACTTTTTTAGCTATTCTAGGGCACACTAAACCATTATGTTTCAACATCGTTTCCCTCCTTTTAACATTCCTATTCATGCAATATAATCTAAGTCCTTTTAGACACCATATTATTGGTTTCACTCTAGCCTTAAGAATTTTGCTATTAAATTCCTTACAATGGTTATTGACATACATGTCACTTTTGCATATGGTATAAAAATGAGACATACTCCATTGTACAGATGGCTTAGGAGCTAACCATTCATATGCACTTTTATCTTCCTTTTTAACACCTCAATTGCCTTTTGAAAGACATAAGGATTTATAGCTTTGGCAGCATTCTAAACCAGGTTTCTTAATCGAGAGACTTTATTTTTTTGTCAAAAGTTCCTATATAAATGTATAACACAATGTTTGTGTTCAGCACCTGGGACCACAACTTCTAAAGCATTAATCAAACCCTGGGGACAAAAAAGATAATTTATCAGAAACATGCAATCAATGTAATAATTGATGGAATAAAATATATATAAATGGAGAGATGTTTATACCTTTTGTTTATCTGAAATGAATGTCCAGCCTCCATCATTTGTAATCCTAAGATCTTCCACCAACAAGTTCATAAACCACACCCAAGATTGAGTATTCTCAGATTCAACAATAGCCTAAGCAACTGGTCACATCCCATTGTTTGGGTAAACACCAACTGCAGTCAATAATTGACCCCCATATGGTCCTTTGAGAAAATAGCCATCAAGTCCCACCATTGGTCTACAACCCAATTTAAATCCTTCTTTTAGTGGCTGCAGACAAACATAAAATCTCAAAAATATGCCTAAGTCTTGTCCCTGCTCTGATTCTACTCTCTTCAAGACACAAGTACTCCCAGGCATGACTCTTCTAAGCTCTGCAACATAGTCCAAAACCAATCCATACTCCTCCTCATCACTCCCTTCAATATTTTTCATTACTCTTCTCTTAGCTCTATATGATGGGCTCCTTGATACCCCAATATCCAAATCTTTAACTACTTTAGTATGAAACTAATCTAATCCCCATGTTGGATTCATCTGAAGATCATCTTCATATTTTTTGGCAATTCATTCTACACGTATACAATAAATATCCCATTATCTGCAACAAGTATACACTTTTTATAACCTAGTGATTTTAAATGTGAGCTCTCTTTGCACCTTTGTAGCATAGAAGTACCGTGTACATAGATCCACACACCTTGCTTGGGTCTTATTTGACAGGTTCTTCTTTAAATACACCTTCCTTCCTTGTTTGTTGCCATGATTTCTGATTATTTCCCTCACTTCAGTGACATTGGTAAATGTCATTCCCAACTCAAACTCAGGATCCTCTATGACACCTTCCCTAAATTTTTGAAACCCTTTATGTTCTTGTTCTGGTGGTTTAGGGTCAAACTCGCCAACCCTAAGCATCCTTTCCACATCAGAGTCATCATAGTCAGAGGATGAAAATCTTGGTTCATGTGGTTCTTCTTGTGAAGTTTGGGTTTCTGCAGTTTGTTTTCCCTTCCCTTTGTTAGTGGCAAATCTTGTTCCTTTTTCAGCTCCTTTTTCCTTTGTTTTTCTGTGTTAAAGTTGCACCATTCCCTTCCCTTTGTTAGTTGCCCCATCCTCAATCTCCCTAGTCTGATCACCCTCTACCCCCTCCCCAAATTCATCACTGCCAGTCCCCTAGTCTGATCACCCTCATCCCCCTCCCCAATTTCTTCATCCTCAGTTGATTTTCCCACAAAACTATGAACATAACTTTTATCATTTGACTCTATTTCATCATCCCCAATTGATGTCAAATCTTTGCATTCATTATTATTATCACCTTCAACTTCAAAGTCAGCTTCTACTCCCACATGTCTAATCACCTCCAACTATATTTCAATTAGTCTAAGCATACACATTGTTAAAACATCATCATCATTTTCTAACCCCCATAATCCCTCTCCATATCAGTTGCAGGTGACTTATAATGGAACTTTAAGTGTCTAACTTGATATCCCAACTCCTTCCCCATGTTAAATATGTCAAGTAAAGAGATGTAATCAGGACGAGAGAAATAAAAAAAAAATTAAAAGTACCTCCCACATATTGTTTATGTGGGCTCTCTTCAAAGTGTCCACCATGAAAAAATTTAACTATAAAATATTCCTTATTGCCTGCATTGCCACAAACATAAAGTAAACACTGTCGGTTAAATGTGTGGACCACATCATATTTAATTGACTAAAATCCAAAAATTATAAGAAAAGAGTAAAGAATTTTATATATTGATCATCAAAAGGGTCTACTACCCATCATTATACTATTCAATGATGGATACCATTCCAGTTTACAACAAAAAAAAGTCAATAAATTACAAAAAAACATAATAAACTACAAAAAGAACACACTAAACGACCCCATCCCATTATTCAAGATATTCTTTGAAGCACTTACGGTATTCTGGGACACCCTTCACTCTATAAACGTCATTGTCTTCTGAATCCCTCAAGAATCGCGAATCACTCATTATTCCACTTCTCCTTCAAATCGCGAACCCTAGCCCAACTGATTTAGTGATATTTGTTTGATAACCAACATGAGTAAATATCCGGTGTAAATGTAATAACAATTTGACATAAATGTAAACTACCAAGCGTACCCCTCTGTAATAAACATTACAACCTTAGTCAAACAATTTTGATCGGTTAACTGACAAAAGTGTGCTTTATGTTACGTTTAATTGAAGTTTGGGGTGTACTTAGACACCTTTTTCATTTTAGGGTGCAAAAGTCAATATGGGTGTAGAGTTTGGAGTGCAAATTGTCTTTTAGTCATTAAAATTAGGTTAGGGCTTTCTTTGGGTAAGGGGATAGTTGTAATACAGAATGAGGGTTAAATGCTTTTTTGATCATTGTACTTTATGTCAACTTACAAATGAGTCACTCAACCGTTTTTTCTTACAGTCAACTTATTATACTTTTGTTAATTTACAAACCGTTAGAAAATCAGTTAAATCATGTTGACTTTAAACAGTTCGCCACGTTGGATTCCACATAAGAGAGAGAAAGCTGTAAGAGCCCAACTTTTATGAATAAAGATGAATTTTTAATAAATATCATTTTTGAATATTATGGAGTAAATTTGATATAATGTTATAGTTGTGGGTAATATTTAAAAATTTTGAAAAGTATAAAAGTTGTTATATGATATTCGATTGGTCGGGGAATATTCGTATGACGGCACAATCATTGGTGGACCCCACAACAGAATTATTGTCGGATTGAGAAAACGACAAAAATATTTTTATAAAAATAACGGCGAAAGTTTTAAATAATATATATATATATATATATATATATATATATAAATAGAATATATTATATTTTATTGCATAGTATCCTTTCTATTTTTCTATAAATAGGATGCCTAGTTAGAATTGAAAACACACCAGGAGTTTAGAGAATTCTTCTTCTATAATCTTGAGCGTATTTCTTTATAGTTTAAGAAAGCTTTGAACATAGTGCAAGTTTCATTAAGTATATCCCCGCCCTATCCGTCGGAGTACTCTTCTTTATAAGGTAAGTGATATTATTTGTTGTACTCGTAAGGGGTATTATTTCTTTCGTATTCATGAAGAGAACTTCTGTTATTCCATTCTTTATTATTTTGTTGGAATAACCTGTATACGTGGACAACCCTATACTTGGTGAAATTCTTCTGTTATTCAATTCCTTATTATTCTGTTGGAATAACCTGTATATGCGAAATACCGCATACATGGTGAAATTCTTCTATTATTCCATTTTTTATTATTCTGTTGGAATATCCTCTGTAAGGTATTATGCATGACTGGTTCCATTATTTATTATTCTATTGGAATAACTCGTAAATGCGATCTATCGCATGCCTCGGTGAAGTCTTTTGTTATTCCATTCTTTATTATTCTCATTGAAAATTCACATGCGTGCGCTTACATATTACTCCGGTTCCATTATTTATTATTCTCATTGAATATCCTGCGTTCGTAAGCGTTACGCACGACCGGTTCCATTATTTATTATTCTGGAATAACTCCGTCTGCATGCGGCTATCGCATGCGTGGTGAATTCTTCATTATTCCATTCTTTATTATTCTGTTGGAATAACTTGTCTATGTGGTTTACAACATGCATGGTGAATGACCCTTCGTATTCTTTTTTTATTAAATTATGGAAATGATCTGTCTACGTGGATTACCGCATGACGGGTAAAAATCCATTGAAGTTTCATATATTCTATGATACTCATTTGGTTAAAATTTTGGCTTCTATACTCCATGAAATTAGTGGAATATCCTTGACATTTGCGCTTCATCCAGTATCTTTTCATAGAAATATTCTTCTGAGCATTCTTGAATTTTACTCCACAAAGCAGTATCATGTTGACAATTTGGATATTATTGAGTTCAGGATAAATTAACTTATAAGTCTTTAAAATTTATTCTTGAACTTGTTTTATTGAATTATTATGTCATTGTCATCATCCTCATGCTTATATTGTGATGAAAGTCATCTTTGGCTTACGTGCATTGATGGACTTGGTATGATTATGACCGTGAATTATTCTAGATAATCATGACTGTAATGTTATAAATGATGTGGTAAAAGTCCTTAAAGTGGCTCAGTAGTGTATTGACGACGAAAGTTTTTGGTATGATTATGACCGTGGATTATTCGGTATAGTCAGCACCATTGATAATTTAATGAATATCCTTGGCCGTAGAAAGGAGGATGACTCGATGATGTGGTTTATTTATTAAAATTTGAGTCTCAAATGATAAAAATTAATGAAAACATTTTAAATCATATAAGATAGTAGATATCATGTTCTATTCGACTCTTCTAATGGATTGCTTATTCACCGCTAGCTTAAACTTGATGTCTATCAGATTTTATTAGTTTAACATTGTTGAAGAGTAATGATATTTTATTCTCGCATTATCTTAGTCATAATATTTCTTAGCACACAGTATTGATTATTGATGCTTACGTGAGAAGTCACTCAGTTTTGTTCAATTATTGCTACAGTAATTGTTGCATAGTATCTCACGTTATTTGATTCAATTATTGTCGATATTTTATATATTATTAAACCGGTATAACCGGTATCTAACACAGTATAGACTTCGCAAGAGTTTATAATTAACTTACCCGTAATAACTTCGTTTGGGTTTCTCAACAAACGCTCTCACTTAAACTATCGATTTGGCTTTGCTATGTAGAAAGTACATTCCACCCTTTAGTTTCTTCGTCACATTCCCGATCCATGATTCAATCATTATTCTCGATCCATATCGAATTGGGGTTGGCCAATTGCTATGCATGTGATAATTCCGAATTCGATGTTGATTCTCCCAATTGTCATTCAAAAGGCAAAATCCATTTCATCTATTTTGGCTTTATTAGATCGGACGCCTTTTTCTACAATATCAACGTGTCGCGGCGGTCATTACCCACGCATCATCTATTCTTCTTCGTTCAGTTGTTTCTGCTTTCATCAGAACTTTGATTAGCGCGTTCTCAGATTCCAGCTCTAATATCTTATACTCTGCCAAAGAGTGCTTCTGTTCAAGCATCGCACATCGGGTGACACAATTTTGAATTATTGCATCTCTTTGCTCCACGCATCACTTCTTGCTTTCTTCACTTCTTTCTTCTAACTCATGAACATGATTTTGTAATTCTAAGTTTCGATTATAAAATTCGTCTAACCAATTCTCCCCAGGTTCATCTTCTTCCTCTTCTTCCACTACGGGCCAATGAGGACTTTTAATTTTTACATCATTTATAACATTACGGTCATGATTATACCGAATAATCCCTAGTCATAATCATACCAAGTCCATCTATGCACTACAGGCCACAGATGACTTTTAATAAATATAAACATGAGGATGATGACAATGATATAAGAATTCAATTAAACAAGTTCAAGAATTAAATTATCCAGGAACTAATAACGTCCAAATTGTCAACATGATACTTCTTTGTAGAATAAAATTCAAGAATGCTCAGAAGAATATTTCCATGAAAAGATACTGGATGAAGCACAAATATCAAGGATATTCCACTAATTTCATGGAGTATAGAAGTCAAAGTTTTAAACAACTGAATATAATACCGAAAAGAATAACAAAAGATATCACCATGCATGCGGTACTTCGCGATGAATTGAGTTATCCCATCGAATAATAATAACGGAACTGTGTCGTGAAAATCACACCGAAGCGGGATGTTCCAAATGTAATAATAAATCTTTGAATAATAAATGATGGAAACAGTCCTACAGATAAAGATGCATGGATATTCCGGCGAGAATAATAAAGACGGAATAATAAAATGGAACTCCGTCCGGCCAGATAAACATGCATGTGATATTCCGGCAGAGTATTAAAGACGGAATAATAAAATGGAACCAGTCCAAATAGATATATATGCACAGATATGATATTCCGCGAGAATAATAAAGACGGAATAATAAAATGGTACTGTGTCCTGTAAAAAAACACACGCATGTGATATTCAGCGAGAATAATAAAGAAGATGAATAATAGAAGAATGTCACCAAGTATAGGGTATTCCAGCGTATCAAAGTTATTCCAATGTAATAATAAGAAATGGAATAACAATGCTTTTCTTCATGAATATAAAAGAATAATATTCCTTACCGTAAAAGAAGAATATTCCAATTGCTAGGGTGGGTGAAGATTTCTTAAAGAAAACTTATACTATGTTCTTCGCTTCAAAGTTTCTTAAAACTCTTGGAAATACGCTCAAGATTATAGAAGAAGAATTCTCCGAACTTCGGTGTGATTTCCATTCTAACTAAGCTTCTATTTATAGGAAAATGGAATGCATAAGTAATTAATCCATGAACGGTTCGATTGATTTACTTTAATCGGACGGTCCATATTTAAAGAAAATCTTTTAAATAAAATATAATATATTTTATTTATATAAAAAGATTTTTTACTACGCAAACACTATCAACACTATGCAAAAATACTATGCAATACTATGCAACACTATGCATAATAAAATATAATATATTCTATTTATAGAATAACTTTAATAAAGTATTACGTTTTATATAAAAAGATGTTTATGTTTTATTACGTTAATAATACGAATAAAACAAAACTTCATTATCGCTAAATAATTCATATTATTAATTGACAATAATTGAATCAAACTGAGTGACTTCTAACATAAGCATTAATAATCAACACCATGTGCTACTACGCAACAACGCGTATTACTGTACTTTTACTACCGAGTAGTTCAACAGTATCAACGGTAAAACTTCCGCCGTTATTTTTAATAAAATATTTTTGTCGTTTTTCAATCCGAAATGATAATTCCGTTAGGGGTCCACTAATGATTGTCATGCGTCATTTAATATTCCCCGACACAAAGAATATTTCCCGACCAATCGAATATTATATGACAACTTGCATAATTTGCAAAATTTATAAATACTACCCACAACTATAACATTATCTCAAATTCACACCATAATATAAAAAATTTATTTCGAGAAAATTAATTCTTTATTCATAAAATCGGGGTTTCACAATCTCTCCTCCTTATAGAATTTAAGCCCTCAAAATTTACGTGCGATCTACTAGTATGTCGAATGGTGAGGATACCTTGACTTCATTTCATTCTAACTCTTGAGGTATAACCTTGAGTGTTGGATACGATTCTTCTTATCCAAGATTTTAACACGTATCTCATCATACCGTTAAATCATCCGCTATCTCGTCCGATTCTAAATTAATAATGTGGTTCGGTCATCCACATATTTACGTAACATCGATACGCTTAAAAGCGTTATGAACACACCGACGACTTAGCGGTAAAAACGAGTCTATAAGCCATGCTTCTACTCGATCGAGGATTTCAAATGGGCCAATTAAATTGAGGGTTGAGATTTCCTCTCTTCGTCGATTCTTGCTTTTAGAATAACGCCTCTTGAACCTTCTTCTTCTTCACTTTCATCGATTTACGGGTGTGTAGCTTGGCGACTTTAACTTTATCGATTAAAGTCGATTCTACTCAGATATTCGTTATCTTCACGTGGGTCCCTAGAGTCTTTAACTCTATCTTCATCATTTGTAAGTTATCTGAAATGAGTCTTTGTGTTAACAACATCGCACTTTCAGAACGCATCGATCTTCTACTCAACACGTCGCCTACCACGTTCGCTCTTCCACAATGATATTGAATGGTACGATCGTAATCTTCAACAGCTCGAGTCAACGTCTTTGGCACATGATACTTTCATTTTTAAGTAAAGAAATATTTGAGGGTTTAAGAAATGAGGTTTTTTCTTGGGGTCAAGATTATAAAATTCGATTTCACGCTCTAGGTAGGTCAAGAAGTCTTCTAAATACGCCAGAAATTTATTAATGATAGAAATATCATTCAAAATCATTACTCTCATCTAAGACTTGGATAAGACGTCACATTGATACCAATCGTGACTTTTATCCCTTAACCTGGATAGCACCTCACAATGATACCTATCAACTTGCCATCTTCATTCACGACATCGCCTACAGAAAGTCTGGCTTCGGTGCATTCCACACAAGGAAGTCAACAATGAAAGGCTCGGGACTCTTTACTTATGGCTTGATATGACAATGATTGAATTTAGTGGTTTGGTTGCTTGAATTCGCATAACAGGTTGGTTAGGAGTATGAAAGCTAACAACCTTACGAAAAGCATGATGAGTGGTTAACCAATCATTTCCAAAAATCACATCCATGCAAATATTTTCAAAGAGATAAGATCGACAGGTAACGTGAAAATGTTTATTTGAATCAACAAGATTTATAAACAGTGGAGGTAACGAAGGCTCCTACTAACGAAGTTTCAACAAATAAGTCAAAGTCTAACTTCTTCGGAGTCAAACTTAAACTTTGAACGCAAGCAAGAGAGATAAAATAATAGGTAGAACCGGTATCTAACACAGTATAGACTTCGCAAGAGTTTATAATTAACTTACCCGTAATAACTTCGTTCGGGTTTCTCAACAAACGCTCTCACTTAAACTATCGGATTTGGCTTTGCTATAGAGTACATTCCACCCTTAATTTCTCCGTCACATTCCTGATCCATGATTCGAATCATTATTCTCCGATCCATATCGAATTGGGGTTGACCGTTATGCACAGGATAATTCCGAATTCGATGTTGGATTCTCCCAATTGCTGTCCAAAAGGCAAAATCCATTTCATCTATTTTGGCTTTATTAGATCGGACGTCTTTTTCTACACTATCAACGTGTCGTGCGGCTGTTACCCACGCATCATCTATTCTTCTTCGTTCAGTTGTTTCTGCTTTCATCAGAACTTTGATTAGCGCGTTCTCAGATTCCAGCTCTAATATCTTATACTCTGCCAAAGAGTGCTTCTGTTCAAGCATTGTACATCGGGTGACACAATTTTGAATTGTTGAATCACTTTGCTCCACGATCGCATGCCGTTCTTCAGCCTGCTCTTCTAACTCATGAACACGATTTTGTCATTCTAAGTTTCGATTATAAAATTAAATAACCAATTCTCCCTGTGTTCTCTTCTTCCTCTTCCTCCTCACTCTCTCAATTTGCTACTCTAAATCGCTCTCGGTGCAACTATTAGTTCTTCATTCACCACGTAGATATCTTTATATTGTCCTTCGTCTAACACCACATTAACCTGATTAGTGATTAAAGGTGTCTCGACCGTCTCATTCACTCCATTGTGAACATTTTCAGCTGCCATTTTCAAACACCGCCACAAAACAAGGATTAGATAACATATCACATATTATCCCTATACTATGACCAACCAATTAATAACAAATAAACTTAGGTAAGTCATACTAGCGAAGGAATTCCCCGTCTCTCCCCTCCTAGTTCTTATCTCATATCTCAGCCAGGATCATATCCTAAGCTTTGATACCAACTGTGACGCCCCCAAAATAGGCATACATCACCCATCTTGAGTCGCCAAATACATGGTACAAAATTTAAATACAAACTAATAATACAGCAGTTGTGTAAAAATACGAAAAAACATATGCTGTGAGTTTAAATACAAATATTGTCATCTAGACAATATCCATTCTCAATTGAGTCCTCATAGATAGTATACAAACTCAAATTCAGTCCTCATTACATTTATTGTCACACTATTTAATGAGAATAGTGAGGACTACTAATACTATCATCCGGACCGCTCTCCATTCCCCGACTAGTCCCAGCTACGTTCTCATTTCACAAGAGAACAAAGAAAGAAAGGGTGAGCTCAACTAGCCCAGCAAGAAATATTATGACTAAGATAATGCAAAATAAATTATCATTAGCCTTTAAAAATTTTAAACTGATAAAATACAATAGACATCAAGTTTAACTGCAGCGGATCAAGCAATCCATTAAAAGTGTCAAGTAGAGAATAAAATCTACTATCTTTTATGATTTAAAAGTTTTTCATCACTTTTATCATTTGAGACTCAAATTCAATAAATAATCCACATCATTAAATCATCCTTGCACTACAGGCCAAGGATATTCTTTAGTATCACGACCACGAATTATCCATGCTCTACGGGCCAAAGATAATCGTGTTTTCATCAACATTCCTGATCATGACATAAAATAATTCATCTTTGCACCCTTGGCCGAAGAGAATCCATAGCCATAATCATACCAAAAACTGTCCATCAATGCACTACGGGCCAATGAGGACTTTTAATTTTTACATCATTTGTAACATTACGGTCATGATTATACCGAATAATCCCTGGTCATAATCATACCAAGTCCATCTATGCACTACAGGCCACAGATGACTTTTAATAAATATAAACATGAGGATGATGACAATGATATAAGAATTCAATTAAACAAGTTCAAGAATTAAATTATCCAGGAACTAATAACGTCCAAATTGTCAACATGATACTTCTTTGTAGAATAAAATTCAAGAATGCTCAGAAGAATATTTCCATGAAAAGATACTGGATGAAGCGCAAATATCAAGGATATTCCACTAATTTCATGGAGTATAGAAGTCAAAGTTTTAAACAACTGAATATAATACTGAATAGAATAACAAAAGATATCACCATGCATGCGGTACTTTGCATAGACAGGTTATCCCAACAGAATAATAATAACGGAACCAGGTCAGGTGAAAATCACACCGATAGGATGTTCCAATAGAATAATAAATCTTTGAATAATAAATGATGGAACCAGTCCCACAGATAGCTTACAGACGATATTCCGACGTAATAATAAAGACGAAATAATAAAATGGAACCAGTCCGTCAGATATATATATAGCATGTGATATTCCATGAGAATATTAAAGACGGAATAATAAAATGGAACCAGTGTCTCGTATATATGCATGACGGTGATATTCCGGCGAATATTAAAGTCAAAATAATAAAATGGATCCGTGTCCGGCAGATAGCATGCATAATGATATATTACGACGAATATTAAAGACAAAATAATATAAGAATGTCACCAAGTATAGGGTATTCCGCGTATACAGGTTATTCCAACAGAATAATAAGAAATGGAATAACAACAGTTCTCTTCATGAATATAAAAGAATAATATCCTTTACCGTTTTAAAGAAGAACTGAAGTAAAGAAGTTAGTTAAGAGAAGAATACTTTTTACTATTCTTTCTCTCTATAGTTTCTCTATCTGTAGTTCAATGAATTAAGTAAGAAAATAATGAAGGAATGAGCTTCTATTTATAGAAAAATGGAATGCATAAGAATTAATCCATGAACTAGTCCTGATTGATTTACTTTAATCGACGGTCCATATTTAAAGAAAAATCTTTTAAATAAAATATAATATATTCTATTTATATAAAAAGATTTTTACTATGCAAACACTATCTTAAAACTATGCAAAAACACTACGAAACACTATCTACACTAATAATAAAATATAATATATTCTATTTATAGAATAACTTTAATAAAGAATTACATTTTATATAAAAGATGTTTCTATTTTATTACGTTAATAATACGAATAAAACAAAACTTCATTATCGCTAAATAATTCATATTATTAATTGACATAATTGAATCAAACCAACTGGTGACTTCTCACATAAGCATTAATAATCAACACCGTGAGTACTACTATGCAACAACGCCATTATCGTACTTTTACTAAGTAGTTCAACAATGATCAACCAGTAAAACTTCCGCCGTTATTTTTAATAAAATATTTTTGTTATTTTCTCAATCCGACAATAATTCTGTTGTGGGGTCCACCAATGATTGTGCCGTCCTACGAATATTCCCCGACACAAAGAATATTTCCCGACCAATCGAATATAATATGACAACTTGCATAATTTGCAAAATTTATAAATACTACCCACAACTATAACATTATCTCAAGTTCACACCATAATATAAAAAATTTATTTCGAGAAAATTAATTCTTTATTCATAAAATCTGGGGTTTCACATGATATGAGAATGATTGACTTTAGTGGTTTGGTTACTTGAATACGCACAATAGGTTGGTTATGAATATAAAAGCTAACAACCTTACGAAAAACATGATGGGTTGCTAACCAATTGATTCCTAAAATCACATCAAAGGCAAGTATTTTCAAAAAATAAGATCGACAAATAACGTGAAAGTGTTTATTTGAATCAAACAAAATTTAAAAACAGTAGAGGTAACAAAGGCTCCTACTGACGAAGTTTCAACCAATAAGTCAAAGTCTAACTTCTCCGAAGTCAAATTTAAATGTTGAACGTAAGCAAGAGAGATAAAATAATGGGTAGAACCGGTATCTTATAAGGTATAGACTTCGCAATTTATAATTAACTAACCAATTACTAACTTCGTCGGGTTACTCGCTTTTTGAGAAGTCACGAAAAACGCTCTCCCTTACACTACCGATTTTGACTTTTCTGGAACGGTCTTTGGTGCCTCCATCCTAGCTGAACTTGTCTTCGGTGATCTACAAAATCGGGCTAAGTGACCTTCTTTTCCACAATTATAACATGCTTTGGATGGCATCGTGCAGTTTGGAATGATATGTCCCTCCCCTCCGCATTTGAAACATATGATAGGTGGTCGTTCTCCTTCCTTAACAACGGGTGCTGGTGTTGACGTCTTTCCATCATTGTTGAATTTCCTCTTCTTGAAATTTCCATTCTTATTATCTTGGCCATGATTACCACCGAAATGGTTACCATTCTTGGTATGATAATTTCCCCCACGATGGTTATCGTTGTTCGATGGCCGCCGCCATCAGACGATTATTATTATGTTGTTGGTCGTTACCTTTTGGTTGTCTTGACTCATTATCGCGCTCCAATAACTCGAGCCCTATTCACAATATCTCGAATACAAACAAAGTTTATGAGAAATTAGGTATTGACGATATCGAGTTTTCAAACCTCTTAAAAACATTCGCGTCATTCGCCTCCTCATTATCGATCAAATGGGATGCAATCAAGACAACTCGTGAAACTTAGCCTCGTCTTTGTGACACGATCATATTATTTTGCTCCAACTTGATGAACTCCACCTCCTTCATCTAACGAATACTTTCGGAAAGTACTTGTCGTTGAAAAGCTCTTGGAACTTCTCTCAAGACATCTTGAGTGTGTCGATCTGGTGCGTTTCTGATTCCCACTAGTAATCCTTTCACGCAACATAAAGGTGGCAAAATGGAACCTTTTGTTCCTCCGAGCATCCCAAGACATCAAATATCTTGGTGATCTGCTTAACCACATCTCCGCTTTTAAGTGGTTCCGCTTTCCCAAAAACTCGGTGGTCCCAATCCTTGAACTGCTTAGCGGTGACCAATCGTAGGTTGCCATTATTTTCACCTACTTTATGAATGCAGAGAGCGCCTTCACTTTGATGTTGCATGAATTCTAAAAAAGCTCCTAAACGCGTCAAAAATCGTTCGTCATTTGATCGGGCCTTTGTTGTTTACAGGAGGATTATCGCCATCCTGTCGTATATTATCCTGATTATTGATCTATGGAGACTCAACGGTCTCCTGTGCTCCATTGCTTATCTCAACATTTTCGGATGCCATTTTCAAATACTGCCACAAAACAAGGGTTAATTAACATGTCACATATTATCCCTATACACTGACCGACCAATTAAATACCAAATAAACTTAGGTAGGTCATACTAGCGAAGGAATTCCCTGTCTCTCCCCTCCTAGTTCTTATCTCACATCTTAGCCAGGGATCATATCTGTAAGACCCCGAATTTTTTTTTAAATAAAAAGGAATTTCCTTTATTTATTATTTTGAAATAGTAAGGGTTGATTTGATTAATGTGGATAGTTAAGGGTTAAATACGCAAATATTTTAAAATAAGCAAGTGGTTATAAAATATTCATTATTGTCGGGGAATATTCGTTTGGTCGTGGAATATTCGTACTGTCGGGGAATATTCGTACGACGGCGCAGCCATGTGTGGGCCCCATAACGGAAAGCGATTGGATGAGGAAAACGACAAATATAAGTTGGTTAAAAATAACGGCGTAGTTATTACAATTAAGATCGTTGGAATACCCGGTGGTTAAAATACAAGAATACGCTGGTCGCACAAGAAGACACCAGATTGCACAAGATTGTTGAATTATTGATCCTTACGTAAGAAGGCACTACTCAATAATTTTCACGATGAGTTCTTGTTCAATATTTTATTTTATTGATTCAATAATTGTTGCGTTGATATTTTATATTATTGTTGTTCAATAATTGTCACCGCATGATTATTTCTCATTATCGGATCAATAATTCATATTATTTGAATAATATTATTAGATAACATTATTGGCAATGTCTAGAAAGTTCTCATCTAAGGAGAGGTTTGGTCACCTAATTGCGCCCAAGAAGGAGAGATCCTTATTGGAAAGCCCCTCTTCCTGGGAATGACTGGTTGTCGTAAATGTGATTACGTAATATTATTTGTGAATAATTAATTATTGATTCATATGATAAGGAAATATTTATTTTATATGAATATAAATGATGGATTTATTTATGTGGTTATTAATGAAGGAATTAATGTTTGAGATGTTTTATTTGTATTTTGCTCGGATTGGAGGTATTAAAAGATCAAATCGGTTGTTATTACGACTTTATTGTGTGAGTTATAATATTTAATCCGACCGTTGGATCGTTGTAATTTTTGGATATGTTATACATATATAAGTTGAGTATATGTCCACAAATTTTGAACCGTTAAAATGAGCGATAATTTATTATGAATTTTAAGAGGTGACTGATTCGAAATTAGGTTATAAATGATTTTGGTGGAAAATTCTAGAATTGGTGGGCCCCACTTTTGGTTGGTGAGAAATGTGCTCAATTGAATTTTCAAATGTGGTGGGTGGGAATAGTAGCGAGTAAAAAGCCATCGTAGTTGCAGTGTTAAGTCCGCTTTACGTGCTAACATTTTCCTATAAATAGAGGCTAAGTTAGAATTGAAAATCACACCGTAAACAAGTTTTCTCTCTCTCTCTCTATATTATCGAGCGTATTATTGTGAGTATTTTGAGTATACTTTGAGTATTGTTAGATTTGGTGCAAGTTCCCTTCAAAGACTATATCCTGTGTTTTAACTAGAAGTACTTGTCTTTTCGAGGTAAGGGATGTTATTTTCTTCTCGGATGATATTATTTCTTCAATATCATTATCTTTGAAATATTGATTGAACTTTTATCAAATTTGGAACTTTTTCATGTCGGGGTTACTATTCATGAGTTACTATTCACGATTCATGAGTTACTATTCACGAGTTACTTATTCACGAGTCTTACTATTCATGAAGCGTGAAGATGTTTTTTTGTGGAATTTCTATCTTTTGGTGTCTGAGTTACTTATTCACGATACTCAAGACTATTCACGATATCTGACACTATTCACGAATCACGGCTATTCATTCACCTAAAATGAAAATTTTTCTTTCGTCTAAATTATTTATTCGGATACTAGCTTTGATTGTATCCATGTTTTGATCATTCTTGAATTTTACACCACCGTGATTATTTTTGAGGTATTTTTGGATGTGATAAAACCAAGTACGAATCCTTAATCCTTAATCCTTGTCATTTTGTTTCACTTTGGATTCGCTTCTTTAAAAAATATTTTCATCATCCTCGCCTTAAATGATGATATTATTGAATATCTTTGGCCTCAGTAGTGCAAAGATGAATGATTTCAAGAATATCTTTGGCCCTCAGAGTGCAAAGATGAACAGTGTTTAAATGAACACGATCGATCGATGAATATCTTTGGCCTTTAGTGCAAAGATGAACAGTGTTGAGATGAATATGACCGATTGATGAATATCTTTGGCTGTAGTGCAAAGATGAATATTTGATTTGAGATGAATATTGATTGATGTTACGTGGATAAAATATTGATGATGGATCGTTAAATTCATAGATTATAGTAGATTTCATTCTCTACGTAACTCTTCTATGAATTATTATTTCACGCGAATATTGATCTCAAAACTTGTTGTCTATTGTATTCTATCGATTTTTCCTGTTGGAGACTAACGATAATTTGTTGTATATTATCTTAGTCATAGTATTCTTTATCGGGCTAGTTGAGCTCACCCTTTTCCTTTTTGTTCCATTTTTCTTCTTAGGGAGGCGAGAATGTAGCGAGTACTAGTCGGGGTATGGAATGAAGGTTTTAGAAAGGATTGTTTAGTAGTCCTCACCATTTTGTAAAATAATGTATCAATAAATGTGATGAGGATTTATTTGAGTATAGATATTGTCTGAAGATAATATTTGTATTCAAACTCACAGCTTTCTTGTTGTAATAATAAAGTTGTAGTTGTTTCGCATACCATGTATTTGGCGACTCGGAAATGGGTTGGATGGAATGGACCTATTTTGGGGGCGCCACAAATGGTATCGAGCTTAGGGATATGATCTCCTGGCGGAGATCGGGGAATAGAATCTAGGAGGAGAGACGAGTAAATCCTTCGCTAGTGTGTCCTACCTAAGCTTATTTGATAGTTGGTCGATTATATAGGGATATTATGTGATATATTGATTTCCTTAATTAACCCTTGTTTTATGACGATTTTGAGAATGTCGATCGAGAATATTAACAAATTAGTAAATGAGACCGTGGAGATGCTCTGTATTTACCCAACGAGGAGAACGTGCAACAGTCGGGTGATGTTCCTCCCCGAAACAACACCAATCGAGCGAGATGAGGAACGAGGGATGTTTAGAAGCTTTTTGCAGCTTCATGCAAAATCGACGAGGAGACTCGTGTTCAAAATACAGAGGAAATGATAGCAATTCACGGGTCGTCACATGACCCAAGCGCTTCAAAGAGTTGGGACCACGAATTTAAGGGAAAGCCGATCCGATCATGGCGGCGGAAACATGGGTCAAACAAATTACCAAGATATTCGATGTCTTGGGATGCACGGAGAGAAACGAAGGTTCCATTCGCCACCTTTATGTTCCGTGGCGAAAGCGCATCATCGGTGGGAGTCTCATGAAGCGTACCCATCCAATTACACTCAACATGTCATGGGAGACGTTTGAAGCAGCTCAATGACAAGTACTTCCCCGAAAGTATTCGTCGTATGAAGGAAGTGGAGTTTATTAGGCGGAGCGTAATAATACGACGGTGTCCCAAAGACGGTGCTGAAGTTCGCGAGTTATCCAGTTTGCACCTCATTTGGTGGAGAATGAGGAACGTATGACGCGGATGTTTCGAGAGGTTTGAAACCCAAGATACGTCGAAGATCTCATTTCTCGTAAATTTTCTCTCTATTCGGATGTTGTCAGTGCTCTCGGTTGTTAGAGCGAGATAACGAGTACGTTCAACCGAGGGACCATAACTGTGGATTATAACGTCCCCAAAATTAGGTATACGCCACCCATCTTGGGTCGCCACTTACATGGTACATAAATTCAAATACAACTTACTAATATAATCGTAGCATACAATACGACATAAACCGTTAGATTGAATACAAATATTGTCTACTAGATATTATACAAACTCAAAAGGAGTCCTCATTACGACTATTATCACACTATTTCACGTAATAGTGAGGACTACTAATGCTATCCTCTCGACCATTACTTCGCTCCCCGACTCGTCCCAAATATATTCTCATTTCCTCAGAAGAAACGGTGAAAGAAAGGGTGAGCTCAACTAGCCCAAGAAGAAATATTATGACTAAGATAATGCGAAATAAATTATCATTAGCCTTCAACAAAGATGTTAAACCGATAAAATACAATATAACCAGGTTTAATCGCAAGGAATAAGCAATCCATTAAAAGAGTCAAGTAGAGAATAAAGTCTACTATCTTTTAGGTTTTAAAAGGTTTTCATCAATTTTTATCGCTGAGACTCAGCTTAATAAATAAACCACCACATCTAATTATCCCTGTACCACGGTCAAGGATTTTCATCAAATTATCAATGGTCACGACTATACCGAATCACCCCCGGTCATAATCATACCAAAAACTATCCATCAACGCATTACAGTGCCAATCGAGGACTTTTGTCACATCATTTATATCAAGTCATGATTATACTTAATGATCCTCGGTCATAATCATACTAAGTTCATCTATGCACGTAAGCCAAAGATAACAAAATATAACATGAGGATGATGACAATGACATAATAATTCAATAAAACAAGTTCAAGAATTATTTAATCCATGAATTATTAACGTCCAAATTGTCAACATAATCTTTTTTAGTAGAGTAAAATTCAAGAATGATCGTAAGAATATTTCCGTGAAAAGATCTTTGGATGAAACGCAAATATCAAGGATATTCTACTAATTTCATGGAGTATAGAAGTCAAAGTTTTAACCAACCGGGTATAATAAAGAATGGAATAACAAAAGAAATCACCATGCATGCGGTACTTGGCGTGATGTACGAGGTTATTCCAATGAATAATAATAATAACGGAACCAAAGTCGGTGAAATTCACAATCAAGCGCAGGATGTTCCAACAGAATAATAAAGATGGAACCCGGATCCTGTAAAACACACGAGATAGGATATTCCAATGAGAATGATAAAGATTTTAACCGGTCCTGTAAAACACACGCATGTGATGTTCCAACAGAATAATAATAAAGATTTTAACCAGTGTCACCACATGTATATGTTCCAATGTATAATAGAAGAATGTCACCAAGTATAGGTAAATCATGATATTTATTCCAATGAATAATAAGCAATGGAATAACATAAGGATTTCACCAAGTATAGGGTATGCCACGATACAAGTTATGTATAGGGTATGCCACTTTTACAAAGTTATTCAAATGAATAATAGTGAATGGAATAATGTAAGTTCTCTTCAAGAAGAAAGAATAACACCCTCTACCGTAAAAGAACCTAATATAGAAGTAGTGAAGTAGCGGTAATACTCTTCTTCTTTCTATAATTTTCTCTATAAACTTCTCTATATAATTTCTCTCTCTGAGTTTCAATGAATTAAGTAAGAAAATAATGAAGGAATGAGCTTCTATTTATAGGAAAATGGAATGCATAAGAATTAATCCATGAACGGTCCGATTGATTTACTTTAATCGACGGTCCATATTTAAAGAAAAATCTTTTAAATAAAATATAATATATTCTATTTATATAAAACATTTTACTATGCAAACACTATGCAACACTATGCATAATAAAATATAATATATTCTATTTATAGAATAACTTTAATAAAGTATTCTATTTTATATAAAAGATGTTTCGCTTTTATTACGTTAATAATACTGAATAAAACAAAACGTCATTATCGCTATAATAATTCATATTATTAATCGACAATAATGGAATCAAACCGAGTGACTTCTCACATAAGCATCAATAATCAATACCGTGTCTTACTTACGCAACCACACGTATTCATCGTATTTTTACCAATGAAGTAGTTCAACAAGAACTACGGTAAAACTTTCACCGTTATTTTAATAAAATATTTTTGTCGCTTTTCTCAATCCGACATAATTATGTTGTGGGGGGTCCACCAATGATTGAGTAGTGTATTTAATATTCCTGCTAAACCGAATATTCCCTGACCAATCGAATATAATATAACCACTTGCATACTTTGCAAAATTTATAAATACTACCCACAACTATAATATTATCTCAAATTCACACTATAATATTAAAAATTATTTTACGACTAAATTTAAATCTTTATTGATAAAATCTGGGTCTCACATCTCCCTCCTTATGGAATTTCGCCCTCGAAATTAGGGTACGATACTGATATGATAAAGAGATGAGGATACCTTGAATACCTTTATCGTTGAAAACATTAAATTCATTTTTGCAATCCTACCAAAGATATTCATTAACAATTCATCTTTGCACTACTGAACAAAGATATATAACTCAGAAAACCAATAATACTTTTGAGACTCGACAATAGTATCACAACCATGAATTATCCATGCACCATCTTGGCCAAGGATATTCGTGTTTTCAATTACTGATCATGATTATACCAATAATCCGTGGTCATAATCATACCAAGTCTATCAATGCACTACTACTGAAAGATGACTTTTACCACATCCATGAATTAATATTTCATTCACGAGACTCAAATTTCAATAATTAATCCACATCATCGAATTATCCCCGCACTACGGCCAAGGATATTCATTAGTATCACGACCACGAATTATCCATGCACTACTACCAAAGATAATCGTGTATTCATTAAGTATCACGACCACAAATTATCCATGCACTACTACGAAAGATAATCGTGTATTCATTAGTATCACGACCATAAATTATCCATGCACTACTGACCAAAGATAATTGTGTATTCATTAAGATCACGACCACAAATTATCCATGCACTACTACCGAAGATAATTGTGTATTCATTAAGATCACGACCACAAATTATCCATGCACTACTACCAAAGATAATTGTGTATTCATTAAGATCACGACCACAAATTATCCATACCGCTATGACAAAGATAATCCTGTTTTCAATTACTGGTTATAATTATACCAACAATCCACAATCATAATCATACCAAGTCCATCTATGCACTACGTGCCACGTATGACTTTCAACATAATATAAACATGAGGATAATGATATAAAGAATCAATCAAATGAGATAAAGGATAAATATTAAACATTTATAATATAATTTATCCGAGGATTCAAGAATATCCCCATGTTATCAATCACTTAATAATCTCATAATCTAATAACATTAATATTATAATAATATTTTAATCACTTCTTAAATTTATAAACAATTTATCTCAATTGTTTACGCTTTACCATATAATGCATTTAATCATTCAAAAATGCCATACTCATAAAATATCATCTCCAATTATCAAATCTCTCAAAAAATATGCATATACTCTATATAGGATTCTTTAGCCATAAAATCCTATTTTCAACTTTGTTACTTCACATAACATATTTAACTCATATGTTCAGTAATTAAACTATTTTCATGAAAAATACCAAATCAGTCCCAAAAATATTTCTTTTCTGGGATTTAGCATAATATAGTCCCATAATGAAAATATATTTTTCTCGAATTTTAAAATTCATTTACTATTTTTCAAAATCAATTTCTAATTAATTCCTTAAGAAATTAGCTACCTCAAGGTTAACTCCAAAATTCCCAAATCTTGACAGGACCTTACACATGTTAACGTGAGCTTCCAGTTTAAATTTCATGGTCATCGGAGTTATAGAACTCCGGTTATAGCGTTTTTATCGGAAAAACCTAAATATTGAAATAGTCATAACTTGCTCATTTTAAGTCAGAATGAGCTCATTTTTGGACAGGAGGTACTTTATACCATATACTTTCATGTCCCAAAAGGTCAGAATTTTTCTCATAATTTAAGTGGCCGAAACAGCCTCTCTAAAATCATGGCGAAGCTTTTTTCGGTTTTTTGCAGCTTTGCACTCCTTTGCTAAAATCAGTCCACACAAAAATCTACAACACCTTTTCCAGTAATTCCACTTGGATTAGTTAGGTAACTCATAGATCTAACTCTAGGACTTGACCACATTCAAAAATTCAAAATATAATAGGAGATATAGTCAATTGAATTTCATGTTACGTTTTCACCAAAATCGATTTTCAACTCTTTGTGATTTCTAAGAAACTTTCATGTTTTCACATACTAACCAACATAACTCATCATAAAACTTACTAATACTTCATATACCCATGATTTTCATTAGTCCAATGCTTTTATTATGACTTTCATCATAAAAACCACGTAAACTGCTCATTTTAGTTGAAGAAATATTTGAGGGTTTAAGAAATGGGTTTTATCTTTGGGGTCAATACAAAATTCGATTTCACGCTCTAGGGTAGGCTAGGAAGTCTTCAAGAATACGCCAAGAAATTTATTAATGATAGAAATATCATTCAAAACTCATTACTCTCGTCCAAGACTTGGATAGTAAATCACATTGATACCAACTGTGACTTCATCCCTTAACCTAGATAAAGACCTCACAATGATACCTATAAACTTGCCATCTTCATTCACGATGTACGCCTCTGAGAAAGTCCTACGGTGCATTCCACACAAGAAAGTCAACAACGAAAGGTTCGGAGCTCTTTACTTATGGCTTGAAATTACAATGATTAGCTTTAGGGTTTGGTTACTTTGAATTAAGATAATGTGGTTGTTATAAATATAAAAGCTAACAACCTTACGAAAAGAATAATAAGTAGTTAATCAATCGTTTTCAAAAATTACCTCAAAGGCAAGTATTTTCAAAGAGATAAGATCGACAGCGATGAAAGTGTTTATTTGAAACAACAAGATTAATAAACAATTGAGGTAACGAAGGTTTCTCCCAACGAAGTTTCAACCAATAAGTTAAAGTCTAACTTCTCCTGAGTCAAATTTAAATGTTGAACGCAAGCAAGCGAGATAAAATAATGGGTAGAACCAGGATCTTATAAGGTATAGACTTTGCAAGAATTTATAATTAACTAACCCGTCTAACTTCGTTCGAGTCACTTGCTTTTTAAGAAGTCATGAAAACGCTCTTCATGAAACCACCGACTTTGTTTTATCCGTATCCCTTTGGTGCCACCGTCCCAAATGGACTTGACTTTGGTGCACGACAAAATCGAGCTAAATGACCTTCTTCTTGAAATTTCCACTTCTATTATCTTGGCCGTGATTACCACCAAGTGGTTACCATTCTTGGCATGATAATTTCTCCCACGATGGTCATCATTGTTCCGATGGTCGTTCTGCCAGATATGATTATTATCGTGTTGTTGGTCGTTTACCTTTTGGTTGAGTGACTCATTATCGCGCTCCCAATAACCGAGCCCTATTCACAACATCTAAATACAAACACCGTCACAAAACAAGGGTTAATTAACATGCAACATATTATCACTATACTCGACCGACCAATCAAATACCAAATAAACTTAGGTAGGTCATACTAACAAGGAATTCCCCGCCTCTCCCCTCCTAGTTCTTATCTCACATCTCAAATGGGGATCATATCCTAAGCTCGATACCAAACCGTAACGTCCCCAAATTAGGTATACGTCACCCATCTTGGGTCGCCACTTACATGGTACATAAATTCAAATACAACTTACTAATATAAGCGTAGTATACAATACGACATAAAGCGTGAGATTGAATACAAATATTGTCTACTAGATATTATACAAACTCAAAAGGAGTCCTCATTACAACTATTATCACACTATTTCACGTAGAATAGTGAGGACTACTAATGCTATCCTCTCGGACCATTACTTACGTTCCCCGATTGCGTCTCCAATTTATGTTCTCATTTCACGAAGAGAATAAAGAAAAAGAAAGGGTGAGCTCAACTAGCCCAAAGAAAAATATTATGACTAAGATAATGCGAATAAATTATCATTAGCCTTCAACAAAGATGTTAAACCGATAAAATACAATAGACAACCAGTTTAATCTGCGCAGTGGAATAAGCAATCCATTAAAAGAGTCAAGTAGAGAATAAAGTCTACTATCTTTTAGGTTTTAAAGGTTTTTCATCAATTTTTATCATTGAGACTCGACTTTAATAAATAAACCACCACATCTAATTATCCTGTACCACTTGGTCAAGGATTTTCATCAAATTATCAATGGTCATGACTATACCGAATCACCCCCGGTCATAATCATACCAAAAACTATCCATCAACGCATTCTGAAAGCCACGAGGACTTTTGTCACATCATTTATATCAAGTCATGATTATACCGAATGATCCTCGGTCATAATCATACTAAGTTCATCTATGCACGTAAGCCAAAGATAACATAATATAACATGAGGATGATGACAATGACATAATAATTCAATAAAACAAGTTCAAGAATTATTTAATCCATGAATTATTAACGTCCAAATTGTCAACATAATCTTTGTTTAAGTGAGAGTAAAATTCAAGAATGATCGGAAGAATATTTCCGTGAAAAGATATCTTTGGATGAAACGCAAATATCAAGGATATTCTACTAATTTCATGGAGTATAAGTCAAAGTTTTAACCAATTTGGGTATAATAAAGAATGGAATAACAAAAGAAATCACCATGCATGCGGTACTCTTGATAGGCAGTTTATTCCAATGTAATAATAATAACGGAACCGTGTCGTCGGTGAAATTCACAATCAAGCGTGATGTTCCAATGTAATAATAAAGATGGAACCGGATTCGGTAAAACACACATGATAGGATATTCCAACAGAATGATAAAGATTTTAACCGTGTCCCAAGTAAAACACACGCATGTGATGTTCCAATGAATAATAATAAAGATTTTAACCAGTCCTGGTGTAAAACACATGCATGGATGTTCCAAATGTAATAATAGAAGAATGTCACCAAGTATAGGGTAAATCACAGATACAAAAGTTATTCCAATGAATAATAAGCAATGGAATAACATAAGGATTTCACCAAGTATAGGGTATCTACCGTGACACGAGTTATGTATAGGGTATGCCACTTTTACGGAGTTATTCCAATGTAATAATAGTGAATGGAATAACGTAAGTTCTCTTCAAGAAGAAAGAATAACACCCCTTACCGTAAAAGAACCTAATATAGAAGTAGTGAAGTAGCGAGATACTCTTCTTCTTCTTTCTATAATTTTCTCTATAAACTTCTCTCTATAATTTCTCTCTCTAGAGTTTCAATGAATTAAATAAGAAAATAATGAAGGAATGAGCTTCTATTTATAGGAAAATGGAATGCATAAGTAATTAATCCATGAACTAGTCCAGATTGATTTACTTTAATCGACGGTCCATATTTAAAGAAAAATCTTTTAAATAAAATATAATATATTCTATTTATATAAAAACATTTTACTATGCAAACACTATGCAACACTATGCATAATAAAATATAATATATTCTATTTATAGAATAACTTTAATAAAGTATTCTATTTTATATAAAAAGATGTTTCGCTTTTATTACGTTAATAATACTGAATAAAACAAAACGCGTCATTATCGCTATAATAATTCATATTATTAATCGACAATAATGGAATCAAACCGGTGACTTCTCACATAAGCATCAATAATCAATACCGCAGTGCTTTCTATGCAACCACATGTATTCTTGTATTTTTACCACCGAAGTAGTTCAACAAGAACCACGGTAAAACTTTCGTAGTTATTTTAATAAAATATTTTTGTCGTTTTCTCGATCCGATAATAATTACATTATTAGGGTCCACCAATGATTGAGTAGTTGTATTTAATATTCCCCTTAAACCGAATATTCCCCGACCAATCGAATATAATATAACCACTTAATATAATATAAAATAATATAAATACTAACCCACAACTATAATATTATCTCAAATTCACACTATAATATTAAAAATTATTTCACTAAATTTAAATCTTTATTGATAAAATCAGGGTCTCTCACAAGGATCATACCAAGATAGTAGTCAACAAAATAACGATAACCAAATGGAGAAAGAAGAATACTGACAAAGCGCGAAACCACTCGGTGGTAATCGTGGCCGTGAAAATAGAAGCGAGTCGGGAGGAGATTTTAAAAGGGAGATTCAACAACGACCATGTGAAGACGTCAGCGCCAGTAGCAACTAGTTCTAAGGGAGGAGAACGACCACCGGTCATATGTTATAAATGCGGAAAGAGGGACATATCAGTCCAAACTGTCCACAACAGTTTAAGGTATGCTATAATTTTGGAAAGGAAGGACATATCGCTTGAGATTATGCGATATCGAAACCAGTCCAATAGGAATGGTGACTCAAAAGGATGTCCAAGAAAAGTCAAAGTCAACGATTCTCGGAAGAGCGTTTGTCGTGACCAGAATTAAAATCTGAGGAACGACGAAGTTAGCACGGGTTAGTTAATTATAAATTCTTGAAGTTTATACCTTACTAGAATCTGGGTTCTACCCATTCTTTTATCTCTCTTGCTTGCGCTCAACGTTTGAACTTGACTACGGAAGAAATTAGACTTTGACTGTTTATGGAGACTCAGTTAGAGAAACTTTCATTACATCCGTTGTTTAGAAATCTTGCTTGATTCAAGTTGACACTATCACATTACTTGTTAACCTTATTTCTATAGAGATATTTGCTTTTGATGTGATTTCAAGGTTAACTACTCATCATGCCGAAATTGATTACTTTCGTAAGGTTGTTAGTTTTTCATATTCCTAAGCAACTTTGTTATTGAATTCAAGCAATCAAACCATTGTAATCAAACATTTTCATATCAAGCCATGAAGTCATTCGTTTATTACGGATGTCAAGTTTTCTTAGTCCATGTTATGGATTTGAATAAAGACACGTCAGGTTTGAATAATATTCTTGTTGTTATTGATTTTTCCTGACGTATTTTCTGAAGAATTTCTTGGTTTACTCCCAAAGCGATATTAAATTTTGTATCGAATTTGAACCCTGGTACAAAACTCATTTCTAAAATCTCATATCGGATGGCTCTATTGAACTTGTGGAGTTAAAAATTCAACTATAAATTTGGTACTGAGCCTTTATCTTGTGACTTCCTTTGTGGAATGCAATCGGGCGAGACTCTCCGTGGGGACACCATATTCGATGCGATAGTAAACCGATAGGTGTCATTGTAACGTGTTATCCAAGGTTGGGATATGAGTCACAGTTGAGAGCAACCTAAGTCGAGAATCGAAATACGTAGCTTTCAGGCTTAGTTGGTTATTATCGGAGATTCGTTGAAGGATATTCTCGAATCGCTATTCCATTAACGCAATTGACTTCGTAGAGATACAAAATTCGAATGGAGCGAGGAATGTGGGAAGAGCTTCAAGAACTCAAGAGGGAGACTCATTTCAAAGACATGTTACGACCATGCCATCTTGGAAAAGCGAACGTGGTAGGTGGCGTGTTGAGTAGAAGATCGTATATACAAGTCACGAAGTAATGATATTGTCAAAGACTAATTTCGTATAATTTACAAATAATAGAGATGGAGATGAAAACTCTAGGTACCCATGTGATGATATACTGAGTATAATCGACTTTAATCGATAAAGTTAAGGTTGCTCGAGCCACCAAGCTTGGGTGATGCATATGAAGAAGAAAGTACAAGAAGGAGCTATTAGGGCGAGAATTGATGAAGAAGGAATACTTGAGTCCACTCTAGACTTTGTGTTCCTAACGACTCACGATTTGAAGTACAAGATTATGATGGAGGCACACAATACACCATTTGCAATCCATTCTCGAAGTACTAAAATGTATCGTGATCTTCACATACATTTTGGTGGAACAATATGAAGAGAGAGATTGCAAAGTTTATCTCGATGTGTTTAACTTGCCAACGTGTAAAGGCGGAGCATCTAGTACCTAAGGGTCCGTTACAACCACTTGAGATTCAAATGGAAGTGGAACACATTACCATGGATTTCGTTCACGGGTCTTCCTACGGTTTCTCAAGGCATCAATGCTATTTGGGTTATTGTTGATAGATTAACCAAGTCTCGCTTTCATTTCTTGCCGATCGGAGACTTATTCACTTGAACGTCTTTCTCGTATGTACGTAAATGAGATTGTGAGATTGCATGGCATGCCAAGTATCCATAGTTTTAGATCGTGACCCAAGATTCACTTCATGATTTTGGGTTGGTTTGTAGAAAAGCTATGGGCACGAATTCTGATTCGATTTGGCATACCATCCTCAAAGCGGATGGGCAATCGAAAGGACTACTCAAACTCTTGAAGATATATTAAGACTCGTGTCCTAGATTTCAAAGGAAGTTGGGATAAGTACTTGCCATTGGTGGAATTCTCATACAACAATAGTTATTAAACAAATATAGGCATGGTTCCATTCAAGCATTATATGGACGAAAATGTCGTTCTCAATATGTTGGGATGAGGTGGGTGAAGCAACATTGTTGGGACCCGAAGTTAAGATGCGTATGACTACCGAAAAGATCCAAATGATTCGACAACGATACAAACCGGCACAAGATCGACAAAAGAGTTATGCGGATCTTCATCGAAAGGACGTGGAATTTAATGTAGGGATCATGTATTATCATGAGTTGCTCCATGGAAGGGAGTTACAAGATTTAGGAAGAGAGAAAAGCTCAATCCACGATTTATTGGTACCATTTCAAATTCTTGACCAAGTAGGAAATGTAGCCTATAGATTTGCGTTACCTCCTAGGTATGTCTCGTTTCATAATGTGTTTCACATATCTCGTATTTCAGAAATATGTGAAAGACCCGAACCACGTTATAGAGTTAGAACCCAGGACGAGATAGCCAAGACTTAACGTATGAAGAGGTACTGTCGAAGATTTTGGATAGGAAGGAGCATGTCCTACGCTAGAAAGGTCATACCACAAGTTAAAGTTTTGTGGAGGAATCATGCTATAGAGGAAATGACACAGGGAATTGGAAACGGAAATGAAAGCGAGGTATCCTCACCTTTTCGAAACACCAGTACGTATCGTCAATTTCGAGGACGAAATTTCATGAGAGGAGGTTGTAAGACCAGAAATTTTTTTAAATAAAAGGAATTTCCTTTATTTATTATTTTGAAATAGTAAGGGTTGATTTGATTAATGTGGATAGTTAAGGGTTAAATACGCAAATATTTTAAAATAAGCAAGTGGTTATAAAATATTCATTATTGTCGGGAATATTCGTTTGGTCGTGGAATATTAAATCTTTGTCGGGGAATATTCGTAAATGACGGCGCAAACCCATGTGTGGGCCCCATAACGGAAAGCGATTGGATGAGGAAAAACGACAAATATAAGTTGGTTAAAAATAACGGCGTAGTTATTCTGAAAGACTGTTGGAATACCCGGTGGTTAAAATACTGATGTCTGGCGTGGTTCTTGGCAAAGAAGCACACGGTATTACAGTATTGTTGAATTATTGATCCTTACGTAGAAGGCACTACTTAATAATTTTCACAAAGAGTTCTTTGTTTAATATTTTATTTTATTGATTCAATAATTCTTTGCGTTGATATTTTATATTATTGTTGTTCAATAATTGTCACCGCACAAGATTTTCTCATTATTAGATCAATAATTCATATTATTTGAATAATATTATTAGATAACATTATTGGCAATGTCTAGAAAGTTACGTCTAATGAGAGGTTTGGTCACCTAATTGCTTGCCATGATGAGAGAGATCCTTATTGAAAGCCCTCTTTCCTGGAACGACTGGTTGTCATAAATGTGATTACGTAATATTATTTGTGAATAATTAATTATTGATTCATATGATAAGGAAATATTTATTTTATATGAATATAAATGATGGATTTATTTATGTGGTTATTAATGAAGGAATTAATGTTTGAGATGTTTTATTTGTATTTTGTCGGATTGGAGGTATTAAAAGATCAAATCGGTGTTATTACGACTTTATTGTGTGAGTTATAATATTTAATCCAAATAGTTGGATCGTTGTAATTTTTGGATATGTTATACATATATAAGTTGAGTATATGTCCACAAATTTTGAACCGTTAAAAATGAGCGTATAATTTATTATGAATTTTAAGAGGTGACTGATTCAGAAATTAGGTTATAAATGATTTTGGTGGAAAATTCTAGAATTGGTGGGCCCCACTTTTGGTTGGTGAGAAATGTGCTCAATTGAATTTTCAAATGTGGTGGGTGGGAATAGTAGCGAGTAAAGCCATCGGAGTTCATGAGTTAAGTCTCTTGACGTCTTAACATTTTCCTATAAATAGAGGCTAAGTTAGAATTGAAAATCACACCGTAAACAAGTTTTCTCTTTCTCTCTATATTATCGAGCGTATTCTTGTGAGTATTTTGAGTATACTTTGAGTATTGTTAGACGGTGCAAGTTTCCTTCAAAGACCTTATATCCTAGTGTTTCAACTAAAAATCTTTTCTTTCGAGGTAAGGGATGTTATTTTCTTCTCGGATGATATTATTTCTTCAATATCATTATCTTTGAAATATTGATTGGAACTTTTATCAAATTTGGAACTTTTTCATGTCGGGTTACTATTCATGAGTTACTATTCACGAGTTACTATTCATGAGTTACTATTCACGAGTTCTTATTCACGAGTACTATTAAGCGAAGCGTGAAGATGTTTTTTTTGGAATTTCATCTTTTGGTGTAAGAGTTACTATTCACGTATCTCGGCCTATTCACGAATCTGACACTATTCATAGAAAAATCATCGAAAAATTTTTCTTTTTCGTCTAAAATATCTATTCGGATACTAGCTTTGATTGTATCCATGTTTTGATCATTCTTGAATTTTACACCACCGTGTGATTATTTTTGAGGTATTTTTGGGCGTGGATAAAACCAAGTACTGAATCCTTAATCCTTAATCCTTGTCATTTTGTTTCACTTTGGATTCGTTTCTTTAAAAAATATTTTTCATCATCCTCGGTCTTAAATGATGATATTATTGAATATCTTTGGCACCAGTGTAGTGCAAAGATGAATGATTTCTGAAGAATATCTTTGGCCTTTAGTGCAAAGATGAGCAGTGTTTAAATGAACATGACCGATCGATGAATATCTTTGGCCTTTAGTGCAAAGATGAGCAGTGTTGAGATGAACATGGCCGATTGATGAATATCTTTGGCTCATGTAGTGCAAAGATGAATATTTGATTTGAGATGAATATTGATTGATGTTACTGAGGATAAAATATTGATGATGGATCATTAAATTCATAGATTATAGTAGATTTCATTCTCTACGTAACTCTTCTATGAATTATTATTTCAGCCGCGAATATTGATCAAAACTTGTTGTCAGCATTGTATTCTATCGATTTTTTTCCTCGTTGGAGACTAACGATAATTTGTTGTATATTATCTTAGTCATAGTATTCTTCTTTCTTGGGCTAGTTGAGCTCACCCTTTTCCTTTTTGTTCCATTTTTCTTCTCAGGAGGCGAGAATGTAGCGAGTACTAGTCGGGGTATGGAATGAAGGTTTTAGAAAGGATTGTTTAGTAGTCCTCACCATTTTTGTAAAATAATGTATCAATAAATGTGATGAGGATTTATTTGAGTATAGATATTGTCTAGAAGATAATATTTGTATTCAAACTCATAGTTTTACTGTTGTAATAATAAAGTTGTAGTTGTTTCTGTACCATGTATTTGGCGACTCGGAATGGGTTGGATGGAATGGACCTATTTTGGGGGCGTCACAATATCCCTAAGCTTTGATACCAACTGTGACGCCCCCAAAATAGATATTCATCATCCATTTTGAGTCGCCAAATACATGGTACATAAATCAAATACAACTTAATTATACAACTGTTGTGTACAATACAACAAAACATAAACTGAGAGTTTACACAAGAATATTGCCTTCAAGACAATATCCACTCTCAATGGAGTTCTCATAGACAGTATACAAACTCAAATTCAGTCCTCATAACATTTATTATCACACTATTTAACAGAATAGTGAGGATTACTAATGCTATTCTTTGGGCTGTCACTCCGTTTCCCAACTCGTCCCAGCTATATTCTCATTTCCTGAAGAGAACAGTGAAAAAAAGGGTGAGCTCAACTAGCCCAGTAAGAAATATTATGACTATCATAATGCAGAATAAATTATCATTAGTCTCTAACAATGTTAAACTGATAAAATACAATAGACATCAAGTTTAACTGCAGCGGAATAAACAATCCATTAGAAGAGTCAAGTAGAGAATAAAACCTACTGTCTTCTATGATTTAAAAAATATTTTCATCGATGTTTATCGCTGAGACTCAGTTTAATAAATAACCCACATCTTCTAATCATCCTTGTACTATGAGCCAAGGATATTCATTAAATCATCAATGGTCATGACTATACCGAATAATCCCTGGTCATAATCATATCAAATACTGTTCATCAATACATTACAGGCCACTGAGGACTTTTACCATATCACTTATAACATCACAGTTCATGATTATACCGAATGATCCCTGGTCATAATCATACTAAGTCCATCTATGCACGTAAGCCAAAGATGACTTCTAACATAACATAAACGTGAGGAAAATGACAATGTTATTGGAATTCAATTAAACAAGTTCAAGAATTAATTTATCCAGGAACTAATAATACCCAAACTGTCAACATGATACTTCTTTGTAAAGTAAAAGTCAAGAATGCTCAGAAGAATATTTCCATGAAAAGATATTGGATGAAGCACAAATATCAAGAATATTCCACTAATTTCATGGAGTATAGAAGTCAAAACTTAATCAACTGAGTATAATAAAGAATGGAATAACAAAAGAAATCACCATGCATGCGGTACTTCACATAGACAAGTTATTCCAACAGAATAATAATAACGGAACCAGGTCAGGTAAAAATCACACCGACATGATGTTCCAACAGAATAATAAGGAATGGAATAACAACAGAAATCACCATGCATGTGGTACTTCGCAAAGACAAAGTTATTCCAACGTAATAATAATAACGGAACTAGGTCGGTGAAAATCACAATCGACGGATATTCCAAATGAAATAATAAATGCGAATAGTAAATGATGGAACCCGGGTTCGGCGTAAAAAGCATGCGAATGTGGATATTCCGATGAGAATATTAAATACAGAATAATAAGTAATGGAACCAGGTCAGGTGAAAATCACACCGACAGGATATTCCGACAGAATAGTAAAGAATGGAATAATAGGAGAATTTCACCATGTATGCGGTACTTCGCATAAATAGGTTATGTGACGCTCCCAAAATAGATATTCATCACCCATTTTGAGTCGCCAAATACATGGTACAAAATACAAATACAAACTTAACTATACAAATTGCCGTAAAAATACGACAAAAACATAAATCGAGAGTTTAAACAAGAATATCGCCTTCTGACAATATCCATTCTCAATGGAGTCCTCATAGACAATATACAAACTCAAATTTAGTCCTCGTTATATTTATTGTCACACTATTTAACAGAATAGTGAGGACTACTAATGCTATCATCTGGACCGTCACTCCGTTCCCCGACTCGTCCCAGCTATATTCTCATTTCCTGAAGAGAACAAAGAAAGAAAGGGTGAGCACAACTAGCCCAGTAAAGAATATCATGACTAAAGATAATTACATTATCAATAGTTTTCATTAATAATAACTCAGAGATTTAGAACATATGTTAGATGGTAAAACTTTTCAACCATAATTGCAGCGGAACGAGCAATCCATTAAAAGAGTCAAATAGGCCATCAGGTCTATTATCTTCTCCATGTTAAAAGTCCACCAATAATATTTTATCCCTGTAAATGAACCACCTCATCGAATCATCCCTGCACTACTGGCCAAAGATATTCATTAAATCATCAATGGTCATGACTATACCGAATAATCCCTGATCACAATCATACCTAGTCCACCTCTGCACGTAAGCCAAAGATATACCACAATAAAACCAATAATCAACAATCCAACTTTGCACGTAAGCCAAAGATATACCACAATAAAACCAATAATCAACAATCCATCTTTGCACGTAAGCCAAAGATATACCATTCAATAATCAACAGTCCATCTTCGCACGTAAGCCAAAGATAACTTTTATCACCATATAAGCATGAGGATGATGACAATGATATAAACATTAATCAACTGAAAACAAGGATAAATATTAAAGACTTTAAATTTATCCAAATATTAACATTCACATAATAAATTCATAATCCAATATCATTAATATCATAACAATATTTTAATCACTTTTTAAACTTATAACCAATTTATTTCAATTATTTACACTTTACCAATTAATACATTTAATCATTCAAGAAAACCATACTCATAAGATTTCATCACCAATGATCAAATTCCTCATCAACAATATGCATATACCTTATATAGGATTTCCAAGCCATAAAATCCTATTTTCCAACTTTGTTACTTCACATAACATATTTAATCTCATATATTCGTAACTAAACCATTTTCATGAAAAATACCAAATCAATTCCAAAAATATTTTTTACTTTGGATTTAGCATAATATAGTCCCATAATGAAAATTTATTTTTCTTGGAATTTTTAAAATTCATTTACTATTTTTCAAAAATCAATTTCTAATTAATTCCTTAAGAAATTAGCTACCTCAAGTTTAACTCCAAAAATTCCCAAATCTTGGCAGGACCTTAAACATGTTAATGCGAGCCTCCAGTTTAAATTTCATGGTCATCGGAGTTGTAGAACTCTGGTTATAGCATTTTTTGTCAGAAAAACTTAAATATTGAAATGGTCATAACTTGCTCATTTTAAGTCGGAATGAGCTCATTTTTGGATAGGATGTTCTTTATACCATATACTTTCATTTCCTAAAAGGCCTGAATTTTTCTCACAAAATAAGTGGCCGAAACATCCCCTTAAAATTTTGGACAGCAACCTTTTTGCAATTTCCAGCTTTTACATCCTTTACTAAAATTAGTCCACACAAAAATCTACAACATCTTTTCTAGTAATTCCACTTGGATAAGTTAGGTAACTCATAGATCTAACTCTAGAACTTGACCACACTCAAAAATTTGAAACATAATAGGAGATATGGTCAATTGAATTTCATGTTACGTTTTTACCAAAATCTGATTTTTCAACCCTTTGTGATTTCTAAGAAACCTTCATGTTTTCACATAATAACCAACATAACTCATCATAACACTTACTAATACTTCATATACCCATGATTTTCATCAGTCCAATACTTTTGTTATGACTCTCAACATAATCAACGTAAATTGATCATTTTCACAATTTAATAAGGAATGAATATAAATGATCATTCACCATGCATGTAATCCATCCATGTATTACGTAGTTATTCTGAATGAATAATAAAGAATGGAATAACGAAGGATTCACCATGCATGCGATAGAGACCGCATGACATATATTATTCCCAATGAATAATAAATGCAGAATAATAAATATGGAACCAGGTCAGGTGAAATTCACACCGACAAGATATTCCGACAGAATAATAAATGCAGAATAATAAGTAATGGAACCAGGTCCGGCGTAAAACACAGACATGATATTCCAACATAATATTAAATGCGGAATAATAAATATGGAACCAGTCGAATTGAAATTCACAATCGCATGATATTAAAACGAATAATAAAGAAACGAATAATAAAATAATTTCACCAAGTATGCGGTACTTAGCATAAACAAAGTTATTCCAACATAATAATAAAGAATGGAATAACAGAAGAAGATCACCAAGTATTGGGTAAACCGCATATCAAAGTCATTCCATCAAGTATAGGGTAAACCACGCTGACAAAAGTTATTCCAATGTAATAATAAAGAATGGAATAACATAAGGATTTCACCAAGTATAGGGTATCTGCGTATCACAGAGGTTATGTATAGGGTATGCCACTTTTACAAAGTTATTCAAATGTAATAATAAAGAATGGAATAACAGAAGTTCTCTTCATGAATAATAAAGAATAACACCCCTTACCTTTAAAAGAAACTGGATAAAGGAGTAGTGAGGTAGTAGACTTCTCTTCTACTTCTTCTCTATAGATTTTTTCTCTATAACTTTTCTCTATAATTTCTCTCTATAATAAACTTTAATCCAAATAAGAATAAATATTAAAGACTTTAAATTTATCCAAATATTATCATTCACATAATAAATTCATAATCCAAATATTATCATTCACATAATAAATTCATAATCCAATATCATTAACATCATAACAATATTTTAATCACTTTTTAACTTATAAACAATTTATTTCAATTGTTTATCCTTTACCAAATAATGTATTTAATCATTCAATAAAAGCCATCCTCATAAGATTTCATTACCAATGACCAAATCCCTTATCAAAAATATGCATATACCTTATATAGGATATCCAAGCCATAAAATCCTATTTTCCAACTTTGTTACTTCACATAACATATTTAACTCATATATTCAGTAACTAAACTATTTTCATGAAAATACCAAATCAGTCCCAAAATATTTGTTTTTAAGGGATTCAACATAATATAGTCCCATAATGAAAATATATTTTCCTCGAAATTTTAAAATTCATTTACTATTTTTCAAAATCAATTTCCAATTAATTCCTTAAGAAATTAGCTACCTCAAGTTTAACTCCAAAATTCCCAAATCTTGGTAGGACCTTACACATGTTAATGTGAGCCTCCGATTTAAATTTCATGGTCATTGGGTTGTAGAATTCCTATTATAGCGTTTTTTAAAAAAAAACCTAAATATTGAAATGTTCATAACTTGCTCATTTTAAGTCGGGATGAGCTCATTTTTGGACAGAGTTACCTTATACCATATACTTTCATTTCCCAAAAGGCCTGAATTTTTCTCACAAATTAAGTGGTCAAACATTTCTTCAAATTTTGGACAACAACTTTTTTAAAATTTCCACTTTTTACATCTTTTACTAAAATCACCCACACAAAAATCTACAACATCTTTTCCAAAGGATTCCACTTGGATAAGTTAGGTAACTCATAGATCTAACTCTAGGACTTGATCATACTCAAAAATTCAAAATATAATAGGAGATATGATCAATTGAATTTTATGTTACGTTTTTACCAAAATCTAATTTTTCAACCCTTTGTGAGTTCTAAGAAACTTTCATGTTTTCACATAATAACCAACATAACACATCATAACACTTACTAATACTTCATATACCCATGATTTTCATCAGTCCAATACTTTTCTAATGACTCTCATCATAATCAACGTAAACAGATCATTTTCACAATTTAATAAGGAATGAATACAAAGGATCATTCACCATGCATGTGATAATCCACATAGACAGGTTATTCCAACAGAATAATAAAGAATGGAATAACAAAAGGATTCACCATGCATGCGATAGAGACCGCACAAACAGGTTATTCCCAATAGAATAATAAATGCGGAATAATAAATATGGAACCAGGTCAGGTGAAATTCACATCGACAGGATATTCCGACAGAATCGTAAATGACGGAATAATAAAATGGAACCAGTCCCACAGATATATGCAGACGGGATATTACGATAGAATAGTAAATGCGAATAATAAAATGGAACCGAATCCCACAGATAAGATGCATGTGATATTCCAATGTAAATATAAAGACGGAATAATAAAAGAATGTCACCAAGTATAGGGTATTCACAGCGTATCGTGGTTATTCCAATGAATAAATAAGAATGGAATAACATAAGGATTTCACCAAGTATAGGATATGCCAGCGTATACGAGGTTATGTATAGGGTATGCCACTTTTTCAAAGTTATTCCAATGTAATAATAAAGAATGGAATAACAAAAGTTCTCTTCATGAATATAAAGAATAATATCCTTACCGTAAAAAGAACCGGATATAAGAGTAGTGAAGAAGTAGAAAACTTTTCTTCTATCTCTCTATAGTCTCTCTCTATAGTTTCTCTCTCTAGAGTTCAAATGATTTCGTAAGAAAATAATGAAGGAATGAGCTTATTTATAGGAAAATGGAATGCATAATTAATCCATCCATGAACGGTCCATTAATTTACTTTAATCGGACGGTCCATATTTAAAGAAAAATCTTTTAAATAAAATAAAATATATTCTATTTATATAAAAAGATTTTCTTATATGCAAACACTACGCAACACTATGCATAATAAAATATAATATATTACATTTATAGAATAACTTTAATAAAGTATTCTCGCATTTTATATAAAAGATGTTTACATTTTATTACGTTAATAATACGAATAAAACAAAACATCATTATCGTTATAATAATTCATATTATTAATCAACAATAATTGAATCAAACCGAGTGACTTCTCACATAAATATCAATAATCAATACCGTGTCTTTCTACTATGCAACAACGCCAGACATCAGTACTTTTATTATCGAGTAGTAGTTCAATAGTATCAACGGTAAAACTTCAAAGTTATTTTCAATAAAATATTTTTGTCATTTTCTCGATCCGATGATAATTACATTTGTGGGGTCCACCAATGATTGTACTGGTGCACGGATATTTCCCGATAAAAAGAATATTTCCCGACAAATCGAATATAATATGACAAGTTGCATACTTTGCAAAATTTATAAATACTACCCATAACTATAACATTATTTCAATTCCATACCATAATATTTTAAAAAAAAAAATTCGAGAAAATTAAATATTTATTCATAAAATCCGGGTTCTCACATTCGATTTCACACTCTAAGGGCAGGCTAAGAAGTCTTCAAGAATACATCAAGAAATTTATTAACGATACTAACTGTGAATTCTATCCCTTAACCTGGATAGCACCTCATAATGATACCTATCAACTTGCCATCTTCATTCACGATGTCACCTAGAGAAAGTCTGGCTTTGGTGCATTCCACACAAGGAAGTCAACAATGAAAAGATCGGGGCTCTTTACTTATGGCTTGTTATGACAATGATTGACTTTAGTGGTTTGGTTACTTGAATTCGCATAACAGGTTGGTTAGGAATATGAAAGCTAACAACCTTTTGAAAAAGTATGATAAGTAGTTAACCAATCGATTTCTAAAATCACATCAAAGGCAAGTATTTTCAAAGAGATAAGATCGACAGGTAACGTGAAAGTGTCGATTTGAATCAAACAAGATTTATAAACAGTAGAGGTAACGAAGGTTTCTCCCAACGGAGTTTCAATAGATAAATCAAAGTCTAACTTCTCCGGAGTTAACTTCAAACATTGAACACAACTAGGTGAAATAAAAGAGTGAGACTTCGCAAGAGTTTATTACTAACATACCCGTGATAATTTTATTCAGATTCCTCGTCACGAAAAAAAACGCTTTCTCTTAAACTACCGGCTTTGGCTTGTCTGGGACATCCTTTGGCATCATTATCCCAGTTGGACTTGACTTCACCATACGACAAAATCAAGCTAGGTGACCTTCTCTTCCATAATTAAAACACGCTTTGGATTGCTGCGTACAGTTTGGACGGATGTGTCCCTCCTGTCCGCATTTGAAACATACAATCGGCGGTCGTTCTCCTTCCTTTGAAATGGGTGCTGGTGCTGACGTCTTCACGTCATTGTTAAACCTTCTCTTCTTGAAATGTCCATTCTTATTATATTGGCCATGATTACCACCGAAGTGGTTACCATTCTTGGCATGATAAATTCCCCCACGATGGTTATCATTGTTCCGATGACCGCTTGCCACCGTATGATTATTATTATCGTGTTGTTGGTCGTTGCCTTTTTGGTTGTCTTGACTCATTATCGCGCTCCAATAACTGAGCCCTATTCACAACATCTGAATATAAACAAAGTTTATGAGAAATTAGGTATTGACGTATATTGGTTTTCAAACCTCACAGAAACATTCGCGTCATTCTCTCCTCATTATCGACCAAATGGGATGCAAATCGGGATAACTCCACAAACTTAGCCTCGTCCTGCGACACGGTCATGTTATTTTGCTCCAATTTGATAAATTCCACCTCCTTCATATGACGAATGCTTTCGGGAAAGTACTTGTCATTGAACAACAATTGGAACTTCTCCCAAGACATCTTGAGTGCGTCAGGCTGGGTACGTTTTACAGATTCTCACCAATGATCTGCCTCTTCACGCAATATAAAGGTGGCAAATGGAACCTTTTGCTCCTCTTAGCATTTCAAGACATCAAATATCTTGGTAATCTGCTTTATCCATGTCTCTGCCTTAAGTGGCTCTGGCTTTCCCACAAACTCCGGTGGTCCCAGCTCCTTGAACTTCTTAGCGGTGACCAACCGTGGGTTGCCATTGTTTCCACTTGCATTATGAATAGGAGTCTCTCTCGTCTGGTGTTGCATGAATTCTAAAAAGCTTCTAAACTTACCGTCGTTCGTCAATTGATCAGTGTTGTTGTTTATAGGAGGATTATCGCCTTTCTGATGCACATTATCCTGACTATTGATCTGTGGATACTCAATGGTCTCCTGTGCTCCATTAATGTTCTCAACATTCTCGGATGCCATTTTTAAACAGTGCCACAAAATAAGGGTTAATTAACATATTACATATTATCCCTATACTCTGACCAACCAATTAAATAATAAATAAACTTAGGTAGGCCATACTAGCGAAGGAATTCCTCGTCTCTCCCCTCCTAGTTCTTATCTCACATCTTAGCCAGGGATCATATCCCTAAGCTTTGATACCAATTTTGACGCCCCCAAAATAGGTATACATCACCCATGTTGAGTCGCCAAATACATGGTACAAAATTCAAATACAAACTAATAATACAGCAGCCGTGTAAAATACGACAAAACATATGTTGTGAGTTTAAATACAAATATTGTCTTCTAGACAATATCCACTCTCAATGGAGTCTTCATTACATTTATTGTCACACTATTTCACAGAATAGTGAGGACTACTAATGCTATCCTCTGGACCATCACTCCATTCCCCGACTAGCCCCAGCTATGTTCTCATTTCCTGAAGAGAACAATGAAATAAAGGGTGAACTCAACTAGCCCAGTAAGAAATATTATGACAAAGATAATACTGAATAAATTATCATTAGTCTCCAACAATGTTAAACTGATAAAATACAATAGACATCAAGTTTAACTGCAGCGGATCAAGCAATCCACTAAAAGAGTCAAGTAGAGAATAAAATCTACTATCTTTTATGATTTAAAAAGTTTTTCATCACTTTTATCGCTGAGACTCAGCTTAATAAATAATTCACATCATTAAATCATCCCTGCACTACAGGCCAAAGATATGTTTTTAGTATCACGACCACGAATTATCCATGCACTACGGGCCAAAGCTAATCGTGTTTTCATCAACGGTCCTGATCATGCCATAAAATAATTCATCTTTGCTTCCTTGGCCGAAGAGAATCCATAGCCATAATCATACCAAAAACTGTCCATCAATGCACTACGGGCCAATGAGGACTTTTAATTTTTACATCATTTGTAACATTACGGTCATGATTATACCGAATAATCCCTGGTCATAATCATACCAAGTCCATCCATGCTCTACAGGCCATAGATGACTTTCAATAAATATAAACATGAGGATGATAACAATGATATAAGAATTCAATAAAATAAGTTCAAGAATTAAGTTATTCAGGAACCAATAATGTCCAAATTGTCAACATGATACTGCTTTGTAGAGTAAAATTCAAGAATGCTCAGAAGAATATTTCCATGAAAAGATACTAGATGAAGCGCAAACATCAAGGATGTTCTACTAATTTCATAGAGTATAGAAGTTAAAACTTTAATCAACTGAGTATAATACCGAATGGAATAACAAAAGATATCACAATGCATGCGGTACTTCACATAGACAGATTATCCCAACAGAATAATAATAACGGAACTAGGTCAGGTGAAAATCACACCGACAGGATGTTCCAACAGAATAATAAATAATGTAATAACAACAGAAATCACCATGCATGCGGTACTTGGCAGACAGACGAGTTATTCAAATGTAATAATAATAACGGAACCAGTCGGTGAAAATCACTGCCGAAGCGGGATGTTCCAAATGAATAATAAATCTTTGAATAATAAATGATGGAACCAGTCCTACGTTATAAGATGCATGTGATATTCTCGACGAGAATACTAAAGACGAATAATAAAATATAAAACCGTGTCCCATGATATAGCATGCAGGTGGATATTCGACGAGAATATTAAAGACGGAATAATAAAATGGAACCGGTCGGTGTAAAACACACGATAGGATATTCCAATGTAATAATAAAGACGAATAATAAAAAAAATGTCACCAAGTATAGGGTATTCACAGTATACAGGTTATTCCAATGCGAATAATAAGAAATGGAATAACAACAGTTCTCTTCATGAATAAGAAAGAATAACACCCCTTACCGTAAAAGAAACTGGATATAGGAAAAGAAAGTTAGCAGACTTCTCTTTTTATTTCTCTCTATAACTTTCTCTCTCTAGAGTTTAGTGAATTCGTAAGAAAATAATGAAGGAATGAACTTCTATTTATAGGAAAATAGAATGCATAGTAACTAACTCATGAATGGTTCAGATCGATTTACTTTAATCTAACAGTCCATATTTAAAGAAAAATCTTTTAAATAAAATATAATATATTCTATTTATATAAAAATATTTTTACTATGCAAATACTATGCAGGCACTATGCAAATACTATGCATAATAAAATATAATATATTCTATTTATAGAATAACTTTAATAAAGTATTCTATTTTATATAAAAAGATTTTACTACGAAAACACTATATCATAATAGAATATAATATATTCTTATTTATATAGAATAACTTTAATAAAGTATTACATTTTATATAAAAGATATTTACGCTTTTATTACGTTAATAATACTGAATAAAACAAAATTTATAAATCAACAATAATTGAATCAAATAATGTGAGATCTTGTCGTATTACTATTATAGCAATAATTGAACAAAGCGAAGTGACTTCTCACATAAATATCAATAATCAATACTGTAATGCTACTATGCAACAACGCGTATTCTTTATTTTTTTACTACCAAAGTAGTTCAACAATTATCAACCAGAAAACTTCCGCCATTATTTTTAATAAAATATTTTTTTGTCGTTTTCTCGATCCAAAAATAATTCCGTTGTGGGGTCCACTAATGATTGTACTGTCAGCGAATATTTTCCACACAAAGAATATTCCCGACCAATCGAATATAATATAACAACTTGCATACTTTGCAAAATTTATAAATACTACCCACAACTATAACATTATCTCAAATTCACACCATAATATAAAAAAAATTATTTTGAGAAAATTAATTCTTTATTCATAAAATCTGGGGTTTCACAGCTATAGACCACCGTTCTATTCCCCTGTTATCCCCCGCTCGACCTAGCTACACTTTTATTACCTGAAAAGAATTGTGAAGAAAATGGGTGAGCACAACTAGCTCAGTATAGAATATCATGACTAAAGATAATTAAATTATCAATAGCCTTCGTCAGTAATAAATCAGAGATTTAGAACATATGGTAGATAATAAAAATTTTCAACTATAGTTGCAGCGGAACGAGCAACCCATTAGAAGAGTCAAATAGACTATAAAGTCTATTATCTTCTCCACGTTAAAAGTTCACCAACAATGTTTTATCCCTGTAACATAAATCAACAATTCCTTTCCACCATCATATGAATAACTCATAATCATAATTATGATTCTAATTACTCTTCTCATCCAAGACGAAGTTAATTTTCATCACCTGTCTTTACCTGAAACATCAAAGATCATGGTTATACCAAATCACAGTTCCTGTTCATAATCATACTAATAAATTCATCTTTGCACTACGGGCCAAAGATATTCATCAACAGTTCATCTTTACACTATAGGCTAAAGATATTCAACAACAGGTCTTCTTTGCATTACGAGCCAAAGATATTAATCAATAATTCATCTTTGCACTACAGGCTAAATATATTCAAAAACAGGTCATATTTGTATTACGAGCCAAAGATATTCATCAATAATTCATCTTTGCACTACAAGCTAAGATATTCATCAATAATTCATCTTTGCACTACGGGCCAAAGATATTCATCAATATCTCATCTTTGCACTACATTTCAAAGATATTAATATCTCAAAGAAATACATAATCATTTCAGAAGTTATATAACAATAATTATAACCATGTTGATCAATTCACCTTTGCACTTAAGCTGAAAATATTCAATTGTAAATTCAATGGTCATGATCATACCAGTCAGCAATTCAACTTTTGTACTACTGGCCAAAGAGAACCCATAGTCACGATCATACCAATAATCTACCCATCTTTACACTTAAGTCAAAGAGAAATATCATCACCGGGATTATAAAAAATGTTATATATGATAATAAAAACAATATTATCAAAACATGGATTCAATCAAAGATAGTAACCATATAGACATCTTGGAAAAAAAGGAAAATTTCATTTTTTGGTGAATAATAGTCTTAGATATCGTGAATAAGTAACCCCAAACACAAAAAAGGTAAAGTTTCACAATAAAATCCATATCAATAATTATAACACCTAAATTCAAATGTTATAAATCACTTAATAATATCAAAATCTTAATATTATTAATATTACAACAATATTTAATAATTTCTTAAACTTATAAACAATTTATTTAAATTGTTTACACTTTACTAATTAATGCATTTAATCATCATAAAATGCCAAACTCATAAGATTTCATCACCAATAACCAAAATCCTCATAAAAAATCTGCATATACCTCACATATGATTCTCAAGCCATAAAATCATATTTTCCAATTTTCTTCCTTCATATAACATATTTAATTCATTTACTCATAACTAGATCATTTTCATGAAAAATACCAAATCAGTTCCAAAAATATTTCTTTTCTGGGATTTAGCAGAATATAGTCCCATATTGAACATATATTTTTCTCAGAATTTTTAAAAGTCATTTACTATTTTTCATATGGCCAAAACTACCGAATATTTAAACATTTATCATAAATTGTACTTTTGTCCAAAAATTCCGAAATTTACAGAATATACTCATGTTATATACATGTATTCCCAATAAAAATTTCACTAATTTTGGAGTTAACCACAAGGAGTTATAAGGGTTTTCTTTTAAAATCGTCTTTTCTCATAAAATTCATAACTCTTAATCTATACATCCAATAATTGCCATTTTTGGACACAATCAATATAACTCATTAAATTATCATTTCAAATTTTTCCAAAATTTTTGAAGGTCTGAAAAGTTACGAAACATGAAAAACATAACAACCCTTAAAATCCCTTACCTCGAAAAAGCGTTATTTTCGACCTAATATATAAAGAAAGAACCTTGCACTGAATAACACCTCTCAAAGTATCAAAATATTCACAAAATAAGCTTGATAATATAGGGAGAGAAAGAGAGAAATCTTATGTTTCTGGTGTGATTTTCAATTCTAACTTAGCCCTCTATTTATAGGAAAATGTTAAGACGTAAAGCAGACTTGACTGCTTTACTGATGGCTTTACCTGCTACTATTGCCATCCACCACAATTGAAAATTCAATTGAGTACATTTCTCACCAACCAATTCTAGAATTTTCCAAAATATTTTATCATTTAAACAATAATCAGAAAATTTAATAATTCACAGAAAATAGCCCAGTTATTAGAAAAATATGAATTTTATGTCCATTCTGCCTGAAATCGAATTCTCTACAACTTTGTAACTTTGAGTTTTTCCAAATTCCAAACCAAAAATATCCAAAATCCACAAACGGATGATTTTTAATACTTCCAGTCCGACAAAATACTGATAAAACATCTCAGCATTAATTATTTCATTAATAACCACATAAATAAATCCATTATTTATATCCACATCAAATAAATATTTCCTTATCATTTAAATCAATAATTAATTATTCTCAAATAATATTACAGAATCACAATTATGACAACCAGGCGTTCCCAGAAAGAGGGGCTTTCAGATAAGGATTTCTCTCATCTTGGTAGCCTGATTAGATTATCTAACCTCTCTCCTCGATGTAACTTTCTAGACATTGCCAATAATGTTATCTAATAATATTATTCAAATAATATGAATTATTGATCGATAATGGAAAATCTTGTGCGGTGACAATTATTGAAACAACAATAATATAAACTATCAACACAAAAAATTATTATTTCGATAAAATAAAATATTGAGCGATAGAATCATCGTAATAATTATTGAGTAGTGCCTTCTTACAAAAAAATTATCATGCTTCGTTAATAGTAACTCCTGAATAGTAACGCATGAATAGTAACTCGTGAATAGTAACTATAAAAATTGAATACTTTTATTTCATAAAATTCGGGGTCTTACAATCTCCCCTCCTTATAAAATTTCGTCCCCGAAATTTACGTACCTGATAATTCAAAGAGTTGAGAATACCTTGCTTTCATTTCAGATTTCATCTTCCCTGTCATCATAATTTCTCCAATGCTCATCTCCTGTATTTCAGATATTATTCGAGAATATAGCTTCAAAACAAGGGTTAATTGAACAAATTAACATATCACATAATATCCCGATATTATGACTGACCAACAAATAAGCTTAGGTAGGACACACTAGCGAAGGATATTACTCGTCTCTCCCTTCCTAGTTCTATTCCCTGATCTCCGCCAGAGATCATATCCCTAAGCTCTGATACCAACTGTGATGCCCCCAAAATAGGTCCAATCCATTCAACCTATTCTAGGTCGCCAAATACATGGTACAGAAAATAACTACAACTTTATTACAACAATTGTCGTGCAAAATACAACAACACGTATGCTGTAAGTTTTGATACAAATATATATCAACGGTGACTCATGTCCCAACCTTAGATAGCACGTCACAATGGCACCTTACATAAAGGTACAGTCAATAACTGTTTTAGAAATCAAAATCTTTGGAAAGTGCTCAAGAAAACATTCGTACATGGGAGGCCATACGTCTAGGTTATGATAGATATCATATGCCCACAGAATTATCTTTGGTTGACCTAATAGAACCCAAAGAAAAACGAGAAGATTACCATCATGTTCTTTCCAGTGGTGAGTCTTCTCTTGACATATAATTATCTCCGTTGTCTCCAAGTGAGAATTACCTTTCAAATAAACTCCAAGATCATATAGGTAGTGCTCGTAGATATACTCAGCAAGTGGATGTGCACAATCCTGTCTTATGATAACACGAGGTTGTATGTCATCAGACATCTTGTATGATAGTGGCAAAACATCCTTCCAAAGTTGGGTTCACCTCACCCTATTCGGTTCACCAAAATTAAATATCAAATGACGTATATAATACGACGCACTTATCTAAAGTTCTCAATAAAATTATTTTCATACTATTTAGTGAGAACCTCAACAGCTATAGACCACCGTTCTATTCCCCTGTTATCCCCCACTCGACCCAGCTACACTTTTATTACCTGAAAGGAATTGTGAAGCAAAAGGTGAAACAACTAGCTTCAATATATAGAATATCATGAATAAAGATAATTAAATTATCAATAGCCTTCGTCAGTAATAAATCAGAGATTTAGAATATATGGTAGATGATAAAACTTTTCAACCATAGTTGCAGCGGGACGAGCAATCCATTAGAAGAGTCAAATAGACTATAAAGTCTATTATCTTCTCCACGTTAAAAGTTCACCAACAATATTTTATCCCTGTAATATAAATCAACAATTCCTTTCCACCATCATATGAATAACTCATAATCATAATTGTGATTCTAATTACTCTTCTCATCCAGGACGAAGATAATTTTCATCACCTGTCTTTACCTGAAACATCAAAGATCATGGTTATACCAAATCACAGTTCCTGTTCATAATCATACTAATAAATTCATCTTTGCACTACGGGACAAAGATATTCATCAACAGTTCATCTTTACACTATAGGCTAAAGATATTCAACAACAGGTCTTCTTTGCATTACGAGCCAAAGATATTCATCAATAATTCATCTTTGCACTACAGGCTAAAGATTTCAACAACAGGTCATATTTGCATTACGAGCCAAAGATATTCGTCAATAATTCATCTTTGCACTACAGGCTAAGATATTCATCAATAATTCATCTTTGCACTACAGACTAAAGATATTCATCAATAATTCATCTTTGCACTACGGGCCAAAGATATTCATCAATATCTCATCTTTGCACTACATTTCAAAGATATTAATATCTCAAAGAAATACATAATCATTTCAGAAGTTATATAACAATAATTATAACCATGTTGATCAATTCACCTTTGCACTTAAGCTAAAAATATTTAATTGTAAATTCAATGGTCATGATCATACCAGTCAGCAATTCAACTTTTGCACTACTGGCCAAAGAGAACCTATAGTCACGATCATACCAATAATCTATCCATCTTTACACTCAAGTCAAAGAGAAATATCATCACCGGGATTATAAAAAATGTTATATATGATAATAAAAATAATATTATCAAAACATGGATTCAGTCAAAGATAGTAACCATATAGACATCTTGGAAAAAAAGGAAAATTTTATTTTTCAGTGAATAGTGTCGTATACGTGAATAGTAATCCCGACACAAAAAGGTGTGCCACCCGCCACATTTGAAAATTCAATTGAGCACATTTTTCACCAACCAATTCTAGAATTTTCCAAAATATTTTATCATTTAAACAATAATCAGAAACTTTAATAATTCACAGAAAATAGCCCGTTTATCAGAAAAATACAAATTTTATGTCCATTCTGCCTGAAATCGAATTCTCTACAACTTTGTAACTTTGAGTTTTTCCAAATTCCAAACCAAAAATATCTGAAATCCACAAATGGATGATTTTTAATACTTCTAGTCCGACAAAATACTGATAAAACATCTCAGCATTAATTATTTCATTAATAACCACATAAATAAATCCATCATTTATATCCACATCAAATAAATATTTCTTATATCATATAAATCAATAATTAATTATTCTCAAATAATATTACGAATCACAATTATGATTACCAAGCCGCTTCTAGGAAAGAGGGGCTTTAGATAAGGATTTCTCCTCTTCTTGCCGCAATTAGATTAGATTATCTAACCTCTCCTCGACAGAACTTTCTAGACATTGCCAATAATGTTATCTAATAATATTATTCAAATAATATGAATTATTGATCTAATAATGGAAAATACTGTGCAGTGACAATTATTGAAACAACAATAATATAAACTATCAACACAACAATTATTGACTCAATAAAATAAAATATTGAACAGTAACTACTGTAATAATTATTGAGTAGTGCCTTCTTACGAAAAATTATCATGCTTCGTGAATAGTAACTCGTGAATAGTAACTCATGAATAGTAACGCATGAATAGTAACTCATGAATAGTAACTATAAAAATTGAATACTTTTATTTTATAAAATTCGGGGTCTTACATAATACCCCTTACCTTTGAAAGAAATTGGATAAAAGAGTAGTGAGGTAGCAGGCATCTCTTCTTCTATAGATTTTCTCTCTATAATTTCTCTATAATTTCTCTCTATAATAAATGCTCTATAGCTTTAGTGAATTGGTGAGAAATGAAGAAGAATGAGCTTCTATTTATAGAAAAATATAGTTTCGATAATTACACGTTTTGGGGCTCGAAAAATTATAGTCTGATACCTCCAACTTTTTCTTCCTTTTTTAATTTAGTCCTGCAAGTATTATCAATCTTGCACCAACTCCCCTAATAGTAAATAATGTGATTCAATAGTAAATCATGTGAATCAATAGTTCTGAACATGTGAAAATACGAATTACAAGATATAGTACCTCCATCTATACCTCTATTTTTAACTTAGTCATGTAAGTATTATGAATCTTGCACCAACTCCCCTAATAGTAGCAAGAATGTGAATCAATAGTACACACATGTGAACAAATAGTTATAATCATGTGAAATAATAGCAATCAATTGCTCATTTATCCTAAGTTAAATACCCGATTAATTCAATATAACCTCCAGACATCAATTATTATCGAAATAAATGTCGATTTTTACTAACACAAACAATTCCACCATAATGAAACCATTTTTATCAAAAATATAAATTTTGAAATTTTGAAGTTTGACTTTTCCCGAAAAAGTCAACTGTTGACTTTTTGACCAAATAGTGAATTCTGGAAAATTTTGTGTTTATAGACTATTTTTACTAATTTCGACGTTCCGGATTCAGATATCACGTCCGCGTCTCCAAATTCAACTCCGAATAACATTCATCATTAATATTATAACTCACAATATTTATCAACCAGGTCGTTCCTAGGAAAGAGGGGCTTTCCGATAAGGATTTCTCCCATCATGGTAGCAATTGATTAGATTATCTAACCTCTCCTTGTGAACTTCTAGACATTGTAAATATTGTAATTTATAATATGAATAACTTTGTCGTCTCAATTATTGATTTAATAAAATAATATTTTATGCAGATGATACTGTGACAATAATTGAATCAATAATATGAGAGATATGATCGTGATTTATCGTAATAATAATTGAGTATAACCGGTGATTTATCACGTAAGCATCAATAATCAATATCGTGTGCTACTATGCAACCAGCGCCATTCATCGTACTTTTTTACTACCGAAAGTAGTTCAACAATATTAAAGGTAAAACTTCCGTAGTTATTTTCATAAAATATTTTTGTCGTTTTCTAACTATAGCGATAACTTAGTTGTAGGGGTCCACCAATGATTATGCCGTCGTACGAATATTCTCCGACAAAAAGAATATTCCCCGACAAAAAGAATATTCCTCGGCTAAACGAATATTATATAACAACTTGAATAATTTCCAAAATTTATAAATACTACCCACAACTATAACATTATATCAATTCCACACCATAATATTAAAAAAAATATTTTGAGAAAATTAAATATTTATTCATAAAATCTGGGTTCTCACAAGTTATTCCAATAGAATAATAAAGAATGGAATAACAAAAGAATTCACTATGCATGTGATAGATCGCACAAATAGGTTATTCTCAACAGAATAATAAAGAATGGAACCAGGTCATGCGTAATCCGCACCGACAGGATATTCCAACAGAATAATAAATAATGGAACCAGGTCATGCGTAAACACACATACAGGATATTTCGACAGGATAATAAACAATGGAATAACAACAAAATTCACCATGCATGCGATAAACCGCATGCATGAGTTATTCCAATGAATAATAAATAATGGAACCGAATTAAATGCGTAATACGCACGAGACGAGATATTCCAACGAGTATAATATAGAATTGAATAACAGAAGAATTTTTTCATGTATGCGGTACTTCGCATATACAGGTTATTCCAACAGAATAATAAGGAATGGAATAACAAAAGAATTTCACCAAGTATAGGGTAGTCCACGTATACAGGTTATTTTAACAAAATAATAAAGAATGGAATAACAGAAGTTCTTTTCATGAATACGAAAGAAATAATATCCCTTACGATAATAATATCTCTTACGAGTACAACAAATAATATCCCTTACCTTATAAAGAAGAGTACTCCGATGGGTAGGGCGGGGATATACTTGAAGAAAACCTGCAATATGCTCAAAGCTTTCTTAAACTCTAAAGAAACACGCTCAAGATTATAGAAGAAAAATTCTCTGAACTTCTGGTGTGTTTTCAATTGTAACTAAGCATCCTATTTATAGAAAAATAGAAAGTATACTATCTGATAAAATATAATATATTATATTTATAATATATATATATATATATTTTATTTAAAATCTAATAAAACAAATAACTTTATAAAAGTATTATGTTTTATATAAAAAGATTTTACTATCTGCAAACACTATGTAGGCACTATGCAAACACTATGCATAATAGAATATAATATATTCTATTTATAGTCTAATAAAATAAATAACTTTATAAAAGTATTATGTTTTATATAAAAAGATTTTACTATCTGCAAACACTTATGCATGCCTTATGCAAAAAAACTATGCATAATAGAATATATATATGCACGCATCTATGCAAAACTATGCATAATAGAATATAATATATTCTATTTATAGTCTAATAAAATAAATAACTTTATAAAAGTATTACATTTTATATAAAAGATTTTACTATACAAATACTATGCAAACACTATAATAATAGAATATAATATATTCTATTTATAGTCTAATAAAACAAATAACTTTATAAAAGTATTACATTTTATATAAAAGTTTTACTGCTTTTATTACATTTATAATAATAAAACAAACTTCATCGTCGTTATTATAATTCACACTATTAATCGACCGCCTGCTTTCCCAAGAGAAAGAGGGCTTTCGAATAAGGATTTCTCCTATTGGCCGCGCCGCAATTAGGTGACCAAACCTATCCTTGGCAGAACTTCTAGACATCATTAATATTGCAAATAATAATATTAATAACTTCGTTGTCTCAATTATTGATTTAATAATATATATCAACAATAATTGAATCAAATAACGTGATATACTATGCAGCAATTACTGTAGCAATAATTGAACAAAACTGAGTGACTTCTCACGTAAGCATCAATAATCAATACCATGTGCTACTATGTAACCACGCATATTATTGTACTTTTACTACCGAGTAGTTCAACAGTTTTAACGGTAAAACTTCCGTCGTTATTTTCATAAAAATATTTTTGTCATTTTTTCAATCAAATAATAATTCCGTTGTGGGGTCCACCAATGATTGTACCATCATACGGATATTCCCTGATAAAAAGAATATTCCCCAACCAATCGAATATTATATAACAACTTGCATACTTTGCAAAATTTATAAATACTACCCACAACTATAACATTATCTCAAATCCACACCATAATATTCAAAAAAAATATTTTGAGAAAATTAAATCTTTATTCATAAAATTTAGGATTTTACAATCTCCCCTACTTATGAAATTTCGCCCTCGAAATTTACGTACGTACCTGGTATGCCGAAGAGGTGAGATACCCTGACTTCATTTTAAATTCTAACTATTGAGGTATAACCTTTGAGTGTTGAATACGATCCTTCTTATCCAAGATTTTGACATGTATCTCCTCATACGTTAAATCTTCTGCTATATCGTCTAGTTCTAATTTAATAATGTGGTTCGGGTCATCCACATATTTACGTAACATTGATATGTTAAAAACATTATGAACACGCGACATACTTGGCGGTAAAACGAGTCTATAAGCCACAGTTTCTACTCGATCGAGGATTTCAAATGGGCCAATTAAATCGAGGGTTGAGATTTCCTCTCTTCAGCAACTCTTGCTTTTAAAATAACGCCCTCTTGAACCTTCTTCTTCGTATTCATCAGCTCAGGGTCTGTAGCTTTAGCAACTTTAACATTATCGACTAAAGTCGGTTCTAATCATATATTTGTTATCTTCACGTAGGTTCGTGTATTCGCACTCGTAAACGCATACGATCTTCTACTCAACACGTCAGCTTCCACGTTCGCTTTTCCACGATGGTATTGAATGGTCAAAACCTTCAACAGCTCGAGCCATCGTCTTTGGCGCATTATACATTCGTTTTGGGTGAAGAAATACTTGAGGCTTTTAGAAATGAGTTTTGTACTAGGGTCAATACAAAATTCAATTTCACGCTCTAGGGGTAGGTTAAGAAGTCTTCAAGAATATGTCAAAAAATTTATTAACAATAAAAATATCATTTAAAAACTGTGACACTCATCCAAGACTTGGATAGTACGTAACATTGATACCTATCAACTTGCCATAGTCATTCACAACGTCGCCTACAGAAAGTCTGGCTTCGGTGTATTCCAAGACTTGGAAGTCACCAGTGAAAGGCTCGGGGCTTTTTACTTATGGCTTGATATGACAATGATTGACTTTAGTGGTTTGGTTACTTGAATTCGCATAACAGGTTGGTTAGGAATATGAAAGCTAACAACCTTACGAAAAGCATGATGAGTAGTTAACCAATTGATTCCTAAAATCACATCAAAGGCAAGTATTTTCGAAGAGATAAGATCGACAGGTAACGTGAAAGTGTCGATTTGAATCAATAAGATTTATAAATAGTGGAGGTAACGAAGGTTTCTACTAACGAAGTTTCAACCAATAAGTCAAAGTCTAACTTCTTCGGAGTCAAATTTAAACTTTGAGTGCAAGCAAGAGAGATAAAAGAATGGGTAGAACCGGTATCTAATAAGGTATAGACTTCGCAAAAATTTATAATTAACTAACCCGTTCTAACTTCGTTCGGGTCACTCGCTTTTTGAGAAGTCACAAAAAATGTTCTTCCTGAAACCACCGACTTTATTTTGTTTTTATCCGCCTTTGGTGTCACCGTCCCATCTGGACTTGATTTCGCTACAAGACAAAATCAAGCTATGTAACCGTCTTTTCCATAACTAAAACTTACCTTAGAAGACTGTGGACAGTTTGGTCTGATATGTCCCTCCCCGCCGCATTTGAAGTATATGATAGGTGGTCGTTCTTCTTCCTTAACAACGGGTGCGGATGCTAACGTCTTTCCATCATTGTTGAATCTCCTCTTCTTGAAATGTCCATTCTTATTGTTTTGGCCATGATTACCACCGAAGTGGTTACCATTTCTGGCATGTTGATTCCTTCCATGCTTATTGTCACTGCTTCAATGACTGTTATCACTGGTATTATCATTTTGCCGTCTGCTCTCTTTTGGTTGGGTTGACTCATTATCGCGCTCCAATATCTGAGCCCTATTAACAACATCTGAATACAAACACAATTTATGAGAGATAAGATATTGACATATCTCGGGTTTCAAACCTCTTAGAAACATTCACGTCATTCTTTCCTCATTATCAACCAAATGGTACGCAAATCGGGACAACTCAGAAAACTTGGCTTCGTACTGCGACACGGTCATGTTGTTTTGCTCCAGCTTGATGAACTCTACCTCTTTCATGTGACGAATACTTTCGGGAAAATACTTGTCGTTGAACAATTCTTGGAACTTCTCCCAAGTCATCTTCAGTGCGGTAGGTTGAGTACGCTTTATAGATTCCCACCACTAATCTGCCTCTGCTCGCAACATGATTATGGCAAAGGGAACCTTTTGATCCTCAGAGCATCCCAAGACATCAAATATCTTGTAGATCTACTTTATCCACGTCTCCACCTTAAGTGGTTTTGGCTCTCCAAAAAACTCTGGTGGTCCCAGTTCCTTGAACTGCTTAGCGGTGACCGATCGTGAGTTGCCATTATTTCCACCTATATTTTGAAGAGGAGTCTCTCTTACCTGATGTTACATGAATTGCATAAAGCCTTTAAACATCCCGTTGTTCATCATTTGATCGGTGTTGTTATTTACTTGAGGATTATTGTCTTCCTGTTGCACATTATCATGATTATTAATCTGTGGAAACTCAATGGTCTCCTGTGCTCCATTGCTATTCTCAACATTTTCAGATGTCATTTTTAAATACTGCCACAAAATAAGGGTTAATTAACATATCACATATTATCCTTATACTCTGACCGACCAATTAAATACCAAATAAACTTAGGTAGGTCATACTAGCGAAGGAATTCCCCGTCTTTCCCCTCCTAGTTCTTGTCTCACATCTCAGCCAGGGATCATATCCCTAAGCTTTGATACCAATTGTGACGCCCCCAAAATAGGGTATACATCACCCATCTTGGATCGCCAGATACAAGGTACTGAATACAAATACAAACTAATTATACAACAATCGTGTAAAATACGACAAAACATAAATTGAGAGTTTTAATAAGAATATTGTCATCTAGACAATATCCACACTCAATGGAGTCCTCAATACATTTATTGTCACACTATTTAACAGAATAGTGAGGACTACTAATGCCATCATCTCGGACCGCTACCTCGCTTCCCCGACTAGTCCCGCTCGTTCTCATTTCCTAAAGAGAATAGTGAAAGAAAGGGTGAGCTCAACTAGCTCAGTAAGAAATATTATGACTAAGATAATGCAAAATAAATTATCATTAGTCTTCAACAATGTTAAACTGATAAAATACAATAGACATTAAGTTTAACTGTAGCGGAACGAGCAATCCATTAGAAGATTCAAGTAGAGCATGATATCTACTATCTTCTATGATTTAAAATGTTTTCATCAATTTTTATCGCTTAGACTCAGCTTAATAAATAAACCAAATCATCGAGTCATCCCTGCACTACGGGCCAAGGATATTCATTAAATCATCAATGGTCATGATTATACCGAATAATCCCTGGTCATAATCATACCAAAAACTGTCCATTAATGCACTACAGGCCACTGAGGACTTTTACCACATCATTTATAACATTACAGGTCATGATTATACCTAATAATCCCTGGTCATAATCATACCAAAGTCCATCTATGCACGTAAGCCAAAGATAACATAAGGAATGGAATAATAAGGAATAGAAGAATTTCACCATGTATGCGGTATTTCGCATATACAGGTTATTTCAACAGAATAATAAGGAATGGAATAACATAAGAATTTCACCAAGTATAGGGTAGTCCACGTATACAGGTTATTCCAACAAAATAATAAAGAATGGAATAACAGAATTTCTCTTCATGAATACAAAAGAAATAATACCCCTTACTATAAAAATATCCCTTACGAGTACAACAAATAATATCCATTACCTTATAAAGAAAAGTAATCCGATGGGTAGGGCGGGGATATATTTGAAGAAAACTTGCACTACGCTCAAAGCTTTCGTAAACTCTAAAGTAATACGCTCAAGATTATAGAAGAAGAATTCTCTGAACTTCTAGTGTGTTTTCAATTCTAATTAAGCATCCTATTTATAGGAAAATAGAAAGGATATTATGCAATAAAATATAATATATTCTATTTATAATATATATATATGTATATATATATTATTTAAAATCTAATAAAACAAATAACTTTATAAAAGTATTCTGTTTTATATAAAAAAATTTACTATCTGAAACAACACTATGTAGGAATTATGTAAACATTATGCATAATAGAATATAATATATTCTATTTATAATCTAATAAAACGAATAACTTTATAAAAGTATTCTGCTTTTATATAAAAAGATTTTATTGTCTGCAAACTACTACGCAGGCACTATATAAACACTATCATAATAGAATATTATATATTCTATTCTAATAAAACAATTACTTTATAAAAGTATTACATTTTATATAAAAAAGATTTTCTGCTTTATTACATTTATAATAATAATAAAATAAAACTTATCACCTTTATTATAATTCATAATATTAATCGACCGGTTGTTCCCGGAAAGAGGGCTTTCCAATAAGGATTTCTCCCTATGACGCAAGTGATTAGGTGACCAAACTCCTTGTTATCTCGTTAATTTGTTTAATAATATATAAATAACTATTATCTCAATTATTGATTTAATAATATATAAAATATTGACAATAATTGAATCAAATAACGTTATACTATCAAAATTCTTCGTAGCAATAATTGAACAAAACTGAGTGACTTCTCACATAAGCATCAATAATCAATATCGTGTGCTACTATGCAACCACGTGTATTACTGAACTTTTAACACCGGGTGTTTCCATAAAATATTTTTGTCGTTTTCTCAATCCGACAATAATTCCATTGCGGGGTCCACCAATGATTGTGTCGTTGTACGAATATTCCCTCTTAAAACGAATATTCTCTGACCAATCGAATATAATATAACAACTTGCATACTTTGCAAAATTTATAAATACTACCCACAACTATAACATTATCTCAAATCCACACCATAATATTAAAAAAAATATTTCGAGAAAATTAAATCTTTATTCATAAAATTTGGGGTCTCACAAGATTGTTATTTCTAGCAATATAATGGTAGAAATTAGGACACTTATGGAATGTAATTGTTGGGCATCTTTTGTGGGAAATTTATTGGTTGTAATCTATGGATAATTTCTTTGAATGAAGATGTTGTAAACATTATTGATGTTTTATGTGTGAATTGTCGTAAATTTACATATTGTTTATGATATATATGCTATAAAATGTTTGGTGTGCAATTTATGATACCTGGTGCATTTCATAGGCACCCTGCATTAATGCACAAACCATACTGCATCATACACTACAATTGCCCAACTGTTCTAATAACCACACAATGGTAAAAAAAAATGTTATAAACTTTTAGGAATTGTTATTGCCATTCAATTAAGTAATTAATTCCCAGTACATTCCACAAATCAGAGACAACTCAAAACAGTTGTCTTAACAGGTCTGTTAACAAAATATATCATACACTGTAATTTACAATCCCAGCCACACCTTCTTGGCCCTAGGCAACATACATACATCAATAATTCATAAGCTTAGGAGAAATTATCTGCAGTAGGCCCCAAAAAAGACCCTAAACTGGATACATACATCAATAATTCATAAGCTTAGTACCCAAAAAAAGAACAAAAAGATTTAAAAAATCTCGTGTCAACACTATTTATCTGCAGTATGCCCTCTGTGACGCCCCCAAAATAGGTCCACACAACCCATTCTGAGTCACCAAAATACATGGTATAAAATTCAAATACAAACTTCAATTATACAACTATTAATTGTCGTGTAAAATATGACAAAACATAAGTTGTGAGTTTCAATACAAATATTGTCTCGTAGACAAAATCCAAACTCAAATAACGTCCTCATTACAATTATTGTCACACTATTTTACAAAATAGTGAGCACTGTTATAATAACCATCTTGGACCATTACTCCACTCCCCGACTAGTCCCAGCTACATTATCGCCTCCTGAGAAGAACAATGGAACCAAAAGAAAAAGGGTGAGCTCAACTAGCCCAGTAAAAAATATTATGACTAAGATAATATAGAACAAATTATTCTTAGTCCTCAACAGGAAAAAAATCTCATAGAATATAATAGACAACAAGTTTTAGATCAACAACTGCAGCGGAACAATCAATCCATTTGAAGAGTCAAGTAGAGCATGATGTCTACTATCTTCTATGATTTAAAAGTCCATCATAAATATTTTATCCCTGTAACACCAACCAATAAATATTTCAAATCAACAAATTATCCATGCAATACGGGCCAAGGATATTTGTTTGTATCACCAGTGGTCATGATCATGCCAAACAACTGTCCATCTATGCACTACAGACCAAAGAGAACTTTCACCACAAACTTTATCTGTAACATTAAAATCATGATTATACCAATACACAATTCTTGGTCATAATCATACAAATCAACAGTCCATATTTGCACTGCGGGCCAAAGATAACTTTCACCACAATATAAGAATGAGGACGATGACAATGATATAAAGAATCAATCAAATGAGATCAAGGATAAATATTAGAGATTTATAATTCAATTTATCAAGAGTTCAAAATGTCCAAATTGTCAACATGATAACTAATTGTGGAGTAAAATTCAATAAAGATATTCATGTATCAAAAATAATTTTGACAGAAAAGAAAATTAAATTATGTTGTGAGCGATTACATGAATAATAATACTTAGTATGAATAGTACCCATAAATAGTACTCAAACATGCATGAAAGATAAAATTCAATAAGAAAGTTCGCACCAATATTCCAAAGTTGAAATGACAATAGATGAAGCGCCAAAACTAAAGAAATTTCTAATCATTTCAAGAATTATAGAAGCGATACTTACCATAGTAAGTTTAAATTTAGGAATATGAAATGAATTAATATCACTTACATAATATGAAGTATGAAAGAAAATGATATTTTTTTACTAGTATTGAAATAAAATAATATCATTAACGAAAAAAATAATATCCTTTACGGAAAAAATATAATATTCTTTACCTTAGTAGAAACTAGATTTGACTAGAATATCAGATATTATCTTGAGAAAATCTTGCACGAAAAGCTATATTCAAAGTATTTTTATACTCTAAAGAATTAATCACAATATTACAATAGGAAAGCTTGAGATTTTTGATGTGTTTAGGATGGTGGTTGCCTCCCCTTTTATAGTGTAATCTAGGAGGAAAAATCAAATAATCCTGCCTAATTTCTTTCCTTTCTCTGCCTAACTTGCCTAACTTTCTCATATTTCCTTATAGGCGAGGATCCACATTTTGGAAACACCACTTTGCAGGAGAAGCCTCCACTTTGGGGGGAAAAATGTGCAGGAGAATTGTGAACGCAATTGTTTTGGAAAAGGAATTCAAAACCAAAATGATAACATTCACTCTACTTTTATTAACATGTTAAAAATTATATATTATTATAAAAACATTACCATTTAAATTATTAAATTATCCTATTATATTATCACATTATACTATTATAATGTAATATTATAATAATATATTTGAGTGAATATTTTATCGAAGAAAATAATTGTGATTGCATAAAAAAATATGCCAAACTTTCAACAAATATTTTATGTTAAATTCTTCATTTATATCAAAATTGAACCAATATTCACCACATAATAATTATTCACAATTAATATTATAAGCTCACTATATTAACAACCATATCATTCGTAGGAAAGATGGGGCTTTTAGATAAGAATTTATCCTAATTGGTAGCCTTGATTATATAACCTAACCCTTTTCTTGATGCAATTTTCTAGATATTGCCAATAATGCTATCTAATAATATGAATAATTGTGTCATGTCAATTATTGATTTAATAATATAAAATATTATGTAGATGATCTTTGTGAGAATAATTGAATCAATAATATGAGATCTTATCTGACAATTCTTGTGACAATTATTGAATGAAACTTAGTGACTTCTTACGTAAGAATCAATAATCATAAATATTGTGCAATACTGGTGTCTTCTTGTCGCAAGCAACCAATGCCGTATTAATATACTTTTTTATCACCGGGTATTTCAACGATTAACGAAAAATCTATGCCGTTATTTTTTATAAAAGGTTATTTACGTCAACTTTCGAATATTCCCCGACAAAAATGAATATTTTATAATGACTTGCTTACTTTTGCAAAATTTTTGCATATCTGTAGGACTGGTTCCATCACTTATTATTCAAATTTATTATTACATTTGGAACATCCCAGCTTGTCGATTGTGATTTTCATCCGACTTTGATTTACGTTATTATTATTTTGTTGGGATAACTGCTTCATCTGTACCGCATTTGCGTGGTGATATCTTTTGTTATTCCATTCGGTATTATACTCAGTTGATTAAAATTTTGACTTCTATACTCCATGAAATTAGTGGAATATCCTTGATATTTGCGCTTCATCCAGTATTTTTCATGAAAATATTCTTCTGAGCATTCTTGGATTTTACTTTACAAAGCAATATCATGTTGACAATTTGGACGTTATTAGTTCCTGAATAACTTAATTCTTGAACTTGTTTTATTAAATTCTTATATCATTGTCATCATCCTCATGTTTATATTTTTGAAAGTCATATGTGGCCTGTAGAGCATAGATGGACTTGATATGATTATGACCATGGATTATTCGGTGTAATCATGACCGTAATGTTACAAATGATGTGGTAAAAGTCTTCATTGGCCCGTAGTGCATTGATGGACAGTTGTTGGCATGATCATGACCATTGATGAATACACAAATATCCTTGGCACGTAGTGAATGAAATTTGTGGTCGTGACCCTAATGAACATCCTTGGCCGTAGTGCAGGGATGATGTGGATTATTTATTAAGCTGAGTCTCAGCGATAAAAGTGATGAAAAACTTTTTAAATCATAAAAGATAATAGATTTTATTCACTACTTGACTCTTTTAATGGATTGCTTGATCCGCTGCAGTTAAACTTGATGTCTATTGTATTTTATCAGTTTAACATTGTTGGGGACTAATGATAATTTATTCTGCATTATCTTAGTCATAATATTTCTTACTGGGCTAGTTGAGCTCACCCTTTCTTTCACCGTTATTCTCTTCAGAAATGAGAACGTGCTGCCGAGACTAGTCGGGAAATGGAGTGACGGTCGGATGATAGTATTAGTAGTCCCTACTATTCTGTTAAATAGTGTGACAATAAATATAAATGAGGACTGAATTTGAGTTTGTATAGTGTCTATGAGGACTCAATTGAGAATGGATATTGTCTAGATGACAATATTTGTATTTAAACTCATGACATATGTTTTGTCGTATTTTACCGCATCGTCAGACATTAGTTTGTATTTGAATTTTGTACCATGTATTTGGCGACTTCGAAGATGGGTGATGTATGCCTATTTTGGGGGCGTCGTAGTTGGTATCAAAGCTTAGGGATATGATCCCCGGCTAAGGTGTGAGATAAGAACTAGGAGGGGAGAGACGGTGAATTCCTTCGCTAGTATGACCTACCTAAGTTTATTTGTTATTTAATTGGGTGGTCAGAGTATAGAAATAATATGTGATATTTTAATTAACCCTTATTTTGTGGCAGTGTTTGAAAAAGGCATCCGAGAATGTTGAGAACATCAATGGAGCACAGGAGACCGTTGAGTCTCCACAGATCAATAGTCAGGATAATGTGCATTAGGAAGGCGATAATCATCAGGCAAACAACAACACTGACCAAATGACGAACGACGGTACGTTTAGGAGCTTTTTAGAATTCATGCAACATCAGGTGAAGGCAGCTCCTGTTCATAATGCAGGTGAAAATAATGGCAACCCACGGTTGGTCACCGCTACGCAGTTCAAGGAGCTGGGACCACCGGAGTTTTTAGAAAAGCCAGAACCACTTAAGGCGGAGACGTGGTTAAAACAGATCACCAAGATATTTGAAGTCTTGAGATGCTCCGAGGAGCAAAAAGTTCCCTTTGCCACTTTTATGTTGCGTGAAGAGGCAGATTACTGGTGGGAATCTGTAAAACGTTGTGAAACCCCAGATTTTATTAATAAAGAATTAATTTTCTCGAAATAATTTTTTTTGTTATGGTGTGAATTTGAGATAATGTTATAGTTGTGGGTAGTATTTATAAATTTTACAAATTATGCAAGTTGTCATGTTATATTCGATTGGTCGGGAAATATTCGTTTTATTAGAAAATATCCGTATGCAACTATGACAATCATTAATTGGATTCTATAACGGGAATTATTATTTGGATTAAAAAACAACAAAAATATTTTATAAAAATAATGACGGAAGTTTTAATCTACTTACATAATATCTTGAGCATAAAACCAAATAATTTATTAATATAAATATTTAACACTAATACTTAATTATACAAAGCTTTAAATTATGCACCTACCGATAAAATTTACTACCTAATATATCACAGGAACGGTTTTATATGTTAAATTATGTTGATGGGTGATGTATATTATGGATTGCTTGTTCCAAAACTTTTATCAATTGGATATTATAATAAGAATTCGGTAATATACATAATACTTTTATTCCATTGAATTCGTCCGGTACATGAGAGTTTTAATTGTGATTATTCAGTATTGCCGCCATAATTATTATTCAATTGATTAGGGCGTCACAGTTGGTGATGGATTATTTTATAAAATAAAAATGTTTAATTTTTTATTTTTATGAATAGTTAAATTGATAAAAGTTTAAAGTTAAGGGTGACATTTGAAATTTTTTCAAAGTGATGATGAAGTTTTGTTTTATTCAGTATTATTAACGTAATAAAATAGAAATATCTTTTTATATAAAAAATGAATACTTTTTATTAAAGTTATTCTATAAATATAATATATTATATTTTATTATGCATAATAGTCTTGCAAGATATTTCAGACGTAGTAAAATCTTTTTATATAAATAGAATATATTATATTTTATTTAAAAGATTTTGCTTTACGTGAACCGTCCGATTAAAGTAAATCAATCTGAACTGCTTCATGGATTAATTACTACGCATTCCATTTTCCTATAAATAGGAAGCTTAGTTAGAAATGGAAATCACACCGTAAGTTGCGTAGAATTCTTCTTCTATAATCTTGGCGTATTTCCTTAAGAGAGTTTTAAGAAAAACTTTGAAAACAAGAACATAGTATAAGTTTTCTTTAAGAAAATCCTCACCCTAGCGATGGAATATTCTTCTTTTACGGTAAGGAATATTATTCTTTTATATTCATGAAGAAAAGCATTGTTATTCCATTTCTTATTATTCGCTGGAATAACTCAGTATATGCTTAATACCCTATACTTGGTGACATTCTTCTATTATTCTGCATTTTATTATTCTCGTTGAATATCCTCGCTGCGTGTGTTTTACACCTTTACCGGTACCATTTTTATTATTCCATCTTTATTATTCGTTTAATATCATATCTCTTATCTACTTTTGGACTGGTTCCATTTTATTATTCCGTCTTTAATACTCATTTAAATATCTTGTATGCATCTTTATACGTAGGACTCGGTTCTATTTTATTATTCCGTCTTTAATATTACGTCGGAATATCCTATCTGTCTATATCTGTAATTCTGGTTCCATTTATTATTATTCTTTATTATTTTGTTTTAATATACCGTCTGCATCTACGCCTTTAATTCTGGTTCCATCATTTATTATTCCGCATTTATTATTACATTTGGAACATCCCAGCTTGTGTGATTTTCACCGACATTCGGTTCCGTTATTATTATTCTGTTGGGATAACTCGTCATCGCAATCTGCGTATGTATGGTGATATCTTTTGTTATTCCATTCTTGATATATACCCAGTTGATTAAAATTTTGACTTCTATACTCCATGAAATTAGTGGAATATCCTTGATATTTGCGCTTCATCCAAAGATTTTTCATGGAAATATTCTTCTCGAGCATTCTTAAATTTTACTTTACAAAAGCAATATCATGTTGACAATTTGGACATTATTGGTTCTTGGATAAATTAATTCTTGAACTTGTTTTATTGAATTATTATATCATTGTCATCATCCTCATGTTTATATTTATTAAAAGTCATATGTGGCACAGAAGCGTAGATGGACTTGGTATGATTATGACCATGGATTATTCGATATAATAATGACCGTAATGTTACAAATGATGTAAAATTAAAAGTCCTCATTGGCCTGTAGTAGGTGCATTGATGGACGCTTTTTGGTATGATTATGGCTATGGATTCTCTTGACCAAGAGGAGAAAAGATGAATTGTTTTATGGCATGATCGTGACAATTGATGAAAATATCGATTATCTTTGGCCCGTAGAGAATGGATAATTCGTGGTCGTGATACTAAAGAATATACTTGGCACATAGTGCGTGAATGATTTTATGATGTGGATTATTTATTGAAATGAGTCTCGGCGATAAAAGTGATGAAAACCTTTTAAATCATAAAAGATAGTAGATTTTATTCTCTACTTGACTTTTTAATGGATTGCTTGATTACCGCAGCTTAAACTTGATGTCTATTGTATTTTATCAATTTAACATTGTTGAAGGCTAATGATAGTTTGTTCTGCATTATCTTAGTCATAATATTTCTTACTGGGCTAGTTGAGCTCACCCTTTCTTTCATTGTTCTCTTCAGGAAATGAGAATATAGCTGGGACTAGTCGGGGAATGGAGTGACGGTCCAGATAATAGTATTAGTAGTCCCCACTATTCTGTTAAATAGTGTGACAATAAATGTAATGAGGACTGAATTTGAGTTTGTATACTGTCTATGAGGACTCAATTGAGAATGGATATTGTCTAGATGACAATATTTGTATTTAAACTCACAGCATATGTTTTGTCGTATTTTTACACGACTGCTGTATTATTAGTTTGTATTTGAATTTTGTACCATGTATTTGGCAACTTAAGATGGGTGATGTATGCCTATTTTGGGGGCATCACAAACGTACCCAGCCTGACGCACTCAAGATGTCTTGGGAGAAGTTCCAAGAGTTGTTCAATGACAAGTACTTTCCTGAAAGCATTCGTCACATGAAGGAGGTGGAATTTATCAAGTTGGAGCAAAACAACATGGCCGTAATCGCAAAGATCTGAGGCTAAGTTTGCAGAGTTATCCGGTTTGCATCCCATTTGGTCGATAATGAGGAGAGAATGACGCTAATATTTTTGCGAGGTTTGAAACCCAATATACGTCAATACCTCATTTCTCACAAACTTTGTTTATATTCGATGTTGTGAATAGGGCTCGATTATTGGAGCGCGATAATGAGTCAAAGACAACCAAAAGGCAACGACCAACAACACGATAATAATCATACCGGTAAGGGCAGCGGGTCATCTAACAACGATAACCATCGTGGGGGATATTATCATGCCAAGAATGGTAACCATTTCGGTGGTAATCATGGCCAAGATAATAAGAATAGACATTTCAAGAAGAAGGTTCAACAATGACGCGTGAAGCGCCGACGATCAAAGACCTTTTTCAAAGGAAGAAGAAGCGACCATCGATCATATGTTTCAAATGCGACAAGAGGGACACATCCTTCCAAATCAGACGCAAAGAATCCAAAGCGTGTTTTAATTGCGGAAGAGAAGGTCACCTAGCTCGATTTTGTCAGATGGTGAAGTCAAGTCCACCGGGATAGTGATGCCAAAGGATGTCCCGCATGCTTCAAAGCCGTAGTTTAAGAGAGCGCGTTTTTTTTTCATGACGAGGAACCCGGATAAAATTATCACGGGTATGTTAGTCATAAACTCTTGCAAGTCTATACCGTGTTAGATAATCTGGGTTCTACTCACTCTTTTTATTCCACCTAGTTGTGTTCAATGTTTGAAGTTAACTCCTAGAAGTTAGACTTTGATATATCTATTTAAACTCGATTAGGAGAAACCTTCGATACCTTCACTATTTATAAATCTTGTTTGATTCAAATCAACACTTTCACGCTACCTGTCGATCTTATCTCTTTGAAAATATTTGCATGGATGTGATTTTTGGAATCGATTGGTTAACTACTCATCATGCTTTTTGTAAGGTTGATAGCTTTCATACTCCTAACCAACCCGTTATGCGAATTCAAAGTAACCAAACCACTAAAGTCAATCATTGTCATATCAAGCCATAAGTAAAGAGTCTCAAGCCTTTCATTGTTGACTTCCTTGTGTGGAATGCACCGAAGCCAGACTTTCTGTAGGCGATATCGTGAATGAAGATGGCAGGTTTATAGGTTTTATTGTGAGATGCTATCCAGGTTAAGGGATAGAAGTCATAGTTGGTATCAATATGACGTACTATCCAAGTTTTAGATAAGATGAACAATTTTGAATGGTATTTCTATCATTAATAAATTTTCTGGCGTATTTCTAAAGACTTCTTGACCTACCCTAGAGCGTGAAATCGAATTTTGTACTGACCCCAGTACAAAACCTCATTTCTTAAACCCTCAAATATTTCTTTACTTAAAAATGAACGTATCATGTGCCAAAGACGTTGACTCGAGTTGTTGAAGATTACGATCGTACCATTCAATATCATCGTGGAAGAGCGAACGTGGTAGCTAACGTGTTGAGTAGAAGATCGTATGCGTTTACGAGTGTGATGTTGTTAACACAAAGACTCATTTCGTATAACTTACAAATGATGAAGATAGAGTTAAAGACTCTAGGGACCCACATGAAGATAACGAATAAACGAGTAGAATCGACTTTAATCGATAAAGTTAAAGCCGCTCAAGCTACACACCCGGAGCTGATGAAAGTGAAGAAGAAGAAGGTTAAAGAGGGCATTATTCTAGAAACAAGAATCGACGAAGAGAGGAAATCTCAACCCTCGATTTAATTGGCCCATTTAAAATCCTCGATCGAGTAGGAACTGTGGCTTATAGACTCGTTTTACCGCCAAGACTGTCGCGTGTTCATAACGTTTTTTTAACGTATCGATGTTACGTAAATATGTGGACGACCCAAACCACATTATTAATTTAGAACCGGACGAGATAGCGGATGATTTAACGTTTGAGGAGATACATGTTAAAATCTTGGATAAGAAAAATCGTATTCAACACTCAAGAGTTAGAATCTAAAATAAAGTGAAGGTATCCTCACCTGTTCGGCATACTAGGTATGTACGTAAATTTCGAGGGCGAAATTTCATAAGGAGGGGTGATTGTGAAACCCCAGATTTTATGAATAAAAAAATTAATTTTCTCGAAATAATTTTTTTTAATATTATGGTGTGAATTTAAGATAATGTTATAGTTGTGGGTAGTATTTATAAATTTTGTAAAGTATGCAAGTTGTTATATTATATTCGATTGGTCAGGGAATATTCTTTGTGTCGGAAAATATTCGTACGACGGTACAATCATTGGTGGACCCCACAACGGAATTATTATCGGATTGAGAAAACGACAAAAATATTTTATTAAAAATAACGGCGGAAGTTTTACCGTTGATACTGTTGAACTACTCGAGAGTAAAAAAGTCTGATGTCTGGCGTTGTTGCGTAGTAAGTAGACACGGTGTTGATTATTGATAATTATGTGAGAAGTCACTCGGTTTGATTCAATTATTGTCAATTAATAATATGAATTATTTAATGATAATGAAGTTTTGTTTTATTCAGTATTATTAACGTAATAAAATGTAAACATCTTTTATATAAAATGTAATACTTTATTAAAGTTATTCTATAAATAGAATATATTATATTTTATTATGCATAGTGTTGCATAGTGTTTGCATAGTAAAAAATCTTTTTATATAAATAGAATATATTATATTTTATTTAAAAGATTTTTCTTTAAATATGGATAGTCGATTAAAGTAAATCAATCTGACCGCTCATGGATTAGTTACTATGCATTCCATTTTCCGATAAATAGAAGCTTAGTTAGAATTGAAATCACACCGTAAGTTCGTAGAATTCTCCTTCTATAATCTTGAGCGTATTTCCTTAAGAGTTTTAAGAAACTTTAAGCGAAGAACATAGTATAAGTTTTCTTTAAGAAAATCCTCACCCTAGCAATTTAATATTCTTCTTTTTTACGGTAGTGGATATTATTCTTTTATATTCATGAAGAGAATTGTTGTTATTCCATTTCTTATTATTCTCATTGAATAACTCAGTATACGCTGAATACCCTATACTTGGTGACATTATTTTATTATTCGCTCTTTAATATTCTATCTAAATATCCTCATGCATCTATCTGTGGGACTGGTTCCATTTTATTATTCCGTCTTTATTATTCTATCTAATATCCTCGCTCTATTTTATACTGTAGGACTGGTTCCATTTTATTATTCCGCCTTTTAATATTCTCATTTTAATATCCTCATCTCTCATGCTATCTGTACGGACTGGTTCCATTTTATTATTCCGCTCTTTATTATTACTCGAATATCCTCGCTCCTGTTATACGCCGACTTCTGGTTCCATTTTATTATTCCGTCTTTAATATTCTATCTAATATCCATGCATCTTATATACGGACCGGGTTCCATCATTTATTATTCAAAGATTTATTATTCATTTGGAACATCCCGCTTGCAGTGATTTTCACCGACTGGTTCCGTTATTATTATTCTGTTGGGATAACCTGTCTATGCAAAGTACCGCATGCATGGTGATATCTTTTGTTATTCCATTTAGTATTATACTCAGTTGATTAAAATTTTGACTTCTATACTCCATGAAATTAGTGGAATATCCTTGATATTTACACTTCATCCAGTATTTTTCATGAAAATATTCTTCTGAGCATTCTTGGATTTTACTCTACAAAGCAATATCATGTTGACAATTTGGACGTTATTAGTTCCTAAATAACTTAATTCTTGAACTTGTTTTATTGAATTCTTATATCATTGTCATCATCCTCATGTTTATATTTTTGAAAGTCATCTGTGGCCTGTAGAGCATGGATGCACTTGGTATGATTATGACCATGGATTATTCGGTGTAATCATGACCGTAATGTTATAAATGATGTGGTAAAAGTCCTTATTGGCCCGTAGTGCATTGATGGACAGTTGTTGGCATGATCATGACCATTGATGAATACACAAATATCCTTGGCACGTAGTGCATGGAATTTGTGGTCGTGACCTTAATGAACATCCTTGGCCGTAGTGCAGGGATGATGTAGATTATTTATTAAGCTGAGTCTCAGCGATAAAAGTGATGAAAAACTTTTTAAATCATAAAAGATTGTAGATTTTATTCACTACTTGACTCTTTTAATGGATTGCTTGATCCGCTGTAGTTAAACTTGATGTCAATTGTATTTTATCAGTTTAACATTGTTGGAGACTAATGATAATTTATTCTGCATTATCTTAGTCATAATATTTCTTACTGGGCTAGTTGAGCTCACCCTTTCTTTCACTGTTCTCTTCAGGAAATGAGAACGTGGCCAGGACTAGTCGGGGAATGGAGTGACTGTCCAGATGATAGTATTAGTAGTCCTCATTATTCTGTTAAATAGTGTGACAATAAATGTAATGAGGACTGAATTTGAGTTTGTATACTGTCTATGAGGACTCACTTGAGAATGGATATTGTCTAGATGACAATATTTGTATTTAAACTCACAGCATATGTTTTGTCGTATTTTACACGACTGCTGTATTACTAGTTTGTATTTGAATTTTGTACCATGTATTTGGCGACTCAAGATGGGTGATGTATGCCTATTTTGGGGGCGTCACACCTAGGCATCCTTTCCACATCAGAGTCATCATAATCAGAGGATGAAAATCCTGGTTCATGTGGTTCTTCTTGTGAAGTTTGGGTTTCTGCAGTTTGTTTTCCCTTCCCTTTATTAGTGGCAAATCTTGTTCCTTTTTCCTTTATTTTTCTGTGTTAAAGTTGCACCATTCCCTTCCCTTTGTTAGTTGCCCCATCCTCAATCTCCCTAGTCTGATCACCCTCTACCCCTTCCCCAAATTCATCACTATCAGTCCCCCAGTCTGATCACCCTCATCCCCCTCCCCAATTTCTTCATCCTCTTCATCCTCAGTTGATTTTCCCACAGAACTATCCACATAACTTTCATCATTTGACTCTGTTTCATCATCCCCAATTGATGTCAAATCTTTGCATTCATTATTATTATCACCTTCAACTTCAAAGTCAGCTTCTACTCCCACATGTCTAATCACCTCCAACTATATTTCAATTAGTCTAAGAATACACATTGTTAAAACATCATCATCATTTTCTAGCCCCCATAATCCCTCTCCATATCAGTTGCAGGTGACTTATAATGGAACTTTAAGTGTCTAACTTGATATCCCAACTCCTTCCCCATGTTAAATATTTCAAATAAAGAGATGTAATCAGGACGAGAGAAATAAAAAAAAATTAAAAGTACCTCCACATATTGTTTATGTGGGATCTCTTCAAAGTGTCCACCATGAAAAAATTTAACTATAAAATATTCCTTCTTGCCTGCATTGCCACAAACACAAAGTAAACACTGTCGGTTAAATGTGTGGACCACATCATATTTAATTGACTAAAATCCAAAAATTATAAGAAAAGAGTAAAGAATTTTATATATTGATCATCAAAAGGGTCTACTACCCATCATTATACTATTCAATGATGGATACCATTCCAGTTTACAACAAAAAGAAGTCAATAAATTACAAAAAACATAATAAACTACAAAAAGAACACACTAAACTACACCATCCCATTATTCAAGATATTCTTTGAAGCACTTACGGTATTCTGGGACACCCTTCACTCCATAAACGTCATTGTCTTCTGAATCCCTCAAGAATCGCGAATCACTTATTATTCCACTTCTCCTTCAAATCACGAACCCTAGCCCAACTAATTTAGGGATATTTGTTTGATAACCAACATGAGTAAATATCCTGTAAATGTACATGTATAGCAATTTGACATAAATGTAAACTACCAAGCGTACCCCTCTGTAATAAACATTACAACCTTAGTCAGACAATTTTGATTGGTTAATTGACGAAAGTGTGCTTTATGTTACGTTTAATTGAAGTTTGGGGTTTACTTAGACACCTTTTTCATTTTAGGGTGCAAAAGTCAACATGGGTGTAGAGTTTGGAGTGCAAATTGTCTTTTAGTCATTAAAATTAGGTTAGGGCTTTCTTTGGGTAAGGGGATAGTCGTAATAAAGAATGAGGGTTAAATGGTTTTTTGATCATTGTACTTTATGTCAACTTACAAATGAGTCACTCAACCGTTTTTTCTTACAGTCAACATATTATACTTTTGTTGACTTACAAACCGTTAGAAAATTAGTTAAATCATGTTGACTTTAAACGGTTCGCCACGTTAGATTCCACATAAGAGATAAAAAGTTGTAAGACCCCAACTTTTATGAATAAGGATGAATTTTCAATAAATATCATTTTTGAATATTATGGAGTAAATTTGATATAATGTTATAGTTGTGGGTAATATTTAGAAATTTTGAAAAGTATAAAAGTTGTTATATAATATTCGATTGGTCGGGGAATATTCGTTTTAATAGGGAATATTCGTATGGCCAAGACAATCATTAGTGGACCCACAATGTAATTTATTGTCGGATTGAGAAAACGACAAAAATATTTTTATAAAAATAACGGCGGAAGTTTTAAATAATATATATATATATATATTATTAATAGAATATATTATATTTTATTGCATAGTATCCTTTCTATTTTTCTATAAATAGGATGCCTAGTTAGAATTGAAAACATACCAGAAGTTCAGAGAATTCTTCTTCTATAATCTTGAAGCGTATTTCTTTAGAGTTTAAGAAATCTTTGAAGCGTTGTCTGAAGTTTTCTTCAAGTATATCCCCGCCTTACCCCGCTTGAGATTACTCTTCTTTATAAGGTAAGTGATATTATTTGTTGTCTTTCATAAGGGGTATTATTTCTTTCATATTCATGAAGAGAACTTCATTATTCCATTCTTTATTATTTTGTTGGAATAACTCAGATATCGTGGACAACCCTATACTTGGTGAAATTATTACTGTTATTCAATTCCTTATTATTACATTGGAATAACTCAGTATATGCTGATCTGCATACGTGGTGAAATTCTTCATTTATTCCATTCTTTATTATTCATTGGAATATCCTCGTCTCGTCGCATATTACGTATTTACTTCGGTTCCATTATTTATTATTCATTGGAATAACCTATCATCTGCATTTGCCTATCGCGTGCACGGTGAAGTCTTTTGTTATTCCATTCTTTATTATTACGCTGGAAATTCACATACGTGCATTTACATACGACCGGTTAAATTATTTATTATTTTGTTGGAATATCCCATGCATGCGTTCGCATGACACTCCGGTTCCATTATTTATTATTCATTGGAATAACTCATCTGCATATGCGCTCTCGCGTATGCATGGTGAATTCTTCATTATTCCATTCTTTATTATTCATTTGAAGAACTCGTACATGTGGTTTACAACACGCACGGTGAATGACCCTTCGTATTCTTTTTTTTATTAAATTGTGGAAATGATCTGTCTACGTGGATTACCACATGACGGGTAAAAATCATTCTAGCTTTCATATATTCTATGATACTCATTTGGTTAAAATTTTGGCTTCTATACTCCATGAAATTAGTGGAATATCCTCGACATTTAAGCTTCATCCAAAGATCTTTCATGGAAATATTCTTCCGAGCATTCTTGAATTTTACTCCACAAAGCGATGATCGTGTTGATAATTTGGACATTATTGAGTTCGTGATAAATTAACTTATAAGTCTTTAAAATTTATTCTTGAACTTGTTTTATTAATTATTATGTCATTGTCATCATCCCTCATGCTTATATTGTGATGAAAGTCATCTTTTGGCTTACGTGCATTGATGGACTTGGTATGATTATGACCGTGGATTATTTGGTATAATCATGACTCGTAATATTATAAATGATGTGATAAAAGTCCTCAGTGGCCTGTAGTGTATTGACGGATTGTTTTGGTATGATTATGACCAGGGATTATTCGGTATAGTCATGACCATTGATAATTTAATGAATATCCTTGGCCCGTAGAGCAGGGATGACTCGATGATGTAGTTTATTTATTAAAGTTCGAGTCTCGTGATAAAATTGATGAAAATATTTTAAATCATATATGATAGTAGATATCATGCTCTACTCGACTCTTCTAATGGATTGCTTATTCCATCAGTAGTTAAACTTGATGTCTATTGTATTTTATCGGTTTAACATTGTTGAAGACTAATGATATTTTATTCGCATTATCTTAGTCATAATATTTCTTCTTTGAAATTTAGTTGAGCTCACCCTTTCTTTCACTATTCTCTTGGGAAATGAGAACGTAGTCGGAGACAAGTCGGGAACGAGTGACGATCCGGATGATAGTATTAGTAGTCCTCACTATTCTATTAAATAAATAGTGTGACAATAAATGTAATAAGGACTCCTTTGAGTGTGGATATTGTCTAGATGACAATATTCTTATTAAAACTCTCAATTTATATGTTTTGTTTATTTTACACGATTTGTTGTATAATTAGTTTGTATTTGTATTCAGTACCTTGTATCTGGCGACCTAAGATGAGTGATGTATACCTATTTTGGGGGCGTCACAACAGTAATACGCGTGGTTGCATAGTAGCACACGGTATTGTACAGTATATTTGATTATTATTGCCTACGTGAGAAGTCACTCAGTTTTGTTCAATTATTACCACAGTAATTGCTGCATAGTATCTCACGTTATTGATTCAATTATTGTCACAATATTTTATATTTTTTTAAAATCAATAATTGAGACGACAAAGTTATTCATATTATTATTTGCATTATTAACGATGTCTAGAAATTTTTGTCAATGAAAGAGGTTTGGTCAACTAATTACATGTCAATAAGGAGATATCCTTATCGGAAAGCCCCCCTTTCCTGAGAATGATCTGGTTGTTAATATTGTGAGTTATAATATTAATGATGAATGTTATTAAAAATGTGTTTTAAGAAGCCAAGTGAATTCAAATAAATAGAGGGGTTTTTATTGAGGTATTTGTTGTAATTTTTGCTTATTACATGGACCCCACCTACTCATTTTTCAAAATCGCCGGTAGAATATTTTATACATATATCAGTATATATATATATATATCATACATTAGTTTTGTTTTATTTGATTATAAATAAAATATATTATATTTTATTTAAAGTTTTTGTTTTATTAGAATATTTTATTGCATAGTAAATCAAATTTTTTTCGTCGGTTGAGCGCCCGTGAAGGAAATATTATGCGTTCGTGATTTTCATATTCAAATAGTGCCCAGCCATTCTCCTATAAATATGATGCTTAGTTTAGAAACGAAAATCACACCAGAATCACAGAAATTTTCTTCTATAATATTGAGCGTATTTCTTTTGAATTTAAGGAAGCTTTGAGCGTAAAAAATAGTATAAGTTTTCTTCAAGAATATCCCCGCCCTGCTTGTCAGAAATACTCTCTTTTTAAGGTAAGGATATTATTTTTGTTCAATATTCGTAAGGAATAATATTTTCTTCCATACTCTGTAGTATGTAAGTAATATTATTTCGTTTCAGATTCCGAATTATACACTCATTTTGTTAAAGTATTGCTTCTATATTCCTTGAAATTAGTAGAGTATCCTTAAAATTTGCGCTTCATCTAGTATTGTTTCACAAGAATATTTTTCTGAACATTCTTGTTAAATTTTGCTCTTTTTATGTCGAGGTACTATTCATGGGGTGCTATTCACGGGGTACTATTCACTCGGATACTATTCACCCGGGGTACTATTCATGATAAAAATTAATTTTTTTTCTGTCTAAATTATGTTCATAATATTATTTTTGAATTTTACTCCACAAAACAATTATCATGTTGTCAATTTGGACATTTTAAACTCTGTATAAATTAAAAATCTTTAATATTTATCCTTGATTTCATTTGATTTAATTCTTATATCATTGATATCATCTTCACGCTTATATTGTGATGAAAGTCGTCTTTGGCCCGTAGTGCATAGATGGACTGTTAATTGGTATAATTATGACCAGGAATCATTCGGTATAATCATGACTTGTAATGTTACAAATGATGTGATAAAAATCCTCATTGACTCGTAGTGCATTGATAGACAGTTGTTGGCATGATCATGACCACGGGTGATAATACGAATATCCTTGGCCCGTAGTGCATGAATAGTTCGTGTGTGACGCCCCCAAAATTAGGTATACACGTCACCCATCTTGGGTCGCCACTTACATGGTACATGAATTCAAATACAACTTACTAATATAATCGTAGGTATAATACGACATAAACCGTGAGTTTGAATACAAATATTGTCTACTAGATATTATACAAACTCAAAAGGAGTCCTTATTACAACTATTATCACACTATTTCACGGAATAGTGAGGACTACTAATGCTATCCTCCTGACCATTACTCCGCTTCTCGACTCGTCCCAAATTATGTTCTCATTCCCCAAGAGAACGAAGTGAAAGAAAGGGTGAGCTCAATCTAGCCCAAAGAAGAAATATTATGACTAAGATAAATGCGAATAATTTATCATTAGCCTTCAACAAGTGTTAAACCGATAAAATACAATGAGCAATAAGTTTAACTGCATGATGAATAAGCGAATCCATTAAAAGAGTCAGTAGAAAATAAAGTCTACTATCTTTTAGGTTTTAAAAGTTTTTCATCATCATTATAAATGAGACTCGACTTTAATAAATAATCCACATCATCGATCACCCCCGCACTACTACCCGAGGATATTCATCAAATTATCAATGGTCATGACTATCCGAATCACCCCTAGTCATAATCATACCAAAACTATCCATCAACGCATTACAAAACCCAATCGAGGACTTTTATCACATCATTTATAACAAGCCGTGATTATACTTGAATGATTCCTCATCATAATCATACTAAGTTCATTTATGCACGTAAGCCAAAGATAACATAATATAACATGAGGATGATGACAATGACATAATAATTCAATAAAACAAGTTCAAGAATTATTTAATCCGTAAATTATTAACATCCAAATTATCAATATGATACTTTGTTTTGTAGAGTAAAATTCAAGAATGATCGTAAGAATATTTTCATGAAAAGATCTTCGACGTGAAACGCAAATATCAAGGATATTCCACTAATTTCATGGAGTATAAAGTCAAAGTTTTAACCAAATCGGGTATAATAAAGAATGGAATAACAAAAGAAATCACCATGCATGCGATAGACCGCATGCATGTGTTATTCCAACAGAATAATAAATAACGGAACCAGTGTCGTGTGAAATTCACACCACGGGATGTTCCAACGAGAATAATAAAGATGGAACCAGATCCGGTGTAAAACACAGATAGGATATTCCAACAGAATGATAAAGACTTTTAACCAGTCCAATGTAAAACACACGACATGTGATGTTCCAACGGAATAATAATAAAGATTTTAACCAGTCCTGTAAAACACACGCATGGATGTTCCAACGAGAATAATGAAGAATGTCACCAAGTATAGGGTAAACCACTTATACAAAGTTATTCCAATGTAATAATAAACAATGGAATAACAACAGTTCTCTTCATGAATAAGAAGAATAACACCCTTACGGGTACAACAAATAATATTCCCTACCTTAGAAGAATCCGAATATTGGCAAGGTGAAGTAGCGAGATACTTTTCTTCTTTCTATACATAGTTTCTCTCTAGAGAGTTTCATGAATTCGTGAAAATAATGAAGCCCTAGGCCTCTATTTATAGAAGATTTCTAGCTTAGCACCGCCGTGTGAAAAGGCGAGTGGCTTGACGAATTGGTTTGACGCTTGTAATGTGAAACGACAAGTGGTTCGGCCTTTGAATGTGAAACGACAAGTGGTTCGACGCTTTATGTTGTGAAACGACAAGTGGTTCGACGTCACGGTAAAGGTAATTACTATTAACGAAGGTAAATACTATTGACGAAGGTAAATACTATTCACAAGGGTAATTACTATTTACGAAGGTAATTACTATCGACGAAGGTAAATACTATTCACAAGGGTAATTACTATCGACGAAGGTAATTACTATTGATTTAAGGTAAATATTATTCACAAGGGTAATTACTATCGACGAAGGTAATTACTATCGATTTAAGGTAAATACTATTCACAAGGGTAATTACTATCGACGAAGGTAATTACTATCGACGAAGAGACTCTTAGATGATGACATATGAGCCCCCATAAAATAATCAAACTTACCACAAATCATTTTTTTTTTCATCAACACATATTTAATCTTTCAACAATTATTAATCATTTATAACTTGTCGTCTCAATTATTGATTTAATACTATAACATATTATCTGATATGATCTTGTGACAATAATTGAATCAATAATATAAGAGATATGATGCAAAGAATTACTATAGCAATAATTGAGCATAATGAAAGTGACTTCTCACGTAAGCATCAATAATCAATATCGTGTCTACTATACAACTACGCCAGACATTTTTTGTACTTTTACTACCGGGGTAGTTCAACAGTTTTAACGGTAACACCTCTGCCGTTATTTTTATAGAAAGATAATTTTGTCGTTTTTCTAACTACGATAATACTTCCGTTATGGGGTCCACTAATGATTGGTAAAATTGCATTTAATATTCCCCAGACAAAAGAATATTCCCTCACCAAACGAATATTTTATAACAACTTGCATACTTTGCAAAATTTATAAATACTACCCACAACTATAATATTATCTTAAATTCACACCATAATATTAAAAAATTATTTCGACAAAATTTAAATCTTTATTGATAAAATCTGGGTCTCACAATCTCCCTCCTTATGGAATTTCGCCCTCGAAATTAGGGTATTTAAATTTGGTATGATAAAGAGGTGAGGATACCTTGAATACCTTTATCGTTTGAAAACATTAAATTCATCTTTGCAATCCGGCCAAAGATATTTATTCACAATTCATCTTTGCACTACTGTGCCAAAGATATACAATCAGAAAACCAATAATGCTTTGAGCCAATGACTTAATAGTATCACGACCACGAATTATCCATGCACCAATGGCCAAGGATATTCGTGTTTTCATTCTGATCGTGATTATACCGAATAATCCTTCGGTCATAATCATACCAAGTCTATCAATGCACTACTGACAAAGATGACTTTTTATCACATCCATGAATTAATATTTCATTCTTTGAGACTCGGCTCAATAATTAATCCATATCATCGAATCATCCACCACTACTACGGGCCGAGGATATTCATTAGTATCACGCACCACGAATTATCCATGCACTACTACTGGCGAAGATAATCGTGTATTCATTAGTATCACGACCACAAATTATCCATGCACTACTACCAAGATAATTGTGTATTCAATTACTGAGTTATGATTATACCGAATAATCCCTCGTCATAATCATACCAAGTCCATCTATGCACCACAGCCACGATGACTTTCAACATAATATAAACATGAGGATTATGATATAAGGAATCAATCAAATGAGATAAAGGATAAATATTAAATATTTATAATATAATTTATCCAGGATTCAAGAATATTCCCATGTTATCAATCACTTAATAATCTCATAATCTAATATCATTAATATTATAATAATATTTTAATCACTTCTTAATTTATAAACAATTTATCTCAATTGTTTACGCTTTACCATATAATGCATTTAATCATTCAAAACTGCCATACTCATAAGATATCATCACCAATTATCAAATCTCTCATCAAAAAAATATGCATATATTCTATATAGGATTCTCTAGCCATAAAATCTTATTTTCAACTTTGTTACTTCACATAACATATTTAACTCATATGTTCGTAACTAAACTATTTTCATGAAAAATACCAAATCAGTCCCAAAAATATTTCTTTTCTGGGATTTAGCATAATATAGTCCCATAATGAAAATATATTTTTCTCGGAATTTTTAAAATTCATTTACTATTTTTCAAAATCAATTTCTAATTAATTCCTTAAGAAATTAGCTACCTCAAGTTTAACTCCAAAATTCCCAAATCTTGACAGGACCTTACCCATATTAACGTGAGCTTCAGTTTAAATTTCATGGTCATCTGAGTTATAGAACTCCTGTTATAGCATTTTTCATTCGAAAAAACTAAATATTGAAATAGTCATAACTTGCTCATTTTAAGTCGAATGAGCTCATTTTTGGACAGGAGGTACTTTATACCATATACCTTCATGTCCCAAAAGGCCAGAATTTTTCTCATAATTTAAGTGGCCGAAACAGCCGTCTAAAATCATGGCAGCAGCTTTTTTCGTTTTTTTACAGCTTTGCACTCCTTTGCTAAAATCAGTCCACACAAAAAATCTACAACACCTTTTCCAGTAATTCCACTTGGATTAGTTAGGTAACTCATAGATCTAACTCTAGGACTTGACCACACTCAAAAATTCAAAATATAATAGGAGATATGGTCAATTGAATTTCATATTACGCTTTTCACCAAAATCGATTTTCAACTCTTTGTGATTTCTAAGAAAATTTCATGTTTTCACATACTAACCAACATAACTCATCTTAAAACTTACTAATACTTCATATACCCATGATTTTCATCAGTTCTATACTTTTATTATGACTTTCATCATAATCCACGTAAATGCATCCTTTTAGTTGAAGAAATATTTGAGGGTTTAAGAAATGGGTTTTTATCTTTGGGTCATAAAAATTCGATTTCACGCTCTAGGGTAGGCTAGGAAATCTTCAAGAATACGTCAAAAAATTTATTAATGATAGAAATATCATTCAAAATCGCTACTCTTATCCAAGACTTGGATAATACATTACATTGATACCAACTCATGACTTCTATCCTTTAACCTAGATAGACCTCACAATTATACCTATCAACTTGTCATCGACATTTACTGACGTCGCCTCCGTAAAAGTCCGGCCCGGTTGCATTCCACACAAGGAAGTCAACAACGAAAAGGATCGGGGCTCTTTACTTATGGCTTGATATAACAAAGATTAACTTTAGGGTTTGGTTACTTTGAATTAGATAACAGTTGGTTAGGAATATGAAAACTAACAACCTTACAAAAAGAATAATAAGTAGTTAATCAATTGTTTTCAAAAATTACCTCAAAGGCAAGTATTTTCAAAGAGATAAGATCGTGAAAGTGTTTATTTGAAACAACAAGATTAATAAACAAAGGAAGTAACGAAGGTTTCTCCCAACGAAGTTTCAATAGATAAATCAAAGTCTAATTTTTCCGAGAATCAAATTTAAACATTGAACACAACTAGGTAGAATAAAAGAGGGTAGAACTTGTATTGAATAAAGTATAGACTTCATGAATAATTTATAATTAATTTACCCATAATAACTTCGTTCGGGTTTCTCGACAAACGCTTCTGCTTAAATTACCGAAGTTTGACTTTTACTTATAGGGTACATTCCACCCTTAAGTGCTTCTTCACATTCTCGATCCATGATTTGAATCATTATTCTCGATCCATATCGAATTCGGGTTGGCCGCTATGCATGCAGGTAATTCCTAATTCGATGTTGGGTTCTCCCAATTCTTGTCCAAAAGCAAAGTCCATTTCATCTATTTTGGCTTTATTGGATCTGGACGCCTTTTTCTACACTATCAACGTTGTGCGGCTTTTTACCCATGCATCGCCTATTCTCCTTCGTTCAGTTGTTTCTTCTTTCACCGATCTTTGATTTTAAATTCTCGATTCCAACTTTAATATCTTACACCTGCCAAAGCGTGATTTTGTTCGAGCATCACATATCTGGGTAACCCAATTTTGAATTGTTGTATCCTTTTGTTCCACGAATCGTTTGCTGCTTCTTCAACTCATTTCTTCTAGCTCACGAACACGATTTTGTAATTCTAAGTTTTGATCATAAATTTCTTCTTACCAATTTTCCTCGGGTTCCTCTTCTTCTTCTTCTTCTTCTCACTCTCACTGCTACCTCTGCAACTAGCTCAAATCTGACAACCGGTTCTTCATTTACTACGTGGATATCTCTAATTTGTTCCTCGTCTGCGACATTTGCATTAACCTCGATTAGTGATTAAAGGTGTCACAATTCACCACATTCACTCCATTGTGAATATTTTCACCGCCATTTCCAAACACCGCCACAACACAAGGGTTAATTAATATATCAAATATTATCCCTATACTCGGTCGACCAATTAAATAACAAATAAACTAAGGTATGTCATACTAAATAAGGAATTCCCCGCCTCTCCTCCTAGTTCTTATCTCAAGCATCTTAGCCAGGATCATATCCTCAAAGCTACGATACCAACCGCGACGCCCCCAAAATTAGGTATACACGCCACCCATCTTGGGTCCGCCACTTACATGGTACATGAATTCAAATACAACTTACTAATATAAGCGTGCAGTATATAATACGATATATAAATGTGAGTTTGAATACAAATATTGTCTACTAGATATTATACAAACTCAAAAGGAGTCCTTATTACAACTATTATCACACTATTTCACGTAATAGTGAGGACTACTAATCTTATCCTCCGGACCATTACTCCGCTTCTGAGACTGCGTCCCAAAATATGTTCTCATTCCCCAAGAGAATGAAAGAAAGAGGTGAATTTCAACTAAATTCAAAGAAGAAATATTACGACTAAGATAAATGCGTAATAATTTATCATTAGCCTTCAATGATGTTAAACCGATAAAATACAATAGATAATAAGTTTAATCTGCGGTGGAATAAGCAATCCATTAAAAGAGTCAAGTAGAAAATAAAAGTCTACTATCTTTTAGGTTTTAAAGGTTTTATCAATCTGTTATATTTGAGACTCACTTTTAATAAATAATCCACATCATCGTATCACCCTCTTACTACTACCAGGGATATTCATCAAATTATCAATGGTCACGACTATCTTAGAATCACCCCTAATCATAATCATACCAAAACTATCCATCATCGTATTACATGCCCATCGGCGACTTTTTTTTATCACATCATTTATAACAATGCCATTTATTATATCAGAATGATTCTTCATCGTAATCATACTAAGTTCATTTATCGACGTAAAGCGAAAAGATAACATAATATAACATGAGGGATGATGACAATGACATAATAATTCAATAAAACAAGTTCAAGAATTATTTAATCCGAAATTATTAACATCCAAATTATCAATATGATCTTATTTTGTAGAGTAAAATTCAAGAATGATCGGAAGAATATTTTCATGAAAGATATTTGGATGAAACGCTTGAAATATCGAGGATATTCCACTAATTTCATGGAGTATAAAGTCAAAGTTTTAACCAACCCAGTATAATAAAGAATGGAATAACAAAAGAAATCACCATGCATGCGATAGGAAATAGCGCATGAGACGGTTATTCCAATGAATAATAAATAACGGAACCAGAATCGGTGAAATTACACCAAGCGGGATGTTCCAATGCAGAATAATAAAGATGGAACCAGATCCCAGTGTAAGAAACACACGAATAGGATATTCCAACAGAATGATAAAGACGGAACCGAATTCAGGTGTAAAACACACGAGCGAGATGTTCCAATGAGAATAATAATAAAAGGCGGAACCAGTCCTGTAAAAACACACAGACGATGTTCCAATGTAATAATAGAAGAATGTCACCAAGTATAGGGTAAACCACTTATCTGAGTTTATTCCAACGAGAATAATAAACAATGGAATAACAACGATTCTTCTACGTGAATAAGAAAGAATAACACTTTACGGTAAGACAACAAATAATATTCTACCTGAAAGAATCAATATTGGCGAGGTGAAGTAGCGAGAATCACTTTTCTTCTTTCTCTATAGTTTATCTATATAGTTTGATGAATTAAGTGAAAAAATAATGAAGCCCTGCAGCCTATTTATAGAAGATTTAAATTTAGCGACTGCTAGTGTGAAAGTGCAAAGCGGGCAACGTTGGTTTGACGCGCGTAATGTGAAACGACAAGTGGTTCGATCAGAATGTGAAACGACAGTGGTTCGACGTCTGGTAAAGGTAATTACTTTAACGAAGGTAAATACTATTGACGAAGGTAAATACTATTCACAAGGGTAATTACTTATTTACGAAGGTAATTACTATCGACGTGAAGGTAAATACTATTCACAGGGTAATTACTGGCGAAGGTAATTACTATTATTGAAGGTAAATATTATTCACAAGGGTAATTACTATCGACGAAGGTAATTACTATCGACGAAGGTAAATACTATTCACAGGGTAATTCTTATTGTGAAGGTAATTCTTATTATTGAAGAGATTCTTAGATGATGACGTATATTGTTCCATAAAAAATAATCAAACTTACCACAAATCATTTTTTTTCATCAACACATATTTAATCTTTCAACAATTATTAATCATTTATAACTCGTAAATACCGATTATTGATTTAATACTTTATAACATATTATCTGGATAATCTTGTGTGATAATTGAATCAATAATATAAGAGATATGATCGCAACAATTACTATAAAGAATAATTGAAAGATAAATTGAGTGACTTCTCACGTGGCGTCAATAATCAATATCGTGTCTTCTTATCTGTTCACGCGCGTATTCTTCGTCTTTTCTTCTACCGGTAGTTCAATGCGGTTTTAACGATGTGCATACCTCTAGTTATTTTTATAGAAGATAATTTTGTGCGTTTTCTAACTACGACAAATACTTTGGTTAATGGGGTCAACGATGATTGGTAGTCGTCAATGAATATTAAAATGAAAAGAATATTCCCAAATGAACGAATATTTTATAACAACTTGCATCTTTGCAAAATTTATAAATACTACCTACAACTATAATATTATCTTAAATTCACACCATAATATTAAAAATTATTTCGAATAAATTTAAATCTTTATTGATAAAATCAAAGATTCTCACATCGTGGATGTGATATTAATAAATATCGTTGGTAAGTAGTCGTGGATAATTGATGATGTGGATTATTTATTGAGTTGAGTCTCCGTGATAAAATTGATGATAAACTTTTAAATCATAGAAGATAGTAGATATCAATGCCTCTTCTCTTTTTTAATGAATTATTTGTTCATTGCAGTTAAACTTTATCTATTGTATTACTATTAGGTTAACATGTTGAAGATTAACGGTAATTTATTACTGCGTTATCTTGGTCGTAATATTAACTTTCTTTGAAATTTAGTTGAATTTCATTTTTGTTTCGTTGTTTCTAACTTAAAATGAGAATATAATTGGGAATAGTCAGGGAATATAGTGATGGTCCGAGATGATGGTTATAGTTAGGACTGATCATTCGGTTATAACCGAACCGAATAGGCTATTCGGTTATAATCGAAAACTAAAATATTCATAATTTCAATATTCGAACTAATAATCGAATTTTGGTAATAATCGAATAACCGAATACCGAATTATAAATTCGGTATTTCGGGTAATAACCGAACACTGCAGTTAATGTTGGACAAAAATAACATGTAGTGAGATTGAAACAAAATTGACTATGATTCCAAAATTGAAACAAAACTTACGAGTAGTGAAATTTACCAGAATTTTGAAGCAAAAATAACATGCAGTGAGATTAAAACAAAATTGACCCAAAATTATGATTCCACAAAATGCCTAAATCGACTCTAATGTTATCCATAGCAAAATTGAAGAGTCACATGCAATGAGATTGAAACAAATTTTATATCTTATTGCAGTTAATGTTGGAAACAGATCAGATTTTCTAGATCGGATGATGGGGGAGCCGGGAGACACGACCACCGGACCGGCGAGTTGTGAGATCTGAGACTTAGTCTGAGACTCTGTTAAGCAAGTCCAGCTGAAAAAATTGAAGAAGACAACACTATGAGAGAAAAGAATAGAGAGAGAAACAAACACATAGTGTTTCTAGTCGCTTTTCATCTAACAATATCTCTCTCTCCCTGCAAATGCAATTTTTAATACTGACCCTTCATTTTCAATCTCACGATTATAATACCCACAGTGTCCTCTCCTCTACCACCACCATACCCTGATTTTTCGGCCACTTTTCCTCCGCCGAAGTCACCCAATCACCACCACCACTCCCGCATCGTCCCACCAATTGTAGCAGCTATCATATCCTTTGGAGATATGAGACTTAGTCTGGGGCAGTGGCAAAGACCACCGGTTACTTTACTAAAAACAACTTTATGATATAAAGTGGAGTAGTAGTCTAGTAGACACAAGTAGAGGCAGCAGCTTTATTTAGTAAAAACTAAAAAGACAAGTAGTGCATAAGATTTGTTCGGTTATATTATTATTTCAATTGTGTAAAATTTTATTCGGTTATTCGGTTAAATCGAATAATCCAAAAATGATATCCGTATAAATTAATTAAAAACCGTAAATAATTTCGGATATAACCGAAATGTAAAAAATCGAATTATCAGAAAATTTCGGTTAACTTATTTTGGTTCGGTTCGGTAATTCGGTTATATCCGTTTTTTGCTCAATCCTAGTTATAGTAGTCTTCACTATTTTATAAAATAGTATGATAATAATTGTAATGAGGACTCCATTTGAGTTTGAATATTGTCTACGAGACAATATTCGTGTTAAAACTCTCAGCTACGTTTTTGTCGTATTGTATAAATAAAGTTTGTATTTAATTTCTGTACCATATATCTGGCGACTCAGAATGAGTGATTTATACCTTTTTTGGGGGCTTCACAGACTAAATATAACAACTATTTTGCCCCTAAATTTGGGTTGTGCAACCGGTTAATATCGGCCCGAACTGGTCCGGTATCGAAATTAGCCAAATTTTGATACCGATACTAGTTGGATCGATATACCGAACCGGTCGGCCGGTTCGATACCGGTTTTTATCAAAAATTAATATAATAATTATTTTTATTTTATTATTATTATTATTAATATTTTTTTATTTTTATTATTATAATCATTATTTTATTATTACTATTAATAATAATAAAAAATTAGAAAATCTAGATATATCTATCGGTAGGTTTGATAATCTGAACTATAAAAACTCAGGTAAAGCGCAGTCTTAGAAAAGCGATATATACTGGGTTTTTTGTCTTCAAACCAGATCGATTCTTTTTGTATTGAACCGGTCGGTTCGGTCTGGAAACCGAAAAAACGATTGTAGTGTTTAATTATGCAAGCAATGAGAGATAATATTGCATTAAGAATCTCTAACTTGAAATACGATCGTAGTTGATATATTTAGTGTTTTATTTAATGAAATTGTGGAGGATTGTTATGATATGGTATTGAATCAATGTATTTTTTTATTGATGTCTTTTTTAGTAATCTTTACATTTGATTTTAACTTATAAGTCATTATCAGCTGAACACCTTCTTAACTTATTTTAACTTAATTTCTGACTTATAAGTCAAATTAATGCCAAAAACTTTTACTTGTCATAACTTAAAATAACTTATAAGTCAAGTTATATTTTAACTTTAAGTCATTTTAAAATAAGTCAATGCAGAACGGGCTCTAAGACTTAAGCCTTAAGTCTTGTTATTTATATATTTATGATTTCTTAAGTTCCAAATTTGAAGGATTTTTACCAGGCAAGGGGTTTTTGCAATTGTTGGTTTTCTCTTCTACACGGCTACTTCTTGGGCAGCTAGCTTTCAACCTTCCCGTCAGAGCTTCATCAATGGCTACATCCAGTCTTACCGCCATTGAATTGGAGGATGAAGTTGAAGGAAACCAAATTGGTACGAAAAACTACCGATTTAGTAAGATTGGGGAAACCGTCCCCATCATGGCCGATGATGTCGACTCCGTATTTGATCCCCAAAGCCCTCCTTCACAGCCCTTGGCCGTTTCCGAACGCTTTGGCCTCCTGTTTGTCGCCCATTCCAATGGTTAGCTCTTTGAGAATTATATCTTATTTATTTACATATATAGTTCTCGTATATAACAGACTAGTTATCGAATTTCCTTGATTTTGGCTGTTAGGCTTTTGTGTTGCGAGGACCAAAGACGTCATCGAATCTGCTAAGAAGGAAAATAATAGATCATCATCCATACAAGAGTCTAGTATCGTGGACCTTCCCATTGGGAAGGTTTCAATATTGACCTTGTCTGCGGACTCATCTACTCTTGTTGCTTCGGTGGGTGCTGCTGACCTCCTTTTCTTCTCTGTTAGTGCCCTGCTCAATAAGGTTCGTGTCTACCTTATTTAAAATTTTAAAAATGTTTTAGGGTAAATTTCACTTGTTTTCTCACTTTACCACTTAATTTTTAGAAGTCCACACATAAACACCTAAAGTCTTGATGTTAAGTGAAAAGATGTGCTCTGTCTTAACTCCGTTAAATAAATTTTAAAGGACTATTATACCCTTTATATGAATATCAAGAATTGAACTCCTCATCCTTTCTTCCTAAAAGCAACAATGGTGTCCTCTCTCTACCCTGGCTAATGTTGAATTAATTTGCTTCGAGGTTAGGTTAATCTATTTAATCAAAGTGACAATCAGTCATATATTTGTTTATACATGGTTTCATTACGTGTCTAAACTGAAACAAACAATCAAATTTAATTAGAAGTGATGAAGAAATTTTAGACCAGAGAAGATTGGATATAATGCAATTAATAGAATTTAAAAGCTTTAGGGTGTTGATCTTCACATAATTTTAAGCATACAATTAACTGAATCCATTCATTCAAGAAAGGGAACAAAAAAACGCCGAATAAAATTATAATATTTGTAACACCCCCTTCTCAAAATAGGAAAGGGAGGTCACGTGCAAAGAACAACAAACCTCAAAATAAAATAAACAGAGCACTAATAACTTCAAATATTTAATAATGATATCCATTAATGAAGTCCTAAATACAATTCTCTCCAAATAGAATCAAAATAATCAAAATTTAAAATCGAATCAACCTAGTTGGTCAAATGTAGCTCTCTTCACACTAGTCCATCGCCCCTGCAAACCTGCCGAAAGAAAACACAACATGAGCCAAATGCCCAATACGGATATAAATGTACAAAAGATATACAACTGATATACGAAATCAACTGAGACAAAATACTGAACAAAGCCTCAAGCTTAAATAACGACGAAAATATAATCTCCAAAGATCTGAATATAATATATCTGAATCATCAGAATTAACGAAACAAGCAGAAGAGTAAAGAAATAATGAACTGAAATAACTAACTCAATTAATTGAACTGAACAGAAACAAACAAAACTAATACAATGAAATAATAGGCTTAATCAAATGGTTGGGTGTTATAATTTCATACTAAGCTCAAAAATATACCTTGCCACACAGACAAATCAAATAATGCCACACATGCAATCAAAATAATGCTACATAGGCAAATCACACATTAGACCGCGAATCCAATGCATGCAAAATCGAAAAGGTATGTTTGGCACAACATCACCCTGTGTTACTCGGACTCTTCACTTTGCCCTGAAGTACCCGTGTCCGACACCGTGTCCAAAAATTGGATACTTCACTTGGATACTTCACTTTAGTGTAAAAAATTGACAAAATTGAGAAGTACCCGTGTCGGATACCGTATCCAACCGGACACTCCATCCGTGTCCGAGTAACACAGACATCACCAATTCACAGAACAGAAAACTAGGGTTAACCCATATGCCTTCTACAACAAAAACACCAAATGACCCACTTCCTCCGGAGCCCAAAACGGAGACGCCATGGACTAATCATACTGTCACGGAAAGTGTCATGCCTTTCGTGTCATGACGACATGCCTGTGGTACCCTCACAGGTTGTTATAGCTCGGGTATAATCTACGGTATATTCTAACAAAGATATCATGTCATAACACATGCGACACAATATCAACAAAAAAGGGTATATGTTGAACCAGAACAAATCATAATCATAATGTATCCAAAAGAAGGTAACAACATATATCGCTCTACAAATATCAAAATAAATACTAGACATGATGTCCTAGTTTAAAGAATACAAATACGAGTCCAATGTATCAACTCCAAAATGAAACTATTATATGAATTTCAAAAGAACAATTATGTTAAATAATAACAGAATTCGAAACGAGAAACAAAATGAACTAATTAAATTTCACAAGAGTATTGCTGAAGGAGTACGAAATCCGTACCAGAATATAATACCGAAATAACTCACCAAATCCAAATATCACACTGTTAGACCTCTTCAACCAGATCTATATAATTATCAAATCAATACCAGACCATTAATTAAATTACTAACTTATAAAATTTATTTTTTTATTTTATAAATTTAATAATTTTAATATAGAAAACATATTATATACAAAAGTATATATTAATTTTAATATAGAGATACATTTACTGTAGTGTAAATCAATACTATAATATTATAACACTATTATATTAATTTCCCATTCCATATTTAGCATTTGTACAAAAGTATTCTAAATTACCAATAGTTATATATATGAAACTAACATTCAGATCCTTCCTTTATATTATCTAATCACATGCTATCATCATTTATTAAAATATTATATTACCATATTAATGCTACCACTAAGCTACTGATAAATCATGAAAATTGGTATATATATATATATCAAGATCAGTGCTTATTCAATCATTTTGTATATATTAGGGAAAAAATTTATTCTACAATAAAAAGACGTCGGATCTGATTTAATTCTAGTTTGTTTAAAATTATATTATTATAAAAAAATCAATTATGACATTACACAATCACATCAATTGTTTTACATGAACAGGAATCTGGATAATTTAAATTAAGAAAATGATGTTGGACTAATCCGGGTAATACTTAAATAATAAGGGAGCATCACATTTTACTATTTCATATAGTTAAACTGGAGGACTGACGAACTTAATTAAAATAACGACCCTTTTTATTAAACAGTTCATAGTCCTATATCAAGATCAGGTGCCTCCATTCGGACAAAGGTGCTGCAGTAACTGAATGAACCTTGCACACACACAAAATATATATATATATATATATATATATATATATATATTATTTACTTGTTAAAGCTACAATAATCATCAATTGCCTTATCTGATACACTCCATATTCCAATTACAAATCAAGACGTATTAACAATTTGACTAATCAAACGGCATATATAATAAATTCCTAAAATAGATTGTAAACACAACAATAAAATAGATCATAATTACAATAACAAAATAATTATTTTGTATTAAAAAATAATTTTTTTAAATTTCAGCCTCGTTTTATCCCTCTCCTTTCTTTTCTTCCTGCCGCCGCTTCCTCTCTTTCCCTCGGGTTGTATAACAAAATAAGATTAGGTCTAGCTATTTATTAATTTAGAGGGTTTTGCCCTAATGAACTTCTAATTGGGTTCAATTAATATTAATGCCCAATTTTTTAACCAAATAATATTATCTAACACTTCTAATTAGCCCACATAAATTTAATCCAAACATAAGAAAAGCCAACATAAATTTAGTCAGTCTTATAAAAAGTCCAATTAAAAAGCTTTAATAATATTTTTTTACGGGTATTACAATATTAATTTTAATGACCGTATTAATTTCTATGAAAGTTCTATTTGTTTCTCCACAGAAGAAATGATATTATAAAATTTGTGACTTTGATTGATTACTAATTTTGAGCTTACTTCATCACTGTGATTGATGAAACAATCATTCACGTAACTTTTTTTCGTTTTTTCATCTTTGAAATTCTGATGAAGCCTTTTTTCCCCCTTGTCAAAATGGCTAACCTTGTTAATGTATCACGACTTTGCAATTTTATACTCAAAACCCAACCAATGAATGGTAAGAATCTTGACAGAAACCATCTAGCCATCATGCTAGACACCATGCCTCCAATGTTCAAACCATCAAGTCAATCTGCATTATTATTGAGGCATAATCAGGCCATTGAACCATCAGGACACTATTACCGAATAAATAAAAGAGAAAACCCAGCAGCCGATCCAGAACAGAAGAGGAAGAAGGAAAAAATTGTCACCGATCTCGACGATAACAGAAGAAAACGAAAAAGAAAGAGTATTAAAGAAGGGGCCTGCGTCACTCCTTTATCATTCTGTCCTACTTTAATCTTGTTATTCACAAATTGATTCTCAATAACCTTGAGAGAATCAAATGTATAGTGTATATGTTTGCAGTTGTTTGGCTGGAAAAGTGAAAATAGAGAAGAGAGGAGGGTTTAAATTGGGTGGGTAAATAGAAGTGCTTAGAAGTATTTTGGATATTAAATTTTAGCATTTGATCACTAAATATATTTAGTAACTTTAGTTTGGATGGAAAAATAGACGGTCTCACTTCAACTTACAACGTTAGGTGCTTATGTGAGACTTTTGAAACTTAGGTGCTGAAGTGCGAAAACGTATAAATCTCAGGTGGTTAAATGAAATTTATCCTTTCTTATTTTAATTTAATGAAACCATTATGTTGTGAAAGGAATGTAAGTTACCAATCTGTAATTTTATCAGTAACCTATTGAGCTTATTTTGGAAGCTACTTTTGTGTAAATATTCCTATGCTTTTTGTCTTTTAACTGAATTTTTAGAATGTAATTTTGTTTTCAATTCCTACATTACAGGAGCAAAAGCCCTCTTTCTCATGTTCGGTTGACGACTCCTGTGGAATAAAGGACGTTCGATGGACTAAAAAGTTGGAAAGGTATTATGTTGTTCTTTCAAGTAAGGGAAAACTATATTATGGGGCAGGTCAAGATCATCTTAAAGATATAGCCGACAATATTGATGCTGGTTAGTCTTCGAACATTTAGTTGTCTTATATATGTCTACTATCAGTTTATTCCCTTCCAAATGTTCTCCTATTCTTTTTTTGTAAATCCATTGCAAGAAATGAACCCCGATAAGATTCAGTTCATGGTAGAAATGGGCATGTTAGAAATAATTTAAAAAATTTGTTTCCTTTTACATGAGTTGTCTGTTATGTTTTATTATTGTGGAATTACAGTTGTTTAATTTATTTATACTTCTGTTTATTGCATTGTGTAGTGGAATGGAGTGTCGGAGGTAATTTTATTGCGGTGGCAAGAAACAAGGTTCTTAGCATTCTATCTTCAAAATTTGAGGAAAAGTTGAGCATGTCGTTGTCATTCAAGTCATTCATCGGAGATTCCAGCTTTAGGTGTGGTATGAAAGGTATGCTCATGCAAATGATGGTCCTAATGACTTTAATTTCTAAGTAGCCTGTGCTAAACAAGAACTCAATTTTTTCGTAATTATATGTTTATCTATTATTACAGTGAGTACATTTTTGTAACTGTATATATTTTATCTCGTTTTCTCAATGTGTTAGTGAAATATACCCAACATGACTGCATGGAGTTCTATTCTTTCTCAAAGCACATGCATTATTGTTTTTGGGAAATGTGTATGGTATACATTCATCTTTAGAGGTGTAGTGGAATGCTTGCAAGTTGCTGGCATCGCCCAAGTAGTTCCTACGATGTCATTCTTAATATGTGACCAGCTTTCTTCCATAGTTCACAATTACACATAGTACTAGCCTTAGGACACCAAGTTCAGTGTTTATGGTATGTCTACCTCTTGCCACAGGTGACTTTGGTGGAATAGGTTTTTAGTGCTAGCAAATGAAAACATTTATTCCTACATGCTAAGGAACCACCACACCAAGCAAGTCATCTTTTAGGATCAAATAGAGATTTCCTTTGGTGATGAAGGACTCAAGATCCCATACAGATTAATCATTTTTCTGAAATAAGTCCTTCAAAATCCTCAAAATATTTAAGTCCTAGTTCATCGGTCTGCATTCAGATCACATGAGGAATAATGATTGGGATGGGGTTTTGGGACAAAGAATAAATATCAAACAATAATCTCACACAAAATTCAATCAATCAATTCTAATAATTCAATTTATCAAAATAATGAAGTACATCACTATTTATAATACTCCTAGACAACTTTTCTAACCTAACTTGAACTCTAATAAGATAACTACAAATCAAATAAGAAAACTACAAATTAAAGAAACTAAACAACTTCTAATTCATGGGATTCCAAAGTCTCTTATATTGTTCCAACCAACTTTCACGGGCTCGTCCTACATCATTTCTCCTTCTCTGAAAAAAATTCGACTCCGTCGAGTTATGAACATCAACACAAGAACAATCACGTCGAATCACCAAGGAAGTCTTTGCAAGCTTCAAATTTGGCATGTCGAGAGCACAAGTAAGAGTGAATTTGGTAGTGCCTTTGATAATCGAATAGATATTAATACGAAATTACGAACATCATGTTGCGCATGACGATCCCATAACCATTTAGATAATGTGACAAACCTTAAGGGGTAGAACATCACACATAACACATAACGATATCTATAAGCTTGCCAGTGGAAAATGTAACCAAATACTGCTGAGTAACCCACAACTTTGTATTGTTAACCCATGCAACATCATCGGCTCTGGGTGAGGCTCAACTTTTATCCCAATTTTCTTAACTGCTTCTTCAGAGATAACATCCGTACAACTCTCGAAAGATCAATCACAAGAAAGCACACACATCCCCGCATATACCTCCTCGTCTCGAAAAATTACCACGATGGATTTTAGGATCATCCTTGTGTTTACGGACAACAACACCTAAACATCCTTGAAATCTTGCATCATTTTTAAATCTTGCTCATAATCGCCATCTATCGACTTGCAAACCCTCTTCATTTAAGTCGGCTTTTTTGCTTTTTGTCAATAATAGTTGCCCGAGAGGGAGAAGAGACAACATTCATCTTTGGGGAAGGACACTTAAAAGACATGTGACCAAAACCATGACAGTTATAGCACCTAGACGTATGATTGTTGCTAGTATTAGAAGAACCCGGGGTACGATTAGGCCTGCTAGTAGCTGAAGAGCTCGTTGACGATCTTTCCATTGGTCTATTTAAAACAAGCTCCACAAAGGTACGATCCCTCCGAGTTTGGACTTGTATTGGAGGCGTAATAGAATTCCTTTTCAAACTATCCTCTATTTGGGTGGCAACTTGAACAACATCATCCAAGAGAAAGAGTTTACCTGTAACTACCCCACCTGCAATCTCCAGATTCAATCCTCGACGGTACATGGAGATTAAAACTTCTTCAACCCAAGGGAATTCAGACCGTGTAACCAAACTGTAAAACATTAAAGTATACTCGGCTATAGATTTACTTCCTTGTACTAGCTCAGTAAATGCAAATATACTCGCTGCTTATAATCCGAATGTACAAAACGTCGTGTCAATGCAACTTTCATATCTTCCCATCTTCTCGCAGCTGTATAAAAATTTCACTGATGTTGATCCCACCAAATTCGAGTTGTTTTTTTCAACTTCGCTTCAACAAAGAAGAGTTTCCTTTCATCGGATAGTTCATACCAACGAAAGAACTATGAATCCAATCGAAGAATGTCTTGGGTCCATTATCGCTATTGAAATCTCCAACATCTAATTTTACTCCTCTATCCACTGCATTCATCCTAGGACATGGATTAGGACATGGATTAGGGTCATGCTGCTGTAGTCTCAGATGATTAAGATCCGGGATGTGGTCTTCCAAATTTTTATGAGCATCTTCTTGTCCCTTATTTACGCATCCGTGAGTACATCAACTTTTACTCTAAGTGCTTAAGTGCTGTAATAGAAGCATGAACAATTGCAGTAAGTGTTGTGATTAAATCTTCAATCCTTTTGAGATACTCATCTTGTTGTAACACATGCATCAAGCTTGGCGTTGATTTCTCCAGCATTAACCATGGTTTCTGCGAATAAAAATATAGACTTTGTTTTTTGCTCTAGGGACTTAAGTGCATGAAGTATAAAGAAACAGGGCTGAATCGAATCAATGAACTTCAGTAATGAAACGAAAGAAAATGAAAGTCACGAGGATTGATATGTAAAATTTCATAAAACTACGAGGTACCTAATTGTAATTTTGTTAGGGGATATTTTTTCCCGAGTATCTTTTTAGTCTTCACTTTCACGGGTTCTTCACTATTTGTCTTCTCTGCTTCTCCTTTTCACGCAGCAAACTTGAGGAGACTAAAGGCTTAAAACTTTATCGACAAAAATAAGGATGGTGGTGGAGGGATGCAGCGGCGGTGATGGTGGTGATGCAGTGGCGGCTTCTTTCTACTTCTTCTACCTTTCTTTTTTTTTTCTTCTCTTCTTTTGGGTTTTGTTTGGAAGCTAGTTGGGGTAGTTCGATATTGACGGCTAGGGTTTTAGGAGGTTTTGGGGTGTTCAATTTGGTATATGGCGGTGACTACTAAGGCATATTATGTTGGTTTGTTTGTGTACTATTTGGTATATGGCAGTGAATAGTGACTAAAGGTTTCTTCAATAGTTTAGGGTTTGGGTTAGGCTGGGTTTGGCTGGATGGTTGATATATGTTGGTTGTTTTGGCAGCTTAAAGGCTTATACGAGAGGTTATGTTTCTTGTTTGCAATAAATTTGGGACAGCTAGAAATTGATAACAGGAACAAAAGATACCAAAAATAATGGGGAGGGGTTTTTGGGACGAAGAATAAATATCACACAATAATTTTACACAAAATTCAATCAATTCTAATAATTCAACGTATCAAAATAATGAAGTACATCACTATTTACAATACTCCTAGACAACTTTTCTAACCTAACTTGAACTCTAATAAAATAACTACAAATCAAATAAGATAACTACAAATTAAAGAAACTAAACAACTTCTAATTCATGGGCTTCCTAAGCTCTTATATTGTTCAAACCAACTTTCACAGGCTTGTCCTACATTAAATAATGGGGATAGGGATTTAGGGACAAGGATAAATCTCATACAAAACTTAATTAATTCGTTTAATTTATTGTATCAAAATAATAGGCTTTAATCCCCATGTATAATACTCTAAATAACTTTCTTAACTCGAATTGGATTCTATTAAGATAACTAGCAAAATTATAAATTAAGAAAATTAATTAGAATACAAGTTGTCAAGTTCTAATATTCTTTTGTTTTTATGGGCTTCCAAAACTTTTTATATTGTTTTAACCAAGTCTCGTGGTCTCGTTCTACATCAGTCATCCACTAAAAAGAACTCGATTCTGTCACCTTACTAAAACATCACCATGAAGAATCACGCTGGATCATCTACTAGTTACTTGTGATCTTCAATGTTGGCATAGCACAAGTAAGAGTCAACTTGGTGTTGCCTTTGTATTAGCACTTGATCGCGTTGTGCGTGATAATCCCATAGCCGTGAATAATTTTCATGGTGAATATTTGGCTGTGAATGATTATAGTTTTTATTTTGGAAAGAAGAGAATTTGTTTACTTCCTTGCCAATCAAACATACATACTGAGAGATTTCTAAAGTTCAAATTTGAATTAGATGACTACGAGATTAATGGTCGTGAGCAAATAGAGTATTTGCCTATTTGGTTACACCATAGATTGAAGAAGCACTATGTTTGGAAGCTCTAAAGGGTATTATTTTGGAGCAAAGTCAACTTGATTATGAAGCTAGTATTGTTGAAGAATTCCAAGTTCTTAACGAGTCACCTATTATTGGGAAAAGGAAAGCATAGAAAATTTTGTCATGTCTGGGGATGAGGATACTACAATAGACACCATTTGTCCTGAATTTGTTCCTATGCAAGTGTTCGAGAACAATGAAACTATTCATTTTTTATCCTGAAAATATCCTTCATGCAGTTAAATGGGAAGTTGTTGGTCTTTTCTCACTTGTTTTCAGGATTATTTTTTTGAGAAGAAACATGTAGTTTTGATCCTGCAAAGATTGAAAATTCGTTCTTGGTGTTTGATACTTGCTTGCTTTAGAACTCGAAGACGAATTCTTTCTAAGAAGGGGAAACAAATTCAATGGAAAATGTTGATGAAGATTCGGGTTTCTATATATTTTTATTATTCATGGAGTTTTCGTTTATTTGATATATTTCTATTTATTATTTAGCAAAAGCCAGTAATTTAAATTATTTTTGGCCTGCTTAGACTTTGGGCTTTCTTTTCCAATTAGTCGTAGGAAAGTAGTTTAGTACTATAAATATATTTTCTAGGGATTATATACAATACAATTTTATCCATCCATTGATATCATCTTTTGTTATATTAGAATTCATTATTCTTGTTGTGATTTAAGGATTTTATTTCGTTGGCGTTTAGTACGATAGCTAACCCATTCACGTTTGTATTAGAGCATTACAATCAAGCTGATATTTCTTTGCGTCACTATATAACAACTTTCCTAGAGGTAGAAGGGGTAAAATTCATCTTCTCAGAAGGACAATCAAAAGATGTGAGAAAATTTTGGAGTGCGATTAGACCTGTTAGTAAATGAAATGCTTTCTGGCGATTCTGGCCTACTTCCACAAACGTAGGCTTACTTCTAGTTTGTGCTGGCATCAGAAGCATAATAGAAGTTGTCCTCTTCAAAGTATTCTTTATTTGGGTGGCAACTGAACAACATCATTCAAGAGCAAGAGTTGGCCAAGGCTGCATCACTAGAAATCTTTGGATTCAATCCTTAACAACACATGGATATTAGAACTTCTTCAACCCAAAGAAATTCAGATTGTATAGCTAAAGTGTAGAACATTGAAGTGTATTATCCTACAAATTTGCTTCCTTGCACCAACTCAGTGAAAAATAAATATGCTCGCTGATTATAATTTGAAAGTACAAAGCGTCGTGTCAGCACAAGGCACAAAACGTCGTGTCAACGCAACTTTCATATCTTCCTATCTTCTCGCAGCTGAATATAACAAATTCGAGCTGTCACTTTCAACAAAGAAATTCTCTCTCATTGACTAGCTCATAACAACAAAAGAAAATTTCCAAGTTGTGAATCTATTTGAAGAATGCTTCGAGGCCATGATCACCATTTAAGTTTCCACCATCTAATTTCGCTCCTCTATCCATTGCTTTCGACTTAGATTTTTAACATGAGGATTAACCCATGGATGGAGTCCATACAACTGAAAGGTTACACATAATTAGGATCAGGAGGGGAACCTTTAGGCTTTTCATGAGCAACGTCATTTCCTTTATATGAGCATCCCACAAGTACATCTTACTTCCTTATATTAGAGAATAGTTTTAGAAAGGGGCAATCCTACTATTTAAGCCATTGTTGCTTGCTGCTGTAGGTGATGTGATGGATTCTACTAAATACTCTAGTTTTTTCATTTTCTATACCTTCTTTTGGTTCTTGATTAGATGGTTATCCTTTTCACTACTAGTCTATGAAGTAGCACAATATTCTTCTATTGGGTGTAATTGGTCCTATCTAGCTTTTTGTCAGGAGGACGACCAATTCTCGCCTTCTCGAACACCTAGTTTTATCTATTGTTCTTTTGAATTTCCCCCAATTTCTTCATCACTCGAGGAACTTCTAAATTCTCTATACATAGAAATGTTTTTGGCTGGATTTTGACTCCCTTGCATAGCTAAGGCATTTAAAGCGAGGCGTTGGCGAGAACTAAGCGTCTAGCAATAAATAAGCGCGCTGCTGAAAGCGTCCATAAAAGCGAAAAGTCGTGTATATGCACAATTATACATGGGTAAATATAATATATTTATATATATATTTATATATTGTAATAAAAATTTCCATTAAATATAGGAAAACTATATATATTAGATTCTAAAATATAGGGACTTTTTTTATACGACTTTTTATAATTACGGGGGGACCTAACTGAAAACTACTCAAAGTTGTCGGGCTAAAACTGCAACTAATGAGAATGTAGGGACTAGATCGTGAAAGTAAGCCAACTCTGGTGAGCTAGCTACTTGCAATTTTGAAGGAGAAATTTATATGCATATCAGTTACCTATCTAGTTCTACATATAAACAGAACACAGTAGAGATGGTGAAACGACTCAGGTCAAATCCCGATACTGGAACAAATCTTGGGTCAAATTCCAAGTCCGATTCGAATCAAATCTATCCAAATAAGGCCTTAAACCACTAACCTAATAGTATTCTTTGGTCATCTTAGCCCACCACAGGCTCACCCAAAAGGTCACGACTTAAATGTACTATTGTTAGTAATTTAATTTCTTATATAGAGAAATTTTTTTTCATGTTTTTCGATGTGGGATTGGGGTGTTACAAACTCTCCCAAATAAATTTCTGATGTCCCCGTCAGAAACGATCACACGGTCCACAGATCTTTGCCTCTCTAGTCATTGTGGGATAATACCGGCTGACTTCGTTGCCTCACGTACGGACCTCCTTCTCTCCATTGTGGGATAATACCACCAGCCTTCGTGTCCCCACTTTCGACAAACCGATCTAATAACCTGACCCGAACTTTAGAGAGTCGGTTCTAATACCATATGAAACAACCCGAGTCAAATCCCGAGTTCGGAAATCCCAAGTCCGAATCGAATCAAATCCATCCAAATAAGGCCTTAAACCATCGGGTCCAATAGTATCTTTTTGGGTCATTTTAGCCCACCATATGCTCACCCAAAAGGTCATGACTTGAAGGTAATATTGTTAATAATTTAATTCCTTATACTCAGATGTTGTCCGATTTATATAATGACAAATACGCGCAAGTGCATACAGTTAATCAAGTAATAAAGAAGTAAAAAAAAGTGTCGAACCCATAGAGAACAATTACAATTACTTCAATTACCAAGTTTTTACCAATTTAACCCACTTAAATAGTCACTCCAGTTGGTTTGTGAAATTGATTAAAACAAAAGAAATATGACTAATAAAGTAACAAAGATTGATCACCAGATAATTAAAACATAGAAGTACAATTTTCCTAATTGCTTTGCAATAGTTACTTTCCCATATTTTCACTTATTTAATCCAATGAGTTGTCAACTAGGATTGCCTATTAATTTATTAACATATTTCAATAATTAATAAAAAGACACATTTCAATCATTTTGTTATTTTTATGCAACACTTAAAATAGATTCATTAAGCACAAACTTTTAACACGATTCGCGTATGCCATACAAGTACTTTTCGTTTCATACATTTGTTATGTTATCCTTAACAAAAATCAATAAGTTCATGCGTTATTATATTCAGATCTAATCTAAGATTTCCTCTTTCAATTCCATCAAAGATATCAGATTAATTGCTAGCTAGACAATTAATTGATTCAACACAAAATATAATAATCAACTCAATAGGATCAACAAATGAATTAATGATAATTGAATTGCAAAAGGTTCCATTGTACCCCTAATTGGGAAATTAGTTTATCATCATAATAAAGTCAAGAAGATTAAAATTAAATAGCATCTCAAGTACAGTCTACAGATAATGAAATTAAGAGAAGAAGAAAACTCTGTCGAGAAATCTCAAGTCTCTAAGCTTCAATCTCCGCCTTGTGTGCTTTCCAATGATGTCTTCAATAGAAGTGACTCTCAATAAATTGTAATATAAAATCTCTCATATATTAAGCAATAATATAATATTTATAATCCCTAACAAAACCTTAGTACATAAGGTAAGTAGAACTCCTCTTCTGAATTAACTTTGAACAAAAATGAAATAAAATCTGCTGAAAATCTTTGTCCGGCGCGCCCCGCGCCACTCTCCTTGGTTAACTGGTGCGCCTTGCGCTAGTGGTACAGAAACTTCAAGTCTCCCGGTGCGACGCGCGCCATATCTAAGCCATCTGCAGCGTACCCCGCGCCACTATGTCAGAATATCCAAAATTCCCAAATTCCCAGTTTCTTCATCCTTTTCAGCCACGAAGTCAATCCTTCTCCTTTTCCTGCAAACATAAAACAAAACACAAAAAGTAACAAGAACAATACTCAAAAACTCACAATATTTCAAGCTAAAAAACACTGAATTCGTAGATTTATAGCCCACTCATCAACAGACAATTTTTTTTCATATTTTTCGATGTGAAACTGGGGTGTTACATATGGGTTTGCAAAGTTCAAGATGATCTCCTAATCTCCTTTCTTGTCTTTTTCTTTTTCGCCAAATCGTTGCCTCACCTTTCCTATAGCCAGTCACTTGGATGCCTTGACAACCATGCCTCCTTGCGATTCTATCTACACTTCTTTGCCGGGCCACCATTCCCAAGGAAACGCCTTTTTTTGTGGTGACAAGTTCTCGAGAAAACACCTCTTGTATCTTATGACTCAACAATGTTGCCCAAGTATCTTATGCTCTGTTTTAAGGAGAACCTTTTTCGGAAAAGGTTTTCCTATATTTTCCGAGTGTTTGGAGCTTCAATGAAAATGTGGTCAACGTAAAGCATTTTCCAGTCAATGGAAAAACATCCACTTAAATCTGGAAAGCAACTTACCCATTTCAAGTCGGTAAGTCATTTTCCTGCCTTCGTCTCTCTCCTCTCTCTCATCCTATCTCAATGTTTCTTCATCAAATTCACATTAATTTTAGGGGAATTCTCATAAAAATAATCTGGTTGCATTGGGGAAAGAGAGAAAAATAGTGCATATCTATATATCTCTCTCTACACGTGTGTATGTATATACTGTACCTATAAGTTATAAGCATCCTATATTGTTGCTGGGCTTCTTTGATTTTGATTCCTTTAATTTTTTTTTAATTGTGGGATACAATTTCACCATGATTGAAGAGCTGGGTTTGATTATAACGATGACAGAGAAGATAAGGGTAAACCTGAACTTGGGGAAGAGAGGAAGAGAACAAATTGCTACCTTCACATGCTTTGCACATGGGTCTAAGCCTATTTTCAATCTGGTTTTCCATTCAGTTAACAAACAATGGAAAATGGATGGAAATTGGATCATTTTCACTGAAAATGATTTCATATGAAAATATTTTCCGGAAAACCTTTTCTGGAAAAGGTTTTCCTTAAAACAAATGGAGCCTTAAAATGTATACACATGGGTGTGAAAGACCCTTTTTATTATTTGATCAGTAGAAAAGAGGGTCTTACCTTATTATGAAGGTGCTAGTGGAGGAATGGAGGGTGGAAGAAAGAAAGAACCAGCCATCAATTTCTAGGATAGAGAAGAGATTGAATTTTGAGTTCAAGGCAGTATAATACCAATACTATTACCCAAATAAAGGACACATACGAAGACACCCTTACTGAATATGGTCCAGCCAGCTGGCCGGCCACAGCCCCCAAACACAGGTCCATGCCAGCCTCTTTAGCTCTCACATACTCGTACTCTCTAACAGACCATAACCATTACATTCAAACGTAACAGGACCCATCGATCTATCTCAGCATTTCCCATCAAGCTTTGCCTTTATAGCCATTTCTAGTATCTACACTAACTGAAAGAACATCCTCTACTAGTTATATATATATGATTAAAGACGTAACATTTTCAGATTTTAGGTTTATGTTAAACAGTAGGGTGAATAGTTGCAATGTATGTTGTGGGGATGTGCTATGTAGTGATATACAATTACCAGGATTGTTTGGGGAGATGCAATTCCTGAGCCTTATAATGAATGCCCTAATGCAGTGTTGGTGGAATTTCAAAGATTCACCTGCAATGGGTGGTTTGGAGATAATTTCGTGGGATGATGCATGCTTCACATATTTCTTCAAAATTCCTAGCATAAAATGGTAAGACTGGAAGAGGGAAAGGAAAAAAGTAGACAGAAACTTAAATGTCCTCCACTTGTTTGACATAATATATGGTCACTAACACTTTGCTGAAGCATTCTGCTTCAAGGTTACTTCCTCTCTAGTAAATGGTGTTTGACCTAGCCGATGCCTTAAATTGCTATGTGATTTTATATCCTGGAAAATGTGATAAAGTATTGCTTAAAAATCCAGAAGTATGTTCATACAAAATAACAGTTTCATGAATTAAAATTCCTTGATTGTTAAACGTATTTTGTATGATCCACAATCTTAATTGTTTAGGAGTATGACTTGTTTGATTTTGTGGTCTCTTATTTTTAAAAGTATCACAATCAGCGTGCATCTCTTTGAAAGTCTCATCCTTAATGAGATTCCTTTCTCTGTCAGTTGATACTATCAGATGGGTACGTCCAGATTGTATTGAGTATGACTTGTTTGATTTTGTGGTCTCTTATTTTTAAAAGTATCACAATCAGTGTGCATCTCTTTGAAAGTCTTATCCTTAATGAGATTCTTTTCTCTGTCAGTTGATACTATCAGATGGGTACGTCCAGATTGTATTGTTATAGGATGCTTTCAACTAACGGATGATGGTATGGAGGAAAGTTACCATGTCCAAGTCATCACAAGCCAGGATGGCAAAATCACTAATGTTGGTACAAGATTCATGCAATTCCTTTTGATTAAGCTTTGTTGAAAGTTACCACTATGTGTGCTTGAATCTACTTTTAGACACAGTTGGATCATGCTAAATTTTGGTTAAAAGTCTCCAACAATTAATGTTTAACTCCTTTATATAGTATTATCTCTCATTTTGTATTTTAATTCTCAACATAGTTATTGCTGTACATTTTCTGTTTTTGATCTTTGGTATGGAGTCAGTTCTTGCCAATCAACCGAATTCATGGTGGTTATTGGTGTTATTTACCTTATTATATTATCTGAAAAATATGTAATTTGAGATGGCTATATTATGGTGTATTTTGTGTTTTTACATACATGATGTCTGAAGTAGTCCAGGTCCACTATATACTAAAGATGTTAAAAGCTGTTATTTCAGTTGATAAATTAGATCAACTTGAGTGGGCTATCGAGTGCTGCTGATCTCTGGAACTCTTATTGCAGCCATACCTTACCCTAATTTTTTATGCTGCTGTTCGGCTTCTTGCTGTATTGGGAGAAGAAGTAAATATTTGATTAATGTAACCAATTTAAATATTTCCATTTAGAGTAGCGATGTGCTCTCAATTTTTTTTTCAAGAGATTGTCATTATTTAATGCTATTTTGAAAAATCCAAACGTAATTTAGCTTATTTTGAGAACAAATACATGGAATGGTCTGGTTATGCAATTGAATTTTACAAGCTGTTGATCCATCAAAAACCTCTATGGAATCGAGTTTTGAGATATTGTTCAAGTTGGACCTGTATTAAAGAACTGGCCAGCTATTGTCAAATCTGAAGTTCTAAACACTCTTAAAAATTGGGTGATGATAGTTGAAGCCCAGATTTATAGCACAGAATTGAGACCACAAAACCACTGGCTGTACTATTTGATAAAGTAGTTGATTTATTTTACTATGTAATGTTTTCAGATCTTGGTAATGCGTATAAAATAAATCCATTTGTACGCCAAAGAGAGAAGAAGTTGGTATTCACATTGATTCAGAAGCATCCTAATTATAGGTATACACTAAGGCGTGTATGTATTACTGATAATAGATAGAAGAAATAATTTATGTGTGTGTTATGTTGAAGTTTTCCTCTTAAGTTGTTTCTTTTACTCATTATTCTCTAGAGCATTTTCAGTGGTGAGGAGATTTGTATTTATACATGTATTTTAGTATTTTAAGTTTTTTGTATATATGGTTCCATTGTATAAAGTGCTCTTTTGCACTTATATGTATTTATATACATATATGTGACATGTATGACTTTTTTTCGTTTTTATTCATTGGGAACACAAAGGTATAGCTGAATACTAAGAATTGATATATCTTTGTATTTTTTTTGACTATTATATCTCTTTGTTATTGCTATTTTCGTTGTTGACTTTTTGAAACATTTTTCTTGTAGGCCTCCTCCAGTCCAATTGTAATATCCTTCAATGATGTGTTCCTAGGTTTTATTGATGGTGCTGTGCCCTTTGGAAGTGGGCCGCATATGTTCCTGAGTTATTTAGATCAATGGTATGTTTAGTATTTATCTTGTATGTTAATTATTGATATTTAAATGCAGTTACAATAATATATTCATATATATATATATATATTCATATATATAAATATTTATGTATGGACTTGAGTATATGTGGAAACACTTGCACATAGTGTGGGGGGCAATCTTAGAAAGGATACGACAATATCCTAATGGTTGTCCATTCATGTATAATAAACCGGGAAATAATCAATCAAAGACTCTTAATCACTAAAATGTCAGTATGTCACTAACCTACACACTCGTAAGAGTACCAAGTTGAAGCCCAATACAAAGGGAGAATGGGTATTTGGTCCATAGTAAATGAAAAGGGAGATATTTATCCCTATGATTCTCGTATTTCTTTCTACCCAAATACCCCAACACAAGAAGGCTACATTTGTAAAGAAAACCTTAGCACCATTATCGCCATCAAAACCCCTGCAACATATTCTGCCCACCAGCGCTTCCTCTGATAGCCAAACAACATACTCCAACACTGTGTTACATGGACTCTTCAGTTGAGGGTCTGTGTTACATGGACTCTTTCGTGGGGTGATGTCTGTGTTACACGGTTTCTTCAATAGAGGCCTTGAGGGTGAAGTACATGCGCCGACTCGTTGGATGAAGAACCGATGTTGACTGTGCGTGTGAGAGACACTCCGTAATAGTATAAACTAGTGAAAAATGTTCTGAAAAATAAGAGAAGCCAATTTCAAACACTTCTCACACTTGACAAGGATCTCGAGTCCATGTGACATTGTAGTCCAACTTCTGCAAGCAATAGGCCTATGGGAATATTTTTTGCTTCATCCTTGCAAGGATGTGACCAATTCAAACAAAAAATACTAAAAAGTTATCAATCTTCCGTTTTTACCAAAATTATATGACTAGGAAATTATTTAAAAGGTTATAATAACTCTTTGGGCTATTGCATTGGGAGCTTTTCGAGGAGTTTCCTTATAAGACCTTTGCAGGGTTTGGCAAATGGTGCTTCGTTAATGGTTTTAGTTATTTTTTTCATTTAATTTTATTGTTAGGCTTGTATATTCTGATTTCTATCTTCAACAATAAAATTTTCTTTTATCTCATTGTTTTTTCAAATTAACTTTAACAAATTAACTTTAACAATATGATTAATAGTAGTAATAAAATAACTATGGCAAGAAGGTTATTGGAAGAACAATACAGATGTTACTCGAGGAAGCACAACTTAGCTTGAAATCTTGTGGGTATCTTAGGGAGGTCGTCTGATCTATGCGAGCACAGACTTATCATGAATTTACTTGACCTAGGTGAGCATGGTGGAATGGTTGCCGATGAGAGAAGACTTTTCTAGGGGTTCCTTAACATCGGAATCGAATGGGGCACACTGAATTAAGATAATTGAAGGCTCTAATTTTCCTGGTGCATTATCGGTGTTTGATGTAGAACAAGACTTTAGAATGTGAATTTTTATGAAAGGCCACCATTAGTGGGTTTGCCGCATACAGACTTTGACAATCAAAATCCTTTTGTGGATGTCTCATGATTTTATTAGGGTGGGGTTAGGTCCATGATTGATAAGTATAACAAATTGAGCAATAGAAAAGGGGTTAGTGTCGAAGAATAAGGTTGAGGAAATTTGTGCAAAGAATGGTTGGTGGGTATAGGTTTACATTCCATTTAGTTTGCTAAGAAGACACATTGTATTAATTCTTCGCCAGTCTATGCATCTACTAATAACCTAAGTTTACCTGTTAATAACACTAAATTCCAAGATCTTAAAAGATTCCTGGACTAGATTCTTTACCTGCACTACTATTAAAGTGTGAGGACCTTGTCTATTTTTCATCACCCCAAGGCACCACAGTCTAGCGCTCCCAAGTGATGACGACCCAACCCTTGCCCATTTCTTGCTTTAATAGGGCTTTGATGCAACATGTCGCTAAATGGGTTACACCCATATAATATCTTGTTAGGATTCATGTGAATAGCGTTTGACAAAGCTCTACGTTGGTTGTCAACTTATTGCAACTCCCTTCCTTAGTCGAGCTTGGGAGTGACAGTGTATAAACATAAGCGAAGCTCAAGACTAATTTCTATAGGTTGCAAAATTGGGCGGCGCTGCTCCTGGAACCAAATTGATACCGTACTGAATGTCTTACATCCACAAAATTCCCTTAGGCAACTCGTCTGGAATCAGATCTTGCAATTCATCAAACATTTGGTTCCAACTCCTTTTAATTTCACGTGATATAATAAACAATCGGAGTATAATCCTTAGTTTGATTCCAAAACGTATTAAGATCCAATCCATTGTCTCAGTAGTATCTTTGTGGGTCATTTTAACCCACCATCGGGTCACTCAAAAGGTCATGATTGAAGATATTATTGATAGTAGCTTGGATTTGTATATATATGTAAACATATCCACTTGTTTTAATGTGGGATTGAGATGCTACATTTTCCCCGCTTAAAGCTTTAACGTCCCTCGTCAAGCTCGAACAAAAGCCACACATTGTTCAAAATCTTTACCTCTTTAGCAATTGCGGATAATACCAACAGTGTAACAACCCAGTCAAATCCCAAGTCTGAAATCAAATCATAATGTACGTAGGCCCAATTTATTATCAATAATTTCTTTTTGATTCATCTTAGTCCACTATAAGCTCACTCAAAAAGTTATGACTGAAGGTATTATTAATAGCAACCTGAGTCCTTGTGTACATATCAAATTATTCCACATTTCCTGTTGTGGGATTGCGGTGGTATAAATTCTCTCACTTAAATACCCAACGTCCTCGTCAAGCCTGAACAATCCAAAAACTTTTCCTCTTTTGTCATTGTGGGATAACTCCAATGACCTTCGTGTCCTCGCCTTTGTCCCTCCGTCCATGTAAGATAATACCAGTGGCATTCGTGGCCCAACCTCCAACAATCCTATTGCACGACCTGCCCCGAGTTTTCGAGGGTCGACTAATACCATATGTAACAATTTGGGTCAAATTCGCACCGAAGCACAAATGGTGATACTGCGGACTGATTACACCGTCTACGAATTGTATTATGCCATAGTGCCAAAAGAACATGTCTGTATTACCCTCACAAGTGAGCGATTATCGCTCAGGTATACTCATAGTTCATCCAATCAAAAATATATCGCAACACATGCGAAAAAACACCAACAAAAGGGTTCTAGTTTTAAATGTTGAACCACATCAATTCTTGAACAAAATGTCTCTAAAATAGATAACATGTACTGTTCTATAAAGAGAAAACAATGTCCTACGCATGACGAACAAGTCTACAAGAATATATATTATGAAATCAAGACCAAAACGAAGCAACACAAGAATTTAACTATAAGCAAATCAATTAAGCGAGTACCAAATTCTAAACGAGAAGCTAAACAGAATAAATCATAGTAATGCGTATCGTTGAAGAAGTACAAATCCTTAAATGGATTAAGCAATATAATACCTAGAAATTTTAAATATAGCTCGCTAGACTCCCTCCGTCCAAACTAATAACCAAAGTAATAATACATCTATACGTTATTTTGTAAAAATTCACTTTCTTTTTTAATTGTTATGTTTTCGCCTCGACTTAAAAAAATATAATTGAAGGTAAGTAGTTAATATATAAAATAAATAAATAATATATATGCGAATGCTCCATTTAAAATCTGTAAACTCTTTCTTTAACATAACTCTATGTATAGTAATATATATAAAATCTGATTTGAATAGTTCCTTTTTTTAAGAAAGGGTAAGGTTTGCTCACAACGATAAACTATGACATACTTTTTCTTCTTTAATAGTGAAACTCCACTTTGTATCTAATCATTTATTTTTGTATGATTAATAAATTCATATTATAATTCAAATACTCAATAATCTACTACTGAAACTTATTTTATAATGGAAGGTTGTTCAATTGATGAAGCCTTGAAATATTTCTTCTTCCCTAGCAATCTGACTTTCTTCTGTGTCCTACCTTCTTAGCGTTCATTATTCTAGTTGCCACTCTTCTTATTTTTTATTTCTTATTTTCTTCTTTGCTCATCTCTTTACCTGACTATTGCTATTAGTATAATAAGGAGGGTCTTTGCCCTAAAATAATACTATCCTGAATTTAATTGGGTAATATACTTTATAAAGGAAGGTTGAACTCTTTGCCCTAATAAACTAATAGTATCCTTAATTTAATTGGGTGATATACTTTATAATGGAAGGTTGTTCAATTTATAAAGGCTTGCAATTTTTTCTTCTTCCCTAGTAGCCTGACTTTCTTTCGATTCCTTCCTTCTTGCTGTTCTTTATTCTAGTTGCAACTGCATTTTTTCACCTTTCCTTACTAGACTATTGCTATTAGTATAACGAGGGGCTTTGCCCTAATAAACTAATAATATCCTTAAATTATTTGGGTTCAATTAGTCTTAAGGCCCACCTGACAAATAAGACCCAATAAAATAGTAAAAAATAAAACAAACTAATAATAGAAATATTATAATTCAATTATAGTAATATACATTTTTATTTCCGGTGTATTACATCATCTTCCCTTTAAATAGGATTATGTCCCAAGAATCAATGTACATTATTCTCAAAAAGTTGTGGATACTCTGCTCGAATAGACTCTTAGCTTCTCGCTCTGGATGGTTCTTCCACAAAACCTTAACAAATGGAATCGTCTTCCCTCTCATAATTTATTCTTGACAACCCAAAATCATCACAGCTTGCTCCTCACAAGTGAAGTCCTTCCGAATTTTATCTAAAGGATATTGTATCACATGCAACACGCGGTAATGGCAACTCCTCAACACTGAAACATGAAACACGTTATGACACGATTGTAATATCCCAATCTCGCATTGAAACATATGAGATAATTTGATTTGTATATAAGAACCCAAACAACTATTAGTAGTACCTTCAGTCATGATCTTTTGTGTGCCTGTGGTGGCCTAAGATGATCTGAGAAAATAAGATGATGAACTGGGCCTTGGTACGTTATGATTTGGTTTAAACTCAGGATTTGACCCGAATTGTTACAAGAGGCCTTCATGTTCCCACCTCATGTGCATCCTCTATCCATTGTGGTATAATACTAGTTGCCTTCGTGTACCAGTTTTGTCAACCCGATCAGATAACCCACGCTTTCGAGAGTTGGATCTAATTTCATATATAACAACCCGAGTTACATTCCAAATTTAAATTAAATCATAACGTACCAAGACCCAATTTACTACCTCAATAGTATCTTCCTGGGTTTGCCCACCATAGACTCACTTAAAGGTCATAATTGAAGGTAGTGTTGGTAGTAATTTGGGTCCTTATATATAGACCAAATTATCTCAAATGTTTTTTGATGTTGGATTGGGGTGTTACACAAAACATGAACAATCCCACATTATTTATGTTCAGCTGTTAATTTCTTCATTCTAGACTTCAGCATTATGTTGTGTCTTTCTATCACATTGCCAAAGTCGGCATAATATAACATGTGTTGCCTTTTTTGAAATTACAACATAGTAAATAGAATCCACATTTATCACTAGTTGAATTCCGAGCATTGTTTAATGATAGTAACAGCTTCTTTTGATGCTACCAAGATTTGTGTAACAACCATTGTGACTTTATCGACCCCTTCTACCTCCTTCCACATAGTCTTGTTTCTCCTTCTAGGTGCTAGTTTGTAGTGAAATTGAACGATCCATCTCATATCAATTCATCACCAATGCAGCGCACAACTGTGTAGACTGACCTAACAAGTATGTTGAATCACCTCCTTACCTAAAAGGTTAACCTATTAGGCTAAGACTCCACCATACTTATTAACTCATTTACACTATTGAATTTATCCGATGTGGAATTCATGTGAAATATCCCAACAATATCCACCTTTTACTTAATACCCATCACAAAGTGTTATACTATTGTAGTCACTATTGAGCACATCTTCTTTGAGTCATTCAAGAGCCCTGTTCGACTCCAATACTACTCCACCACGCCAGAAGCAAACGTGAACCTTGCTCCTTGTCAACCTTTCACCCTGAGCAGCTTTCTTAGAGCTATCTTGAATCTGTTCTATTCAACTCAAATCATACTTCAACACGCGTAGTGGCAAACGCGAGAACAATGCAGCACACACCTGTGTAGACTGGCCCAACAACTATGTTGAATTACCTTCTTACCTAAAAGGTTAACCTATTAGGTTGAGGCTCCACTATGCTTATTAACCCATCTTGAATTTATCCGATGTGAGATTCATGTGAAATATCCCAACATGGTTGTCATCTGCTTCTTCATTGCAGTGAGATTTCAGTAGGGCATTTATAAGAAAAATTAATTGACTCGGCCATCAATACCAGCGGTCGGCCCTTAAGACTAGCGACTTGGCTTGAAAGGTCTTGACGTTGCAGAGGAAAATGCAGTAATAAATTGTCTCTTTGCCGATCCATGAACTTTCTTCTCTAGTGTACTCCTTTTTGAGTTGCCATAAGATTAAGTGATGTTTAAATTGGAAGCTCGCTGTGATACCAAAGTTGATGTATCCAAGGAAATTAGATATTAAAAAGTAAAAGAATAAATGAAATATAATGGATGTGGGACAAGTCCCCCTCCTTGCAATGATAAAAAAAGATCAAATCCTTGAAATTGCAGCAATTAGAGCTGGAATAAAGTAGCAATGGCTCAAAAGAAAATCAATTTTGTTCTGCCTTAATAGAGCACGATACAATGTTTAATGTCTTGTACCATTAATTCAGACCTAGGAACTTGACATTGACAGATGACTGCATTTAATGAAGGCCTTTAAAGACTAAACAGATTCAATGACCCAAGATACTTCCGGAATATCAGAACTTCAGACATTCTCCAGATATCTTTATTTCAATATAATGTTCTTCAGGAAATTTCTGGAAATATTCAAGTCTTCCTTTTCCCATCACAGTGGCTTTTCCATGGTCAAGGAAGTGATAAGATTGGTTTAGTGGCTAGTGTTATTTTACTAGCTTCATAAGTCTAGTTTTCAACCAAGGAAGATAAAGAAAAGTGTAAGATGGCACTGGATGAATATATTCCCATGGATGAGATATGCAAGGGCCATCAATCCGTGGTAGCCTGTAGGATTCTCTATCACGACCGATGCTTGGACAGAATCCGAAAAGAAGAAGCATCATGAATTTATGTGTTAATCAGAGGATCGGGACTTGTTTTCTTTCTTCTAGGAAGATTTGAGGTGTGTATGTAAGATTATTCACTATATTTATTTATGGCAGGATCTCTGGGTTAAGACCGCAGAACAATGTTTTTGAGTACGGCGTTTTGAAGATAAATTTTTAACCTGTTTTAGATAGGCTATAAGTTGTTAGTTTGCGACTCAAATTGGGAATCCATTTTACCTCTTCAAGGATCGGAGCTCCTGGAATCCTTGGTTAATAGAACAAAAGAGGGTGGATTTGGTAGACCATTGGCCGCAAAGGGGTTTTCTTTTCTTAGTTTCATGATTTGCAGTTGAATATTTATTTATTTTATTTTGAGTTTGAGCTTGAATTTTCCTTTTTGGTTCATCGGTTATTGTCAGATGTAGCGATCATAGCTATGCAACAAGGTTGAAATCTTTCTTTTCTAATACTAGTGGATTTCCCCTTCAGAATTGTCTTGGAAAAGACTTTGGAAGATGAAGGCCTATATGAAGGTTGCTTTTTCTTTTCCTCTTTTGGGGATTTAGGGTGGGGGACACTGGAGGCAGGAGTCATATTAATTAGTTTTTATTGCTGAAAATTTTATCTATTTTAAAAAAAAATGTTGAAAGATGAAACATTGTGAAGCTGGAAATCAATATTAACTGGTACTGTATGTGTAGAATAAGTCTTGGTTTATTCATCCTTGCTGCCTTTTAGTGATGCTTGGCTTTACTAATACATGAAAGCAGAAAGTTTAATAATGGACAATATTAATTGGTTCTGTATCTGATGTTGTGCTATAGCTAATGGAAAAGCTCTTTGATGCTATTTTTTTATATAGAGTTTGTTGTGTTATGCCAAGGTTAGTGAAGTCGTTATTGTCTCAATGTGGAGGGTTTTCCGGTTAGTGGAAACAATTAACACAAGTAGGTTACAACCCTGTTGTGCTTGTGTGTACTTTAATGAGGGAGCATTGATGCTCCGGAGGGGGGGGGGGGGGATTAGCTACACATTATGTGGTTTATGGTCATTTTTTTGTCCCTACTCTGTTCACCATCTTTTATATCGCTACTCTTCTTGTATATATACGTTTTAGTTCCCTCCGAAGTTTCATTGTTTGAAACCTGTTCTGTAGATAGCTTGTCTATTTACCTGACTGGTTCAAACTGTGCATTCATAATTTTCTTTATTCTAATTTTAAACCATATTTCTGGACATTAACTTGGAGCAATTAGTTGTATGATCTCTGTTTTAGTACTTTTGTAATGTCCATTTGTTAATCTTGTTGAGAATTTTAAGTCTACATCTGGTTGAAAATGCTAATTTAACTTTGGTTTTCATTTGACAACAGTGAGCTTGCATTTATTGCTAATAGAAAGAATATGGATCAGCACATTGTATTATTTGGTTGGTCAAATGATGATAAGATGGAAGCTGCAATGATTGAGATTCTGAACGATGCATGGCTTCCAAGAATTGATTCCCAAGGTTCTTAAATTTGAAGTTTGGACTAAATTATAATGGATCAAGTTTACTTTCTGAGCTAATTACATTTCTCCTCCTAGAGATTTGGTTCATTTTTCTTTACCCCCTTTGTTTTGATATGGGGCCATGATGTCTTCTACAGAAAACCTTAATGTTTTCGGAACTCACACTAAACATCTAACATTTTCTTAACATTATGAAATTTACAAGTACCTATAATCACACAAAAAGAAGCTCCTGAAATGTGTATGCATGAAGTATCAGGAATCAACAGATGTCCAACATTGACCCATTGACCCCCATTGACCCATTGACCTTAAGGAAGTGCCTGTTTGACTGTGCTTCCTAAGGACATAATTAAATCCTTTTGTATTTAAAAAAATATATTTTCCTTCTTGTTACCTTAACAATGAGGTGTCATGGTTTAGCCTCATGACTGAGACTGCAAAAGTGATGAGGTCTTCCTCATGGTTTCTTTCCACCTAATTATCAAATTGGGAACCGTTAACTTTGCTTTGTTTTTTAATTGTATGGGAATAATAAGAGGGTTCATCTATAAGCAAATGTTTTTTAAAGGACCAGTTTGACGTCCACTAGACTCTTTTGTGTTTGTGCTAGTATCTGTAACTACTGAAACTCTTAGACTTGATGATATTCCAAGGAGTGAATGACTTTTTTAGTATTCTTGGGGGCTTAGATTGTTTATTTCTTGTTCTAATTCATATAATCTTCTCCATTGTAGTCCCTCTTAAACTAGAAAATTTACAGATTAAATATGACAGGAAATCTTCTTGTTGATTTTAATCAGCACTTGATAAAGGTATAGGCTTTTATTACTTTGATGAGTGCATAAATGCATTCAAGGGAATCAGTCTATGATTATCTAAGAGTTGTCTTGGAGTGACTTCTTGTGGAAGTGTATAACTTGATTAGCCCAGTGGCTAGAATTATGATTTAATTAAATCAAGTTCCCTAACAGCATCTCCTACTTACTTCAGGTAATGGTGACGATAACTTAATCCTGGGCCTATCGATAGACAAGGTTTCACAGGATGAGCAAGTTAAACTCACTCTTGGAGAAGAAGATAAAGAAGTTTCACCATGTTGTGTTCTTCTGTGCCTTACTATTGATGGAAAGCTTAATATTTTTCATTTTGCCAGGTAAGCCCCCTATACATGTATTGATGCTAATCATCTTCTCCAAACTGAATATATGTATTGACCAGCTAATCAACCGCTTCTGTAGTGCCGTAGGTGCTTCAGCTCAACAAGAGGCGATCTGTAAAATCTCGGAAGAGAAAGAGGCTTCGCTCATATTACCTGCACAGTATGGACCGTCTGAAGTTGAGGAACAAAGCATAGAACAAGTTGGGATAGGATTACAGTCTCAGGAAGCAAAAGAGGCTGCAGTTCACAAGTCTTCCACTGCTTACATTCCCCAAATTACATCCCAAAATGAGAATAGTACTGGAAAACAGGAAGTAAAACATGTTCTAAATTCACAGACCTTCGACACTAAAGAACAACAAAAGATTCCTGTTGTAATGTTGAAGCAAGATGAAAAGGGCCAGCAACAAACTTTTTCAGGGCAGCAAGGTGAAAATTTAAACCCGTCAATGTTGAAAACGTCTCAGGAAGAGGCTTCGCTCATATTACCAGCACAGTATGGACCGTCTGAAGTTTTGTCAAAAGTTGAGGAACGAAGCATAGAACAAGTTGGGTTCGGATTACAATCTCGGGAAGCAAAAGATCCTGCTGCAGTTCACAAGTCTTTGACGGCTTACATTACTCAAATTACATCCCATAATGAGAATAGTACTGGAAAACAGGAAGTAAAACATGTTCTAAATTCACAGTCCTTTGACACTAAAGAACAACAAAAGATTCCTGTTGTAATGTTGAACCAAGATGAAAAGGGCCAGCAACCAACCTTTTCAGGGAAGCAAGGTGAAAATCTAAAACAGTCAATGTTGAAGACATCTCATTTTGAGGGTCCTAGACCTGCGGTTAAGGATTTGAGCAAGACAGAAACTCAAAAAAATGCTGAAGTTAGATCCAACACTAATACCAATCTGTTCTCAGAGATTCACCAAAAGGATATGTCCAACCAATCTGTTCGCAGAGATTCACCAAAAGGATCGGAGGTCGACATGAAATTACCTGGACAAATAGGGTTAACTACTGTGCCCGGTACTTCTATTCAATCCTGGTCAAGTGGAAAAATCATTTCATCCAGACCTGCAGATGGAAGGTCTTCATCATTACCTTCTGGCGGTTTCAAAGGAAACAATCTGATAATTATGATACTATCTCAAGCAATGCACATGTTCCTGGAGGTCCACCTAGAAATCCTTTGTATTCAAAAGATTTTGCTGACTCCTCCACTAGAGTTGACTCTTTTAGGTATGGAGCTTCAACAGAAGGGAATATTGTATCTTTACCTGTTGTTCATAGCTCACAAATCCCATTGCAAGAAAACTTTACATCAGGAAAGTTTGCTAACAGGGCTGCTAACACAAAAGTTTCTGAGCTGAACTCTGGGCCAAACTTGTCAAAACAATTCCTCAATGTAATCTTCTTATATTGATTTGTCCTTAACTGTTTTAGAGCTTATACTTTTGTGTTGTAATTTTATTGGTTGCGTTACTTTTTATAATAGTTTGGTTTAGTTGGGTTGTTTGATCTGGTCTAGAACATATTCTTTTATTTACTAGGCCTTTAACTTGAAAGTCGGCTGGGTGTTTCAAGCTTTAGATGGTTCAAGTTTAAGTTCTTTTCCAGTTGTGGTCAAGCCTATAATTTCAAATAATGCCCATGTCCAAATTTCGGATTTCAGCAAAGCTTTAGGCTGTTTTAAATCTAGTTTTCTTCCTTTTTGTGGTATAGCTTGTAATATTAAATTGTGCTTTATTTGATCTTATTTTTTTAAAATGCTATGTTCCTTTATTATTATCTTTTTATATCTTATGTAAGTATTAGTATGCATGTTGTTCTACAAAATTATGCATCTCTTGGTGTTATTGCAAACTTCCTTTAACTTTGAACGCATTTAGTTTTATTCTTGTGTGTATCTATTATACAAATTGGAAGAATATTTTCTGTTTTCTGTGTCTAATTGTCTAAATATTCTTCAGGTTGAAGAGATGGCCAAAGAATTGGATACACTTATGGAACGTATAGACGGACTAGATGGCTTCAGTGATGCCTCCATTGCTCACCAGAAAAGCTCAGTTGTAGCATTAGAAGAAGGCATATGGACAATGTCTGAAAGATGCAGAAATTGGAGGGTTAGTCTTCTGGATTCCATCTTATGCATCAATTTATGTATATTTCTGAAGATTAGTCTAACGTATGGCGTCTCTTTTGGAGCTTTCTATACTATAATTAAATAGACAATTTGGTTTGTCCTTTTTTTTGGTTTGGTTCGTCCTCCCTGACCTTTGACTTCCTACGTTAAAGAATTTTGTCTGCTAAAGTGCTTTTGAATAGATCATATCTTTTCATAATTTAAAATTTTTCTTTGATGGGGTAATAACATAATCTTTGAATAAAATCTTTCTTGCAACAATATCAATAAATATTTCAATTTAGCATTTTTGATTACAAAAAAACTATACATTGCATTAGCTCTCAACCATTGTTATTTATCAATCTAAATCGGAAACTAGAATTAGTGTCTTGGTTTATTAGGAAACAAGAATTAGTAAATATGGTTTTATAAGGAAATAATCAAATAAGTCCATCTTACTTAATACTAATTTGTTAATTTTAGTCAAATATATGTAAAATAATGTAAGGTTAAGTAAAATTATATTACCACTAAGATAATATAGTTTCAGAAGAATTATCATAAAAATTTCTACCCAACTTAAATTTATTGTTATTAAGAAAATATTAGTATAATTATAGTTTGGAATATAAGTAAGATTTAATCATTATTTAAATTGATACTATTATTTTCTTATGAGGGTTATTGTACCCAATATTAAATTGTTACTATTGTTAAAATATAATTATAATATACTAATCGACCATATGATATTCAATTATTAAATAAAAATAAAATTAATTAATCAATCCAATAATAATTTATAAAATAAAATTATAAACGTCAATAATAATATTATAATTTTATAACAAGACCCTTAGTTTAGCTCAACCGAGTCAAATATAAGATTTAGTAATATAGTATACAAGGAAACAATCATAAGATTATCTTACTTAATATTAGTTATTAAATGAAATTTTATTACAATTTAGATAATATAGTTTGAGAATAAAATAATTTTTTCACATAGATCGTCTTAACTAACTTGAATTTATAAGTGTAATTATGTTTTAAATATAAGTAAACTCTTATTATAAGTTAGATAATATAATTTTTGGAGGAAAGTATTTTCTTATCAGAATCATTTTATCTAATAAGTCCAATAATATATTTATAAAATAATTTAAAAAATATTTATAATATTATAACTCTCTAATAAGACCCGTGTTGTGCACGGGTGTAGATGCTAGTTTCTTTGGTTATTCATTTTGTGTGTTTTTTCCTCGACATAAATACATTGTAGAGTTACAAATCGGTGTAAAAACATTCCTAAATAAATTATACACAAAGGGAGAGCAAAGAGGATAAATGCAGCTGTGGGAGTAAGGGAAATACAAAAGGCAGGTCTAGCATTTGGAGATTTTGTTGCTAGCTGTAGGGTGTTAAGGCCCAGGTTGAGGGTCCAAATTTGTTGAGAGGTAAACTAATGAGGAATGAGAGTTGTGGTTACGCTAGGATGGAAAAAGTGGATGTCATCGACATTGGTGCTCGTGGGCAGACTCGGTCATCGAAGACGGTTGAGAAGTGATGAGGTGTTGTGTGGTTTATCTTCTTGAATGTGGGTGAGATGAAGTGGGTATAAGCTATGTCTTTGGTGTCTGGTAACAAACATGGGTTGGTTAAAAGGAGGGTGTGGAGGATGAGGGTGGTATTTGTGTCTAGCTGCACTAAAAATAGTTGGAATTTTATGCTGGTGGAAGTTTTTGAGAAAGATGGCGCTGGTTGGCAAGGTTGCCAGAGATGGAGGAAGGATTGGGTTGAAAATTGGTGGTAAACTATGAAGCAGGGATTTAGACGACAACTAGGAACGTGATTTATGTGTGATTCGGATCATTCTATATTCGACTTGATTCGTGGGTGAAATTTGGTCAATAACGAATGGAGAACTTTGACCAAAAGATGAGCTCAATTTATTGAAATTCACCTTGAGAAAATTGCAGATTCGCACAAGCAGCAGTATGCAGTCTCTCCTTCACTCCAATCCTTGAGTATGTATCATATATATATTTATATGTATATAAATAAATTTATAATTTTTATTTAATATTAAATTTGTGTTGAATCCCTGAATTCCTATTTTTGAGATTTGTCAAACCATTGAATTCCGGTATTGCAAACCTGAATCCCCCGATCCCAATCCTTCTTAGGTGGTAAAGAGATTTCATAGCTTTTGGAGGATCGGTTCCCCTAAGATTGGAGAAGGTGGCGGCGGAGTTAGAACATTGGCCTCAGACACAACTGCCACTATGAAGAAATATAAAGGAAAATTAATATTTTATAAATGTTTGGAACCAAATTGTTGTTATTATTCGGCTGTGTTGTGCCTTTAGTGGCAAACATGATGTATTTTCTAATTGTTTGAAGCCAAATTGTTTTTGTACTTGGTGTGTAATTGAGAGTTGATTATTTGGCTGTATTTTTCAGATTTGTAACATTGTTGTAAAAAAAATAAAAAAAATTCCTTCTATGTTGCATAACTTGCATCTTGCTGCTGAGATATAGTTGTTAACGAGTAGAAATTGTTTTGTTAACACACATATTTTGATATATAATTTTGTTGCTTTTGATTCCCCTTTTATCACATGCAAGACCTTGCTTCAAATATTTGAAATTTGATTTGCTCTCCGCTTTGTAGGGCATAATGGATGAGCGCCTCAGGAAAATCCAGCTCATTCGTGATAAGACAGTTCAAGGTATACTTTAGTTGCCATTGATCAAGTAACAGACATATGTTATGTTATATTAGGTGTTCTTTGGTTTTCACTTGTTCAATTGAATCAACTCCTTTTCAGGTTAGTTGGGACACTTGATACTATATATTTTATGTGCACATTGTAGAATGACTTTAGTGAGTAGTAAATAAGTTGGTACATTTATCAATAGGGCACAAATGAGTTGGTAAGGCCTCATAATGCAACAAGACAATTGGGTTGGTTCCTATGCAACCTAAATATGGTTAGACTCAAATATAGTTTTGTGCTCAAGTCTAGGTATTGGTCAAATTCTCGTCCGTTGGCATCGGTAATTTATCGTACCGAACCGGTTATCGAATCTACCCAAAATTGAGTACCGGTACCGGTTGGACAGCCTGTCTGGAATCGGCTCGGTACCGGTTGATTTAGTAGCTGGTTTTCGGGCTATAATTTGACACGTGTGAAAGACTACGATAGAATCACCAAAGATAAAATCAATGGTGCCAGAGATGGTGCAATTGCGGAAGAATTAACGGTGATCGTGAGAATAGAGGGTGTCCTGGAAACCGTCGATTTGGCAATTGTGAAAAATTGATTTGTCATATGTAATATGAAGTGCCACGGCTGGGCCCTTATCAGTTGCGGCAATATTCTCAAAACCAGTATCTTTGGCTATAAAATGGAATCCAAGGACCCGTGCATAATTAATTTTTAAGGAGAAGATTGTTTGCAAGTAAGATTATATAAAATTAATGTATATATATATGTATATATATGAAACTGACTATCTTTGTCCTGATTAAAATTAATATATAGGCCCAAGGCATATATAGATGTTTCATAAAGATGGAGAAGTGACTTGCCAACCATTGCGGTCTTGCAGACTATATTGTGGAGAAATGTTTCATATCAGATCTGTCACCAGACTTTATTGTGGTGAAATGTTTCATATTAGATCCGTCACTGGTGGTGATCTTGGTTTTTGTAGGGTCATCTCCAATGAACATAACATTTGTCCTGTACCGGTTCGGTTCAGTTTATACCGAACGAGCCAACCCCCTTCCCGATACCGATATCGAAAATCCGGTATGTATCGGTTCCTGATCCAACCGGTACCCATTTGTCCCGAACCGGCCGGTTCGAACCAGTTCAGTTTGGTCAAAAACCAAAAAAACCAAAAATTTTCCCCGCCCCTAGTTATCCCTAGAAGTAGGTGTGTCAATGTACTCAGGTAACTTTCTCAACTTCCACCATTGACGAAGGCCAGTTTAATGACGACCTTTGACATTTTTAACGCATATATGCAGTGGAGGCTACTGAAATGGCATGTTATGTTTGACACCATTGACGAAAGGCCAGTTTGATGATGGCATTTTTAAATCACAGCTACTGAAATGGCATGTTAGTTAAGTACAAATCATTAGTTAGGTACAACATTAGGGGTCAGTCTTGGGTACCCTCATAAGCACACCATACCAATGTTCTAAAAGGTGCTAGGCGGGAGGCGGGAGGCGGGCGGCCTAGTGCCTAGGCGAGATTTTTTATTTTAAGCCAATTTTAATATTTTATCTTACATTTATCCAAACAAAACAATAATATAAAGCAAAACAATTTATAATAAAGATAATAAAGACCTTTGCTTAAAGTTCAAACACATATCCTTGCTAATGTCAAAGTTCAAATACAAACATGCAATTGTTCAAAGTTCAAACATATTAGTTTTATTCATAAACAAGATTGCTATTAAATAATGAAATTTAAAATTTTAAGAATTTAATTCAATATTAAAACTTAAGAAACTAAACGTAAATTTAAGAATTATATTGAATTAAACTAAATATTACAAATGTATCATCATTTATATAATTTAAAGTTGGTACAAGTTCAAAAATTACAATTATAATAAAATTATCTATTTTGACTTGATATTGTTCACTTCTTGTTGTGATTTGATATGCTACAACCTCAGACATTATGAATAATATGGTAAATCATTAAAAAAATATATCAAGATATGGTTTGAGTAGTTATTAAAATAATAAACCCTTCTAATTTCCGCGGAGGGATTTTTTTGTGCATCAGGGCCTAGGTGAGGCGTTAGGGGTCTTGGGCCTAGGTCTGGCGCTTGAGGGGGTCTAGTGCTATGCGCCCGCCAAGGGGGCCTATTAGGCGGACCTTGGCGGGGATTTTTAGAATGCTGCAACCATACTAGTCACCAAGTATAACAACCAAAGTCTAGTGAGAATATTAGAACCCGAATTAGAGTTTACAAATATTGAGATTAAAACCCCAAGCACATATACGTTTAAGTGTAACGAGTGTAAGGTGACCATACCAGAATTACGGCTTATATTTTACATGCTTGCAGATAATGGGATATACACTTGCTAACTTTCTAAAATCTAAAGCCTGAATGATGGCATTAAGTTTAGTGGTTCCGGTATTCGCGAATCTTTTATGTATGGAACTGCATGAATTGGTAGATCTCTTATTTCTATTGTTTAACTAATTTTAAACTGGCTTTCAGTTTTGGCTAGAAAGATGTACATTGAAGGCATTGTCAAGCAAGCTACTGACAGCCGATATTGGGATCTTTGGAATCGCCAGAAGTTGAGTTCTGAGTTGGAGTTAAAGCGGCGGCATTTATTAGAATTAAATCAGGTGGACGCCAGTTATCCTTCAACTAATGATCTATATGTGTAACTTAGAATTAATGCACAACTTTAATGCACTCCCCATTTCAGAATCTGACGAATCAGCTGATTGAATTGGAAAGGCATTTCAACTCTCTTGAGCTCAATAAATTTGGTGAAAGAGATTTGAATCTGAGAGCTTTTCAAGGCAACCATGGGCCTTCAAGGTAATGAAATTATTTATTGCCTTTTGTTTCATTACAGATAAGAGGCTCCATGTTAGTTTCATATTCTTGTTCAAGAATTTTTAGCTCTTACGTGCCACTCCAAAAACGTTTTGATGAGATAGCTTACACCTAGGAACCCAATGCTGAAGTAGTAACAACTTTAGTTTGAGGCTTGTGTAAACAGGCAGTCAACTTATTAGCTTTTCGACAAGTAATATAATTATATCTTAGATCTATTCATGGCAGTTTTATATGAATAGATAGCTATTACATAGTTGTATGTGAACAGACCTCATCTTGTATTTGAATATTTAAATTGTACTTATCAGATGTATGACTAATTTATAAATATACACTCCTATCTGCTTGGGAATTAGAGCTTTCATCAATATTGTTATGGTTGTTTATGGTATAAAAGGCTTAAAAGCTAAATGGCCAACGCCTCTGAAATTTAGTCTCATCCTCCTCCACTGCTATGTCTCCTTCCTCCTCCATCCCTTCCCTAACTCAAGCCCAGCACCGTATGACAATGAAACTTGGTGATAATAATTATATCCTTTGGCAAACACAAATCCTTCCCTATCTTAAAGGTGTTAAACTTTTAAAATTTCTTGATGGCTCCTTTCCGAGTTCTTCTTCTACTATGAAAATCAACAATAAAGATGTTCACAATCCTAAATATCAAGCATGGTTGGATCAAGACAATTTACTCTCTAGTCTCCTCAATACGTGAAACTGCCTTACCTTAGCATTTGAGTCCCCTTGCTATCTGGAAGTATCCCTGGAGTATTCAAAAGTATCCGGAAGTATCCAGAATTTAAAAGTTCAAATATAATGAAGTTGAAGTATCCGAGAGTATTGGATACGTATCCAGAAGTATTCGTGGAGTATCAGTGTCCAACACGTATCCGACATGGATACATTGACCTCCAAGAAGTGTCCGTGCTTTGTGCTTCATAGAGTGTACTTGTCAGATGTATTACCAAATATGTAATACACTCCTACCATGTTTGGGTATGTGAGAGAGTTTGTCAATATTGTTGGGAGTGTTTATTATGGTTTAACTAAATGTTGGTTTTTCGCCTTTGCAGACATGTAAATTCCTTGCACAGTTTACATAACACAATGAGTGCACAACTTGCAGCTGCAGAACAACTTTCTAAATGTCTCTCAAAACAAATGGCTGTTCTGAGCATAGAGTCACCTTCTATGAAAAAACAAAATATAAGAAGAGAGTTGTTTGAAACAATTGGGATCCCATATGATGATTCCTCTTTCATCTCTCCAGATGAAGTAAGAGGTTTTGATACCCCATTAAAAAAAAGTTTTTGAGCTCTTCAAGTTCTGCTGTTGCTAAAGAACAACCCTGGAGAAACCAGTCAAGCACAATGAAAAGTTCTGAACCAGAGACTGCAAGGAGGCGCAGAGACTCGCTGGACAGGGTAACATATTTTGGCTTTCTTTTGCTATTTTATTTTTCCATCTATATTATACCCATTATCTACATAATATTAAAATCTTCATGTATTGATGCTTTTTGCTTGCAAGTTGCAACTTATACTGAACCACTGCATCTATTCAGATTTACCTGTTTCGGCTGTGTGTTTAGGCAACAGTTTGATACATACATACATCCATAACTCCTAACTACTGGTCATACTTCATAGGTCCTTTATTTTTCTTCATTGCTATCACATTCACATATATGTAAGCATAACTACCTGTACACATGCAGTGCACATCTGCACCTTTACATTCCTGTAATTAATGAAACTTGTGAAAACACCTAGTTACTCTTGAAAGAGACTACAACATCCTGTCGTCCCTGAACTCTCAGCAATAACTAAAGGACAGAAACGCCCCTTCAGTGAAACCTATTAAGCATCGATACGGACACTTGATATGGATATGACACAAAGTACGATACGTGATTTGATATTTTCAGAAAAAATAGGATACGGTATGTGGGGATACATTGAAACTTTATATATTTAGATATACATATTATAATACTCCCTCATTTATTTTGTCCTTAAAAGGATGACAATAAGTACATAAAGTAAAGAGCAAATATGTCATTTAGTTCACTAGTATATAAAAAAAGAAGAACTCACCACTTTAAGTATTTTTTTTGGGGGGGGAGGGGGGGCACTAAGGATAAACTTGAAACTTCTACTCACTTTTCTCTACTTTACTTTTCTTAATTTGTTAGCAAAATGTGTTTCAGACATCATTTGGAGGACAGAGGGAGTAATAAATTATACTAAATAACCATAAGCAAGTGTCAAATTGCTTATGGTTATTTAGTTAATAATCATAAGCAAGTGTCAAGTTTAAGTTCATTTAAAATACTAGTACTTATTATAACCATAGTTATTCTTGCGGCTATGACGACAGTCACGACTTCAGTGAGTTGACCACTAGAATGCTGGCGATAAAATGTGTCATCATAGCGTTAGTATGGTGACAAGTCGTTATATAGTGTGCAATTTATACATATTTATTTTACTTTAAAAGTACATTGAACCATGCTAACAAGTCGTCGATTAGTAAATACGCCTGGCGGCGACTAAGCGTCAATCGATAAAAAAGCGAAGTCGTCCCGCCGCTTGGTGAGAGATCGATAAAGTTGTTCAGACGTCGACTTTTGGACGACTAAGCGAAGCGACTTGGACGACTATATTGGTAATCGGTCGACTTGTTGGAGCGGGTTTGGTCCGACCCATTAAAAAAAACCTAAAGATAGATTAAACCTAATCGATCGCTCAACTTCAGTTTATCAATCATCTACTCTGATAGAAACTTCATTCATGACTTGGGTATAAGAACTTCGATTTAATCATCGAACGATCGATCGCTCACTTCGGAACATCAGTCGCAACTTGGGTATAGCAAAAGACGAAACGAAGCGAGTGAGAGAGAGAAAACGAACTTATTATCGATCCCGTGTACGACCGACTTTAACGAGTTTACAAGTATACTTGGTGAATTAAACCTCGTGGCTTCAACCGACTAACTGACTTGACTTCGCTTCACGTCGACTTCGACTCGTGATTAACCGGTTTTTTTTTTTTTGCTTAGACCATCTATGCTTATGCTTGAACCATCGTATATATATCACGCCTCGATTGGTATTCTATTACATGAAGTAGTAATACTTTATTACTTGAGTTAGAGGCATTTGCTGCTACCTATATAATGTTATTACTTTATTACATAACTTTATTACTTTATATAGTGCATAACTTTATTACTTATGCATACTACTATTATATTATAATTTGTACTATATTATATTATAATTTGTCTTTGTATTATATTATCTATAATACAAATTATCACTAATTATTCATGCCTATATCTTTATATATTATATAATTACATCCTTTTTGTAAAATTAATATAACATCTTAATGTAAAATTATAATAGGATGCTTAATTATAAATTCATGGTATTCTATATATATAATATTAAAACTTAAAAAATTAAACATAAATTTAAAATTATATTGAATTAAACTAAATATTGCAAATGTATCACCATTTATATAATTTGAAGTTGATACAAGTTTAAAAAATTACAAGTTTACAACTATAATAAAATTATCCATTTTGACTTGATCTTTTCTCTACTTTACTCTACTTTACTTTTCTCTACTTTACTTTTTTTAATTTGTTTGCAAAATGTGTTTCAGACATCCTTTGGAGGACGGAGGGAGTAATAAATTATACTAAATAACCATAAGCAAGTGTCAAATTGCTTATGGTTATTTAGTTAATAATCATAAGCAAGTGTCAAGTTTAAGTTCATTTAAAATACTAGTACTTATTATAACCATAGTTGTTACGGCGCCACGACGAGTCACGGCGGTAGTTGACCACTAGGATGCCTAGGCGATAAAATATCTATCATAGCGTTCGTATGGTGACAAGTCGTTTATAGTGTGCAATTTATACATATTTATTTTACTTTAAAAGTACATTGAACCATGCTTATCAAGTCGTCGACTAGTCGTCGCCAGCGCATTTACTGACGACTAAGCGTCAATCGAAAAAAGCCAAGTCGTCTCTGCCGCTTGGTGAGAGATCGAGATAAAGGCGTTAGACGCCACGAATTTCGACGACTTGACGAGACGCTTAAAGCGACTTGGACGACTATATTGGTAGTTGGTCGACTTGTTGGAGCGGGTTTGGTCCGACCCATTAAAAAAACCTAAAGATAGATTAAACCTAATCGATCGCTCAACTTCAGTTTACCAATCATCTACTCGATAGAAACTTGATTACAAGACTTGGGTATAGCAACTTCAGTTAATCATCGAACGATCGATCGCTCACTTCGGAACATCAGTCGCAACTTGGGTATAGCAAAGAGGAAATGAAACGAGTGAGAGAGAGAGAGAGAAACGAACCTGCTAATCGATTCCTAAGCGATGACTCGTGGCGACGACGACTTAAGCGCGACCGACTCAATGAGTTTTACAGTATACTTGACGACTTCACATGTGGCTGGCTGACTCATCGACTTCGATTGCCGCCGTCGACTTCGACTCGGCGACTAAACTGGTTTTTTTTTATGCTTAGACCATCTATGCTTATGCTTGACCATCGTACATCACGCCTCAATTGATCGTATTCTATTCATGAGTAGTAATACTTTATTACTTGAGTTAGAGCGTGTCTTTGCTACCTATATCTTTATTATTACTTTATTACATAACTTTATTACTTTATATAGTGCATAACTTTATTACTTATCTGTACTACTATTATATTATAATTTGTACTATATTATATTATCTATAATACAAGTTATCACTAATTAATCTCGATGCCTATCTTTGCTATATTATATAATTCTGTCCTTTTGTAAAATTAATGTAACATCTTAATGTAAAATTATAATAGGATGCTTAATTATAAATTCATGGTATTCTATATATATAATATTAAAACTTAAAAACTAAACATAAATTTAAAAATTATATTGAATTAAACTAAATATTGCAAATGTATCACCATTTATATAATTTGAAGTTGGTACAAGTTTAAAAAATTACAAGTTTACAACTATAATAAAATTATCCATTTTGACTTGATCTTGTTCAATATTCATATAAATATTAAATATATATAATTTTATTCGTATAAAATTTACATTGTTAACGACTTGTCGACTTGTGGACGACTAGTCGGGCGCCTTGTCGCTTAAGCGCTTAAGCTCTTGGCTGTCGACTCGCCTCGACTTGTCGCCTTAATAACTATGCATTGAACAATGAAATTTTATATTCATTAAAACCAAAAACATATACAGTTAAAAAGCATTCACAAAAAATTAGTGTTGAATTTATTTCAACAATTGATCCAAATAAGAAATCATTTATCAAATTAAAATATCAACATATTACCAATTTTTATTTTTATTTTTTTAATGTATTACTAATTTTGTAAGTTCTAACTACTAAATAAATAAATCAAGTGGTCCAAAATAATCTCCGTTACATGGAGTTTACAAAATAAAAAGGATACAACACAAAGAATACTGAATAGTGGGATACATCAAATTCTCTCAACAGTGTCCTTCAAATATAATACTCCTTCCGTCCCAGGATAAAAGTTGGTTGACTTTTTGCGCATATTAAGAAAGAGGATAAAATGACAAAATTGTATCTATTTTAATTCTCATTTAATTGCATAATTTTATGCACATGACTAGATATACTTCATAAATATGTATAGAAAATGGAAATATGACAATTAATACCAAGGGTCTTGTAGGCAAATTATTGTAAAAAATAGATTATTTAAGGTACATTTAACTTGGGAGTTGGGACTACCTAAAATAGTAATAAGAACTTTTATTCTGGGACGGAGGGAGTAATAATCTTTGCTTAGCATTAATCTTGGCATGTCCAAGTGTCTAACCAAGCAACCAAGTGTCAACTGTCTACTTATTATGTAGTACAAAAGGAGAACTTACAAAGATAAGAGAAACTTACAAAAATAAAAGAGAAAAGTTGAGGGCCCTTAGCAAAACAAGAAGTTGCAATAGTGGGCTTTGTGAGTTACGGTTGGAGGAGAGGTCGTCGCCGACAGGAGGAGACTTGCTGGTAGAAGTCGTCCCGCGATCTCTCCGTCTCTCTCAGCTACAAAGCTTTTTGATTCGCAAAATAGGGTTAGTCTCTCCCACTCAATCCCTCTTTAAATTAGTCGATGGATCATGGTTATAGGTCATGCATGACTTGGGCCCAATTGCTAAAGCAATGCCTAGCTGCTGGGGTGCTCGCCTTAGCTGCTGACCAAGTCGACCTCTCGCCTTGTTCTCTAATCGACGGGACTCCATGTTGTTGCCTAGGCGACATCGTAACAACTACAATTATGAGATGAACAAAAGTGAGGAACTAAACATTTGCATCAGATATCATTATTTTCTTCTAGTCCTAATACCTATTTACTAGAATCAAATTTTCCACTACATAGTCAAAAGATAGAAGTCAAATATTACATTAAAAAAAACCCGTAATCATCTCCTAGTCATAAGATACAAAGTAACCTGTAAACTAAAAACATGATGAAGCAAGCTACTCTTATCATTGGACAAGATATGGCATATCATCCGAGTCCCCTTGCATATCAAGAAGTATTCTAGAGTTCCGGAAGTATCCAAAATTAAAAGACTAAAAATAATAAAGTTGAAGTATCCTAGGTTCTTGGAGTTTGATCTTAGTTCAGTTCGAAGGAAGATATAATTTCAGCATGAACACATGGTAAATGTTAATCATTATATTAACAACAAGTGCAAACAATTCTCAATATTTCATGAATAATGCTCTATAAATTTATATTAGAAATGTATTTAGGCTGCCATAGACTCCTATTGTTTTAGGCTTGGACTCCATAATAGGAAAGTTGTATCCTTTGCGATTAGAATCAAAATTCCTGTAACTTTTCTTTTGAGTCCCTTCACACCTAAAATCATATAAGAATGAAATATCTAATTAACATTTACCAACTAACGAACGGTCTTATGTTTCCAAGTCTTAAAAGCCCATGATTAGTTCAGGCAATCTATTGCCTTTGCATAATGTTGTTTGTGCAAAATTACGAACGGCCAGATTTTTGGCTTAAGGTAATTTGTTTAGTGTAGTCTCACAGTATAATGTAGACATCTACTCTCTTGGTCAGTTGGTCCCTAGTTTTATTTGGTAGTTTTTGTTATTCAAGAGTTTTCGTTGACTTAATTTGGAATGTTGTTGCAAGGTAATCCTTTACATCTTCTTTGAATCCATTTATAGAGAGGGTGGCTAAGAGATTAGATGGTGGAAGTGTTCTTTCCTTTAGAAACAAATCACTTTGATTCATGTGTGTATTTTTATATTTATTTTGCTAAATTGGATTTGTTTTTAAAAGACAAACAATTACGGTGGCAAAGGGGCAGAACAAATAGCATAAACATCATATGGATAGACTTAAAGATGTGGCTGCTATAAACAATGGAAATACAATACATAACTGATCTACAACATCGTGACCCTAAATAAAGCCATGGGAAAGATCGTGATGGAGAGAGGCCTTGTGAAAGAAGTGGGAAGTGTGTAAACCTGCATTAAGTTTAACAAGGTTGAGAACCTCATTGGCTAAAGTTCTAGCTGGAACAGAAGAATGATCCGGATCAAAAAATTTAGAATTCCTTTCAATTCAAAGCTTATAGACTGTAGTAGCAAATAGAAGTTGCAGAATAAGGACTTTGATGACAACACCCTTATATCTAGTGATCCTAAGTAGCATAGCATTCCACTCAAATGGTATCTGATGCAAACGGCATTGTTCAAAAGCTTTTGTTAGAACCTCAAAGGAGTATGAGCATCCAAAGAAAAGATAATTTAAGATTTTCGGATGATTCTTACACAGCAAATAGGATCCACTAGTCGACCATAGCCAATTAGAATATCTGCAGTAGAGATTCTTCTGAGGATGACCAGCAATAATATAAAGGAGTATCTAGGGACACAAAGTTTCTGTCAAACAGCATTCCTCCATTCAACTTCAAGGCTTGATTGTCTAATGGATTGCCAAATGGTTGCTGCTTTCACTTTAGAGCTATCTAACTGATTCCAAAGAACCATGTCTTCAGAATTAACATTAGAAGTCAGGGTATCCTCAAAGACCTGCTTGAACTTGTGCACAAGAAGATGATTAGACGTAGGCATGGTATGTCTCTAGTTCGAACTGTGTATTTCTAGTATTCCTATTTATTATTTCTCTTCTTTTTTTCTTTTCTTTTTTTTTCTTTTTTTTTTTTTTTATCTTTGAGGGAGCATGAATAGGTGGTTCCTTTGGGCAGGGCTTGGGATCAGGTTTGTCGTTTTAACAAGGAAAGGGGATTTAGGTTTGGAAAATATTGTGTCGAAAATCTTTCCCTCACAATTAAATGTTGTGGAACCTGAATTCTCTCAATCATAAAGTTATCAAAAGAAATGTGGTCTTCACCATGACGGATGGGATACCACAACGTTGTCGCTCATGCTAGAATGAGTTTTTTCCTCTCTTTTATCATCTTCAGGGTTGGGGATGTAGATCACATCCGCTTCTAGGAGGATAGTTGGCTTGTTTGAATAAGTGATGACATTTGGATGGGGTGGAAAATATCAATGAAGATTAGGATTTCCACCCCATCAAATTTCAAAAATTGTTTTATCTTTTGTACTACATAATGTCCCCATTGCTCGTTCATTTATTAGGAAGGAGCAACTGTGGCTTGAAGTTTTCATTTTAATAAGAATTTAAATAAACTAAGAGGCTAATGATTTGGCTTTTTCTTAGGGTCTTTTCAGTCGGATTTCTTGTTTTTCTTCTTCTCCTGATAGGAAAACGCTGTCCTTGGATTTTTTTGGCAATCTTCCTTACAAGTGTTTTTCCGTCTTCTTCATATTCAATCTGCTAATAATTTTTCTCGTATATTTGGAAGGCAAGGTCACCTCAAAAATTAAGGCTTTTGTATGATTCATTTCTCTATCTCCTGATACATAAGAATGATTTGCGCAGAGGCTAAGATCTTACAATTGTTTGCGACAGATATGTGTCTTGTGCTGGCAAAGTTCAGGTCGGGTCTCATTAGTATCTTTTTATGCAATGTACTTTAGCACGAAGTTTATGCAACTCTCTTTTTGGTACTGTTTAGTATACTTGGGTGCCTCTTGTTCATTAGGGAGTTTCTTTTGGGTAAGATTAGGAGTTTGCAAGGCACAAGGATACCAAGGTTTTATGGAGGTTTTCTTGTTTGGCCATTTTAAGGTTTTTGGATTAAAATGAATGCTTGGGTTTTTGATGATCAAGACATTTATTTGGTCTCTAAAATACAAGGTTGAATACTAATGATTTTCATCAAGTGCATAGATCCCACAATGCTCTCTGTAGATATTTGTGTTGTGTAAGCTGGATGATGAGACATTCTCATTATTTTGAGTGTTGTTGCTGTGGGACTTTGAAATTCTATTTTTGGAGTGTTGGGGAGGGAAGGGGGGGTTGTTTTCCGCTTTGGAAGATTTGTTTCTTACTTGGGTTAGAGGTTTTGCATGGAGGGAGGATGGTAAATTGCTTTAGAAGTACATTATTTTCTATGCTTTGGAGAATCGGAAACGTGTGTAATCCATGGCTTTTTAAAGGAAACTGTCAATTGTTCACTTCGGTACAAGATGTGATTATTTTTTTTCTTACTTTTGTATGGGGGCATATTTAAGATATTTGTGTTTGATCTTTGTAGATTATGGAAAGTATCATTTTATCGAGTGTTCTCTTTTTTATTTCCACTTGTTATGGGAGCTTTTTTGTGCATAGACATTGGTGGGCAAATCTTTTTGAGTTTTTATTTATTCTCGAACATGTATTTTCATGACAACTCCTTGTCCTCCATGTTTGTAATATTTCTTCTTTCAAATTAAAATTTTTATATCTAGACGAGAATTTTGGATTTCACCCCTTAAAGTATGAACTAATGTGCCCAATTAGCTTCATTTGGTGAATTGGGCTATTATATTGTGTTGCTGAAGTACAAAGAAATAAAGCTTGTTCGAACTTTCAACTCATGCTCTTGATCCCCTGATGTCCTAATTGCACAAAATTTTCTCTTTTAATTTACTCATCTGCGATGTGACCCAATTGGCCAAACTGATTTCAATTTAGATGTCGTGTGCACGTGTTTTGATTGTATCTCGCGCTAATGGATATTTTGGCAATGAAAAATTAATCTCTCTAGTAAATTCAATGCACATGCAAAAAGCACAATAAAGCTGCCGTCTGAATTGAAGCCAACTTAGCCACATTTTAACCGAGTAAACTTAAAGGGCTATATAATTGCAATTAGAATTTGAGGGTGTTAAATGCACATTAGTCTGTACTGCAAGGGGGGAAATGCAAATTAGCCAACAGTTAAACACATAATCCTTGCAACAGCCACCTAATCCCAGTCCATTATAGCAAATTAAGTTTCTAAGCATGAAAGTATAATCATTTGCATAAAATATGATAAAGGGCTTTCACTTGTTAAAGGAAAAGGTTTTGACTTAATTTGACACACAACTTAGTGACACAAACTTTGATGGTGGTCGTCCTTGACACTATCATCCATTTCCATGAAAGAACATGACTTTACATCCTTGTTCATACCACAAGACTAGACAATTTCTGGTGAGTGAGTGTGGAAAACAATTTATGTGCAAAACTAATGGCCCTACCTTTCTCAGACTTTCTCATGTATTCAAATTTCCATCTAAGTGTAGAATCCTAACTATTTTTTTCTCATAGAAGAGATCTACTGCTCCTCTTATTCTGAAACGAACAAAGGTTTCCTCTGGAAAAGTTAATATATCAGTTTCATTCTTTTTATTGTCTCTCTCTTTATTTTTGATGTGAACTCTTTTGGGATTTTAGACTGTTAGCAGAAGCATGTGCAAGATATTTGTTTTTTTGCCTGCGTCAAGATGCCTTGTTACAAGAGTCTCTACTTGCATTAATCCTTATGAACCTCAATGCAGAATTGGTCAAGCTTTAATCCTCCAAAAACAACAGTGAAAAGGATGCTTTTGCAAGAAGACCGCCAGAAGGAGAACACAACCATCTCATCCTTGTCAGTGGACAATCAAATCTCTGCTCATGAATTGATGGAGAGATCAGCAGCTGCTAGCAGCTTATCAACCTTCTTATATCCATCCAGACTCAGAGGTAAAACACTAGCTATGAAAGAATTAAAATTTGCTAATTGTCGGCATTGGTAAGTCATAAAATCACTAAGAACAGTTGCTCAAGATAACTTGTTTATATCTACAGGCACACAAGATGCTATTACAAAAGAATCTTCTGAGAGTCCATCAACATCGTTGTTCAAAGCTGATGAACTACAAAACATAACTGAGCCTGTAATGAATTTTTCCACGTTATCATCGCAGTCTGCTGGGAGATCCAGAGGTGCTCTAAATCACTTTGCAGCTGATGAGTCCAGGTCTATTCAGCAATCTGAAATCCACTTGCATCAAACACCATCAAATTCCACGAGGTTTCCTGCACAAAGACTGTCATCCCCAGAGAAAATAAATGCAGTTTGGAATTCAACTGATAAACAGGTTGGACTTTCTGGTTTTACGATTGGAAATTTGAAGCATGAACCCACAATTACTGAAAGCTCATTTTCTGGGAAGAGTAGCAAAGCTCCATTCTCTCCTGTGTTGGCCTCTGGTTCAGCTCCCAGTCTATCTGATTCTGGAACTAGTAAAAGTGATCCTGGTCAACTCTTATCATCTTCACTGTTGTCATTTTCAAGTTCAGCGTCACTTCCACTGATCCATTCATCATCACCAACCCCATCTTCTTTTCCTAAACCAACTGCTCCGACATGGTCATCTACTCAAATGTCATCAGGCAGCAGCTTTACAACTAGTTCTACAGCCAATGTCCAGATAGTCTCACCTACTTCTTCAGTTATTACTTCTGCCTCCTTTTCTCAGGATCCTGAAGATCTAGTAGCCTCATCTGTTGCTCCTTCCTTGAATTTTCCATCCAAGTCTCCCAGCACAGAGGTACCCAAGGTTAGTTTGAAAACAGAGAAGAAGTTTGAAGTACTAGCTTCATCTTCTCAGCCCAAGCTTCAGACTGGTACATCGAGTTCAAAACTTGAGGCTTCATTACCAACAAAGCCTACAAGTGAAGTACCAACCAGTTCTCAATCTGGAAGTCAACTCAGCTTTAGTGATTTAGCAAGTTCTGTTTCACATGTAGCAATGGAACCTAAACCAGAACAACCATCTGCTGCTGCACCTGTTCTATCCTCAACATCTCTCTCAGGTTCTTGGACTGCCAATGATGGAAAGACTGATAGTCCAGATGTTGAATTTACACAGGAGGATGAAATGGAAGAGGAAGCTCCCGAGGCAAACCAAACAACTGAACTTACATTAGGAAGTCTTGGCGGGTTTGGGATTGGCTCATCACCTAATCCAACTGCTACCAAACCAAATCCATTTGGTGCTCCTTTCTCAAACACATCTAATCCACCAAACCCGCCATTTACAATGACAGTTCCTGGCGGTGAGCTATTTAAACCTGCATCTTTTAGCTTCCAATCTCCACATCCCTCCCAACCATCTCAGCCTGCGAACTACAGTGCTTTCACTGGTGGCTTTAGTAGTGGGACTGCTACTCAAATCTCCACCGGAAGATTTGGCCATCCTGTACAAACTGGATCAGGGCAGCAAGCTCTGGGGACAGTTCTTGGTTCTTTTGGACAGTCAAGACAGCTTGGTTCTGGTCTACCAGGAAGTAGTGTTTCTTCTGTAAGTGGCTTTGGTGGTTTTGTTGGAAATCAGTCCTCTGGTGGGTTTTCAAATGCTGCTGCTGGAGGTGGGTTTGCTAGTCTGGCTTCAGCTGGTGGAGGCTTCTCTGGTGTAGCTTCTGCTGGTGCTGGTGGTGGCTTCTCTGGTGTAGCTTCTGCTGGTGGTGGATTTGGTGCTGCTGCTACCGCAGGTGGTGGGTTTGGTGCTGCTCCGGTGGCTGGTGGTGGTTTTGGGGAACTTCTTCTGGTACATTTCCTTCAGCAGGTAGTTCGTCTTATTTATCCTAGTTTTTTTTTGACATATTTCGTTTTTTTTTTGACTGAGGTCTTTAAACTGTAAAGGTGGTGGATTTGGAGCTTTTGGCAACCGAGGAAGTGGCGGCTTTTCTTCGTTTGGTGGTGGTGGTGGAGGTGGAGGTTCTGAAAGACCCCCGCCTCATCTTGTCACACAGATGAGAAAGTAGGTTATGAAAGGTCCCAAAACAATGTATAGCCCATCCTGCTAATGTTGTTCCATGAAAGTCGGCACGTGATAAATATCTACATGTTTTGTAAAGATGTATAATGAAGTGTAATTCCCAACTGCTACAGGTTTAAGGCCCAGAAATTACGGCTTAATTGTTCTTCAGTAAATATAGGTTACTAACCAAGTATTGGAATGTGCAGACTTAATTGTGTTTTATGGGGATGAACCACCTGAACCACTTTTTACTATCCTGTTAAACTTGAACAGTATCCAGCAACAGATGAATTTATTTTTATGTTTTTTTAAAATCAAAACGTTTCAAAGATGATGGTACTGACCAAACAAGAGGAAGTTAACAAGTTTGATGGCACATGCCGGGGCATTTTGGTGACATTTTTTTCAAAGTTGATGGTTTCCAAATGAAGGGATGAAGTACTGATTAAGCAATCCATTTCTTCATTGTTGTGGCAAGAGATGCGAATAAAACATGGAAGAGAATTAGTACTTGTGTTGTGATGCAAGTAAAGGCACCCCCTCCCTTGCCACCTTTAATCAATTCCCATAAGCCAGCAGGTCTCTTTAAATCCAACCCCCAAACGCCTCGCTGCTCTTGCATTACCAATTTCAAACAATGACGGAGGGAGAGAAACAAAAACAGGTGTTTGATCGTGAAATTAGAGACATGATCTCTGCGCTTACTCATCGCCTTGCAGACCTTCAGCGCCACGATGGCCAAGCTGACGACGATGAGGATCATGGAGTTAAAATTATCACGCTCGCCGGTAGCAATGTTGGAGCAACCATGCGAAGCGAGTTAGACGCGGAGCCTAGTGCTGATCGTCGTCATCATCATCAGGTCGATGTTTCGCCAGGTTTGCAGGAGGAGGAGCATGAGCCGTTGACTGCCTTGGTCAACAGCAATTTCCAAGCTATCAACAATTCGCTCATGCTTGGTGGGAGCTACTCCACCAATGATCCTGGTGTGCATATGGATGTCTCTGATGGTGGTTATAATAATAATAGCACAGAAATGGACCACCACCACCAAAAGCGTGGAAGGAAGGAGGGAAAGAAGAAAGCCAAGGCCAAGGAAACCACCACCTCCTCCAAAACTGACGATCATTCCCAAGGTTCTGATGCATAATAATAATCATAATCATAATAATAATAATTTCAAGTGTGGGGGGGTCGATAAGGAGGTGCTTGTGGTGCAGTGTTCGGTTAAATTCACCAACCCCCGTGCATTATTAATATAAAATATCTATGTTTCATGAATTGAAAACTTTTGTGTAATTTTACTACGTTAAATAAAATTCTCAACCAGGAGGAATATATGTGTGTGTGTGTGTGTGTGTGTGTGTTTTATTTCTTCTTCTCCCTATTCTTGGCTTCTATTTTTTCCTATGTAACTGTTAGCAGGCCAATATTACAGAACAATTATCAATGATTCTCCAATATTTCACCCCCAAAAAAAATTAAAATTAAATAAATAAAAATAAGGTTTTTAATACTTTAGATATCTACAACAGCTTTTTTTTTAATTATTTTTTGGCACCATATTGGCACATTAATGCAAATTCTCAATATACTTTCCTTTCTCATAAAGAGATGTGTAAGACAATCTCAACCAGCCATAAGTAATACAGAGTCGGGATAGAGATTCTATATATCCATGCATGACCCCCAATAGATGGGTACCTCAAGTTGAGCTCTAGGCTCACAGGTTACAGGAATAGAAAATATTCCATTATGGAGAAAACCCATTTTGCTTATGAGAAGACCAAAATTACAGGCACTCTTTTAAGTTATTAATCTTCACCACCTTCAAATACTGATAAAACCATTCACTATATCTACAAACTATCACACTGGAATGCCTAATTCAGAGATTTTCATAATCCTTTTGTCCACAGTGGTCCTCTGCTGTCGAAGAGAAGAGGCCATGGAAGCAACCTGATTAACGTGTTAAAGAGGGGAGGAGCATTTTTAAGAGCCTGAAATTAAAATATGGTAACATGGCTCTAAGAAATTAAAGAGGGTAAAAATACGAGGATGTGAATGACTTGCCTCAGCTCGTAGTTTCAGAGCCTCTCTACCAGGAATCTCTCGCAGCACATCCATCAGATCTATCAGAATTGAGAAACAAAATCAGTAAATGTCTTTCCCTGCCCTCCATAAACAACAACAAACTATCCAACCCTAAATTGATCAATGAAAACACACACACACACACACCCAGAGAAGAGAACAGCACCTTTCAAAATGCTAATAGAAAAAATAGAAAACAAATATGTGTAGTCACCATTTGGTACCCACCTAGTTAAGGATGCTTATTCTATTTAAGGCCTTTCTGGGCTCTGAGTGTTGTTTGTGCATATCAAGCTAAGGAAGCAACATTTCACATATACCTACTAGTTTCTACTACAAGAATGCACCTACTCGAATGAACGCTTTTACCTCATCCTTATTCTAACAACCTTGCGCATGGGCCATGTGAGGTAACGCTATCTAATAGCAACTACTAGCTAGCTAAAGAAATAACAGAAATGCCCTTAACAGAATAACATAATTCTACTACAGCTTGACATAACAAACCCTTCCCCTTAAAGCAACCTTGTCCTCAAGGTTGAGGTTCAGTGATCTAGCTTGAAAACTTCAGTAGATACTCTGGAAACATCAACCATACAATTACTCCAGCATCAAAAACTAGCACTAGCCACTTGGGGACCTCTGCCAACCGTCAGCAAGGTTTGCCTTCTCAGAAGCCAAATCAAATGTAATTGGTGCCTTCCCCATGTATTCAGTCTGTCTTGGATTCAGGTTTGTCATGAGAAAAATTAAATCTCAATTTCTCAGGAGGAACAAGGAATATACTCTGCTCAACATGATTACGTACCAAGTACTTGCAGTCTAGCCTTTATAACACCAAGGGAGTGGTGAGATATGCACTAAACCATCAGCTGATCCTCCCAATAACGGCCCTTCAAGAGAACTGTTAAGATGGTAATTTGCATTGGAGAACAATTTTTGCTTCACAAAATCTAATAAATCTTTCAGTGCCTTGTATACTGTACCCTTAGATCCAAGAACTGGCACATCCCTTGCAAATCTAGGCTAGTACCAGCATATAATCCCATTGGAATTTGCAGCATAGATGTGTTACTTGAAATTTGATTATTATCAAGAGTAGAATTCAAAAAACCACGTGTTTTACCCAAATTCTTGACTCACCACATGCTGTTCGGAAACTATCGATTCACCACCAATGGTTTCACATTCATTCTCACAAAGGCACCTTTTAACAGTTATCGACTAACACCGTTAGTTTTTGTAATTAAAAACTACGTTGCCCTTTATATTTACTTTTTCTATATAGGTTTTTCTTCATTTTTTTCTTCTTCAACATGTCAAATCCAAAAAATATATAATTATTTAATGCATTATAGCATTCAAATTCAAATTAAGAAAATTTCTATTAATAATAACTAAATTTATGTATAATAAATAAATAATAAGAAAATAATGAAAAGATATACCATCAAATAAAACTAAATTAAAACAAAATTACACTAAATTTAAATTAAAGAGACTCATCACTCGCGTGAATGAATGGATTCGGCCAATAACAATGGTGGGAGAATCTAAATCAATATCATCTCTTTTGTAATACTTAAGCAAACAGTGGCTAGTTTTTCTCTTCCTAGTAGTGGATCGGATTAGGAGTTCTAGGGTTGAATGGGTGGAGTGATGAGATTAAGATCGAAGAAGAAAATATTTTCGTCAAGGGGTGTAGATACGCACGGTCGATGACAATGATTCGTCAATGAAGATATATCAAAGAGCTGTGTGACCTTAATTCTCACTTCACACCCCACAGATATATAGATCAGCCTGTTTGAATCAAGCCTTTTACCGTCTTCTTTCATCACCTTTGTGTGGGAGTCAAAGCAGTCGGAAAATTATCAAAATTAATCTCCACCAAACCACCAACCACTTCATCCCTTTTTCCACTTCATCTCATACATCATACATCACCAAAACCAGTCAATAGAACAAAATCTCCACTTTTTCCGATGGGCAAGAGGAATAAAAGAAAGGAGATCTAGAAGAACAAATAGGTGCACTAAATCTCCCATCATATTGCTTGCTTGGGTCTGTAAAAGAAGTTTGACCCTCTCAATTGACCAACTGGGGCAGCAGAAGGAATTTTTTAAAAAAGTAAGCAGTAAGATTATTATTTTTTAAGAACAAAGAGGATATTTGGGCTCCTGGCTTATTTCTTTCTCTCCTCCCTTAATTTATCTTCCTCCTCTTTAATTGGCATCACCATGGGTGGTTTTTGAATTTTACTCTATTAGCAAACATAGGATTTGCAGATCCCACAGGTGTACTAAGTTTGCCATTGGGTTTCCTTGGTATGGCATGGCAGGATCAATTGATGGATTCCCGTAGTACTCATAATTTAAGCTGCCAGATCTACCTAGAAGTGAGACTCAGACTGATGTTTCAGTTAACCACCCAGCTTGGCAAGGTATGCGTTCTTCAGACTTTGCAAATCTCCCAACCAAAGGAAGGACCTGGAATGTTCCCTCGCCAAAAGGATCGCCTCAAAAAGCTGCAGGATGCATTGCATAATCAGAAAATTGTTGAAAGTACTGAACCTAGTATGGATCCATGACTGGCGACTGAAGGCCAGATCCCGCCTAGTTTCTACTTCTCAGCTTTTGCTCATTTCTTGTACCACTCAAATTTGCAGCAGCAAAATATCCACTATGCTCATGGCCAGAGAAGTCCATATGAGGGTAATTGCCTGCTTGATAATGCATGTTAGAACCTTCCATGCTCGCAATTCCAGAAGACTTTAATTTCGACTGAAGACTGTCATAGGATGATGTTCATATGGGAAGTTGGCTTGTTCATTTAACCCTAGCTTTACAATATTCATATGAGTTACAAGTCGATTCTCCTTTCAGATATAAAAATGGTTGAAGCAGTGAAAAATTTTCAGCTCTGTACTTGTCAGTAAATTGTTGTTGCGAACGTTATCTATAACCACTTCACATACCAAATAGCTTACTAGGTTGTCTCTTAAATCTCTTTGGGACCCGAGTCTGTAAAAGAATATTTTCATCATGTTTAACAGGGTTTCACCAGATTAAAAAAGGATGCAACATCAGAAAGATTAGTCATATTAGGAGAATGACTTGGGGCATTTGAGCCAGTAATTTTGTTCTCAACACAAGACATCCTGCTACCAAGAGAAGCCAGACTAGGACTGGGGAATCTCCCAGCCAGATGCCCCACAACAAAGGCAAAACAAAGAGTTATTGTTGAACCAACGTTCTGAACTCTATGCAGGCTTGAAACTGCCCCAGGAAGCAAGCCTTCTATGGATTTTAGTACGTTAAATAAATTGTTGTAACCCACTTTGTAGTTTTGATGTAGAACAACAATATAACCGCCTAAATCGAATGGTCGTTCACTCTTTCCATAAGACTATATTTGCCCCTTACTTTTGCTACACAGGGTTGTTATTGTGAATTAGTCTCCCAATATAAGATGAGGCCCAGATATAACTCTGAACTAGAATTTGTTATGTGGAAACAAAAGCTAGTTCAAAACTATAAATAAGAGAGAAGAAAATTATAGCAAGAAAAAAATATTAGAAGAAAATTATAGCAAGATAATATTTTTTTCTAGAATTTGAGAAGGATTTGGAATGATTTGAAGTGATTGATTTAGGTGGATTTGCAACCTATTTATAGGTTTCCAAACACCCTTTTGAAGAGATACATCCTCCTTTAAAGAGATACATCCCTTTGAAAATGTATTTAAATATTAGAGATGTATCCTTTGAATTGCAGCAGTTCAATTGCTTCTCAGCCCGAATTAATACATCCCTTATCCGAACATATCCCTCTCGTTCAAAGAGTTATAATCCTTTAAACCAAATCAACTGAACCAACACATCTATTGGTTTTAATTGCAGCATATAATATGTATATTATTATATACTTTTCAGATTTGAAAAAGTAGGATCAATTAGAACTAGAGACGCTTGTTGCATCTGCAATTTCACCAAATGCATTGCGATCTGCAGGCCGTGAAAGACGACCTAACAAGGAAGCAGGTTGCTCAAGTCCTTCGTAGTTTTCTTCAAGTTCTAGAGTAGAGAATTTCAAGCGTCCAAGCTTTTTTTCTTGCCATGAAATTACGTAAGTTCTTTGCAGCACTTGTTCAGAACTGCCTTCTTGATAATCATCCTAATTCATTTCAGCCTCTTCATCAAGTATATGATTGCCTTTATAGTTAGCTTCTTTATCAAATGTGGGACTCCCTTCATAAACTACTTCATCATATGTAGTCCTCCCTTCAACATCCCTCCCTGAATTTTTATGCATTGAAGTGCTGAAAAAGCCCTCTTCATTATCATCATGTTTCTTCTCCAATGATCATCTTTTTCTTGTTGTTTCCTTCTTACTTTAACATTCCTTCTTTCAACTTTTTTTTTATATCACCAAAAGGATTGAAAACTCATGATCAATTTCAGGAGATTTTTGCCTCAGTAATCCCATAAAAAACTCAAAAAGATCCATTTTGTCTTCAATATTCTGTAGCTTCCCACTCGTGCACTCTCTGTAGCTTAGAAATTCTTGTCACAAAAGTTGTTTGGAAGTGATGAAATTCTAGCCATGTTTAAGCCACTTAGAGTAGAATATGATGAAGAGTGAAGGTTGAAACTCAGAAAAATTGAATCCAGAGTTTGAATAAATAGAACCGAACTAGTACAAACTAATCTGGTTGTGAGTAAATAAGCTCAAGTATGTAGAATACTGTAGAAATGGATTTCCTCAAGAATGATTTGATTTCCAAGTTCAAAAATTTGCACAAGTCCACCTAGCAAAAGCTTAGAAGGACTTATGAGAGTGAATGAGCTTCCTTCAAATAGGTCAGATGAATGAAACAACAAAGGAATAGTTCATCATATTCCCCATTCTTGCTAAGCTGTGTATAAAAATAGAATGAAAAAAATTATCCATGAAGAAACTAGTAGAATTTGGTGTGTTTGATCACTCGGCTTGATTCATATCACTATATGGCAGTGATTCCAACTCAATCAGCAAACAACTCACAAATTGATGAAGCAAAGGAAATATCCCAGAAAGTGCTGGGTGGAGTAATGTGTGTAGAAACTGAATTAAAATATTACTTTAATTGATTTTAAAAGGAAAATTAATTCAAGGGTAAGTTTGTAAAGTATTTCGAGTGGATTGGCCTTGACATTATCTCAAAACAAGTAGAAAAATCTCAGTTGCGGGCTGTCCAGAAAGGAACATCCACGACATGTGTTTTTGGCTATGATTTGATGAGTTTGGGTAGTTATTTGCTCATGAATCAAGCCCTGTAGTGCTCAGATTGTTAATTCAGTAAATTTCTTCTTCTCAGGCTCAATTGGATGGATTTGGTGAGGTTTTGGACAAGATTTTTTTAGGGTTCTTAACATCTGCATTCTGCAGAAACAGAGTATTGAATGCTAGTTTTTCTGGGGGGTTTGGCCACTGTTTGGGGTAGATTTTGGATTTAAAATGAATGTTTAAATCTTATACACAAGATTAGGAGTAGTTAGGGTTAGGTTTAGAAGAAGGTTTTGTGTGGACACAGAGAGTTGAAGGTGATGTGGATGCAGAGTAAAATGATTCCTAGGTTAGAACTGCACTGACACCCAAACTGTTAGGATCAAGGCTGGATCTAACCAATAGAAGGAATAGATTTCAGATATAGAGTTGAGGGAGGAATAATGGGACAACAAGGAAGAACTTGAGGCTGTAAAAAGTGACAAGCAAGAGAAACTACTCTAAATATTCAATATTCATTCATAATAAGCATAAAAATGAAATTCATAATAACTGCTCTGATATCAAATTGTTAGAAACTATTGGATAGAACTACTAGTATGAGTTACTAACATGCTCCTACTTTATCCTTATCCTAGCAACCTTGCACATTGACCCTGTGAGGTCACACTATCTAATAGCAACTATTTAAAGAAATAAAAGAAATGCTCTTATAATTGAATAACATAATTCTACTAGAGCTTGGCCCAACACATACCAACAGCTTCAGCTTCAACTTTATAAAGTGATTTAGCAAGGCTTTGGATCTGACTTCCAGCAGCCCTACAGGTCAAAAAATGAAGAAAAGTCAAAATATTTAGCAACATATACCCCAAGGTGCTTGAAACCAATTTTTACATTAGGTCAGTATGGCCGCGCTTCATTTCCGCTTCAGCAAGGCTAGCCCTTTCAAGCAGCTTTCTGCTCTCCTTCTTCATTAAGTTAACAGATAGGTTCAACTCTTTTACATTCTTGTCAGCTCTAACAAACTGTGCCTGCACAAATTTTAGCTTTAAAATGAAAACTGCAAAGATTTCTCTTTTTTCTGGCTGACAGTAATTTCTAAATAATTTCTAAAGAAAAGGGAAGAAGCAAATAAAACTTTCAGTATTTGCACATAGAGAACTTTTGAAGGTCTTAAAATCATATCAAGCATCAGAGAGAAATACCTCCTCATTTTGCAATCGACCAAATGTATGACGAAACAAAAATCTTCTAGGACCTGCAAATAATTGGCACTAAAACTATGAAATGAAGAATGTAATCATGTATTCACATAAAATAACTTGCATAGTTGGTAATTCAACCACTGAAATGGTTTTTCAAGATTTAATATAGATCTGAATAGAGCCAGAGCATTGGTCCAATAATAATTTTCAAGTATTTCTTACAACCAAATAATAAATGCATTCTATAATCAGCATAGCATGAAGTAGCTGGATATGTTGAATTATCCAATCCTCAGTTGATATCTACACAGTAGATTATACATTGAAACAGTATAGAAGATTCCCCTACAAGATGAACTCAGATGACGTCTCTCAATTATGTTAGAGCTCCTCAGATAATGTCCCTCAATTATGTTATAGCTCCACAGATAATGTCCCTCAATTATGTTATAGCTCAATGTTCTCACACCAAACTCCCTTTTGTGTCTCATTTACTAAAGGATCCTGAAGTCACTACATAGTTTATACCTTATCCATCAGATGATTAGACAAGAAGCATCCACTTAAGAAAGCTATAACAAAAACTATGGGAGTCACTCAACTGAAGAAGACAGATTGGGCCAGTTAAGTGTTCATGTATATTAGGCAAGCCTTACACTTTCAATCAGAATTAGTAGCCCATAACATGTTTAACCATTATTTTGTTAGGTTCTAAACCATACCTCGCATAAGCAGAAGGCCAGCTGTAACAGCAACTCCACCAGCCACTGCTGGGTGTTCTCTTACACTAGCTAACTCATCTGTTAAAACAAAAAAAGGTGACAACTTTCAGATATTTAAGGAATACAAACTCAAAGAAACTATGACATTTGGCCAAAATCACTCTTCAGAACCTGGTGATCATTTAGTCATATCAGTAATGGGCCAATGAGCACATTTTAAACCGGCAAATAATTAAAATAAGAGCCTGGAAATTGAACTTCTAGGTAGAAAGGTAATTGAACAATTATGGGCAATAGCCGCTGACTAAGATGCATGGACATTCCATAAGACCTACTTGCCCTAACATGACATGTCTATAAAAATATAATTATTCTGTGTTGAGAATGTGTCTAGCACTTGTCTCAACATGTCCAGAAATCATAGTATATAACATTATTTAAACATGTCATGGAAGTAAAACTGACAGAGTAAACAAAGCAAATATTAAATCATCTTTTGTAAGAGAGAATACAAAACTAGTCTCTCCGTTTCACAAAAAGGGTCTCATTTGACTTTGATCAATTAATTTGCAAAATCATAAAATACAAATTGTGATGTGAATTTATTTTAATTTTTGAAATAACAATTTTGCACCTAGTAATACTTTTTAAGTAGTTTATAATATTAACTGTCGTATTAATCAAAAGAAAAAAAATTCACATCAATTTTGAATATTAGGATTTTGCAAATTGACTAGGAAAATAGTCAAATGGTACTTTTTTTGTAGAAGAGGTACTAATCAACACAAATACGTGAATATCACATAATGACCGGTGATTTTCATTCTCTTTGTACTTTTTGGTAGTTATTAAGAAGGGGGTAGGTAGATAGTCTTTTGCATATAGGAATCTAAAATGAAATTAGAAAAATGATAAACCCTACACTAGTGAGGCTGTAATTTATGTCTATGTGACATAAACTTCTACCTTCGATTTATATATGAAATCTTGAATGAAAATGGTTGATGTTGAGAAGAAATTGTCATGTTGTTTATAAAAACTTCAATTTCCTAAATTGATTGAAAGTGGAAGAAAATATATATAGCTCATCTATATTCTATACACATATTATTTAATACGTTCCCTGTGTGGTTGTGCCTAACACTTTTGAAAAGATCATGTTGGCGCATCACACTTGTCTTGAATTGTACTACCATGTTTGTGTCAGTGCTTCACATCCCATTGTGGTTGAACATGAGCTAAATGATTCAAAATCAAAACAGCGGCATAACGGGAATACAGTAATACAGCATGCAATGGAAGAGGCAAATGCTACAAAATGGCACTATTATTGTGCACGGAATCTAAATAGAACTTCATTAATTATTTGTTTAAAGGTGAAAGAACTATAAATTTACATATAAGTTGATGGTGTTATTAGGTAGAATTCCAACTCACAAGAACTTACCTCTAACTTTCTTGAAGAAAGCATCTTCATAAGTTTGATATTGGAATTTTGTTTGAGGAACAAAATCCTGCAAGACATTTAGAACGTGTGCAAGCATCATAAAAAACATAAAGGTGACTTGAGTGAGTAATATAGAAAACAAAGAAAAGAAACCAAAACAAATGGCCACGTTTTCACAAGGTAATAGATTTTACTGACCGATAGAGAACATAACCAAAAAAAAAAAAAAAAAGCTTCGAGAGTCGCTGCATTTTTATATAATCTACTTTCTTATTCAGATCTCAGACAACCTAACCACATTTTAATTTAGAGGTGATAGAGTGAATCACCAATCATCTAAGACAAAGACAAGTAACAAAAGTTTTTGCCCTACGAAACCTTGAATGACTGGATAAGAGTACAATACAATACAACAAATCAAAATGGAATGAAAGAAAAAGGTTTGCAGGCAGGTGACAACATTTCAAGAGAAAAATGAAACCAACCTGGAGCGATTGAAAAAGTTTGGAAGAGTTGTGTTGGAGTGAACGAGCGGAGCGAATAGCAGAGTCAGTGGATTGGAGAACAGTACGAGACAGATCCTCTGTTGAAATCTTCTTCTTGTGCAACCACTCCCATCCTGATCCTCCTCCTCCTTGTCGTTGCTCCTCCACCTCCGACGACTCTTCCACTTTCACCGTCGAATCTTCCATCTTCTCTGTCCACCACCTCCCTACTGGAATGGACCAAGTTAAATTTGCAATGCTCATTCATTTTGATGCTTTCAAGTCGATTTTATTTTTAACAAAATTAAATTACCAAACAAAAATAATAAGTAATACTTTAATTACTTGAAAGTGTTAATAAAAAAGCTTTTTAATTAAATTAGGTTCAATGTTGTTTTTTATAAAAAAACAACACTTTAAACGATCACTCTACTCTTTTACCAAATCTTTTGTGTAAGAGTAATGGGAAGTTAAATATATTCTTTTTTATTTTATTTTTGGGTTTTTTTTTAAAGTATTTTATAATAATCGAATCGGGCCTATCTTTCGGTCCGGCTTAGACCAATACTCGATTTGGTCAAAATCAGAGTTGGCCCATTGACCATCGGTCTAATAGGTAAATCCGGTTAATTGACCTGATTTTTTTTTGAAAAAAAATTATTCACTTTCATTAATATTGTAACTTATTTTTATTATGATTTAGTTCATAAAAACGAAATTTTTAAAATTTTTATTAATTATTAATAATATATATTTTATATATTAATAATGTCATCATGCACAAGAATGATTCCACCACTTTATTCATTAATAACTCATCCAATTTAGTACTTTTTCTCGATTCAATGAATGGCCCGGTTCTAAAAACCTTAATTTTTTTCTCATTTTTTATCACTTATTATAGAGGCATTTGACTCTATTTTATTTATTTTTCTTTGAAATCATTTAATTCAAAAGAAAAATAATTTAGCTTTTTTCACTTACAAAATTCAAAAACAATAATTTTTTCGTTCATCACTCTTATATTTTTATCTATTTTAAAATTTATTATGAGATAAAAATAAAAAAAGTAAGAATACTATTTTATTTTTCACATTGTAATTTTAAAATGGATAGGAAAAATAGACAAAAAGTTTATTTACGTTCAATTACTTGTTATTGATATTTTTTAACGAAAAGGGAAAAGGAATAAAATGGTCAATTTTTTTAGATAGGGTTTATTTATGAAAAAAACAATTAGATTGGAAAGAAAATTAAAGTAGTTCTGTCATGACTTATAAGTCATTATTCAGTTTGATAATAATTTTTTATTTTTCACAAAAGGACTTATAAATCATTTTAAAATAATTAAGTTTAACTAAATGTAAAGACTATTTTACTATTTTTTATAACTTATTTCAGCTGATAAGTTATTTTAAGCAAATATCAAATCAAACTAAGAGCATGTTCAAACTAACTTATAAGTTATTTGTTACCATTCACTTATTCTGAAATAACTTATTTTTTATTTATAAGTTAAGTTTTAAGTCAAAAAAATAAGTAAATATTTATAACTTATTTTAAAATGAGTTAACTTGACCAAATATACTATCTATTTTACCCTTCTTCTACTTTGTCTATCTTATTATTAATGTCCGTTTAAGTAATCTTCATATTTATTTAATTTATAAGTCATTATGACTCGAATAACTTCTTAACTTGTTTGAACTTAATTTTTAAGTTATAAATCAAATTGTTAAAATAAGTCTTTCCGGAACAGGCTCATAGAAAGAAAAAGACGAATCACAATCACAGTATCTTTCTCTCCCCATCCTTTCCATTTCAGACGTGTTTGTTTCAATGTATGCTTTCCCTTCCTCTTACCATTCTCGCTCTCTATATAACTTCCCCTTAAAACTGATTCACTGAATTATTCTAAATAAACTGGGGGATTGGTTTAGATTCGGAATTGGGGAGGTTTTTTTTTGGGTATATGATGCTTTGTTCTGATTTGAGCATTTTGGGTGTACAATCGTGGCTTCGTGATTATGACAGGATTCAATCCATTGCTGTCATTCTCATCTACATCCAAGTAAGTTTTCGCAATCTCCCATTTATTTGTTAACTTTATACGCTCTTTTCTTGTTTTTACTTGAATCAAAGTTTGGATATTCCCATTACTACTTGGTGCATTGTTCATCATCTATATTCATTAATTCCAAGTTAGTTCTGTGATCCCCTTTATCTGAATTGATGAGAAGTTGATTTCAAGACCCAAGATTTTCGATCCTCTACCCTGTTCAAGTTACTCTCTTTACTCCCTCCTTTCCACTAAAAGAGTACTATTTGATTTTTTTCCCTTCTCAACTTGTGAAATCCTAATATTCAATATTGATGTGTATTTATTTGATTTTGATTAATGATATAGTAGTTCATATTGTAAACTGCGCTTAAATAGTACTACTTAGTACAAAATTGTTGTTTCATAAATTAAATAGACTCACATCACGATGTGAACAATGGGACTCTTTTTTTGTGGAATGGAGGGAGTATTAAGTGTTATCTTCTGTTTGTGATATTCTCTTGTGAAAGCAATTTAAATATTGGTTGGTCTTAAAGATTGGTTGCGCGTTGATTGGATCATTGGGAGCACTGTACAACGGAGTTCTGCTGATTAATTTGGCGATTGCATTATTTGCCCTTGTGGCAATTGAGAGTAGCAGTCAAAGTCTTGGTCGAACCTATGCTGTTCTTCTCTTCAGTGCAATTTTTCTCGACATCTGCTGGTTCATTCTCTTCAGCCATGAAATCTGGTTGGGTTTGCTCTGCTTGTACCCTCTAATATCCTCATTTTCTTTCCATGCGAATTTATTTTTGATTTTGTATCTTATAATTCAGTGAACTCTGATGATTAATAACGAGACGGCATTACAGAACAGTGACTCAATGATAAATGACTTGGTTATATGTTGTATGACATAGAAATTGTACTGTTAAGGATTTAATAATGCAGATAATATCTCTCTCATCATGTACATATTAGAAATCATCTGCCAGTGCTTACCAGATTCAGAGGATTAGTTTACTCGATAGTTTTGGGAATTACTGGCGTTGTTTGAAAGTGTTTTTGGGAGAATTTGTTGGATATATGATGTTTTTTCAACGCCTACTGCTAGGAACATTGATATTTCTACAATTAGAGTTAAAAAACAAAGAAATATTTGGGTTGCTCAATTTAGAGTTTCGGAATGTTAGAGTACCATGTTTGGGAGTGGAAATATGGTCCACAGACATTTAGCATAAGATTCAGGCATCATTGTTGCTTCAAAAGTCATGTTGAAGCACATTGGTTTAACATGGTTTTAATCAGTTTTTAAGGCAATTTAAGAATTTCCATTTTGAAGGCGGAGGCAGGGGATGGGGTTTTTTTGTTGGGGAAGGGGGGGGGTTTATGATGTTGAATTAATCTTGAACAAAAACTTTCCTGTTTTGGTGTGTTTGATAGACTCTTTTCAATATAAGTTTCAATTGTACTCTTAAATCATTACCAGGACACAGTATGTTTCTTCTTTTCTCTCCTCTTTCTTTTCTTTCCAATTCTTGTAATTTTGATAATGCTTCAATCTGTTGTTGTGATTTTTATTAAGGTAGTTTTGTTAATTGCCATTTACCAAGTTTCTGAAAAGACTGAACAATATAAATGATACATCTACCCTATCCTTCCCCACATGTAAGGACAAAACCATAACGAATCATATGCACAGATCAACTAACATTATGGGGAACCAAATGCTAGTGGGAAGACTTGAAATTAGAGCTTTGATACCAGTATTAAGTCGCCAATTTCTATATAAGCTTAACTTGTTAGACTAAGAATCTAAATGTATATCATGCTTTAATCTTACTCACTAGAGAAGTTTGTGTTTGCAGGAATATTTCCTTAGAGATGTATGGCAAATTGGTTATCTTTTCAGTGAAGCTCACCCTATCAATGCAAATTGTTGGATTCTCTGTGAGGCTATCATCGTCGTTATTATGGATTCAGATGTACAGATTGGGTGTATCACATGTAAACAATACAAATCCTCAAGATGTAGATCTTGATTTGAGAAATAGTTTTATAAATCCTGCAACTCCTGCTGTTGTTAGGCAGCCCTCGGGTTCGGATGATGTTTTAGGAGGCTCTATATATGATCCAGCATATTATTCATCTCTTTTTGAGGATGGTCAAGAAGATGGATATTCATTTGGGGTAAGGTATTTTTCACTCCCATGTGGTACCGCACCACTTTAATTTGTTTGGAGTTATTCTATTTCAACTTTTATGCCAACTAGTTATATCGAGAGAATTTGATTGCCTCATTTTATCAGCATTAAGTTTACTTACTAATATGCAATTGAAGTTACTTTCTAATTTTATCTTGGAGGATAGCTTTTTTCACCATCGGTACTTAGGTATTGATATGCTTTTCAAAAAAGAGAATATAGTTTAATTCATGATATGGTTATCTTCAAACATGGTGGATGACAGGATGAGGAAACTCAGCTAGGATTTTTATTTTTTTATTTTTAATTATTGTTTATCAGGTATCTTGTGATTTGGATTTTGGACAGATACTATTTTCCAAAGTTATCCATGAGCGAGGAAATGTAATAAACATGAAAATTTGATAGATATGAATGAGTCTACTAGAAATTTATATCGAGATTTTTTTAAAAGCTAAAGACTAGATATTGATCTGTATTTATACTAAATTGCATGACTGATTAACAAGTTGTTCTTTACTTTTCGATTAACACTCGAGGTATTGACTGTTAATTTTTATTTACAATTAAGATTTATTGAAAAACCGCAAAAAAGATCCAGAGTGAACTAGCAAAAAGAAAATAAACAAGCACATATGTCTGAACAGGATCTAGACATTTTCTTGTGATAGAACAACAGGGTCTACATATAGATTCACAAAAAGGATTCTGGTGCTAAAAGATCACTTTATAAGTGATTTCATTTCACAAATTAAATTGGTTGACCTAGAACACCTGATAGAACTTAGCTTATGCTTGGTCCATGTGAATGCTTATCAGGTTAGAAAATGGAAGCTTTCCCAAGATCTGGGACAATCTATACTTGAAATGTTGCATTCGACTAATAAAGCAAAAAAAATAGGGAGACATGCCTAGACTCTGTCTTTTACCCAGTCATATAGAGCTTCAAGAACCTTACTAAAAAATTAATTTATGCAAAATGAGGAATTATTTATATAGTCAAAGATGAACACCTTCAGCAAGTTTGACACAAGTCCTTTGGACTGTCCTAACATCATCGAAAATTGACCAAGCTCTCTAAGCAACCAAATTTTAAATTTATAGGAGAAGATATTTTTTTGCTAAAGAAAGGGAATATTAGCCTAAGCAACTCAATGAAATAATTTCCACCAAGCATATGCTGCACTAATGTTTTCACTTGAGTGGAGGAATATTTGATATATGGTATGATAATTCCATTAATAAAACCTTCTTATGCTTTGGTTGTGTGCTGAGATGAAGTTATCTGTTATTATACCTGTAACACCCCCTTCCCGAATAGGAAAGGGAGGTCACGCACAAAGCAAAACAAACCTCAAAATTAGTAAACAGAGCACTAATAACTTCAAAAATATTAATAATGATATTCATCAATGAAGTATTAAATACAATTCTCCAACTAGAATCAAAATAATCAAAACCAAAAATTTAATCAACCTAGATGGTCAAGGAAACACTCTCATCACACTAGCCCTTAATCACCCCTGCAAACCTGCCGGAAGAAAAATACAGCATGAGCCAATTGCCCAGTACGGATACAAATATACAAAAGATATACAACTAATATACGAAAACAACTGAGACAAAATACTGAACAAAGCCTCAAGTGTAAATACTGACGAAAATATAATCTCCAAAGATCTGAATGGAATATATCTGAATCAACAGAATTGACGAAACTTATAGAAGAATAAAGAAATAACGAACAGAAGTAGCTAACTCAATGAATTGAATTGAACAGAAACAAACAAAACAAATATAATGAAATAATAGGTTGAATCAAATGGTTGGGTGTTATTTCATACCGAGTGAGCTCAGAAATATACATTGCCACACAGGCAAGTCAAAACAATGTCACACAGGCAAGTCAAAATAATGCCACACAGGCAAGTCAAATGATTCCACACAGGCAAATCACACATTGGACCGCGAATCCAAATGTATGCAAATCAGATGTGTGTTTAGCACAACATCACAAATCTGCCGCAGAACAGAAAACTAGGGTTAACCCATACACCTTCTACAACAAAACACCAAATGATCCACTTCCTCCGGAACCCAAACGGAGACGCCGTGGACTAATCACACCGCCACGAAAAGTGTCATGTCTCTCGTGCCAAGACGACATGCTTGTGGTACCCCACAGGTGGTTATAGCTCAGGTATACCCTACGGTATATTCTAACAAAAATACTGTGTCACAACACATGCGACATAATACCAACAAAAGGGTTCTATATGTACATGTTGAACCAAATCAAATTATAGTCACAAGGTCTCAAAAAGAATGTAGCAACATGTACTGCTCTACAATTTTCAAAAATAAATAGTACTAAACATGATAACCTAATTCAAAGAGTACAAATACGAGTCATGTGTATCAACTCCAAAATGAAACTAATATATTTATTTCACAGGAAACAATTATGTGAAATAATAACGAAATTCGAACAAGCGAAAAAACAAACAAATCAAATTTAACAAGAGTATTGTTGAAAGAGTACGGAATCCGTACCTGAATTGAGCAACGTAATACCCGAAAAACTTATATTCCAAATTCAACTCATTAAGATTCCCTCCGTTCGAACTAATTAAACAAAATAATAATAAACATAAGTGCACTTATAAAAATATTATTTTTTTCCATCTATATCCTGATAATAAACTCATTTTATTATTATTATTATTATTATTCAGATTAGTGAAGATTAGGCAAAAATATATATCCTTAGCCTTCTGTTCCAAAATAATACAAAACATGGATCTTGCACTCTGACTGAACTTGAATAACCTTTCTCTCATTTTGTAGGTGAGTAGCCTTAGGTTTTAGATAAACTTATCATAAAGGAAGATACTAATATCTCCATAACCAACCAAAAGTTTCATAGTACCAGGTCATTAGCAAACACTCCTCATAATAACAAAAAAAAGTATTATACTTTCTCCACATTCAAACCAAAAGTATTATATACTGTTAGGCTGAAATCAATCCATTATAGCTATTTTGCTACATACATATATAATTGACCCAAAAAAAAAACTCCAGGATAGGTTTTTTTTTCCTTCTTTCAAACTTTTGATTTCAAGCCATGCATAATCCGTATATATATATAATAACTACAGTGCCTTTCGTTCCAAACAAGGTGTTGCCAAAATTTATACCCTTAGAATTCATACATGATTCCTTTTCCTTGAGAATTATCAATAAATTCCTTAATTCATTCATCATCATACCAAAACTCATGTGATAAATACTATAAAAGTGATTCTCAAATCATAATATACTAACCTGAGTTAATTTCCACTGTTGATTGTTAATTTATCTTCCGTCTTCAGCCGCCACTTCTCTCTTCCTCTCTTTCCCTCAATTCGTATAATGAAAGTAAGATTAGGTTTAGTTATTTATTTATTAATTAATAAATAGATGTTATTAATTCTCCTAATTTTAATAGGATTTAATATTTCCCACATATACATTAAATCCAATTAGTTTTAAAGGCCCAAATTTTACTAAATTAATTTATCCAACACTTATTAGCCCACATAAATTAAATAACTTGTTTGACCCAAATAAAAGACAAAGTCCAATAAAAAATATATTTAAAATGCAACTTTAAATGTTATTTATTTATTTTAATTTTTCTGAGTATTACAATACCCCCCCTCTCTGTTTTGAGTCTCTTTACATTAGATAATCTTGCTGTAAAGGTATAGATGGTCATATATTAATTTTCACGTTTGCTTCTTGTTATCTATTTACAGTGTCGCAACCATATTTTTGGTGAGGGTGGGTCCATGTCTCCTGCTGGTGCTCCTCAGCTGAAGCCATCCATAAGCAGATCTTTTCAGGCTATACATGTAAGTTTGTCATTGTTATCTTAAAAATACAAGCTTTTTATTGTAGCAGTATACAGGATTAGGTTACATTTATTTCTGTTAGTCCATAAGAAGTCTCATGTTTAAATAAAAACAGTTCGGTAGAGAAAACTAATATCAACTTACAACCAATACTAACTTGGATTAATGGGAGGACTAAAATGTAGAGTTAAGTTTAAATAGACTAAACAGACCAAGAGGCAAACTATGCCACTGGCATTCTATATATATATATAGTAAGGTTTCACTTGGGTCATTTCTTCAAAGTCATATGTCATATAAAGCACTTGTATGTGACCTATATAGGCCATCTATATGGTTTGTTCCTGCTGATCCTGAAGCTGCAGAATATTAAACATGTTCTGTAATGGAGTACTAGAAGACAACTGTATTGGTAATCTGCACAGTGACAAACTTCTTGTATTGAGACATATCCGCATTATGAAAAGAATCTCCTCTATCGTCATGCTGATATAAATCTCACAACCTCATAAGTTAGCAAGTTTTTAACTTAATATGTTGGAACTTCATATGCAGTTTATGCAAGTTGGTTGACTCCAAAAATAATAAACCAGTCCTTGAATCTTTTGTCATTATTTGTTTTGGTAGATTAAGGTGAGTCCAAGTGTGTGATTTTAGTTTGAAGTTCATTGAGAATCTCTGAGATTACTCAGAGTGAAAATTAATGTTTTAGGTAATACCTATCACACTTGTCATAAGATGAAAATGTTCTAGTGATCTTCAAATGCAGTGATTAATGCTAGCTGCAGAGTATTAATGATTTCAGGTGTTGAAGTTGAAGAGGTTTCTTTCCTCCATTTGTCAAAATCTTTTTTTTTTTCAATTAATGAAGCAATAGACACAAAGTTTAGTAATGTTTAATAGCTTAGCTGTTTGATAATAGTAGCAGTTTTATTTTGAACTTATGTGGCATGGTTTCTAGTGTTTCCATTCCTTTATAATGAATGTCTAGATACAACTTGATATGTGTGTGTATGTGTACACACACATCTATATGAGGATCAAGGTTTAGAAGCGCTTAGGGGAGGGATAAAGGAGGAAGAAATAGGGGGAAGGAGAACTATGTGAAGGCGACAATGGCATAATGCCTCAATTTTAAATCATGTTCAACTCTAATAAACTTGTGAGGATTACATACCTATATAAAAAAAACTAAGACTACGAGACTTGGGTACTCGAGTCGAACTATAATACTAGTATACTACCATGATAAAAATCTTATTTAAGAAACATCTATAGTTAACTAAACATTGCATACTTGGAAAATTGTATACCTATAATACATGAGCAACTTAATAACCTAGACTAATACTACCTACAATAATCAAACATCTGCAATAATTTATCCCTATATATTTCCTATAAAATAACAGTTAATGTGGGGATAGTGATCGTGAAAAATTGGCTGATAGAATCAGAATTAGCATTTAGAAATTTTAATCATGTACTATGTGTTCTTGATGTGTGTAAATTAAATTACAGCTGCATTTCCTAGTTTTAATAAATTGAACTTTGATTTATCAATAGTACTAGCCCCACCAATTCATTTTGAATTTTTTTTTACAGGATAAGAATGCAGTAAGCAGGCTCCAGAGTGTATGAAGTGGATTATATTGTCTATAAAATCATTTTTCTCGGCATCCATTTCCCACATTTTATTTGGAGGATTGTTTTCTTACACGATTTGGTAGTCAGCATTGTACAGTTTTTTTCCCATTTATACACCAGTATTCTTTCCAGGATAGAGACATGAGCTCTTAAACTTGTAATGGTTGTGATAACGACAAACATTAACTGTGGCTTTGCAATGAATACCCCTGGGACATCTGCTGAAAGGAAATCGCTGAAGTCTGGTTTGGTTCTCAAGTAGGCAGGTTGCATTGGGAAAGGTTCAAGAGCGCAGGTTCTGTTTTTTAAGACGAATTTTGTCAGTGGTCTGCTTTTCGGAATGTTGGATCCCCAGCTATGAGATACATGCATAACGTTGTTACCATGTTAGAACTAGAGATAATCCCTCCCCATGTTTCATCATTGTGAAGCATACTAGTTCAGAAACTCATGTTAGTTTTTATCATTCAAGTTATAAAGAAGGATATACGGAGGATTCTGCTTTATTAGAGTGAGACGGAGTCCCAAGTCTTTTTTCAAAGTTACTCCCGAATATGGTGCTTTTTTGTTTATTTTACAAACGTTATTTTCCAATAAATATTTGACCTTTTCGTAATGAATGATCGGTTGTAACAAAATTTGGTACATTATTTATTTATTTTTTTGGTAATTTTAAGGAATGCAAGGTGAACAATTTGTACTTTATGAAGGATCTAGTCAACCGAGCCATGACCAGTGGTGCATAATTTTGAGTGGATTTTTACTGAGAAATACAACAGTGGGTGGGGGGGGGTGAAGAAAAGAAAAGAAGAAGATTATTTATGGATTAAAATCGTCACCACTATATCAATTTCTTCTTACTCATATTCAACAACACAATAAAATTCGTTAAAGGGATAAACTCCTATAAAAATTTTGTTATTGTTGAAGGAATACAACCACCTAGTAATTTTATGATTTCAAGGTTGTCTCTTTTTGAAATTGCTTCTTTTTTTTGATGTTCATATTGCTATTGCTTATGCCATAACAGAAACGGAAATGGGCTGTCGAAAAGAGAGTAAACAAGTTATGGAGGACAGGAGAGAGGAAGCAATAAGGAAGGTATTGGTGCCATATGTGTAACCTGAGCCTAGTGTAAAAATTGAGGAGAACTTACAGTGGAAGACTTTGAAATTGGTGCTGTGGGAAAAGAAATGCCCTGTAAGCATAGATTCCATAGCATTTGTATTTTCCCCCATGGCTAGAGGCTAGAGCTGCATGCCCTGTTTGCAGGCATCAGTTACCTATAGACGAATCAAAGCTTAATTCGGAATATTAGTAGTAGTCACAGCATTGGTGAAACCAGTAATGGGAACAATATATATATATATAGTAGTCGTGGAGTGGGGGAGAAGAGAAATGAAAATGGGAGACGTTTTTCTGTACCACCACTGTCTTGGCCTTTTAGTAGTTTGTTTTCAACCTCAGATTCTGCAGCTACTCAACAATCGAACAGATGAATTAGAATTGAGTTTGAATGTTATATCATAACTTCTTCAGTATGGACTATGGATGGAGGGAGGGTCTTTTGCCTTTCTTACACTGCTTGTACAACTCTTCTTTACAACATGTACTGGTTTTTTTTTTCTTCTCATGTTTGAATATCATTATTGCTGATATGAACATTTCAAACAATTTTAATTTTCTATATAATACATGAATGCATTATTGATAATGTGGTTCCTACAAAACATTCAATCAATGAATGTTGTTTCATGTTTGAGTTGGCTTCTTATTTTAATGATAAGGGAGTCATTGAAGCGGGCAAATTAGTCCATGTATTTTCTGTGTGGGTTTCTGATCGATTAGAAATGTTCCAATCCAATCCAATGGTTGGATCATGGATGGATGGCTACTAAAACCAGGTAAGACAAGCCTCTGGTACCTGGATGTCTGGTATTTTTGTGGCCTCCCCATAATTTGGCCAATACATTCAAGAATATTACTTCTTTCGCACGGCACCTCCCCCAAGTAATATACAAGTCCTTGCAAGACGCGGCAGATTGTTAGTGTATTTGCTTATTTTAAGAACCAAGTCTTGATCAGTTTCTTCGTCCTTGCTCTGCACTTGGTTTTGGATGCATGGATTTTGAAGACGAGGTGTACTCTTATCTTATTCTGATGTTTTAGGAGGGGAAGAAGATATATGGGAAAAAACATTAAAAGAGTTAAATATTCTCTCCACCCACCTACTTAAAAACTTGCTCATGCTTTTATTTAACACTGCCTGTAGCACTGATGCTAAAGAGCAATACCTGTCGAGAAAAATATTCATTTACAAGTTCATATCAAAATAACTACTACTCATTTTTTGTCCAACCGTGACTTGCCTGTATAAAGTCCCAAGTCTAAGAGCAAACAAACAAGCAGCGTTCAGCTGCAAATAATTATGCAGGCCCAAATTTCAAATGAACAATGTTGATCATGGTCAAGTCATGTTTCTGATCCAAGAAGGCAAAAATAGGGGACAAAAAACTAGAGAAGGATTGCTTGAAACTCAACAAAAGCAAAATCATCACTTCACAGTGACGATTTTTATCACAGATGCAGTTCCTACGCGATGCAGGGCCACCACAGAGTCTCCCTCCTTGCAAATACCTTTTGTTTTTGCATGTTGTAAGGCAAAGTCCAGTGCTTCTTCAGTTGATTCTGCATGAGAAGCCCTTGCAGATCCTGCAGATAAAACAGGAACCAACCCCCTAAAAATAAGGCTGTGCCTTGCTGGAGATTCATCACTGCATGACCAATCAAAGGAGTCGGTCTTGATCTCAGGGACAACCACGGAAAGGATTGGCATTCCAGGCCTGTACTTGGCCACCAGCTTTGCAGTACTTCCTCCTCTGGTCAAGACCAATATAAGAACTGCCTTTGACGAGTTTGCTGTTCGAACAGCAGCAGAGGCCAAGCTTTCTAACGGACTCATGGGCACAGGGGCATTTGCTGTGATCCTCTTAAAGACATCGGCGTAATCAATTGTGCTCTCTGCTTCTACACAGATCTTGGCCATAGTTCGAACCGCAAGTTCCGGATAAGCCCCAGCTGCTGTTTCACCACTTAGCATAACACAGTCTGTGCCATCAAGAACTGCATTTGCAACATCAGTGGCTTCTGCCCGAGTTGGCCTTGAAGATTTAATCATGGACTCCAACATCTGGGTTGCTGTGACGACAGGCTTACCTTGGATGTTGCACTTGTAGATCATCACTTTCTGAGCTAAGAATATCTTTTCAATTGGAATTTCCATTCCCAGGTCGCCTCGAGCAACCATGAAGGCATCAGAGTTGGCCAGAATTTCATCAAAGTTGGCCACCCCTTCTTGATTTTCAACCTAACAGAAGGATATCAAACATTAGAAATGAGTAAATATTGCAAGTGTAAATATGGGGATCAGAAGGGGTGTAAAAAACATTTAAGGGAGACTTCAAGGTACATTTACAATCTCTGAAGCCAAGATTAGAGCGAACGATTATAATCACCATTTTAATCCACAAATGCATTCTAAATTCAGTTCAGTAAAATAGAAGGCAATACTGAAAAGCCAAAATTGCAACATTTGTTTGCAATATTGCATCTTTAGAAAATCTCCTAAGACTTTCTATATACTCCCTCCATCCCTTAATATAAGTCGTTTTAGAGAAGTGTTTTTGTCTCTTAATAAATGACGTTTGAGAATTTCAAGTAAGCATTAATTGCTTAGTTTTCAATAATACCCCAAGTATTAAATATAACTTTAGTTCTCTCACTATTTTTTGCTCAATAAATAACACTCTCTTTTTCCAATACAAGGACAATATAGACAATTGATATTATATTTAATTTTATACAATCATTTCCTTAATACTTGTGCACAACTCTAAAATGACTCGTATTAAGGGACGGAGGGAGTAATTGATTCCTTTCTCAAACTCAAGTTTGATTTTAAAATTTGAGCTATTTATAAGATTTCACACTCTGCACTAGCTAAAATTTCATATAATTCAAGTTCCCAGATCTTTTAACCACGCTAAGCTAAGCTAATGACTTGTTTTTGTTCATAAACACAATTTTTCTAGTTGATTCACATATCTTAGAGAGTAAGATTAAGAAACAAACAATCTTAGAGAGTAAGATTAAGAAACAAACCTTTGACATTAGAAGAATATTTTTTGCATGCTCCCCAAGCAACTTTCGGACCTCCACCAAATCTGAACCTTTACGGACAAAAGAAAGGGCAATCATATCAATTTTATTTGGAACACCCCACTTTAAAATATCTTCCTTGTCTTTATCTGTCAAAGTCGGGAGATCCACAATAACCCCTGGTAGATTAACATTCTTCCTCTCTCCCAGAACTGCAGTGTTTTCACAGCGACAACGAACAATGCCCTTTTCTTTGTCACATGACAGTACCGTAAATGATATAGTGCCATCTGCACAGAGTATCACACTCTGCGGCTTCACATCCTCTGCTAACTTTTTGTAACTCATACAAATCAAGTTTTCATCACCCTTGAGGCTATAATCAGTGGAGATGGTGATCTCTTGACCTTGCTTCAATTGAACATTCTTACCATCTTTTAGAAACCCTGTGCGAATCTCTGGGCCCTGGGGCATAACAAATGAAATGAACAAGTTAAAAGATCCGAATAAATGGCCTAAAGCACTCCTAAGGGGGGGAGGGAAGGACTGGTATTCAAGTAACAAATTTTGTGTACAAGCACACAATCACAATATCACTGTTAAAATATACTTGCTCATCAGAATCATAATTTCAACAAATTGAATTAATGACAAAAACGAACACAATCGTCATTGATGTAATGAAAAATGATGATAGATAACAAAGAATCAAACACAAATCAGTTTGAAGCAATAGTTCCAGCGCCATCAAATAATTATGTTGCAGGCTTGCAGCCTAATTGGGTTAAGTTTCCCGACCATGATGCAACTCAAGATGGCAAAAAAAAACAATGTTATTCATAAAAATGCTAAATATAAGTTCATGTTACTAGAAGATGTGAGGAAACCTCTATAGAAGTTAACAGAAAATTTAATTACAGGCTTTCATTTAAAATTCTTTCAACATATAATCAAAATAAAGGGAACAACCTAGAAACCCTGAACATGATTCGAGTTTGCAAAGCCTAGAAATTTGTATATAATTTACTTTAACCTATTGTCTTTCAATAAAGTGAAGAACGGCAGGTGTTGGAATATCCTAAGAGTGTGTTTACAGTTAACCAGGTGTAACACGTTTTTTGAAAAAAGTTCATTCGTAAGACTGACATTTAAGGGTTATTTCCCATAATGATTTTAATATATATATATATATATATATATGTTAACTCTCTCCCTATCTCTCTTCCCTCTCAATCTCTCTATATATATGAATATATAATCTTTCATTCACCTTTCGTAAGAAGATATTGCAATAACTCTCTCTCTCTGAAGTATATGTTACACTATCCGTTTTAAGCATACAACGTAAGAAGTCATCAAAATCATCCAAATGAATACTTCTATCTTTGATTCAATATATCTCAATGTACATGTTGGACTTGGATCTAATATATACAGGTCATGAATGATATAGCTAAAGTATATGTCAAGATTGATAGAGAGGGCCAAGTAAAGGAGACTATGGATATGTAAATTATTTTTTTCTTAATGTAAATCAGAAGTTACAGTCAACAGTTGGTGGGTGGCCTCACACTGGAGGCAAAGGGGGCTGCGCCCCCAAAGACCTTTAAAAAAATATAATTCATTATTCTAAAATTTAAAACTAATCCAAATTCATTAAAATTTAAAGAATATAATCATGAAGTATTTAGTTGTTGAATATAATCATGAAGAATATAATTCATTTGTTGAGTATTTAGTTTAATAGTGATAGTATGATAATGTAATTATTATTATAAATTTAAGAACGTTGTGCCATTTTGTACTAAAAATAAAAATGTGCATTCGTTTTCCTAAAAAAGTAAGTTAATAATATCTTTGTATATCAATTTTAATGTGTCAAATAAATTTATTAGATATTTTACAAATCGTAGCATATATTATTTTTACAAAAGAAAAAAAATTAAAGGTCAATACTTTGTAATTTAAAAACATTATAAGCAAAATTTATCACAATTTATTTAGAATTAATGTATGGATAAATATATTTTTTGCCTTAGAATCCCCAAAAAACATGTTTTCAGTTGTCTTTATAATGGAATAAGATATAATGAGTTTCAAACCATTATAAACACAGGCAAGTATATTACAGTGGGAGTTATTATGCACTTAAGATATAAACAAACTAATTAATTAGAAAATTTAGAAAAAAAGGGAAAAAAAAGGGAGCAAACAGAGTATGAAAAGAAAGGGAAAAAAATAGATATGATTACCAAAGAGACCTAATTTTATCCCAAGAGCAAGTTCCAGTTGTTACTGGCCAAGGCAGCAAACAAACAAACAAACTTTAAGAAGCTAGTTTAGTCACAAATTTATTAAAAGAGACCAAGCAGATTGTAGAGAGAAGTTTACGAAGAAAGCAAAAGACTGATGGACATCAAGACCATGTATGGAAATTGAAGAGCACGAATATAGTCATATACAATCAACCAACCAACCGGCAACCAACCGTTGGTATTGGAGAAGCTCAAAATTTTAAAAGTAACTTATCATACTACAAGTAGTTTGCAAAACAAAGGACAAACAGAAACTCCCAGTTGAACCCAAAACCCCAAAAAAACAAAAAAACTTATATGTGATGGAGGCCACCTGTACAGACCGATGGATCTAGAACAATTAAATTGTAATGAATCTGGGATTAGACTAACCAATCGAGTAATAATAGTCCGGATTCAACATCATCAAGGAACATAAAAACAAAATAAAAATACTCCAATAGAAATCGAAGTGGACAATCATGAGATCATCAATCATTGTATAAAAAGTAAACAAAAGAGCGAGCGAACGAGAGATTAGAGATAGATGGATAGAGGTATAAACCTTGGTATCGAGCATGACGGCGCAGAGGATGCCGGTGTTATCCATTGCGGCCTTGAGATTGTCGAGGGTTTCCTGGTGGTATTCGTGAGATCCATGGGAGAAATTGAATCTGGCCACATTCATGCCGGCCCTCAACAGCTTCTCCACCATCGGCACAGACCTTGATGCCGGACCCAGCGTACAAACTATCTTTGTTTTCGGCTTCGTGCCTTCCATTTCCTCCTCCTTCTTCTTCTTCTTCCTCCGATCTGACAGCTGCTATATATGTTCTGTTTGGTCATGGCCATATTGTTTCGTGACTTACTTCTGCTTGGGAACCAAGCTAAAGCTAATTAAACTACTATTAAAAAAGTAGTAATCCTAACTGTACACCTTTGCCGTTAGTATAAAAATAAATTTCATATCAACTGTTAAAATATATTAACATATGAGTCGTTAAGATGCATTAAAATATAATTAAATACCACCTAAGTAAATTAATACACCTCTAACCACACCCTCTCCCCCTGTTTTTTTAATTGAAAAATTATATGCGGAGATGAATACTTTTATAATTTTATATATTTGTATTTGATGGGGTCCAAATACAAATAAGTAAAATTATTGTCATGTTCGTATAGAAGAGTTTTTTTTAATTACCCACCCACTATTTCTCCTATTATGTGAAAATATCAATTATTTGCATATCAAATTTCATTAAATAATACCAACACAATTATGTGTACAAACAATGTTCCTCTCTAAAAAACAATACAAAACCTAGGCTAGACGATGAATGGAGTTTCAAGTGTCTTGTCTTATTTCTTAAGCCTTATGATGGCTTTTAAGTGCCTAAGCTTTATGACGGCGTGGTCGAGAAACCTATTTATTATGAACGCTTGCATTAGGCAATCTAGTTTTATTTTATTCTATTCTTATTAATGACAATGTATGTAGGATGAATCCATTGTTGAAGAAACATCTTTGTCATTTCAGCTTTTTGAGTATGGAGTTGACTCTTGCATATTTTTGAGAACAATAAGTCTATTATCACATAAATTTAATTAATTATCCCTAATTTTAATTAATTATCCCTAATAAAATTAGGGAGCTTAATTAATTAAAAAAATTTAATTAATTAAATAAAACATAATTCTTTAATTGTTAAGGAGGGTTGCCCACATTTATAAATAAGAGGAGTCTTATTATGAGTGAGGTGGTTGACACTTTCACAACACGTGAATACGTAATTCCAATAGTTGGAAGAGTACACACTCATCTTCTTGAATCCTTCTTCTTCCTTGGTGGATCACCTCTAGAGGCCAAACACTTGGATAGCTAATGTTGATCAAAGGAATGAACCAAATCCGGTGGATTCAAGTTGAACGCGAAAAGGATTGGAGGTAAACTTGTACCTGAGGAAGCTCGGATCTTCAAGGGTATGATTCTTATTCTTTCTTTTTCGTTTAATTAATAATTGTGCATAAAGGATGATCCGGATATATGGTTTGTAAAATTTTAAACTCTGATTTTTACACGTTTCCGCTTATTTATGCAATTTGATTGCATTCTTAAATATTACAAACCTAACAGATACACTCACATGTATATTAGTATGACCCACGCACAGAGCAAGTCATGTGGGCCATACCAATATGTATGTGAGCAATTTTATGTGATTGTAACATTACTCTTTTGAGAAGACAACAATTAATATTAGACAACTATGGTAATTGGTTGGTGAGCATCCTGATAGTGTAGTATATATATATATATATATATATATATATATATATATATATATATATATATAATTGGTTGGTGAGCATCCCGATAAAAGTATATATATATATATATGGAAAAATAGATATAAATATGCAAATTTTAAATGATTGTATAGTTAAATCACTCTACGATCATAGAGTAGTCACGACTGATAGTAAAGTAATCACCTTACTACCGTAGAAACGTAGAGTGAATTCTCAATTCGTAGAATGAATATATATGTGCGTGTGTATGCGCGAGCTAGCAGAACCAACATACCATTTTTAATGTTTACTTGTTTTAAAGGCACCCCATTCAAAACGAGAAGGGAAGGGAAAAAAACTACATGAATAGCGAAGAACATCAATCGTTCTAAATGTCCCAAGGCTTAACTAATTCCAATTTTCTCTCTTTTCCCCCTTTTAGAAAGCCTCACTTCACATTTCATGAAGAATTACAATCACCATAATAAGTGAGGAGCTCGAAACATAAAAATACAAGTGAAGTCCTCCTCCATATATTGCTTCAAATTTATGACAACCAGTGAAAAGGGTTGCCTTAAGTAGCTCAAGTTCTAAAGTCAACTGATGAATGATTCCCCCCAAAGACAAATCGGGCACACTTTGAAGCATCCTTAGAAAACCAACCTATCCAGGAGGAATCAAAGTTCATCGTGACCACAGGGTTGTTCCTTGTTCATCAAATCTAGTTTATCTTGCGCAGCCTCCTATAACATCGCATCATATAAAACACCATTATAAGATCCACGACGGAGATAATAGGTCTGGATAACTCAAAGAACAAGGAAAGAAAAAAAGCCTACCTTGAGTTTTTCTTCTTCAGTAAAGGGTTGGGGTCGATAACAATGCCTCATATCTACCAAACCAAGGTTAAAGTTAGACCATATAGGCTCTTGCAAAGTCAAAGGATGAGAGAGAGAGAGAGAGAGATTCTTACTCGCAACGGCTTGGTTCACCAACATCAGTGACCTCATTTTTCAATCCACATCTTAACCTGACCTGTATCATTAAGGGGAAGAACAACAATGAGAACTACAAAAGTAGAACAAATAAAGCTATGTGAGTCTGTTTGAAAGGGGCAAAAATAATTATAATAATTAAAAGAAGAAAATGAAGAACCAGGAAGTAAAAAATGCAATTGCACTATCATCTCTCTCTTCTTTTCTATTTTCACTAAATAATAAGGGTAAAACAAAGCTCTTCAATGTCATGCACCAAGTTTCTAACCCCCACCTCTAGCAATTGAGATTTTTTAAGGGCCCACCCCATTCCATGTGAATCACGGGACATTGGTAAGGATATGAAAGTAGTATGCATACAAGTCAATCATGTATGATGATAAAGCATATACTTTGTAACAATCTTATTTATTTATTAATAAAAGAATTATTTATAGGCAATTATTTATCTACATAATGTTGTTTTTATTAATGTGATAAAACCATAATTTTAAGCAATACTTTTAGAATCATGATAATGATCATGCTAATGAGATCTAAATTCTTAGATAGCTTAAAACTAAAATAGTTCTCAATCGTTGGATTACTAAAAAGAGGTTTAGTGAATCCTGATAGATTGGTACATACGTTGCTTGCTCATTGAATGAGAATGATCGATCTCATGATCATTTATGTGGAGACACTAAAGTAAGTATGTAGGTGCTTATTGGAAAATAAGTTCACTGAACGTGACTCGCTAAGGAATACAAAATGGAGTTTTATTTGTCTGTCAATAAAAATTCCTGTAGTGATAGTAGTACAAGTGATCCTTGGACTTGAGATTATCATAATATTTTGTGTATAATGAATTATACTTTGACTTATTCCTTAAGACCCTTAGGGTATATCAAAGGGTATGTTTGGGTGTAATAAGTTATATATGGAGATAATGAATAATCAATAAAGAATCTACCACTTCTAGTAAAAGAAGAGAAATGTCTTATGTGATTCGATAAATGACAATCCAGGAATCCTTGGCCAAGGTGGAATGAAATTAGAAAGGAGTTTCTAATTTGCATTTATTCGGAGTTGTGCATTTGGGAATCGAAATACATATAATTAAATAAAATAAGGCTTAACAGTAATTTCATGTCTTATATTTAATTGAGACATTGTATGGTGGAAGAATTGAATTGTATGGTAACTATTTACTAAAAGGTTCTTTTATGATTAATGTTGAAATCTATATTATCTGGAAAGTCGTTGATCGCTAAGGAGGCATAAATATTATTTATTTAAATAGATTATTAGTTTAATTTATTTATTTGAATAAGATTAGAATTGTTATAATTGATTTATTCACAACCGGAATAATATGGAGAACCTAAAGGGTCACATCATAAAAGGAAGAATAATTATTTAAAAAGTTAATAGCATAATCGTAATAATATGTTAAGAGTATTTAATTTAATCTATGGTGATAGAATAAATTAAATAGCTTAATATTTATTATTTAATATTTAGGAAATATTAAATATAAATTAATAAGAAGAGTTATTAATATTATTACAATTATTATTATTTTAATTTCTAAAGAAGTTTTGGAATTAATTTAATATAAGTACTCTCAATTATTCTTAATAAGATTAGAGTCAAATTAATTAAAAGAGTTTAATTAATTATTCCTAATGAGATTAGAGTTTAATTAATTAAAGAAATTTAATTAATTAAATAAAACCCTATTTCTAATTAGATTAGAAGGGTTAGATATTATATCAGTAAACGTAATTCCAATTGTTGGAGAGTACTCATTTTCCTACAGAGATAGAAAAACTAGGGTTTAACCAACCCACCCTCCTTCTTAAATAATCCTTCTTCCTTATAGGATCACCTCTAAAGGTTAAACACTTGGGTGGCTAACGTTGATCAATGTAAAGAATCAATCCCGAAGATTCAAGGAGATCGTGAAGAGCTAGGAGTGAACTCGTATCTGTGGAAGCTTGAATCTACAAGGGTATGATTCAAATCTTCTTCTTTTATATTAATAATTAAACACAAAGCATGATCATGGTATGAGATTGTAAGAGAATTTGAAATTCCAATTTATCGCACTTCCACACTCTTTTATATGATTTGATTATGTAAACGCGCTATATACAATCCCAACAGTGTATAAGAGCCTAACTTTGTGGTAATTATCGATTTTATGATTCCATGTATGAAATTTTGTTTTTCATCAATTGAAGTAAATGGTTTATTTAATTGATAAAAGTTTAAAATAAAGATGTTTATTTTATCTCGAGATATGATTTCAAATTGATAAAAAATTAAAGAGTTTAATTTAGATTTTGTTTTTGATTAAAATAAAAGTTTATTTTGTTTTAAAAACTAAAAATTAGCAAATTTTTGCCCATTATATGATATCGATGCATACATAGAATGGTTTTAAGATTCATGAGATGAATGTTTATTTATTTATGCATATGATGATATGCATGATAATAAATGGGACTGATTATTGACTATTAACCAATGAGAATGGATTTATTTTGGTTGGATGCTTGAATGTATAAGTTTTATTAAATTGAATTCTGCAACATACCTCGCCTTCTCGATTTATTCTCGATGTAAATTTTATCTCTCTTATGTACTTCCCTTTGACTACTGATCAAGGTTTCTATTCAAATTTAAAATAGTTTATGTAATAAAATTAGTTAGAATTATCTTGAAGAATTGGAGATCAAGGAACAAGGAACACTTGAAGACCCATTTGTAATGGAGTCCGGGTTTAAATGTAAATGTTATATTTAAATTTTAATTCTTGCACACATAAGTTTGACCTTATGGTTCACTTGGTAGCTCTAGTGAACCAAACTAGAATAAAAGTCCATAATCAATCCAGGTATAATATAGTATTCTATATGCATGCTTATACTATATATATTATATATTATGCAACATGATTCGCATGTAAAATAATATGACATATTATATATATATATATGTGTGTGTGTGTGTGTGTGTGTGCATGCACGCTAAACAAGATGAAACAAATAATAATAAACCCCCCAAAGAAATTATATCAAGTTGTAACGTTCAAAGATATTTGGAATATCGAATATTGCCTTCTAGCATGATAAAAACAATAGAGTATTGAATATTTAATATGAGTTTGTTGTGCACACACAAGGCAAGTATTAAATATTTAAGATGTTTTTATTGCATATGATGTTTATAAGGAATTGAACATTACCGCTTTGTTGTGGACACACAAGAGCTGTAGTTTTCTCTTCACTTATATGGAAATGCTAGGTATAACTTAAATTAAATCATTTTAGTTCGGATGTGCACAAACTTGACCATTATGATTTAAGAGGCAAAATATAAGGAGTTACATTATGATGTAATGTGACAAGAGTTGTCTACCTATTTATTTATATATAATTTGTTGTACACACAAGGCTATATACATTTGAAAAAGATCTTTATTCTCACTAACAAATCTTTAATTAGATATTGCTAGAACTATATAACGAGGGTAATATAGTTTGAAGAAAATAATAGGAGGTACCAATTTAAAACAAGACCTAATTTATTTTGGTAATTAATTAAATGAATGTTTGCTAAAATATTGTCTTTTTCACATCAAGGAATTTGGAAATGTCACACTCACTAATATCATCACAGAGCATATTGAAGCTAACAAAACGATCGGACCAAATTTAATTCGAATTTGGTTAAGAAATTTGAGAATTGTTCTCACTGCTGAAAATCTTTCTTATGTCCTAAATTCGTCCGTCCCTGAAAAACTTGCTAAAACAGTCTCTGAAAAAGAAATTGCTACTTTTAAGAAGTGGCAAGATGATGCATCTGTGGCTCAATGCATTATGCTCGCATCCATGAGAAACGAGCTTCAGCGTCGACATGAAACTATGAATGCTCCTACTATATTGCAACACCTCCAAGAGTTGTATGGTGAGCAAGTAGAAGACTGCTAGATATTAGATATCGAAGGAGCTCTTCCGATCTCTATGACCGAGAGCACCTTCTTTGTTGAGACTCATGTCCTAAAATGATCAATCGATTGAATGTCTTGGGCGACTTGGGTTCATCGTGGATAGGGTGTTGAGTCAAGATTTAGTCTTGCAGTCACTCCCCGACACCTTCTCACAATTTGTTGTGAATTTTCACATGAATAAATTGGGCGTCAGCTTGCCTGAGTTACTTAATATGTTGAAAACTGCTGAAGGTCACTTCCCATCCAAGAAGAACCAAGTCTTATTGGTGGATGATTCATCCAAGAAAAGGAAGAGGCCCAAGGTATCTTCTGAAAAGAAGAAATCCAAGAAGTCTAAGGAGAAGGCGAAAGGAAAGGATAATAAGAAACCTGATCCAGATAACAAATGAATATGCTTCATTCCTTTGCAACAAGCAGGTCACTGGAAGAAGAACTGCAAGGAGTTCCTTGCGGAACAAAAGCAGAAAAAGTTTGGAGAAGCTTCGACTTCCAACCAAGGTTTGTTCATGATTGAAATTAATTTTACGAAAGTCGATCTTCTACTTGGGTATTTAGATATTTGCCATGGTTCTCACATATGTAATACTACGGGGGACCGATCGTAAGTAGAAAAGCGAAACAAGGATGAGGTCATCCTACGAATGAGAAATGGAGCAAGGTTATTGCATTAGCTGTAGGGACTTATTATTTAGCACTGTCTACGGACAAGTCCATTAGATTAAATAATTGTTATTTTGTTCCATCACGTATAAGAAATATTATTTCAATTTCTGTATTGGATATGGATGGTTTTGACATTATAATAAAGAACAATAGTTGTTCTATTTATACTAATAATGTTTTATACGATGTTGGTAATTTGCGAAATGGACTTTGCATACTTGACTTGCATGAAAATATACTTCAAATTGAACAAACTAAGAAAAGGAAAAGAGATGATGTAAATTATACCTTTATATGGCATTGTAGACTCGGTCATATTAATGAAACAAGATTATCCAAGTTGCATAAAGATGGGCTCGAGCTATCTGATTATGAATCATATCCAACTTTCGAATCTTCTCTCATGGGCAAAATGACTAAATCTCTTTTTAGTAGAAAAAGAGAGTTACAGAGTTGTTAGTGTTGGTACACACAGACGTATGTGGACCTATGGCAAAAAATGCACGAGGAGGGTATTCTTATTTTATTACTTTCACTGATGATCACTCAAGATTTGGACATGTGTATTTAATAAAATACAAATTTGAATCATTTGAAAAGTTCAAAGAGTTCAAAAGTGGAGTAGAGAAACAAACTGGCAAGAGTATCAAGATTCTTCGATCAGATCGAGGAGGTGAATACTTAAGCAATGAGTTACTCGATTATCTCAAAGAAAATGGTATAATCTCACAATGGACTCTACCAGGAACACCACAGTTGAATGGTGTATCTGAAAGGAGAAATCGAACATTGTTGGACATTGTTCGTTCCATGATGAATTTTACCGATCTTAAGTATCATTCTGGGGTTATACCCTTGAAGCGGCTGCATATCTACTAAATAAGGTCCCCACGAAATCCATCCCCAAGACTCCATATGAGATGTGGACATGGAGGAAACCTAGTCTTGAGCATGTTAAGATTTGGGGATCTCCAACATGTGAAAAGGTTTCAAAATGATAAGCTTAGATCAAGATCTGATAAATACACGTTTGTGGGATATCCTAAAGAAAGTTTAGGATACTATTTTTACAATCCTACTGAGCAAAAGGTGTTTGTTGCCGAACATGTTGCCTTCTTGGAAAATGAGTTTATTGTTGAAGGGGTCAGTGGGAGGAAAATAGATCTTGAAGAAATTCAAGAACCACAAACCACTACAGGTCGAATGGATGAACTATCCAGTAGAGATAGCTTCAGACAACACCTGATTCGTAAATCAAGGAAGAGTCTAGAAGATAAATGATAGGTATGGATTAATCATGAGGATGACGATGAAATTACACATCATAGATGATGATGATTCATTGAATTACGAACAGACTATGAGTAGTAAAGACTCAGGAAAATGGCTCGAAGCCATGAAATCCGAAATGGACTTCATGTATGAAAACCAAATATGGACTTTGGTTTCACCACCTAAAGGCATTAAGCCTATTGGGTGTAAATAGGTCTTTAAAAGAAAGACCGGAGGCGGACTGACAGTGTAGAGACCTATAAGGCTGGATCGGTCGCAAAGGTTTCAAACAAAGACAAAGAGTTGACTATGGCATTTAAACCTTCTCACCAAAGAGCTATTCTCAAATCTATTCGGATTTTGCTTGCGATTCTGACTTACATACAACGACTTACGAAATATGGCGGATGGATGGAAAAGCGGCATTCCTCAATGGGAAACTTGAGGAGGATGTGTATATGACACAACCAGAGAGATTTGTTTCAACGGTTGGAACAAATCAAATATATAGTACTGAACGATCCATTTATGGATTGAAGCAAACTTCTCCGTAGATGGAACATCCGTTTGATGAGACAATCAAAGAGTTTGATTTTATCAAAATGAGGATGAACCGTGTGTGTACAAGAAGGTTAGTGGGGCGTTGTTCCATTCCTTGTATTATATGTTGATGATATATTACTTGATAGAGAATGATATTCTATCTTCTGATCGATTAAAATCAACTTATCTAAACACTTCTCCGGGAAGGACTTGGGAAAAACATCCTATATTTTAGGGATAAAGATCTATAGAGATAGATCTAAAAGGATACTTGGCTTGTACCAAAGAACGTTACATTGACTACGATCTTAAAGAGGTTTAACATAGAAGATTCCAAAAGAGGTCTCATGCCGATGAGCCATGGAATACATATCTCCAAAATGCCCTCAAAGACACTTTGAGGAGAAGGCCAGTATGAGTAAGATTCCTTATGCTTGAAAGAATAGGATCTATCGTATATGCGGTATGATATGTCTTAGACCGGATGTCGCCATTACCTTAGTGTAACAAGCGAGATATCGATCGAATCCAGAGAAAAGCTTTGGAAGACAATAAAAATATCCTAAAAGTACTTAAGAAGAACTAAGGATGTATTTCTTGTCTGCGGTGGGTCTGAATTGAAACAAACTCGAGGGCTACACAGACTCAAGTTTTCAAACGGACCAAGATGACAGTAAATCCGTTTCGGGGTATGTGTTTACCTTGAATGGTGGTGCAGTGAGTTGGAAAAGCTTCAAGCAAAGAAAGCAGTTGCTAATTGATGTGAGGTAAATGCATAGTCATGCAAGTGAAGGCTACAAAGGAGACTATTTGGATGAAGAAGTTCATAACCGAACTTGGTGTGGTTCCTAGCATTAGAGAACCAATACCTTTATTTTGTGACAATCTGGGAGTACATTGCTGCATGTGCTAAGGTCTCATCGAAATCCAAAAGCGTGTTGCGGCGCTTTCATTTGATTAGAGATCATTGAAAGAGAAGGCGTCACCCCAGAGTGTG